>JAYDZK010000271.1:12775566-12805841 GCA_034509185.1 Euphonia xanthogaster | reverse complement strand
CCCCACAAACAAAGCCGAGGGAACCCGCCCGCCGACCGGCCGCGGGCGAGCGACCGGCCGCCGGCGAGGTTGGGCCGAGCGGGGCCCAGCTCACAGGGAGCGGGAACCCCGTCCGGCGCCTCCCCCCACCGGGCCGCGCGGAAAGAGCACCGGACGTGCTAGAGGAGACGGCGACCCGACGAGGCGGGCGCGGCCCGGACACCGAGGCCCCTTTCGCAGACGGGGCGGCGACTCGCTCTGCAGCAGGCGGCGGAACGGCAAAGGAGCGCGCGCGGACCGGGCTCTGTTCCCCCCGTCCGCGCCCCAGTCGTTTCGGTCATTCTCGCCCTCTCTCTCTCAGCTCGCTCTCGCGGCTCGGCTCCAGCCGCACCGCCGCCCGGCGCTGCTCGCGGCCGGCACACCCACGGGGCGCTATATAACCCGGGCCGGGGCCGGCACCGGCACCGGGGGGCCGGGGCCTGCGGGCCCTGTGCGGTTCGTCGTGGGGCCTGGGGGCAGAGGGGACCCGCGTGGTTTCTGATTCCCGCCTCAGCCTCCGCAGCAAACAGATCGTTCCTGGTAAAGATGCTTTGTGTCAGTCTTACCGTCAGATAACAAAACTGTTGTACCGGTAAAAATAGATATTCTTATTATTTTTTTCAATAAAATTGGTGTGTTTTCTGAGGACAAAATGTTCAGTTTCCTATAAAAATGCTGTTGAGTGTGTAGGATTTCATTGTTAAGAAGGCAGCATGGAACAGTGCAGTTACTGGTTAGCATGTGTGCTCCTCGAGTTTCAGGGTTAAATGGTGGGGTCTGCCTGTGGGGAGAGTGTTTGTGCAAGTTTAGGGCCTGAGCATATGGGAGTTGAAACTACTGGAACTTAGTCTCTTAAATCTATATTAGTGATGCATTTTGTGGCCTTATTCACTTAGTTATTGCTGATTGCTATTAAAAAACCCCAACACTTCAAAAAGGTAGGTTTTTCCAGCTCCCTAAGTTAATGGAAGAGGCAAATGACAGGTAGTGTTAATGTTAACGTTTGTAATAAGTTGAAGTGATCTCATGGTTTTGTATTTGAGGCTTCAGTTTGCAAAATTAATTTTATAAAAATTTTTTTATGTGCAATGCTCATTCTGCGTTGTAAGATGACTTGATGGCAAGATTCAACTTGGCTAATGTCTGCTTTGTCTCCACAGAGCTCCCTTGTGCAGCTGGACACGGTGTCTGTGCCACCTCCACAGAGCAGCTGATCATGCTGTGCTCTGGAGTGGCAAGAGCTCAGAAGACATTTCCTGGCATTTAAGTGCCCCTCCTGTTTGGTAGGGGGTGCTTCTTGCTGGATATCAGAGGTAAGGAAATGGCTGTGTCTTTTTCTTCCTTTTGCTTTCTGTGATACAGAAGAAAAGTGGAACTAACCTGTAGTATTAGTGTGAAGTGATTTTTATACCAGGTGAAAGGAATTTTATAAAGTTTGTAAGGTTTTGTTGTGTAAGTACTGCTTAGATGTGAAGGAAATGTTCTGTAGATTTGTAAAGAATTTTTAATTATCTTGTTTGCTCTTGTATGTGGTGTTGTTTTTGCTGGCTGGTTGGGGGTTTATTTTAGTTGGATACTATTAAAATACAGGTTGGCCTAGGAGCTGTAATCTTTTGAGTTCTGTAGCATTGCTTTTCTTTGTACAGAGCTTGCTTTTGGCAGCCCACTTAGCTGGTTGAGGTCCAGTAACCATATTACACTGTGTATGTTTGTTTGATAATCACATACCTTTTAGAAGTTTTTTTATGAGGAAGGCTATTAGATTTTCACTAGACCAGAAAGATCAGATTGTAAATGGTTGGGGAGAGTAAGATGAAACACAGTTTCACTTCAGATATTGTTCTGCTATTCATTTGGATGGAGAGTTTGTTCATGTCTTCTCCTATTTGCATTGTAAGCTGAGGGTGTGGGGAGAAAAGGGGAGGAAGAAACTTGAGTTGGTTGTATAGGGATAAAGAGCAGCCAACATTCTGTCACAGAAGGGATATACTACTTGAAACCGGAAGAAAAATACTTGACACTTGATATTTAGCATGTAAAATGTTCAAGAACTTAGTCAAATAGTAGTGAAATACTGTGAATGACATCCTAAGATAAGTGGTGGAGTACTTGATCAGTTGTTTAAAAATCACTTGTGTGTGCCTTGAATTATGGCAGTAGTATAAAAATTTGTTTTGTTAGCTGGTTAGTAGATTAGGAGTTGAGCTGCTCTTAGTGTTCACTTGAGTATAATACAACCTGTTTGGCTTAATGAGGTGTAAGAGTCAGGGAGCAGTATGTATTCTGTTCATTTTGATGCAATATGTAACTGTACTTGGTGGTTCTTAAGACAAACATGTAACTTTCAGGACTTTCTGTAGCAGCTGCTGTCACTCTTGCATTGATGTGTCTCAACAGAAAGACTCTGCTAAGAATATAGAGCTAATATTTTATCCACAAGCTGCACTTCAATAAATAATTCTCAAAAAACTCATCTTCCTTGATGGCTTAAAACCTAAGACTAAACTAGTGTTACTTTGAGATTTCTTATCTTACCTTCATACATAGCACTAAGACCTTTGAATACAGTTAAGCTGCTGCTGATCATCTCGCTTATGATACCGAAGTCACTAATTAAAACTCAGTGCAAGTTTTACAGCAATGTTTATGCATTTGAAATTATTGTATTCTTGCTTCAGAAAAATACCGTATGTTCTCTCATGGTGGGCATTGTGCTGTGTTTGATCAATTTTATATGTAGTATGGTAGCCATTGTATTTAAAAACTCTTGAAAAATCATGTATTGTTTTTGCATGTGTTCTTTATGTCCTTCTGCTTACAAGACACCTACCGTGTTATATGTATCTGGTGGCATTTAGAAAGTAAGGACTAAGCCACTGTATTCTATATGGCAGTGAAATCTTTGGTGCTATTTGCTTTAAATAAGCACTGAAGAATTTAGAGTTTCCAGGAAGAGCAGGTGACAAGCTTCTCATGTAAGTCAGAGTCAGCAGAGTAGCTGAGCCTTGTGCTGCATAACAAGGCAGTGCTGTGTGTTCTTTTTCCAGCACAGCATTGCTAAGTCAGTGTGTGACAGTAGCCTTATTATTGCAGGCTGGCTCAGCACATGTTTTTGTGTAGCTTTTTTTGTGCTGGGGAACCAAGGCCACCAACATGGGCCTTGTCCACATGGGTGAAGTAGTGGCCTTTGCAGGGAACAGCCTCTCCCCTGAGGTGTGGGATGTGCTCCTAAGCCAACAGACCCAGCGAAGGGGGGGCTGAGTTGGTATGGCCCCTTTCCAAACTGCAGCTTGAAACCTTCACACAGAAATGTAGGTTAAATCACTTGAGATCTGGTAGTTGTTCAGCATCCTGCCTAAAATTCCTCTCCAGGATGGTGGGAATTGAATCTAGAGGGAAAAAATCAAGGGGCAAGGCTCTCCCAGGTACCCGAGGGCAGGTGGTAAAGCAGTAATGGTGCCAGTAGAGATTTTGCATGTGTTTAGAATAAACAAAACCAGTCAGCACTCTGCTAACTGCTGCAGACCTAACTAGGTTGTTTAACCCTTCAGCTATGACTCTGCTCTAATTAAGTTTGCAGCCTCATGTTACTGTGATATTAATACTACTTTTCCTTGGCTAGAGTAGTGATAAGCAGATTCAACTTCCCACATTTTTACCTCAATATACAGTCTCAAAGTCTGTAAGCTAGGAAAGTTAGGGAAGTAATGGTTGACTGGCAGTGATTCAGTAGATGGGAACATGATAAGAATCATGGACAATCATGTTGAAGGAGGTTAATTTTCTCTGTATATACATCTAGGAAATTTTGCTGTCAGCTAGGGTATAGTCAGCCTTTCTTAAGATGCCACACCCAAATTGTAGGAATGTTTACAGCTCACAAAATAATGTTTTTCTTTTAGAAAAGTAAATATTTATACATATGCAGTTCATATGCATTTGTGTTCATGCTGTTAATTGAAAGGCTGGTGCAAGAAAATGGGACACACAATACATACTGTTGACAAGGTTGCCAAGTCACAGTACCAGGAAAATAATCAACTAACTATCTACAGACATTGCTGATGTCAGGTGAAAAGTATATTTTACCCTCTTAAGCACAGACGCTTAAGTCTGTGCTTGCTTTGTGTTACTCATGTGTGTTACTCATCATTAAATAATGTTACCCATTATTTGGTTTAGTGATAAAACTAGTAATATGGAAGGCAAAGTAGTTCCCAGAGTTGTTTCTTTTCAGAAGACAGGTGCAGTTATCTAGGGGACTTGGCCTCTGCTGCATTATTCTTACACAGCAGTCTAGTGGTGTCAAAGTTATGCAGCATTCTTCAGCTTCAAAAAGGAGCAGGAGCAGTTGCACACAGGGCTCTCTACTGTATTCCAGGTGTTAGGATCATTAGGGAGAGTGCCTTTTACCCTTTAAACCACACAAGTGTCACCCGTTGAGTGGTCTGAAAGGGAAGGCACTTTCAGGGTTTAAGAAGTTGCTTTGTCATTGAAACATGAGTTTAACTGTTGCTGTTGAGATGAAATTAGCTACCCGCTCTGTGTAATATTTTAAATTTGTGTTTTGTTGTCATTTCTTTCTCTTTTCCAGTTGGTTAAGTGTCTTCTTGTTGGCAGCATTTAAAAACAGAGCAGGTCCTATCAGTTGCATCTTGAGGTAAATGTAGACTTTCTCTCAGGTCCAGCCCATAGTGACCTTTGATGGGTGTGCTCATTCAGTCTTGTAAGGTTACTTTTATTGAACCTTTGATAAGGGTGGTTTTTATTCCTGCAATGCCGGATGAAGGAAGACTAGGCTGCTGTTAGGCTGCTTGACTTGTAACAAATGAATAGAATTCTCTTAGATTAGGGACAGTTTCCTGCCTTTGTCCTCAGAAGTTGCTTTGGTTAGAAGACAGTATCAGTAAGTTGAGTGTATTTGTGGTTGTGAGTTTATGTTCACTGCTTTTAGAAAACTCATGATGATTACTATGTTATAAAACTCACTGTGATTAACAACTTTTTTTTTCAGTATGTAATCTGTATTTCTGAGTAAAGAAAGCTGGAAGTTCAGATAGGCATCTCAAGTTTGTTTATTTTTATTGGATGTTTTGGATTAGTATAAGAACAGTGCTAATAATACACTTATGTTTTAGATGTTGCTCAGTGGTGCTGACCCTAAGTCAAGGAGTTTTTGGTTTCCCCTGCTCTGCCAGTGAGGAGGGGCAGAAGAAGCTGGTAGAGACACAGCCAGGACAGCTGACCTGAACCTGGCCCAAGGAACATTCCATACCATGGAATGCCCTGCTTGGTATATAAATGGAGGGGGGAGATTGGTCCAGAGGGGCTGACCACTGCTGGGGAACTGGCTGGACAAAGGTCAGCAGGTGCTGAGCAGTTGTAATGTGCATCACTTGACTTTCTTGGGTGTTGTTCTTCTCTCTTTTTGTTATTTTCACTGTTATTATTACTGTATTTTACTTTATTACCATTATTAAACTGTTCCTATCTCAACCACTTGGGCTTGCCTTTTTACAGTTCTCCCCCCCATCCCACTGCAGGGGGAGTGGGCCAGGACATTTAATTGAATTAAATGTCATAATTTATTTTATTAGCCATGTGACCAAAATAATTATTACAGTTTTTTTTTGAGCTACACTTTCAGAAATAGTAAGGTAACATAAAAATGAGAAAATACCCTTTCATATGGAGAGGGAAGCATATAGCATACAGATATTCTAGTAGTTTGGTTTTTTAAAAAATTTGGGCAACTATTTAAATCAAGGTGTTAAAGCTGATATACTTATCAACTTTGTATGAGGTATTGAGAAATTTTAGCAATGAATTAAGTACATGTTGTTAATATACAATCAACTCCTGAGAGAATATCTGCAGATGTATTATGCCCTTAATTATTTTAGAAGGGTAAGTGTGATTCGTGTGCTCATTTTTCTTCTAAAATATTGCTTTTGCACTGCTGGGAAATCTTATTTGGCATACTCAATCTTCTCTGATATAGTATAAAATAGTTTGTGGTTCTGTTAGATGAAAGCCAGAAGAAAAAGTTGCATCCAGTAATTATATTAAGAGCACAATAGGTACTGTATCTCCTTAAAAAAAGAACTGAGAAGGAAAGACATTCTGTTTTTGGAAGAGCTGTGCCCCTGAAAAAGATGCAGAACTGCTGAATATTCATGATGAATTCGAGTACCAGTTTACTAGAGACAGCAGCTAAATAATAGATTAAATACACTGTTTCTTTGCTTTCATTCTGAAAGCCTTGAATGATGTATGTGGCTGTAGTGTATTGTAGTGCCTTGTATTTTCTGAGATTTGGTTGGCATGATTGAAGCATTTTAGTTAATTAGACTGTTTTTGCCAGTACAAAAGAGCTGTGAAATTGTAGCTGTTTCTTAGATGGTAGCTTTATGTGAGCCACCAAATATAAATTATGCACAAATCCATTCTCTACTGCTGTGGGTCTTCAATATTGCATAAACGTTTCAGTACTTTTACTTCACTGGTAGCCTTTCAGAGTTCTGTCGTGTTCCACATAATGTCCTGTGGTTAACTTTTTTCTTGGTTGTTGTTCTGGTGACTTGTCACCATCATGTGACTAAAATGTTGCTGAGCTGTCTCTCCTTCCTTCAGGCAATATTATAGAGTCAGGAACACAATTATTGAGAAATCTGTATGAAGAGAACACCTCTCTTCTGGTTTTGGTGTGGTACTATGCTATCTACTACTATATCCATTTTAAAAATGCTTTGAAGCTTAAACCAGTACTTCATTTCTAGTAATGTTATTTTTGAGCGCTGAGTATTTTAAAGGATTCACAATTCAGTAGGTATCTATCTTAATTCTTGAGATCAAACAAAGAAATAGGATGGTTGTGCCATCATCATACAACTAACATACTTCAGTTCAATACTGTTGCAGACATCTAGACCTAGGTTTACTTGGAAGGAGTGGGGGAATGTCATGTCATCAAAGCTTCAGTATGTATTTTAAAACTGGGATATATTGGACTGTATTGAAATGTATTATTTCAGCTTTAATTCAGTTTTGTGTGTTTGCTGGCTGTACTTCCTCATGTAGTTGATGAACTGCAAACAGTGTAAAAGCCCAATGATTAAGCTGGTATTTAAAGAGTAGTATTTGATTTTCGTTGCCTAATGTAATTAACAAAGCAGGATTTATTTATTTATTTGCAACAAAATTAGAACAGTATACTGGATATATCTAGGAAATATTCTGCTTCTTGGAAACTTTAGGTTTCTATTTAGGAGCAAATGAGATAATCTTAATTTAGTTTTTCTTGAATAAAAAAAAAAGCATTTTTTTATTTCTTGCATTAGAAATTTTGTCTGTTTTTTAGCTATCTCTTACGTAAAATGTCTTGGGCTAATTAAGCATCTAAAATGGCACACCAGCTGCTGGCATTTCAGTGCTCTGTGTTAAACCCTCTGGTGTTGTCTCTCTCTGTTGGCTGTGCAGCAGGTCAGTGTGATTGGCGGACAAAGGGGCAGGATGGCAGGCAGTAACCAGCTCTGCATTCGACGCTGGACTACCAAGAACGTGGCCAAGTGGCTGAAGGAAGAAGGCTTCTGTGAATACGTGGATCTTCTGTGCAACAGACACAGGCTGGATGGAATTACCCTGCTGACACTTACTGAGTATGACTTGCGCTCTCCTCCTCTGGAAATCAAAATCTTGGGGGATATCAAGAGGCTGATGTTGTCCATACGCAAACTGCAGAAGCAGCACGTTGATGTCCTGGAAGAGCTGGGTTACACTACTGATAGTCATGCTGGCACAGTGTGCCCAGCTGGTTCACTGCAGGGGGGAGACTGGTTTTGTAATGGTGAAGTACCTCGGGACTATGATGGACCAATTACTGACTTGAATGGTGATCAGTATCAATATGCAAATGGAAAAAACAAACATGCCACACGAAGACTGGACCCAGAGTACTGGAAGACAGTTTTAAGTTGTGTGTATGTCTTCATAGTGTTTGGCTTTACATCATTTGTCATGGTGATAGTACACGAGCGAGTACCTGACATGCAAACATATCCACCTCTGCCGGACATATTTCTAGACAGGTGAGACATTTTCTTTCTAAACAAAATAGTAATGTGATGGTTAAAATATAGGCTGTCTTTTCTCTCTTTTCAAAGTTTCATATGCTCTATAAAAAAGTTTCATGTGCTCTAGAAGATGCCTCTGCGAAATAGTAATAAAAGTCTGGTAAGTCCTTCTGCTATGATGGAAATGCAAATCAGTTAGATGCAGAGATTTGGGTTTAGGGGAAAATACATTGAGCTGTTGTTCTACCTAGTTTATATTTAGTTTTACATCTTAAACTCATTACAACACAGTAATTACTTTGTCCATCCTTGTATTCTGGTAAAAAGTGTGATGGTCAGCTGGCATAGATAGGCAGCCATATTCATTTTCTGAAATCCAGTTTCTGCCATGAAGCTTAAGGTGTCTTGATATAAAAAAAACTTTGGATGAAGGAATATTTTGGTCTGTGAGTGAGCAAGGAAACTGAAAGGGAACAGCATTGGTACTGTGTGTTTACTGTCTTCCCGCTGTCAGCTTGCTGAAGATGGTCTAGGGGAACTCTGAAGCTGAATGAAAAGACCAGCATCTCTTTTAACAGGTTATTAAACCACTGTTGTGACTTAGGCAGTATCTGTTCCTATTTTTAAAGAAAACATTTCACTTCAGGCAAAGAAGAGACACAATGGCAAAGGTCAAATTCTAGTCATTGACAACAGATTTAATAGAGGATAAATGTTCCCTTTGAGAAAGAGCACTTGCACCATGGAGAACTTAACTGCCTAGGCAGTTTTAAAACATGAGCTAAACTGTTATAAAGTTCAGTCTTTGTGATCTTCCTGTTCCTGCCAGTAATTTCCATTTTCATTAATGGCTTTCAAGAAGTCAGTAAGACTCTAATCTTTTGAGTAAGAGTGCAGAATCCCCCATAAATGTATATATAACTCATCAAGGACAGACCACATCCATCAGAGTGGAAGAAGGGAGAGAGAACAGGAGCTGTGGCATTACTGGATTTTGTTCCCAGGGTGCTCCCATGGTATTCAGTGCACAGGAGGATGGGGGAGGCCAGAAAGCAGCAGCTCAGGGAGCAATGACAGAGGATTACTACAAAGCTCATGTTTGAGCAGTCCTTTGCTACCCCTTTGTATCAGGGGGAGCACAAAACTACAAGGAGCAGCCTCTCTTGAAATCTGTTGATCTGTATTTTGGTGACTGAAGAGTGGAAATTGTTCCTTGTGACTTATGAGTGCAAGAAGGTCTTAGATCTTTTGACAGGGAAGGCTGAAATGTTTTCATGTAGTGATTATTATTGAAGTTTTAAAAACAATTTTTATTTTCCCTGATACTTTTCTGTGCAGTTGTGCTTCATTATAAGTGTTTAATGTTTTTGGCCTTGCAGCATTTAATTCATTGCATTGACACGGCATTCTTGCAAGCATCAGCAGCATAATAGACACGATGCAAGTTTTTGTCAGAATGAAAAAGGTTGCTGTGAAACAATAGTGGAGGAACACATCCTGTTAGCAAGTCACATGTGAATTAAGAAAGCATACTAGAGATTTTCTCGTAGTGAAATCTGTGGAAACCTAAAGCACATTCTTAGGTAGGAGATAACATAACTGAATATATTTAAAATTCTATTTCATTCAGTCTAACAAAAGTATTTTTGACTGTAGTTTATACTATTGTCAGATGAATGGAAATATTTGAGATTAGACCCTCACATGCCCTTATTTTCAATACCAGGACTAGTAAAAACATTAAGCCTTTGTATAACTCTGCTTTGTCTTTTATTTTAGTGTCCCTAGGATACCATGGGCATTTGCTATGACTGAAGTATGTGGTGTAATTCTTTGCTACATTTGGCTCTTGGTTCTTCTGCTTCACAAACACAGGTAGATTTTATAAAATCCAAATTAACTGGTACTTTGATGCAGAGAAAAGACCATAACAATAATTTATTATGATTGTTTAAAAAGTTCCATTCCGTAAGAATCTTGTCAACTCCCACTATGTCACTGTTAAAATGCATTAGGGAGGATTTCATCAAGAATGACAGCTTGTGAATCTTTCAAAGGAGTAATCTGAATTTACTTTTCTACCATATTTATAAGTAATTTCCTTCAGAACATAGGTATTTCAGAGAGTTGTCACTATATGCACTCATGCTATAACAGCTTTGTATATAAGAAAGAGCCACAAGAATGAATTACCACAGGATGTCTGAGCCAGCCTGGCAATTTGCTTTTACAGAGGGATAGAAAATGCTTTTGTGTGCATGCGTATTTTAAGTTAAATTTTCACTGGTTCATTGATTTTATCAGTTTGCCAACAGAAGGTATGAGTGCCAAAGCTAGCACAGGAGTAGCTGCAGAGGTGGAGCTGTACCTCTTGGTGAGAGTAAGCTTGCTACAGTGTCTCATGTCTCACCCTGTCATGTGGAACCTTATTTTTACAGTGCTACTTAATTGGAAAAATAAAATTGTTGTGAAACTTGCAGTGATGATGACAAGACTTAATGGGATTAAGTTGGGGTGAGGTGAAATGTTTTTATCATAACTTCCCTTGATGTCAGTTCCTGTGTATTTTTCCCAGATCTATACTGCTGCGCAGGCTGTGCAGCCTCATGGGGACAGTGTTTCTATTACGCTGCATTACAATGTTTGTTACCTCACTCTCGGTGCCAGGACAGCACTTGCAGTGTACTGGAAAGGTAAAAACTTAAAGTGCTTTACATTATTTTTCCTGTTTCCTTTTGTAAAAAAATACTTGAGATGTGATTAAGATTGTTGCAACCATAGTGTTAGATGTGTGTTTTTAAGAACACCATTTTTCTCTCCTGTTTCCTTGTCCTTGCATTAATTACCATAAGCAGTCAAACATCCCTAGGGGTCCTAGAAGCACTTGCCACTCTGGAGAGTATATGGTTATTTGTAGAAGGGTGCTCAGAATGTTTCACACTGTAAAACAGAGATAGAAAGTCAAAGAGGTGTGTGCGCTTAAGCTACTAACTTCATGAACAAAGACTGAAAGGGAAGTGATCGTTTCTTTGTCTTGTTGGTTGCATGGTTTTGAAAATAACCCGAGAAACTATTACTATTTCACCCCTTCTCATAAGGGATATTCTTAGAACATGGGATTTCATTCTAACTTTTAGTTAGGAGAGGTTTGAGCTGAACAAATGGAAAGCTTGATAATGATACATTTGGGAGACTGAACACATTCAAAAAAAAGATGGCAGGCTCTGTGGGTAAATCACTTGGAACAAAATACTTGCTCTAAATTCCAGCATTCATAAAAGGTATAATGAATACAATTAGTAATTGCAGTTACTAATGTGATTCATTGCCACAGTGAAATGCAAAGATGTGCTAACCTGCATTTTTATTAAAAGACACAACATGATAAATGGTATTAAACAAACATAGTGCAGAACAGCTAACTTTAGGGATATACTGTTTGAGAAGTGGAGTTGGAACTTAGTAAAGGTTAATATCACTGTTTTTCAGTTGTATGGCAATGTTTGGGCAAAACTCCAGCGGGCATTTGCAATATGGAGTGGCTTTGGAATGACTCTGACTGGAGTGCATACATGTGGAGATTATATGTTCAGTGGTCACACCGTTGTCCTGACCATGCTCAACTTCTTTGTCACAGAATGTGAGTACAGTGTCAATACTCAAATGTCCTTAAGACTATGTACAGAGGTGTGAGAGTGTAAACATTTAAATGTCCTTAAGTATTAAGAATATCTGCTCCTCGACCTTCTCAAAAAGTTCAAAGTGTAACATTTAAGCAAACAAAACGAATTCAGATTGCTGTGCTCCATTTCTCAGGTTTTATGACAGCCAAGTCACAGCGAGGAAAGGAACACCACCTCCTTGCATGGGGGGGATGAATAAGGCACTTTTCAGTGAACATGTGAGCCAAGAAATTAGAAAGGCTTCCTGGCTTGCTACTGGGAGAGTACTTGGGAGGATATTTAGGATTGTCTTTTACTATTCCCTTCCGTAGGTATCTGCCACTGACTCCTCTCAGCCAAAACCTGGCGAGGTTTCCATACGTTTAGTATAATCCATGAAGCCAAACCCTATAGCAAGTGAGAATATATGAAACAGCAGTACCCTTCTGTAAACACCACTTCTGTAAACACCAGTGGTGATTTGATACATGTTATAGCAAGCAAACATAATTAGTTGGAGTTCAGCTATGATGTTATGACTGCAATCACAGTAATGTAGCTTTCATGACATCTTCCTCCTTGTAACATAGGAAAGACATGATTTTCATTAAAAGAAGTTGGTTCAACAAAGAATTCTGATTTGCAGTGTGCTAAACCATTTAAAAGGATACTCTTGTTAATTCAGAAATGCATTTGTAAATGAAGTCATGAACTGATAGACATACATAACTTGTGTGGTTGCTTTTGTTGGATTTATTGGACCGGTATAGAACATTTTTGAATGAAGAGAGTACCTTCATCTCATTTTTGGATGAAAAATCTGTATAAAAACTTTGAATGTCTAGGCCTGCATTTTGAGACAGTCAAGGTTAATCACTTTCTGTTTCCTCCTAGATACACCAAGAAGCTGGAACTTCTTGCACACCTTGTCCTGGGTCCTGAATCTCTTTGGAATCTTCTTCATTTTGGCTGCCCATGAACATTATTCTATAGATGTCTTCATTGCCTTTTACATCACGACAAGGCTCTTTTTGTATTACCATACATTGGCTAATACTAGAGCATATCATCAGAGTAGGAGGGCAAGGATATGGTTTCCAATGTTTTCTTTTTTTGAATGCAATGTTAATGGTACTGTTCCCAATGAGTATTGCTGGCCCTTTTCAAAACCTACTATACTAAAAAGATTAATTGGTTGAGGACTGTGTGGGTCAGTTCAGATTTTTATGAAGCATTATTACTAAGATCCTAGAAGGCTAGCTACAAGGGGGAAGTCAAGTAACATTTTTCACTCCATGCTCTCCTCCTTGCCTTACTTCTTGGATTCTTAGCCATAAAATGGGGTTTCCATACTTTACAGGGATGTGTTTTGTTTTCTCCTTATGAAAACAGAAAACAATGCAGGGATGGGTAAAGGCTATCAGTGAAGCACGAATATAAACCAGAATACTGTTACCCTTGGTAAGGTTCTGTGTGAATGTTTATGGAACATTAACCTGAAATATGTATTGAATATAACACACCCTTTACAGGTCCAGATAATCTTTGTTACCCGAGTGCCAGCCTTTACATATACTGACAAAAAATTTAAAACTTTATAAAGCCTTTCTTTGAAAGCAGTCATAAATGTAATTTTTAAAACAAACTGTGTATATTTAAAGACTGAGGAGGTCTGTGTTATAATGAAGAAAACAGTACAGTTCCATGCTGAGAAGGTCTCTTAACTGTTGAATTACAAGTCTTGACAGTATAAATGGTCTGCATACAGGTTGCCAAAAATGAAAGTCTGCCTTGTGGCTGTGCAGTGATGATATTTTTAAATGAGAACTTATTTAGTCTAGTCTATCAGTTGTCTGTATGGTTGTTCTAGCACTTGAAAGTTTTCCCTTTTATGTTTAAATGAGTTACAGTAAGTGAAACATCCACTGAAAGTAAACTCAGCTGTAGTGAGTTTAAAGCCACAAAGTAACTTTTGTGTGGTCTTAATTGCTTTATACCCAAATTCATGCATGCTTTTCAGGAGCAGTTCTTTAATGTTGGAAAAACAGAACAGTTGTCTTCGTGTATCTTACTGTCCTGTAAATGGATGGGGAAAATGCATGTAGTAACTCTGTCAGGAATAGTAATAATAGTGAGTATTGGAAATAGTGCTCATGTTGATGTATGTTTTAGCACTCTGGTGTCAACAATATGGTGACTATCTCTGGATATATTATATATATGCACAGTATATTTGGTTATATATATATAAACACACAGTATATGTTTTTCTAACAACTATGAAAAGAGGCTAGTTCTTAATTTAAGTTGCTTATTTACTACCCTGAAAGATACCATAAACAGTTGAGTTTTGCTTGTTGAAAAAAAACCAAACCACAACCCACAACAAAACATCCCCCAAAACCTCAAACCAACACTCTCAGTCCATAATGCATGAGCAGGGTCACGCTAGGGTTGGTGATCTCTCAGGCAGTGGATTGTGAAGGGACAATACTAAAGTTGTCTGTAGAGCCTTGAAATTAGATTTGTGCTAAATGAAAACTGCTAGGTACAAGGTACAAAATCATAAAAACTGCATAGACCTTTTAATTTGATTATTGTAAATTCAGATGTGCAAACATAGTGTAAGTCAGCTTTAGAAAGTTACACAAATAATTCCCAGCTTGGTACAAGCTGACTTGGTGGGCACTGTGTACTTGTGTGTGCACAGAAATGAATCCCCTTGGAATTTGCAAGGTTTTGTGTTTGGGGGCTTGTAACCTACTGTGGGCTACTCCTTGCTGTATTGTGTTCCTTTTATAAACCTTGATTGTACTAACTTGACTACCTTACACTCTTCATAGTATATCACTTTTGTAAGTTATTTTGGCTCCTGTTCCACAGAAAAATTATGCATCTTGGAGTATCTCTGCCAACTGCAATGAGCACATGTACACTGTACTATTACAGAGATTTTTATATTTATAACATTCCAATTTTTTAGCAAAATTGCAGGTTTAATAATATATTGTTCAATCCGCCATAGCCTGATGGCTTTTGCCATCCAAATTGGGGGAGTATGCTTACATTTAAAGAAAAAGAAAATATTCTGAAAGATTTAAAGACTTGCCATTTGCTGCTCTTTCTGATTTCAGAAAGGCAATTTGAACATTCCTCTTGAGACTTTATAATGAAAGAGCTCTATTTGTTAACTTATTTGCCTTTGCAATGCACACAGTTATGAATGCTGTTTTTCTAAACTCTAGGAAACATCTGTTCTCGGGATGTGCAGGATTGTAATCTGAGTTATATGGAGAGGTATGCGATTAAACTTGCAAAGCTGTTGATTCTGAAAATAACCATTTGAGTAGTAACTGGCATAACTGCATCTAAACTGAAATACTATTCTGCAACTTAGACATGCAGGAGAATTTTCAAGTACAGCCCAGTGTAGCAATGTTTACAGAAAGTAAAGCTGTCATTTCAATATTTTTTTTTTGTAGTGAAGTTCATATACATTGAAACATAAGGATTCTTTGTTCTAATTTAATTTTCAAATTTCATTAAGTAAATTGCATTTTAAATCAGCCTTGTCTATAATTGTTTTTTAAAAGAAGCTTTTTCTTTTGTGCTGTTTCCCTTGATGCTAGATACCTAAGTCCAGGATAAGTAATATTAAATGGCTGGTCTTGTTAACATTGGAGTGGATTGAAACATTGTCAGGGTAATTGTCCTCTGCTGTTTTGGAAGTTCATTGTCAATGTCTGTCTGTAAGCATGCAAGAGGAAAGCTTGAAGTTGACAGAAGACAGAAAAATGTGATTTTGCTTGCAAGAGAGCACAGGTCAGTCTGTAAAGTTGGGAATGGAAGCTTTATTGTTGATTAGATGGGAACAAGTTGCAGGTATCTGATAGGCTTAACATTTTGTACCTCCTTTTGAGTCAGTGTTTTAAAAGCATTTTGCTGCTTCTGTTGCTGACAAACACTTTTAAGTAAAGGCAGCAGAGCACCTTGGGCCTTGGATTTCATGTTAGTATGTTCAGGGATGTCTTCCTTTACGTTCACATGCCACCGCTGCTCTGCTTTAACATGTTGCACCTCTTTTGTGCTAAGTTGTCTTCTGTGGTCTGTGTGAGTGCCCACATAAATCTGAACTCAGAATAATGAATTATTTACTGTGTAATGCCAGCAAGTGCAAGTGTCTCAACAACATTAGTACTACAAAGTGCACAAATGAATCAAGTAACAAAATCTGAAATTAGTAACCATATGCACAAAAGAAGGAGAGAAACATTTTTTTTTGCTAGCTTAGCAAATTTAGTAATATTTGAGACTTGGCAATAGGGTTGAGCTCTTCCTAATAGGTTTGGGGATATGTATGCACATCCTTGCAAGTGACAGACACACAGGCTCTTCTCCCATCCTTTTTCTTTGGTTTTTTGTACCTTATGACACAGTTTCTTATAATAGCTTTCCTAAACCTTTTGCCTTTAGTTTTTCATTTCTCAAAGGTCCCTAAACTGGGTTATGACATGACACCTGCACAGAATTAGACCTTCAGAGATGTGGTTTTTAACAGATTCTGATTACACTGACAAAAACTTACGAAAAGATCTTTAAGCAAGGTTCTCCAACTGATCTTGTACAATGCTATAGAAAGCTGCCATATATGCAATTTAGCTTCATGTCCAGTGGCAAACATGGTAACACACAAAGCGTCAGTACACAAAGGTAGATAGGCCTGAAGTATTCAAATGTCCAAGACTAGCAAGGATTGGATCCCATAAGTGCACTGCTTGACTTGTATGCTTAACTTCAAGCAAATTACTAAATACTCTTGACTTAGTGAGTGTTACCATTTTAGTTTAAACATTTTTTGGATAAGGCCCAGTGCATACTGTGTGGTATCCTGCTACAGTAATGGGAATAGGCAATGTCACTTTTTGATTTTCTCTGATGTCTCCCCTCCTATCTACTGTAGAAGAAAACATTCCAGTAGAATTTCAAAGAAATTTCTACTTAACTGGGTTCTGAAAGAAGAAATCTTGATAATTACCTGCTTTAAGAAGCAAGGGTCAGTTAAATTATTTGGGTGGAAAAAAAGTTATTTTTGATGCAAGCATGTTAAATAATGTCATTTAGAAATATTGAAACCCTCTAAGGAGGATAAAAGCACAGGCTCCCATAATCTTTTCTATACAGCTGTATCTTGTGTAGTGCCAAAAAGAGAGTAAAGAGGAAAGAGTTGGGCTCAGACACCAGTAAAATCTTTTGCAGCAATTAATACCTCCTTGCATTTTAACCATTGCCTGCGTGCTTAGTGCTAGACTTGTCCATTACTGTTTAGCTAGTTTTCTGATCTATGAAAGCCCATTTGGTTTTCAAACATCAGTCACGGGAAAAAAAAAAAAACAAACAAAACAAAAAACCAGTAGATTTTATGGACCTGGAGTGTAACAAAAAGAATGTAAAACAACTGTGATAGTTCTTCTCCATGTCCATGTAGTTCCTGCTGAAGAGTTAGGGAGGATTTGCAGTAATTTACAGACAGTACTGATTTTTTTTTTTTTTTTAATAACCATGGATACCTTTTTAAAAATCTGACCTGGAACTGCAGATACCACCCTAGTCTTTCCAAGATAGAAGTATATTTGACTGAAATCCTAGCAGTGAGACAGCTTACCCTCTGAATTTTGTGCATTAGACTTCAACAATAAGGGTTAATTGATAGACCACTGGTTTATAAAATTATAAAATAGAAAATATTTCTGATCTGTCTTTGACCTTGTCACTATTCCAATTGAAACAGTATTCCTGGGGGAAAAAAGTTCTTTGGAGTGAACCTACTGATGCCTGGTTAATTATATGAAGAAAACTTAAAAAAAACCCTCCCAACTCCTCAAACACTACGGTATTGTGAACACTGAACCTTCCATGTAGCAGTATCCTGCAGACCTGCCACTTGTGTCCTAACTAATTTGCCGTGAGTATTATGTACATAATTCAGTGACATGCACATTTTAAAAGCCAGTTTGTAGTAAGTGTGTAAGAACTTAAGGTGATAAATGTGGAGCACAATAACCTGACCTATTGGCCCTGTGTAGCTAGAAACACTAACTGTAACCTAGTTTTGCTCTTTCAATTCACTTCTGTCAAAAAAAGGAGAAATTTTGTCAAATTTGAGAATCCACAGACTGCATTGTACATGGTACTTAATAAGGATGTAGAAACCTGGCTTTTCACACAGAATTGTTACTTCAGTTTTGTCCTGACTGAGAAAATAGTGTTATCTAATGGCTAGAAGGTATGCCAGTGAAGTGTAGAATACTGTAAATAAGTAAATATTGTTTTGATTCTAAACTCAGATTGAATTAATATATTGTTTTATATCTTTGTTGTGTTAAACATATTTAAAAATACTAAAATAAAATATTTGAAAGATGACAAACGCTTGATTTATTTTATATGCAAAATGATGGCTCATTGTCTCTGTTAGTGCTGTGACTGTGAAAGTATTCCTGACCACAGGTGTGATGGTTTTATCAGGGCTTGCTTCAGTATGGAAGTAAGTAATGCTGCAAAATATAATTGGCACATGCTGTGGGAATTTGTTACAAGTATGTGCATATACTTCAAATCATTTCTGCAGAAGTAACTGTTCAGGGTGATGCAGGTTTGCAGCTGTGGTATTCAGTTTTCAGCTATCTATAAGGGGTTTGCTTTTTCTTTTGGCACTGACCTGTGACAGATTCTGGTAAAATTGCTGGTTTTCCCTGGAACAGGGAAACAGCTGCCAAATACTAAATTCCTGTTGCTGTCAAAATTGTACTGAAGTTTGATACTAGGATAGGATAGGTACTTACTGGACTAGAAATCATTTGACGTGGGCAAAATATTGACAGCCAATTTGGTAACAGTTCTGTTTTTTTCTAATAGTGCCATTAGTTTATCAAAAGATTCTTTTCAAGTTCTAATGCACAGAATGCAAGATTAATTTGAAACAGGCAATAATGTTTTTCAAACAAGGATTCATCATTCAATTTAAATATTAAAAAATATCACTTTTTTACCCCCTCACTCTGCTACATGAAGTCATCAAAACTGAGTCTGTGTCTCTTGATCACTGATAGATTCTCAAGTACTCTGATTGGAGGTTAACAGCCCTAAAAAGAAGGAGGCAGAAGGAAGGAAGAGGAGACAACAGCAGGCAGCAAGTTTGCTTTTCTTACTGTAACACTGAAGAAGGGTCTTTAGGCAATGTGGGGAATAGCAATTCATAAATATTGCAAAGGAGAGTTTGAATGAAGCTTGTGTAGAGTACAAAAAATATTCAAGAGGTGCCTGTCCACTAAGGAATCTCTGATGTGTGAATGGAAGCTCCAGAAAGGGGCTGATAACATTAACCTGCAATTTTGCTGGACTTCACAACTTCATTAAAAGTCTCATCACAAAGGCCCCTTCCAGAGTTTTTTGATTCAAATTATTTCATGATGTTAGGAGTTTGTGAGGTATTTTTGGCAAAGTTAAACAGATAAAACTTCTGTATCCTAATGGCACTTCAAAAAAGGTTCCTTAGTGTTTTTTTTTTTAGTACTGCAGGGAAGTTTGTAATACTTAATCTGTACAGAACAATAACCTGATGTGACTGTTGTTTATATAGGCATGAAACCTGTGCCACATCATAAAAACTTCTGTGCGCGATTCTGCCAGAAATGCAATGAGTGATGTTGTGCCCACCCTCCCCTGCTCCAAGCTAGGACCCAAGCTGCATTTCATGTTATGGCAGAAGGCAAAGGGAGCACGTCCTGCTGTGCTGGCGGAGCAGGATTGTGGCAGCACTGGGCTCCAGAGGGCCTTTCAGAGGCACACCTGCATTTTGTTGGCTCCAAGTGGCAGTTTGACCTACAAATGAGCCCAAGTTATGGAGAGAGAAGGCAGCAATAAAAACATAAAGCACAAGCTTCATCTGTAAAACCACAAATGTTCTTTTGCTTCAGGCTCCAGCCAAGCTGTAGTCAGTGCCCAGACTAGGCCTGGGCTCTTGCAGTCCTTATTTTGCTTCCCAGTGAGTCCCAGTGTATCTCAGCAAGCTCTGCCTTCTTTTGTGAGACACTGACTAGGCTATGCAGGATGTTGCTTTAGCTCAGTTTCCTGCAGAGTGGTTTGAAGGTGTGCTCTCCTTCAAACAGCAAACAGCACTGCAGGGCGCTGTTGGGCACTGCTCAGCACCAGTGCTCCTCAAAAGAGCACAGTTTGTTAGCAAGTGCTTTAATGGGGATGCCAAAAAGTGATTGAAACTGTGAGTAACAGGGTTGCAACACTTGGCCAAAGGCTCTACCTCTTGTTTCTGTCCTGCCAATTAAAAATAGCCCCCCGGCTAATGCCAGGGAATGTACCAGCCCCACATGGGACAGGTGCAAGCTGTCAGTCAGGAGGCTGGAAATACCTAGAAAAGCACCTGCTCTCTCTCCTGCAGGCTCCATGAGATGACCATGAGCAAAGAGACATGTGCAGAACTGAGAATTCATTCTCAGACAGGTAACAAAGTTGCTGGCTTAGAAAGGAGGATTTCTTACATCCCTTTGTAAGAAATGAGGGAGCTTAACTGAGGGTAGAGTGACACATATTCATTCAGTGTTTCTGAAGAGATTTATCAGGAGTAAAATAAAGGTATTTTGGGTTCTTTAATCAAGAGTGCTGACTTTCTTAAAGATTTTATCTTAATGGTTAGTAATATATGGTGTTCTTGAAAGGTTTTTTCTGTTTTAGATCACTAAGAAGAGTTTAGTTTTCTCTAAAGATTGATGTACATTAATGTTCCCAAGTGCAGAAAAGGCTGAAGTTGACTTGGATTCAGATCCATATTTTCTTGATTCCCTTTCCTCCTTTTCTTTCCTCAATCACAAAAGCCTTAAGAAAAAGATTGTACAGCATTATCTATCTTCTAATCGTCTTCCCTGGGATATTGTCCTGCAGGATCTGTGCTAGGCATGAACTAACTTGTCAGCTTGCTACAAACACAGGCAGGGGAACTGAGGACTACCACCCTATTTAGAGAAAGAAACCTAAGATGGGGTGTGGCTGACAAGATTGCTGAGTCTTCCAGGACAGACCTGTGGGGAATCTCATTGCAAAAACCTCAGAATCGTGCTCTCAGGCTGAGGATCCGTCTGGCACAAACCTTGTGTGCTGCTGCATCCTGTTTGCTGCCTGAGTATAGGCCAAAGGTGAAAGATTTTTGGAAGGCCTTTTCTTCTGCCAGAAGTGATTAATGGAAAGCAGACGGCCAGCAGATCAGAACAACAGCTTGAGTGCCAGGATCCTGCCAAAAGAAGTATCCTTGTGCATTAGGATTTCTGAGCACTGGCTTTTGTCACTTGAACATCTGTATCCTGCTCTGAGGATTTCAAAGCACATCTGAGATTCATCCTCTTGGAAAATGAGAGCACAGTTGTCCCAGGCATGCCAAAGATTGCATTGGGCTAAATCAGACAAGCCTGTTATACTGCCCTGGCTTCTCAGAGAGCTTATTTAAAAGAGTGAGAATATCTTCAACTAAGTCTCCTATATATAAATTCCCTGAGCTGTAAGAAATCAGGACTACAATAAAAGAACATAAACACATTACTAATAAAGCTGCCTGGAATGAGGAGATGAGTAAAACTAAAAAAAAAATCACAAACAAAAAACCCCAAAACAAAACCCAACCTCCTCCCCCTCTATCCCCCCCAAAAAAATCAAACCCCAAAAAACTAAGAGAGAGAGAGAAAAACAACGTGTGTGCAATTGTTCTTGGTGCCATGCATCGTGCAGCCTAAGCCAGCTGACAGAGCCTGATGAGCTGGGAGCTGCTGGCAGTGCCAGCTGTAGAGGCATGGAGAAGACAGGGCTGTGGATTGATTGGCAGCTTGGATGCTGCAGAGGGAGGCAGATGTATCAGAAAGCATCTGCAGCAACACCTCACTCTACTTTCACTGCAACTTGTGTCGCAAGAAAGCTGCCAACTATATTGAACATGGTGCTGGAGGCATGGCAGCCTGGAACAGAATGTGCCTCTCCTGGGAATGACCACAGCTCAGCTGAGACACCCCAGGATGAAGTCCTACACAATATGACTCATGTTATAGTGGGCACTTAGTGCAGCTAATCTTATGCTGCAGTACTGAACAAATGTTAACAGCCACATAATGGCACAAAGTGCAGAAGTTCACTGTATCTGAATCAGTCATCCTGGGTGCTGGGCTCGTGGATATACAGCCTGGAACTGCATTTGATTAATGCAAAAGCCATCTTTAAGATTTTTGGTTTTGTTTTTGCTACTACTTTTTCATAACCTGAGAAATTGCCAAAAATATTGGATATCACAGGGTTTGATTTTCAAAGGGCAGATTCTTTGGCCCTTCCCAGCTTGAAAGTGTTTGAAAAAAAACACTTTGTTCACACTTGCAAAGTGCAGATATTTCCATTTACTGCCACTGGGTGAATTTTCAATGATGGCAGGACTCTGGATGATGCCATCAAGCTGAGGCATGTTTGGCTGCTGCTTGATGGAGCTGTTTCCTGTGTCTAAACAGAGCCAAGATCTCCATGTAAAGCATTTTGCAAGCTTTATTTTGTCATTCTCTCCCTTCTATTTTAGTATTCTGTATAATAAATCTTATATTATTCTCATCTCATTACAGTCTTCTCCTATGAATATCTTATCTTGGTGGACGAATCTAGCACACTGAAGGATGACTTTTGGGTAGCTGCTGATTTAATGATACTGGAAATGCAGGATTGCTAACACCAACCATGAGACTCCCTGCATAGCTGAATCTCTTATTATTTCTATTACTTGCAACCTTGGTACAGCATAATCTTTTTTTTTCCTTTTTCTCCCCTTTTTCTTTTTCTCTGAAATAATGAATATATCCAGGTTATTCTAATTAGTAGCTTTCTATTACCATCATAAAAAGTTATAAATTTTGGCCCTCTTACCAGGAGAAATAGGGAGAAGCTGTATTATCAAGAAAGCACACCAGCTGAAGCCTGACTCAGAACTATAATTACTGTGGTTTGGTTGAATCTCCAAGCCTGTCTGCAAGAAGAATAAAAGTATTGAAGTAAAATAAGATTTATTTTTTCCCACAAGGATACCTGGGGTGGGATAACTTAAAACAGTTTGGCACGTGGGACTGGAGACCTGAGAATGCAGATTTAGTGCAAATAAGACAATAGAAAGAAAAGTTTCTAAGTTTCCCAACTTCTGAAATGCACGAAGTCAAATATCCATTTACTGAAGCATACCAAAACCATTTTTATTTCTCAGTTTCATGGGCCCTGACAAACAAAAATGCATGGATTCACACAAGGAGACCCTTGGATATGCTGGATGACTGTAATACTACAATGTCAGTGTCACTTAGGAAGCATAACTAAGCTGTTGATGTTCACATGGAAAATGCATTTGTAGACAACCACTGCAGAACAGCAGGGTTTATAATATGTTTGGTAGTTTTCTAAAATGTTGGAAGCTGTTTCAGAGAAAAAAATATTCAACTTGTTTCAAAATATATATTTTTACTACATTCATGGACTCAATATGCAGTGTGTAGCTAAGTTTTAATCAAAATGCAGCTGGAAATGTGAAGTTAAAATGTATATAATAATTTATTGAATTGAATTGTAGTTTTTTGTCACAGTCTATTTCTTAGGGTTATATTTTCTGTTTGAATCATGTGAGTTGCCTGGAAACTTTTCATCCTGGATCTGAAAACATCCAACCAGAAAACTTCATCTCTACATGACAAAAATGGAGCAAAGGCTCGTTTCTCTCTCTGAAAGGACTCCTTCCTTGGGATCACTCCTTATGATCCAGGAACCACGTGCTATTTCTCTGTATAGCTCCTGGCTAGCCCCTTAATGTTTATTACTTCCTTAATCTGTTGCTGGGTTAATTGAATCATTGGCCCATGTCCTGCTGTGAATGCCCATGCAGAGCAGAGGTCTGTTTGGTTGACAGCCCTCAGTGACATTTTTTAGAATTATGTATTTTGTGGATCATTACTTGCAGATCTTTGTCCTAAAGATCTGTCTTGGGTTCTGGTTGTAAGTGACACAGATGAAGTGAGTGACACTGAAATTTTCCACAACCTGCACCTGTGAGCCCATCTGCAACCACACATTATCCATTTTCCACAGCACAGGCTTTTCAAGTCTCTGCAGCATATTGTATCT
Source organism: Euphonia xanthogaster (assembly GCA_034509185.1). Lineage (NCBI taxonomy): Eukaryota > Metazoa > Chordata > Aves > Passeriformes > Fringillidae > Euphonia > Euphonia xanthogaster. Next base: position 12,781,891 of record JAYDZK010000271.1, on the reverse strand, counting down.
GAAAGCCAGCAATTTTTAGCAATAGCTACTTCTACTAGTAGGCAGCAGCTCAGACAAATGTCTCTCCAAACCACAGGGTAGGAGAAATTTTTTAAATGCTTGAACTCTAAAAATGTGGTGAATGTGTTCTGAGGGTGTGAAATGGGTATGCCTAGACATGTCTTCCTTCCAAACAGGAAGGGGACAGCTAGGAGGTGGTTTAGTTTTATTTTAGAATGGTGCATGGTTTCTCCTGGTGGTTTGGCTGTACACAATACGACCTCTTTAGACTGGGATATGAGATATTGTTGTGCCCGTCTTGTTACCTTTGAATGTGGAGGATTTTAGTGTGTGTAGATTTTTAAGCAATATCTTAGCTATTACATGCTGTGTTAATTTTACACCTGGGTATGCCAGTTTTTCAATGTGACATTAAAAAATAAAAGTTGTAGTTATGTAAGGGTTGGCAAGCAGGACAACTTTTTCAATGTTCACTTTGTGCTGGGCCTTACAAAAGAGGTCAATGTAATTACTCCCTTTTTGCAGAAGGACAAAGAGTCTTAAAGAGAAGTGAAATTAATTTCTAGAGGTAAACCTGTAGTAAAGCCCTGATTTCTTCCTTCTTGTCAGCAGACACCTTTGCCCTCATTCCTGTCACAGTTCATTATCCCCTTTTATTTGCTTTTATTTATTATTTTATTTATTTTACTCGTGCTTCTGTCTGTCTGCCTTTGGATTTTACACCCTTTTCTCTTTCCTCCTGAACACAGGAGGTGTTTACATTTAGGAACACATTTAGGGTTCTTATGCTCCTGAATGGTTATGTGTAGGGACTTTCCATTCTGCTCAGAACTAGAGTCAAATTTACAATACAGGGTTAAATTAGAAATCTCATTTCACTGTTTCAGCTGTGGGATGCAGCATGCACAGGTGCTCTGGGGTGATGGCTTAGACCAATTACATTAAGAGCAGAGATTAAGCCTGTGCCTCCATCAGTACACCCTTAACAGAAATCAATTGCCAGACTGTACCAGGGGAGATCCTTCTGAAGTTTAGAGGTTGAGTGGGTGAATTTTTCTAGACAGCAGAAGGGCAATTTTTTCATGTGATATCTGAAATACCCACCTCAACATGAAATACACAGAGCTGTCTCAAATAATTTTAAGAACTATTTCAATTGGGCAAACAGCATGTTTCCTTATAAAGCACTGAACATTTTAATTAAAACTTCTGAAAATATGTTTTGACTTATACAAATTTCTGGACTAGAACCTCCAACGTGATTAAATAAAAATGAATAAATGAAATAAGGTATTACTAAAATAAGCCATTTTCTGGTGGTGATTAGGCATATCTAATTACAAGAACCACTGTCATGAGCTCTGCTGTGCTGAGTCCAGCACTGAGCACCTGGACAATAACTAGAACATGACTGTACATATACACTCAAATTTCTGTGGAAGAGGAAAAATCTGCCACAGGTCCTTTTTTTTTGTGTGTGTGTGTGAGAGAGTGTGAGGGTGTGTGTTCTATTATCTCATGTTCAAATGAAAATGCCAAATCACAATTGCTGGCAAAGTTTGCTTACGTTCCACATGCTGTGGAAGGGTGTGGACTACACAGTTGTTCAAGAAAATCATGTATGCAGAAAAAGTAATACATTCACTACTTTTATATTTCTTAGCATGACTGCTGTCAGAATACAGCTGTAGATAAATGACTTCTTGGAGGTTTGTCCTATCGAGACAAGCCTCTCCTCCCAGGTAACCAGCTGCGTCAGCTTGCTCCGGGGAAGCTCCAGCTGATCACAGACCGGTCGGTTTTCCGCCAGCTCCATCTGCGCTGACCGCTGCCCCACGGGCGGTGCTGCCGGGTGTGCGGGAGCACTCGGCGTGCTCCGGCACGTCAGTCTGCTTTTAGAAGGACGGTGCCATGAGCCTGAGCTCCCTCTGTGTCGCTGTCTCCTCTTCCGAAGCCTGGGCTGTCTCTCAGCACTCCCAGCTCCGTCTCGGTGGCGCAGCCGGCCGGGAAAGCCTGCCCTCCGCTGCCGCGATCCCGCAAGGCAGCGCCCCGGGAATGTCAGGGAGTGACAGGGAAGGTCAGGGAATGACAGGGAAGGACGCGCTCAGAGAAGTGCCGGCTCTGCCGGGGCTGCAGCACAGAGCGGCAGCGTTCGGCCGGCACTTCTCCATTCCCGTGTGCCCGCAGGATAAAACCGGGGCCAGCCCCGCTCCTTGAGGCTGTGCGAGGGCTGGTCCCGCTCGCTCGGGGTCCCAGGCAGCGCACCCAAGCCGAAGGCGAGAGCCGCCCCGCCGCAGGCTGCGGGACCCGCCGGCCGGCTCAGCCCCGTCCCGTCACGCAGCAGCAGCATCCTTCCCACAGCACATCTGCTTCCAAGAATCTCCTGCTTTCTCCTTGTTAATGACCCATCGATCTTCCTTCCCACCCAGAGGGAATTGTGCCTTTCGGCCTCCGGAGCCAAGGCACGCTCCGTGTCAGAGCAAAGCCAGCCTGGCCCGGCTGAAGCTTCCTCGAAGTCCAAGCCCGTTTGGGGCAGGAGCTCAGGTTCCAACAGCCTGACTCCCCCAGCCCGGCTGTTGCAAATGGCCTGCCATCACCCAGTCCTGGTCACATGCCCGCTCCCGGTCCAGGATGGCAGCAGCCATCCCGGCCCCGGCCTTGGGGCTGCCCTCAGCACTGACCATGGGGCCACTCCCGGCGGTGGCCCCGGAGTAAGCCAAGCTCATTTGTGAGCCGTGCCAAAATATCCGCGGCCACGCGGTGTGGCCCCGGCTGCATGGCGCTGCCAAGGCTGCACGGATCCCGGCGAGCAGTCCGGCCCCAGGGCCACTCCCAGCCACGTGGTTGCCCACAGCGCTGGGATAGTCCCGGTGGCATGGCCCACAGCGCTGGGATGGTCCCGGTGGCATGGCCCACAGCCCTGGGATAGTCCCGGTGGCATGGCCCACAGCGCTGGGATAGTCCCGGTGGCATAGCCCACAGCGCTGGGATGGTCCAGGTGGCGTGGCCCACAGCGCTGGGATGGTCCAGGTGGCATGGCCTGGCAGCGGCAGAAATCGCAGCCGAGCTGCCGGCCGGCCCAGCCACGTGGACCCGGCCCAGCCCAGCCTGTTCCAAAGCCGGAAGCTTTTCCCAGGTGTTGCTCATTTTTCCACAGAGGTGTGTTCAACTCTTTCAAGTGGGTGTCAATCTTCAAAGCTAGGCTTGAAGATTGTTTCACTTGTTAATATCAGCTGGTGTTCCTCTGAGCTAAGGTCTTATCTTTATCAGATTCTTTAAATGCGTTAGCTCTGTTCGGACCTGTTTAAAGTGGGTCTTAGAATCTGGTTTAAGTAAAGCTTCTTCCTAGTAGTTTAAGCTAAAATGAAAGAAGGTTACCTAAAACTGCTTAGGAAAAAAAGGGAAAGGCATTAAGTGTGTCAGTCTGAAGGATCCTGGCAGTGTGGGCCTCTGCTGGTTGCTCTTAAGGCTTTCCATAGACCTGGTTTGCATATAAGGGCAGTTGTAGGGTATCAAACAAAAGGTACAGACAATCTAATATCCCCGCCTCTGGGATGATGAAGTAAGCATCAGAGAGATGTAATTATTTAGGCAGCACACCCCTATAAGAAACAGTCTAAGAACAGGATTAACTTAAATGATACTTCCATTTGCAACTCAGGGATTTTCTGACTCCAAACAGGCTATACAGCCATATGTAATTCTTGAATGGATTGGTAATTAGTAATCCTTGCTGGATTTCTCTTCCACGAGCCTGTCTAGTTTGCCTGGAGCACATATAAACATTTAGCTTCTTGTATCAGGTAATTCCACTGGATTGCACTTCTTTGCAGAAGAAACCCTTGGCTTGCTTTGTTCTGAATTTGTTTCTTGGTAGCTTCAACCATTTTCCACCCTTTCTCTGCTGGTTACACTTTCATAATCTCTGCTCTATGCCCTAAATCAGCTTGTTTCAGAATGAGGCAGCTGTTCACTGCTAGACCTTCTCTAAGGCTTCTCCACTGAATCATCAACTGGAGATCTGCATCTGGAGGGGAGAGCAAACAATGACTTCAGGCTCGTGTCAGAAGTGAATGTAAGTTATGTGAACTCTGTGGTGGACACTGGTATGTACTCTAGGCACTTGCTCTCTTTGTTGCTCACATACACTACTGCAGTAACTGTGATTATGAACTATGGAGAGAGAAGCAGAGTTTGTGTTCAAATGGCAGTAAACTTACAGTGACCTGTGGGTTGTTTTTCTCCAAGTGGTACCAGTAAAACACGTGACTCTGGTGTCAGTTATACATAAATATGGCTGTATTCATACAAAATGGAAACAGTTCAACTGGCCCCTAAACCTCAGAGCTGCTGAATTTCAATAGAAAACCAGCCCATTCACAGGAAGTGCACCTAGGTAGGAGGTGTGGGCACTAAATGGTATGAGGAGATTGCTAAGAAGGAAGGTCCAGAGTAATTCAGAAGGCTTGCTATTGGAGGCCTGAAGCTGTGCCTTTTTGCTGCTCTGAGCTTTAGCAGATATGCTGAGGGAAATAAGGCATGGATGTACGAGGCAGGGGCAGGGCAAGAGTGAGTAACAAACACTGGCAGGCAGAGGCTGTTGCTACAGAGCCCTGTAACTCAGAGGAGTTTGTGTGCTGTTGTCTGTCGCAGATTATTGCTTCTGCCTTGTCTCACAAAGCAAGTGATTCATTGCTTTTTTGCTCAGGGCGGGGCAGTTATTGCTTTCCTGGAGTGCTAAAAATAAAGCCAAACCATTACTCAAATATTAATCTTTAAAGGGGAAAAAAAAAAGACAGAATGCTGATGTGTCCTATAAGCAACTGAACTTTTATTCAGAATGGATTTGTAGTACTGGAATGAATAATAAATGCATGTCTTTAAATAATGAACAACCTATTCCACAATCTATTTTTACTTAATCAGATCTTTGTTTATTCTTAATTTATGTTTCCATGTACCGTAAGACACATTGGGTTTCTTTTCCTACTGTTACTTATTTTCTCAGTATGTGGCTTGGGTTTCTTTTCCTACTGTTATATTTCTCAGTACTGTGGCTTTCCTTCTTGATTCATCAACACGTATTCATCTGTGCAATGCCAGACTGTCTTACTTAAAACTGTCAGAATGAAACATCTCTTGGATCTTTTGATGTGAAAGCATTGGACTTGCACACGCCCAAAAAAAAAAAAAAATCTGTTGCTTATCTTTTGCTCTAACAAGAAGGTGCTGACTGGCATTATGTTGGGCATTGCTGCTAATCTGCTCTCTTTTTAACATCCTGGAAAATTACTGTTGTACAATGTATTCTGGAAAATGAATTGTGCTATTATGTATTTTTCATATCACACAAATATATTTATTTGTAAATGAATTTTACTTTCTTGAGGAATTTGAGATCATGTTATAATCCAAGCAAGGAGAGAAGAATATGAATTTTAGAAATGGCAATTGGGCAGTTCCTCGGCCTTGCAATGGTCTGCATTGGTGACTCGGTAATTCCTCCTGCAGAGCTGTGCAGTGGCTGCTGCACAATAGTCGTGTGACTGTGTTCTCCAGCTACGATTTATGGTCAGACAGCACTGTTGAGGAAAGATTTGAGGGTCATTGCTTCTCTTGGCCTGAGACATGCTGTGCTCTTCCGGGGGGTGTCTGTGGCTGGTGACTGGAAGAGGTAAAAACGGAGCTTAGGCAATTGGAAAGTCTTTGGTAACTTGTCTGCAGGAGGCACGAAACCTTGTTAGATGAGTACAACTCCCAGAGCAGCAATGGGACAGCCCTATCTCCTGCGGGGTGTGCCTGTGTGTGTGTGGCCTTGGGGCAGCAGCAGCAGCAGCGGAGCGTGTGAGGCGTGATGCGTTCAGTGGCAGTGGGACGGCAAAGGCGAGCAGCCCTGCGGAGCGACGCCGGGCACTGCGCCACCGCCCAGAGCGCAGAGCGGGCGCTGTTCTCTGTAGCAGGAAGGGGCTCCTGGGGGCTGGAAGGAGCAGGGGCTGTGCCCGCCAAGCGCCACCGGCACAAAGGCCCCGGCTCTCCGCGACTGAAGGGCTTCTGCAGTCCGTGTGCCAGGGCGGGAGGCGGCTGGGCCCCGAGAGGGTGACCAGTAGTTTCCCAGGAAGGGCAGCGGCGCGTGCATGCTGTTGTATGTACAGCCGCCGGCCGCGCGCCTCCAAGGAGAGAAGAACGTTGCCCGGCAGGCCCCGGGGCTGAAGGTTCCCGGGCGCGGCCGCTGCGGCCGCTGCCGAGCCCCTCCTGCCCCGCGGGCCGTCCCAGCCCCTCCGGCCGCCCTGCGCGCAGCAGCCCCGCCCGGCCTCGCCCCTTCGCA
>JAYDZK010000271.1:12759323-12770385 GCA_034509185.1 Euphonia xanthogaster | reverse complement strand
GGAGTGGTGAGTTTAAGTAACTTTTATTCATTATAGTTTTTTTCTAGCTATGTTCTGATACTTAGCTAAAAGGGGCACATTTCAGATGCTGTTAAGTATTTTATAGGTTATATGAATGATAAATATCTGATGTTAAATAATTTCAGAAGCCCTTAAAGTTCTGAATGTATCAGGAATATTGCCTTGTTTAGTTATGTTTTTCTATAAAAGGGCTTATTAATTGTCCCTGGCCTTACGTGTGAAGATAAACAAATAAAGGATTTTAGTATACAGGTTTTATTTCTGAAGTACCTTGTGGTGCTGTTTGGTGGAAAACTCTGGCATCTTGGTTCTTTTATGAAGTAGTTGGCATTGAATAGGCATGTTGAATCTTTGGCTCCTCTGGGTACTTAAGTGCTGCAGTAGTGTTCCATGCAAGATGTCTTGTCATGCAAGCAGTGCCCCCTGTAACTTATCTATTTCTAGAGCAGACTTTGCAAAATATAATGGTAGATTTTTTTTCCCCCCCATAACTGGAGCCTGAGTACTGTAACTTACTGTTAGAAACAAGGTTGATGGGTTATATGCTCTGTTTTTTCTAGAAGTCTGTATGCCAACCGAAACACAGTTTGCAAGAGCCCTTTTACAGAGGTGGTAGTTCTTACTGTAGCTTGTTTCTTTGGAGGACTACCATTTATGCTGGTAAAACTCTGAAAAATCCAAGCCCTGATGTGAATCCTGTATCAGTTACAAGCCATCCTTCCCAGGAGGAGAAACTGCTGGCATATATGTACTACAGATGTTTTAAAGCAGAGATAAGATAATATAATAATTTGTTTCTCCTGAAGCTATTGCCCCAATGGTTACAGTCACATAGACCCTGTGCAGTAGGAATAGCACAAAGCAAGAAGTTAAGGTATTTGTGTAGTTCCCATCCCTTGCCAAGAAATAGAACTGCTAGAATTTTGCAACTGTGTATGGTGTCACTAACATCATACAGGTAAATGTCTTGGACGTGGTCAAATTTGATCAGCCACCATTAAAGAACAGTCTCAGCCGCGTTTGTTTTGTGCTCTTGGGGCTTTTACTAAGAGTACCTAAGGACTTGCAGTTTCAAATCTGTGTTTCCTTCTGGGGAAGGTGAGTATGAAAATTTGAAAATAATGTTGTGTATGGAGGAAGACAGAGAGAGAAATGTTTATTTATATGTTTTAAAAAGTTGAAATAATGGACTTCTTGAATCATAAGGGCAATAATACTTCACTGGAAAGAGCTGTTTAAAAGATACTTGCAAACCTGGCTTTCACTTCTAATTACCTTCAGTTTTTGAATACTGGAACACAGAAACTATTCATTCTGTTCTTTGTGAGAATCCAAATAGTGAGAGACATCAGTGTTTGCTTCCTTTAGTAAAGAAATGTGAATGATACTGTTGATTTCTAAGTTACTTTGCTAAGCTCCCAGTTCAAACATTATTTCTGTGTGTCATTGAACCGAAGTGCCAGGGCAATAGGAATTTTATAGGTGTTAGTAGAAGGTATGCCTGTGGCTAATATGAAAGGCTAGTGCATTGGGCAGAATAAGAACTCTTTAAAAAACAGTTAAAACCCTAACCCAAACAAAAAAACAAACCACCCACCCCACCCCCAATTTGAAAAATGCCATTCTATGACATTTAACAGTTGCACACTGTAAAATGTAAAAAATATGCTAAATCACAAAATACATATGTGTATGTCAAAATCACAAAATACTTGTGTGATTCTTAAAGAATTTTACTGGAGTTGTAATATGTGCCTAATAGTGTTCTTGGCTCTTGGTTTGATTTTTAAGTTGCTCACTGGGAGTATCAAATTGAACCTTACATTTCAAGAAATTGTTTCTGCTTTAGAGGAGAGTCCTTTTGGTGGCTACTGTCTTTAGAGTTAATTTGCCACCGTGTATGTTTTGTAAGAGTGGCAGGAGCACTGCAGTCGAGATGGGGATTGTGGGGAGTCCTCTGTGTGGGCGTGAGTCATTAATTCTTCTTGGCTGTGCTAGTCTCCCTTGTCCCCTGCAAGTTGTCTACTGATTTTAAATTTTTTTCCATGTAATAAGAAGATCTTAGGGCTTGCTGAAGGAAACACTGTGTAATGCTTTCAGGATCACATGTATCTTCTGTGCTTTTTAGGAATTCACAACATCTGGTTCATCGAACACAGACACTGGAAAAGTGAATGGAAGCTTGGAGACCAAATACAAGTGGGCTGAGTATGGTCTGACTTTTACAGAAAAATGGAACACAGATAACACTCTGGGAACAGAAATTGCAATTGAAGATCAGGTAGTAGATTAGGAAAATATTTATTGGTGTTAACTCTGTGTAAGAACTGAATTTATAGCTTTATCTTATCTTCTTCCTCCTTCAATTAGCTTGCCAAAGGCTTGAAGGTGACATTTGATACAACTTTCTCACCAAACACAGGGTAAGAATTGTTAACATTTTTACCTTACTTAGGGAGTAACAGTACCCATGGTCCATTGATCTGGTCTGTGGTATTGACAGAGCTTTTTGTATGGTTTGCTATTAATCCAGCTTAGCAAATCACGATGCTAAAGGCTTCTGCTCTTTACCATGACATCACTGTGGGGTTAGTATTGCACATTTCACAACTTTGCTTATTTTCTGGGATGGAAATACTGGAAGATTGCAGGAAACATGAAACTGTTGCTACATTTATCAGAAAATGCCTGCTTGCCATGGCCCTGGGTGCTCTGAATGGGCTGGCTGTACTTTTGCCTGGTCCAGGGGATGCATGTGCAAGACTTTTAGATATGTTGTGTAGAGTCATAGGACTTGAATCTTGCCGGTCATTGAGGAAGATCATGTGTGCTTGTCTTAATATAACTCATTTCTCTGTTTCAGAAAGAAAAGTGGTAAAATTAAGTCATCTTATAAACGTGAATGCATAAACCTCGGCTGTGATGTTGACTTTGATTTTGCTGGGCCTGCAGTCCATGGTTCAGCTGTCTTTGGTTATGAAGGCTGGCTTGCTGGTTATCAGATGACTTTTGATACTGCCAAGTCAAAATTGACAAGAAATAATTTCTCTGTGGGTTACAAGACTGGAGACTTCCAACTGCACACTAATGTGTAAGTACTGAAAACTTCTCCAGCTTTCCAGAAGCCGGCTTCCTTTACCTTCTAGTCAAAATACAAATGCTTGAAATATCAAGAGGTGCTTACAAGGCCATTAATGGAGTGCATTTTTCAATAGGAAACTCAAAAGAAATGTAAATGATACTTTGTATCTCTTTTTCTAAACAGTAAACACTTGCACCTGGTCAGCACTTACAGCATATGTGGTACAGATACTGAAGTATTTGCAGATTGGAAGTGCAGTACTTCACTTATGCAGAACTGATCATAATGCTTTTTCTGGCTATCCCATTATATTGAATTGTATCAGATTACAATTTAAGGGCAGTCAATTTGTTAGAGGTAGTAGTTAGTGTTGCATTAATGCCGTAGGAGTTTCTAGAGCAAGACTAAAGCATTGCTTCTGGGCTTTTTGTGGAAGTTCATCTTCTTGCTTGTCAGGGATTAAGAATGCATGAAAGAGTGTAAACAAGTGTAAGACATCTTTCTTCCGACTTCCTGCCTTTAGATCTTACTCCAGAGCAATCTGATAAAGACTTACTGAAAAACACGATGTTTTCAATCCAAGTAAATAAAATTGGTGGAGTTCTAGTGTGTTTAGATAGTTAGAAGTTTTGCTTTTGAAGGGAAAGCATGGGGATTGTATCTCTCTGAATTCATGGAAATTGAGGAATATAGGAGAAAACTACAAAATACATTAGAGTCTGGGCTGTAAGAATTCCATTTCAGTTTGCTAATGTAAAACATTGTGACAGATTTTTGAAAGGTCATTCAGTTCTCTAGGAGTTTCACATATTCAATAATCATAAGTTCAGAAGGCCCATTTTGTAACCATTAATACATATTGGTCAGTTTTGTAAGGATTTGATCTAGAATTTTGTTCAAGGACTTTGTTTGGCAATTAACATGAGAATTAGCTGTAGCACTCTAAAATACCTTTTTATTTCCATGAATTACTGTAGTTTAACTTTGCCCTGAAGCCTTTGTTCATCGCCCCATCTCTTTTAAAAAAATGTGAAACAACTCAAACTTTTGAAATTCTTATTCGAATAAAAATCTGAAGTAGTAAAAAAAAAGGGATTGAAAAAGGAGTGGATTATGCAAATAGGAAGCTAACTTTTCTCTTAATTTGTGCAGCAATGATGGTTCCGAATTTGGTGGATCAATTTACCAAAAAGTGAGCGAGTGTCTTGAAACTGCTATAAACCTGGCTTGGACAGCAGGTAGCAACAGCACTCGCTTTGGCTTTGCAGCTAAATACAAGTTGGATCCCACTGCTTCTCTTTCAGTAAGTATGGCTGTAACCTGAAGGGTTGTGCAAAGTACAGTGCATTTTCAGTTGCTGTGAATCCCTGTGTTCTTAGTACAAAATAGGCTGGGAGGCCTTGTAGGAATTACTCTTACAGTCCAGGCAATTATAATTAAACCAGCAGTATTTAAGTTCTGTCATGTTGCTTACAGCAAAGTCTCATAGAATCTGACTGTCAGATGTGCTTATGTTGGAGATCCTCATGTATTTATAAAAAGAAAAACACAGTTTAGAAAAACACAATTAAAAAAAAAGTTTGTGTCTGGTTCTGTATTTTTACAGATTTTTTTAAAACCAGTTTTTGGGGAGCTCTGTCACATTCTCTAAGAACTCTGGCAGTACTGGTTAAAAGTTGATAAGCAGCAAATTTTCCTTTATGTTACACAGTTGGAATAATTTGTTGAGGAGGTGATGCAAAGTGAGATAAATAAATTTGTACATATTGTTTATGATGGTATTACCCAGTGTTTGCTGCGTGACTGACAAGATACTAATTCCTGTGTAATATAAGCATGGAGCAGTCCTCTGATGTGGCATTTTTTAGGAGACGATGGTTAATATCTCTGGCCTTGTGAAAAAGGGGAAGTGGTGAAGTTCACCTATGAAACTGTGTTTCAGTAACAGTTCTTCCTGCCCTTAATTCCTTCTGCTCTTAAATATCTTGTTGCTTCAAAATATGTTACTGCTTCAGCTGTAAGTTGAAGGACAAGGGCATAGCTGGAAGGAGAGCATTCAGGAAACACAGGCATACTGAAAGAAAAGATAACATTTAGTTAAAGTGATAACAGCAGTGTTGCCATAGTTATTCTAGATTCAAATGGTAACAAATAACTAAACAGTTTCAGCATTTCAGTTGGTTGTTTTTTTGTTTTTGTTTCTTTTTTTTTTAGGCGAAGGTGAACAATTCTAGTCTAATTGGAGTGGGTTATACCCAGACCCTGAGGCCAGGTAAGAGCTATCATGTGAATTATATCACATATATATCTTCTATGCATCCTAAAAAAATAATTGAGGTCTCTGCATTTATATCCAATTTTTTTCCTTCAGAATATTTTTTCTTTTGAACGCCAAGTAGATATTTTACAGTAGCTTCAATTGTACGTCAAACCTTTATCTAAGGAAGACAAGCTCAGTTTTATCTAATGGTATTAATATATTATGTTCTTCACTGATCTGTGCAGGAGTGAACTGTGTTATGTTTGACAGCTTAGCTTTAGGCTAGGCAAAGCATGTCTTCATTTTTGGCATTGCTTTGTCCAATCATACTGTGCTGAATGATAGCAGGTCTTCAAATTATGATTAATTGTCAAAACCTCACACTTCCTGCTCTTCATATTTAGTAAAGAAACCCTCCAGACCTTAACTTGGTCCACTTAAGTATGAAAGCACCTGTTAAGGCCGTATTACCATTGGTTAGTTCCTTATTTGAAAAATCTAGTTTCATTCCATCCCTTTATAGGTAGGAGTGTCTGTCTAGGCACAGATTTCCTCCTCCTTTGCATGTCTTAATGCAGGAAAGGAGAGCTCCTGCATATTTAGCAATTAGAGACTTTGTATATTGACGTTATAACTGTTTACAAAAATCACATAGCTTTCTTCATGGGACTAACTTTCATTAGATTTCAAGGATGTATTCTCCTCTAAAAATCTTTAGAGGAAAGTAATTGTATAAAAAGAGAGCTACAACTGGGACTTGTGATGACAGAGGTTAAGTTGCATGAAAGCTACTGTGTTGTAAACATGCTTCTTAAAAATCTTACAGGTGTGAAGCTTACACTGTCCGCCCTGATAGATGGAAAGAGCATCAATGCTGGTGGCCATAAACTTGGTCTTGGCCTGGAATTGGAGGCTTAAAAAGGTGAAGAAACTGCTGCAGAGAAGGGATATCAGAAGAATTTGGCCTTAAAATGTATTTCCAATGTGACCAGCAGGCTTTTTTCCAGGAAGGATGACCTAGAACAAGAGCTGTATTTGAAGTATTTAGACAGTTACTTGTTAGCTGGTTTCTAGTTAAATTGGTTACCCATCTAGTTAAAATTCTGCATTAGTGCAGTCACTTAAACATTATTTAAATGTATTTAACTGTTTAATGCGCTACCCACAAATAATGAAATAGACATTTATGAAAACTGTACAATTGTGTGCATGTTTGTTTTTATGTTCCTTTTAACCATTCGATATTGCCATTGAATGAAAAATGGATCACTGGATGTTTTGAAATGAGGTCAACAATTTTGTTGAATGACCTGAACTAGAAATACATTTGGTATCCCAAGACAAATTATGAATAAAGCAAGTACACACACATACTTGTGCCTCATATATTTTAAGAGTGAAGATACAAGGGTAGTGCTCAGTTAAGTTTTAACTACAAGTCATCCAAGAAGTAGTGCTCTGTACCTTTGTGCAATTAAGGACCCCCACCCATGACAATACTGAATATAGGTGAACAGTTGGATTCCTCAAGCAAATTGAATGTGCTTTTCTGTCAGGTAAGGTTTGTCACGACACAATGGTTTATTCCCCCTGTGATCCACGAGCGAGATGTACTGTGTTCCTAGTTGGCCTTCTGATGCAAAAAGTGCAGATCAATGTACTTGGCACACTGAGACATTAAGAAATGTTCCTTGAAAAGCCTCACCACAAACACACCTTTTGCTTATATTTGTATGAAGTGAGATGTATCTCTGCAATTGAATGTAACAGTGTAATGGTATAACAGCCTGCTTATCCCAACTGCTGTGAGAGGTTTCTGCTTAAAATGACTGAAATAAAGACAATTTTAAATGGACACAGAGGAAAATGCATCTGATCTTGCTTTCCCTTTAACTAATAAATCTTGGCAGATACCCATTTTAAGTCCAGAAACTTGCAGAATAATGGGAAAACTCTCATGTTTTTCCAGAAAAGTAATAAGAGAGAATATAAGCATGAGGGATATTTAGTCTATGGACTTCCCTGAAGGTCGAACTAGCTGTAAATGCTTTCAGTGTGTAATACGTTAAATACATGTAGTTGCACTGCTTACGTCTAAGAGTTGGAATTTACTGAGCTTGGGGGAATGCCTGGAGCCTACTTAAGACACTCTCATAGCTGAGAAGGGTGTCTTGATACTTAGTTTTGCAGTCAGTGGTTCACAGCAGCTCCCTTCGGAGTGCAGGTGGCTGGCTCATGATGAGGAAGCTCTCTCTGCTTTGAAAGTACTGCCAGTTGATACGGGATTAAAATTAATGTCCATAAAAGTATCAGTGATTTGCTTGAGGTCTTGTTCCATCCTGTTGTTGCCCTCAGACTGAAATTCTCACATGAATGTTATAAGCTGCCTGTGTTTAGGCTTTAGCTGTGAAGTAGCGGAGCCACTTTCTTTGCAGAAGACAGAGTAGAGCTTAAGCCTCCAGCTCAGGCTCTTGAGCAGGCTTGCTGGTGTGTTTGACTAGTTTTCTTACATGATAGTAAAGCATTTGTGCTGTGGGGTACCTTTACTGCTGTTGTCACTGAATGCCCTTGTCTGAGTTGCATTTCCACCATTTAGGATGGAAGAAGCATGTAAAGTGCAATTTGTTGTTGTTATTGCATGTTGTGCATATTTTTAGTTCGAGGTGGTTTTATGTGCTAAACCACTTAAAAGCTAGAAACTGTGCAGACAGACATTGAATTTTTTAATGTATTTTCTTTTCAGTATAACCATCTTTGGTACATCACAAAGACTGGGCTTTGATACCAAAACGACAAAAAAAAAAAAAAAACAAAAACAAACAAACCCAAAAAAAAACCCCCAAAAAACCCCAACTTAAAAAACCAAACCACCAAAACAACCTACCAAAACCAAAAAAACTCCCTGAAGCGTCGTGTGCCTGTAGACATTGTCCAGCTGCAGCACCAGACAAATAATGGATTGTGTCTTTTGGTTATGAATGATGTCTTGTTGCTATCCTTAAACCAGCAACACTGATGTTTCTCAGCTTTTGAGGGGGCTGTAATTGACTTTTGTTTTTGGTGGTAGTGGTTTAGGGATTTTTTTTTATTTATTTTAGAAGCAAACACTATAACCTTTTTCTTCACTACCTGCTCCTCTAGGTATTTTTTTTCTGAGGCCACAAAATGGGTAAGTGAAATAAAAGCACATATGGCTGAGTTTCTCTTCAACTCGTAAAAATTAGTAATGGAAAACTTGAACCTGTTCATTTTACTCTTTGTAAATGTGCATGACTTAACTAGCCCTCAACCTTTAAACCTTAAGTAGTTTAGTTGTTACAGTGCTGATAGGCAGCCAGAGAAGTAAAAGGGCTCTGCAGTAGTTAAGAGAACTGTGAAAATGTTTTTCTAAAATACTCTGTCAAAAATCACTACTTTGAACATTAAAAGGAAATTCAGTGTCTTTTTCTTACTATCTCTCAAGGCTTATTGAAAATTGCTTTCAAACTAACTTTGTTACAGCAGCTTGTGGTGTAATTGGGAGTTCTGTGGTAAGGAATGTTGGTAGTTTATATAGCTCCATTTTATTAAAATATGTAAAAAGCCTTAACGATAACTTTCAGTGCCAGGCAGCCTTTCCTCAGGTGTTCTGAATAAAACCTCCCACCACTTGAGATAACCAATGACCAGAGCATCCTTCTGCATCTTGTTTGTGTGAATTGTAGCATTGCATTCCTGCCTGGTACAGCTGGAGTAAGGGGTGTCTGTGTACATTGCAAGGAGACGTAATCACGCTTTCATAAATAAAAATCCTTTCACATGAGATTATGATGCCCTGAATTTCACGAGTTACTGTCTGAGTGTCCTGAATGTTTATGCTCTTCCTGTGCTGTAGAAATTCTCCAGGTTGGTTCATTTAACCTTGCACTCTTCACGTGGTTCAACTGGGTGTGGTATATTCGTAAATCTGCCTCTTGCACACTGAAGTTGTTCAAAAGCAGGAAATTTTGAACTATTTTGGTAATGGGCAGGGAAACCTTTTTCCCCCAAGCGTTGTGACGGGTTTTTACCTTTCCCTTGGCGCTGGATAAAGCGAGGCAGCAGCAAGAGTGCTTGCTGCCCTCTAATGTCCTGTTCTGGTGTTCGGCTCATTGCTGCAACAGGCCCTCGGCCGCGCTCAAATACACAATTAATTCCTGGTGGCTGCTCTCCTAGGGGAAGTAGAACCCGGCAAACGAGACAGCTCATGTGCGGATGATTCAGCCCTACTTCTACCTAAGGTCCTTGTTTCCTTACCAAACCAGTGAGCAAAGGCAGAAGCAATTCTATGAGGCGAGGCAGTAATGATATAACTGGCTCACACCTGTAGCAGTAGTGTCTTAGTGGCAGGTAGAAATGCTTCCTGGAACCAGCTGACAGGAAGGGAAACCCAAAGAAAAAGCTGGCTGGGTTGTTAGGTGGCATGAAAAGGCTAGGTTTATTGTAACTGGTTTTTTTTGTGTTTGTCAGTTTCCCTTTGCAGTGGAATGTTTCTGTTCCCAATCTGGAATAGTAATAAAAGCATAGATTATAACCATTACTGTAGCTTGCATTCATTGTATTTACAATGGTATTGTTTCTCATTATTGTTTCATTTCTCATTATTGTTTCTGGGCCTGCCTTTTAGTTGTGGTTTTGGTCCTTCTTTCCACATGCTTGCTGGATCAAATGGGAAGCAATAAACAACTGTATTTTTCTGAGCACAATGTGCAGCATCTTTTACTTCAGCTGCAAGTTTGATACAAACGCTCATGTAAAAAGAGGAAAACTTTTTTTTTTGCAAAGCAATTTCTGAGAATATGTAATTAAAACTTATGAAAATGCTATTAGACAAAATGTGAGGTGTTACATACTGAGATTTGGTTCATATCTACCCTCGTGCATCTGCTGATGTTGGGAAAAGTGCTGACAGATCTTTAAAGATGGCAAGCCTGGTCTGTTTCAGCTCCAAATATTTGACCTTTACTTCAGGTCTTTTTAAATGAGGATTTTCTGCTGAGCCGAATACCACGGCAGAACTTCCAGTTCACTTGCTGGTTAACAGTAGCGCACATATCAGAAATGTTTTGTGGGTTTTTTGTAGGATATTTGTCCTGGATCCATGGGAGAAGATCCGGTGGGATATTCTTTGTCCTGGATCCATGGGAGAAGATCCTAATGCTGAAGCAATGACGCTGTTTAAAGGTTTGGCATTCTTAACGCTCACTTTATTTATTTTTTTTTGTTTATTTTGCCTGTTCCTGTGAGCATTAAAACAATGGCTATTACAGAAATGTCCCTTGTCTCTCGCTGTGCTTCCCCGCTTCAGCCTGAGTTACCCGAGCTCCGCCTGAGAGCCGGCATGGAGCGGAGAGCTGGGGTGGGTGCCCACAAGGAACCAGTGAGCTTTGCCCTCGGATTCTTAGCGGGCTGTGGTGGCATTATTAAAAACACACTTTAAAATGACTCTTTGGTACGCACACGCGGCTCCTTCGTTTAAGAAATGCCAAATTTCACTGTGCTGTGGTTGGTGTTTGGCTGCGGCGCGGGGACGGATGTGCTTGAGTTCTCCTGCACAGTCCGCGATATTTTCCCGGCAGCTTCCGAACGAGCTTTGTTGCCAACTGACCGGTTCCCCGTGATCCACTGCAGTCCGTGCCACGGCTCTGGCCATGACGGATGGGGACGATCGTCCCGGGCCG
>JAYDZK010000271.1:12734750-12750924 GCA_034509185.1 Euphonia xanthogaster | reverse complement strand
ATACCATACCATACCATACCATACCATACCATACCATACCATACCATACCATACCATACCATACCATACCATACCATTTTGACTGTGTGTCTGGTGCAGGGACTTAGATACCTAACCAGCAGCTAGGATTGCATGCTATAATTCTCATGGCGGCTTCTGGGAGTTACCACACTAGGGGGAATTCTTTTTTTCATTGTTGTTGTCATTCTTTTCTGTTTAATGACCATCCTTCAGCCCCATTTGCTTCTGAGCAAGTCCCAGCTGTACATTTGTCACCTGTGTTGGCTGGGATCCTCTCTTGCAAGCAGAAGAGATGTTGGTGTTGCAGGAACAGCTGGGCTGGGAGGGTTAGGGCAACAGCTGTGCCCCTGGGTCAGCTCTTCTCCTGGGGCAGAAAATCCTGAGCCTCTACAGTGGGAGCAGTAGCTCAGGCAGGTGTATTGCCTGAGAGGGGTGAGCAGACCCAGCAGACCCACGAGCATCCATACCTGGCATCTCCATTAGAGAGAGACAAAGACTTGGCATTGCGTTATTGGGTGGCCCATTCTCATCAGCTAATGGAAGTCTAAATTCTCACTGCCCCACAAATTCCCCATAGCTTATTCACCACTTGAATTAAACCATGATTATATATTATCAGCAGTCATTTCATAGTAAGGTTGAAGGATCAAATGCAGTTAGCCATGATGAATTCCAGATGTGCAGGACAGAAATCTGAAGAGAAGGCCAGTTTCTGAGTAACTACAAGATAGAGTAATGTATTCTAAATATTTGATTCAATTAAGCTTCCTTCTGCTCTTTGTTTCCACTTACAGATGGCTCATCAATCTATAGTTTAGGGACACATTGCTATTCTTTCTAATGGTAATTAGGTGATCAGGATGGAGACAGGTTTGATGAAATACTCACATTATGATCTGCATATTTAAAATATGAGCCCAAAGCAGAGGCAAAATGATAGCTGGTTGCTGCACATAGCTTTAGCCTCAGGCACTTGATAGGTCTTCCTCTAGCATAGGTAATGGGGACTTTGCTAGCTCCCACCACAGAAAGAATAGTTCTTTTTAAATTATTCAACTATAAGTGCTTGTATCTGGTTTTGAATGTTGCAAAACTCTAGTTTCTTGCAAAAATACTCATAATGTTTGTCCATTTTTGGTTCAGCTTCACTGAGAGGAAAATAGTAGTAAAACAGCTGCAGCTTGTGATTGATCTATGAATGACTTCTCCATGTTTGGGAAAGGCCACCATGGTACTTGTAGGGCAGGGTATGTATTCTTAACAGCTTCTCGCTTGCTCATGTTTATCAGCTGCTAGCCTCTGAAAGCAAGAAAATTTGAGAAGATACCCCTGCTGTTAAAGTGTCCCATTTTGTGTTTTTAACCCTTAGGATTCTTTTGGTATCTACTGACAAAGAAACTGTAAAGTAGAACATGGCCAGAAGCTCTGCATGCAAATGTGTAATGATCCTGTACCCTCCTTTAGCCACTCCATCTGAGAGCTGTTATAGCCACTAATGATTTAATAAGGTATGATTTATTTTATGCAGAGAAGAAATTTGAGGAGTGCAGAGGTTTGAAGCTCTGAGGGTAAATCTGTACTCAGAAAAATAAATTGGGCAAACTTCATACCCTATTTAAATTCTCATTTAAGGGCAACTCGCACCTTGTCCTGGCCTTCTCCCAGACATGGATTTTGCAGTCAGTCCTCAATTAAGCAGATCCTGATATGCTTTGCTGAATCAGGGTTTTAAGTGGAAGTGACAGAAATAGAATTGAGATCTCTTCAGTCATAACCCTACTCTGAAGCCATCAGGCAATGCTTCCTTCCTTCATTGCTCTCCACTGCAGTATGCTATGGCAAGTGTCTGAGACAGGCAAGAGCCATGCTCTGAACTTCTGCCCCTTACCAGAACCCAAGCCAGCCAGCTGAAATTTCAAAAATATGAGCCAAGTATACGGTCTTAAACATTCTGAGACAAGAAATCTTTGTCCCCCAGTGTCTCGAGTCATTCAAGTGCACTGTTTAAGCAAATGGACAAAGTATTCTCTTAGTTCTGATACAGCTTCCCTTCAGGATGTCAACAACTGAACATCTTTTTCCTCCATACATATGATACCCAGTGTTATCAGTCCCCCTAAACAGTTACCAGTGAAGCTTTTGCCTATAAAATCCTACTTTCAGTTCCTTATTTAATCAATTTTTATCTGTACTAAAGAATTGTGGGCTGAAATTTTGTTACATGCTGCCTAGGGAAGGGAACCTCTGTTTGCAATAACAGTTTGAACAGCCAGTTCACAGCTGTATTGCATCTTCATACAATCAGAATCCTCCTGTAGGCTTGCCACCAATACTCTGTGCTTCCATCTTTCCAGGAAACAAGCATCTAGCAAGTTGCTCCTTTGAGGGGGCAAGGGAGAGGGATGCAGGAAATAGGGAGAATTGTTTTGGTTTACTTCTTGCTCATCTGCTTTTCTTCATACTGAGGAAAAAAAAAATCTATCTGCACTGTTACCTAGGCTAAAGAAATCCAGTTCTTGTGCAAAAAGGTTTTAGAGAATACAGTTACTGTATTGCAAATACTGTTTGTCCTTTGGCAAGCTTTTAAAAACAACTTTTTTTTTTCAGATGATGTCTTTTTGAGGCTTCTTCTGTAGTATCCTTCAGAGATAAGGAATGACAATCTTTTTAGTCTGAGAAGGCTAGCAATCTCCTTGATGTCATTTCATTAAAAATCCATTTTTCTATTATGGCTATAAACATTAATAAACTGCACTTCTTTTCCTTTGATAGTACTGACTGATTATTCTGCTGCTCAAGAGGCTCTTCTAGGAAAGAAAATTACTATGTTGTATTGTGGCACTTGGACAATCTATAGAGGGGGATTTTTTTCAACCACTGTCTTACGAGGATAATTTCACATAAATTTATTTCCTTTATTACAATTAAAGTAAGAAACCATAGTAGATCTCATAATAAATCTCTCTTCTCTACTTAGTTGCCCTTAGGATCCAGCTGCTCCTTAAGTCTACTTTCCAAGGCTATGCTATCCAGTGGAGATATAGGTTAAATTGAATTTTTGATACAGTTCCACCTCCACTTTCCCTGATGATTTGATTGATATTTCCCATCTGCTGGGCTTCCTTGAGTTACAACTTGAATGCTAATGTGACTCCATCTCCCACTGGGAGCATGCTGATATTGACACGTGCATCTCTGAGAAGCTTCTCATTGAGGCGATGGATACTCTGCGCTGCCAAGTCATTCTTCCTTGGTTTTAGCACCTTTCCATTCCAAAAGACCTATTGAAAAAAGAAATATGATGCACCTCCTTTGTTCTAATATGGTCCTTGGACCACAAAGGAAGCTTTGGAAAAGTTCCTGTATATTTTTTAGAGATTGATATTATTTGTTATATTTCAGATGCCTAATGGTCTCTGACATGGAACTCTCAAAAGTAAGTGGGACTGAGAGTCCACAGAACTTGCTAATTGTACTTCTACTATAGATTTGAAGCCAAAATCAAAAAAGATGTCTTTAAATATAGGTTTTTTAAGAGCTCCTATTTGGCTGCCAACATAACCCCAAAGGTGCCGGAAGTTTAGTATCCTCTATTTCTTGTAAAAGTAGTTAATTGATAACTTATTAATAGTTACTGATTACAAGTGCTACTTTTGATCTTGTGTAAGTACTGTACATAGGCTACATGACAAACAAGAATAATACAGAGCATTCTCTGTAATGAATAACAAAAAATTTCTGTTTTCTATTAGTGTTTTATATAGCTTACTTAAAGAGTTTATGTTGAATTTTCTTTTTGATTGCGTTATGTGTAACTGCCTGTGCATTACCATCAGAACTGCAGTACTTACATTATCAATAGCTATTATTCCTCCTTTCTTTATGAGGTGCAAGCATTTTTCATAGTACTCATTGTAGCTTTCTTTATCGGCATCAATGAAAGCGAAGTCAAAGGTTTCCGCTTCTCCACTGGCCAACAGTTCATCTAGATGAGCAACACAGTGAGTTGTTATACCCTGGTTAGTGCTGTGTAGGAGGAAGTAATCCATTTGTGTCAAAGCTCTCATTAAATGTTTTCTGCTGCCTTGACCAGGCAGCCTATTCCTCCACAGGTAATTACTAGAAAAGCTTATCCCACAGAAACCAATCTAGACATTATGTACGCCATAAAACACACAGTTACTGAGGTCTGCATGCTGAGGAGTTTGTGGAGTAGCTCCAAACCTGAAGGATACAGCTGGGACTGCTGAAAGGTACAGCAAAAACAAGTCAAGCACTTTGAAACTGGACATACTCTACACCTTCAGCTTTTTTTTCAGCTGAGAACTGTCTTCTTGAGTGGATTAGAATTTTTCTCACTTTATGAACAGGTTTTAAATGCTAATCTCTGCTTGCAGATCAAGGGCCATGACACAGGTCATGAACAAACCCTGTCAGAGATATTTACAGCAAAAAACTGCTGTACGTAGTCCCTCTCTGGGCCAAGGCAAGTAGAATTCAATTTTAAGTTCTCCTCAACAGATTTCTTGACTGAGAATTCCAAATTGCCAGTTTCAGAGGAGGTGATTTCTGTCTCCTAAAGTACTCTGACATCCCTCTAACTCACCCTTAATCTCTGTCAGCAGAAGATCTTTCTGTCTGAAGCAATGCCTGGACAAAGCAGTGCTTTGATAGACTTCAAGGAGTGTGCATAGCAGCAAACTGCCTGTATTTGCCTCTTTAGAAAGGATGGATTTGAAAGTAATACAAGGTTATCAGTGGATCTGTGGATCCACCAAATACCTTTGCTGGAAACCTTCTGCATCAACAATCCTAGAATATGTATTGCATTTTCAGAACATTTATTAGTATTTACTCTGCCCCACATATTCTCTTTCCTTGAATGAGAGAAGTCATTGCCTCACTAATGGCCTTGCATGCTTTTGGCACATCCTAATTTGAACTTCTTTGAACACAATTCAGCCTAAGTGATAGATTGGCTTCTGAATTTTTTCTGCACCTCAGCCCTTTCAGGGAACTCTTCCTCTCTTAATAAAGGAATACTTGCTTAGATGGACAATGCTAAGAGAAATTTGGCTTTGTTTGATTTTGATTAATCTGTTTAAATCAGCTTTCCAGAAGCAGTATAGTATTTGATAAATTAAACAAAGTGATGGACAGGACAGGTGAGTGACCAGTACAGCCCACAACATAGGACAAGCATTTTTTAACTCTCTCCTAGTAGGCAGGAAAACTGTGAACTCCTAAAGATTTTTACTTTCTAATATAAGAGAAGCTGCCTCCCTATTAGCAAAAGAGGTCACATGCACAACCATATTTGGTCTTAAATTTCATCCCTATTGCATCCCTCTTCTATTTCTAGGGAAGGGGAAACAGTCTGTTATTTCAGGTTACTTACCAAGAGTTTGAATTGCTGGCTTAATCTGCAGGTCAATTTTATGCTCTACTCCTGCCTAAGTTGAAAAAGAACAGTGTTGATAAAAGTGGTCAAGAAATAACCTGTTAGTAGGCTGTACTTAGGGAGTGACTGGGGTTCAGATAGTTTTCCTATTATTTCTGGATTCCAAACACCACTTATTTTTCTTCCCAAACAGAACTCTATTAGCCTCCTTTAATGGTAAGAATATTTCTGCGTGAATTTGCAAGTCTAAAATAACAAAATCTCTTCACATGTAAAGCCAGCTGTCTCCACTGTGTACAGGAGATGCTGCTTACCTCCTTCCACAGTGGCCTTCCAATTTTGGCATAGTCCTCATTTATATCACAGGCAATAACTCGGCCATCATCTGGCAGGACAAGTGCCATATTCAAGGCATTATAACCTGTGAACACACCTAGGAAAATCATAAGAGACAAAGGGTTACAGGACTCTCTTCAGGAATAAAATCCCCAAAGGAATCAAGGACGGCAATTTGTTAATAGACAGTAAAGATTTTTCATTTTTCCTTCCATTTCAATGTAATGGTAGGTTGAGAAGAAGTTGTTTTTTTTTAGCAAACTTCAATGCTAGCTTTTCCCAAAAAGCTTATGGACGGACAAGGCAGAGTCTGGTCTTGAATGTGTAACCCAGAGAGACTGGATCAGCAGCAAAATACCAGGGAATTGTAACAGCTAGGCTAAGAATGAAGATGGTGGGAACCCATACCTGGCTGCTCAGCATCAGTCTATCTTTTAGGACATGCTGGTAATATAGGGGTGTCAAGCAAAGTGGATTTGATACAGGGCCTGTGCAGCAAAAGATCTTCTTCTAGCAAGAAAGTGATACAGGAAGGACAGAATACACCCTGTCCTGCAACTGTTGAAGACTCAAGAGATCTATTTAGCTCAGTTTTTCAGGTTGCCTCAGAATGGATGAGCCATCCATGCTGATGCCAGAACTACTTAATGCAGTTAGACAAAGTGGCAACCAAGTGCAAATCAGACAGTCCTTTTCATGCTGTAGTTTGCCCACCTGTTTGTTGACAGTTATGCAGTACCTTCCTGTATTTGGATATTTTATGTTAAACATGGCTGCATTTGGAGAGTGATAGTCAAGAGTTTTATTTTACTACAAAGTGACACTCTTACCTATTTCAATAACTTTCTTGGCTTTAATGAGTTTGGCCAAATTTGCCAGAAGCTGAGCCTCCTCACAAGACACCATCATTCTGCCATGGGGATGATCAGCAGTGAGCTAGGAAAGGGAAAAAGCCAAACATATCACATCAAACAAAAACCAAATCTACCAAACCAATATCTTAAAGAAAAAAAACCCAGTGAAACTCCAGGAAAAAAAGACACCTCTGTCTTCTCCTTTTAGATCGCTTTGTGGATGGAGCTAGATGGAGCCATCTATGAGCCAGAAATTGGTTTGAATTTAACTATAAGTAAGAAGGATGTTATGTGTATCACAAGCAGTGGACATTCAAAGCAGTAATATGCACCAAAATTACCATGGCTGTGGCAAATGCAGCAATATTTGTAACTAAATGAAGAATCATAAAGGAACTTTGACTGTTAAAGTCCTTTATTTCTATGAATTTGCACAAACAGATGCACTTCCTTTAAGATGTGTAGAATGCTTTAATGAACTGCAAGGTTCATCTCTGCCAAAGGTCAGGCCACGTAGTACAGGCTACACAATACAAACTTGGAGAATCTGTGCCCATCCCAGGGTGGAAGGGCTCTTGGCACCGAGGAATGGGCAACGAGAGAAGCAGGGCTTCTCAGCCTTCTCAGGCCATGACAGTTGAAGGGAAAGTGTATCTTCCTATTTCCTTTCTTCTGCTAAGGATCATTCCAACCAACCTGTTCCAGCAGTTAGAATTTAATTTCTTTTATACAAGAACAATTTGTCTCACCTGAAATGACTCAAACCTGAGTCAGGATATCTGGTCTCATGTCTGACACTGGAGCCTGATGGAAGACATCACCTCTCTGAGCTACTGGTTCCTTATATGCCAACCAAAGTGAACAGAAGTCATTTGTTCAAGTCCAAATCAAGTGCAGCCCTGCCACATGGCCTTGGGAGCCGAGGATAGAAAGACACGTCTACAATGTATGCCAATACTATTAAATGGTCATGTAGATAGCCCTGAACATAGAAGAGTCTGGGTATTACCAGTTTAAAAAACCCCTCTAGTAGGTATGCAAATGAGATGGAGGAGGGAAATGTGACCAGGATCCCAGCAGTTCAGGACAAGGTGTGGGTGATACTGACCAGACGCAGCTTCTTTAGAATTGGATGTTCTCGCAAAGAGTGATCCAGTATGTATTGCTGGAGAGGACTATTTTTCCTGATCATACCACTCGGGGTCCCAAAAATAAAAGAAGGGTATCTTTTACCTACCAAAAAATAAGTAATAAGAACTTTTACACTTTTCAGTTATTGCCACTTTAAATAAAGTAAACATTGAAGTATTACCAAAGGTTAAAAAGTTCTCTGCTCTAAAACAGCCATGAAAATGGAAAATGCAACATAGCTGGACAACCAGGTGGACTATAATTTTTTTCCCCTTCTCCTTTTTAGTCTCTAAGATGTCCAGTCCAGGCCTCCAAAGGCTGAAAGGGAAAGGCTTCAGCACCGTGTTGTTCAGTGGCCAGTGTGATGGTTACAAACTGCCATAATCTTACAGGAAAAGTAACCCCACCAAAACTCAAAGGGCAAGTTTAAAGAGAGATACATGAATGAGGTGCACAGTTTTCTTAGTCTGTGGTCCTTCTTTTGCAGATGAATAGAGGCCACCGGGCTTTGGCACCATGAGCTGATGTGTCTTAACAAACCCTTTGCTCTCCTCGTGATGCTGTCCTGCCCTCCAGCCAGGGGAAATGTGGTATTGCAAAATGCCTTCTTTAGCACGAAACCAGTATGGAGACAAAGTAGGCGCTGAAAGCTGAAGTTTTAGTACATGTCTACTCAAACACAGAACTGACTGCAGCTTTCATGCCCAATGTTTCTTTTACCAAATGGATTAACTATTTTGAAGAAATAACAAAATAATTTCCATATCTCCTGGTAGTTGTTTGCTACAACAGAACGCTTTTATTTCGAGAAGTTTATTTTCTGTTAATGGTTCTATTTTACAGACGATCACGCCGAGATGTAAATTATTTAAACAACTTGCCTTAAATCAAAGATTAAGTAAGTGCCCGCGTTACAAACCCAACACCAGTCTCCTTCCCCTCGTTCTTCCGGTGCCCCCGGGCAATGAAAGCGAAACTGCAACCAGACAATGATGTGCGGCAAGGACCACACCCGGCCTTTCCGGGCTGGCCGAACAAATGCAGGCAGGGGACCGGGCGGGGAGCGTGTCCTCGCTTTCGCTGGGCTTTGTCCCGGCCCCACACTGCGCTAGCCCTGGACTACATAGAGCGGCTTGGGCTCTATGAACATCATTGTATTTACTGCAGCAACTCAGCAAAATAAATCTCTGCCCAAGGGGTCTGCTCCTGACGGCCGCACCCGGGACTCCTGCCCGCCCTGGGAGGGACCTGCCGGGCGCTGCGGTTCCTGTCCCGTCTCCGGTGGCGCAGGGGAAGGAAGGACGAGGAAGGCGCAGCCTTCACGTCTCCTTGTATGTGGCAGGGCTTGGGGGCGCCGCTTACCTGCAAGCATACCCGTGGCAAAGGCGACCCCCAGCATCGCCGTCCCCACGGCCACTTCTTTGGGCACGCTGATAAAGGGCATTTTGCGCCTGCAGCGAGGGGAGCGGCGCTGCCGGGTTACGCGCGGCGCTGGGCGGTGCGGCGCGGTGCGGGGCGCTCCGCTCCGCCTGCCCGGGAGGGCGGCGCCGCGCTGCGGTTCGTCCTGCGGGCCACTAGGGTCCCCGCTTCCCGGCGTGCCGGATACCGGCCTCGGCTGGGGTGGTGAGAGGGTGGGTCATCCGCGGGAGGTGGGCGCCTTCCTGTCGGTGACATACTTGGCTGTGGTGCGTAGAGTGGCAAAGACCGCACCCGAGATTCGTGCCACCACCTCCTCAGAGGCTGCTTCTGGTACAGCTTCGCTGCAGTCTTCGTTTTAAAACACACCCAAGTGTGCTCGTAATGGGCTCTCATGGAAGAGCTTTTCACAGAAATATGCTCGTAAGAGGCTTGCTACTTCAACTAGCCCGGGAAGAGAGCTCTCTCCTTCCCCTAGAACATAGGTTTCTTTGCAGCTGAGGTGTGAGCAATTACTCGTTAAAAAACATGTAAGATTTTGGAATTTTAGTCTTGTGACCTGTGAGTTTCTGGGTGAAAGGAGTCAAGGAGGATTCTCCAAGAGAGGGGGAATGGGCCTGGTTTCCTCCACTGCTGTTTAGCCCCCTTCTGCAGTACCTTTCAGGTGAGGTGGAGTAGTGCCCTTGCGGCTGCTTAACAGCCTTGTTTAGGGATCTCATCCCTGGCTGGATCTGTTGCTGCAGGAGTTGGTTTATGAGTAACAAGTGATTGTGTAATCTTTTTTAATGTCAGCCTAAACTTTTTTGTGCTTCTGTGCCTTTCGGAGATGGGCTGGGAATTTGGTTTTCATTGTGTGAAGTATAGGTAATACCTGGGTTTTGGAAAACACAAGCAAAATATGGAGAGCCATAATTTTGACATTCTATGGGAAATGAAATTAGTGCCGTTGCACACAGTCTAGGAATATATAGGAATGGATTGGGTTGCAACTTGGCCTCCACAGATGTAGGATGAAGGCCGGTAAAAATTCTGTTTTGGCACATAGTCTATCTTTGGAAAGCCAGATGAATTGTGTGTTGGTAGGTTTGGATGAGAACATTTCAATTACTTCCCTATACTAGCAAAACAGATGTCAGTGCAGTTAGAAGAAAAGGATGCTTTTAAAGCACATCTTAAGTGTGGGATTAAGGATATCACCAGGGTATTTATGGGAGATGTGTTTGCCTATCACTGCATTTTTAGTGTGTTAGAGCTTATTTACAAAGACTTGCCCCCAGAGCTCTTGTATTTCTTTTGCAGCAACTAATCATGCCACTCACTAGGGAGTGTGCTGTGATTTCTGATTTGCAGAACAAAGTAAGACATATGATCTGTCTTGGCAGATAAAATAACTTCCAGTTCACTTCTAAAATTTATTTGATTTTGAAAGCTGTGAGTGTTGTTGGTTTCTTGGTGGCTTTTTTCTCTGTGTACATTTTGCGTTTGTAAATGAGAGCATTTCATCCCGTCTTTCAGAAAATGAGTTACCAGCATGTGCTGCAACGTGTCAGTTTTAGGCCAAGCAACTGTAGGAGGCAACACTTCTTGCAGCGGCCATAAATCAGATTTGTGACTGTGCGGCTCCATCTAGTGATTCTTCTCTACAACTGCAGCGTAAGGGAGAGGAACTGTGGGTTGCTCTGTTCAATGTAACACACTAAGTATGCAAGCTTCCAGTGTTGTGTTGACCTCTCGACTTGAAGAAATGACGCATTTGGATATCTCTGGGAACGTCAAGTTTCTGAAAGCTCCAAGAGAATTGGTGAACTGAATTGCTAATATACTTGAATGTGTTTCTGAAATTCCTCCCACCTCTAAGCCATTAATCAGTAATAGCTCACCTTTGCTGGCAGTGTCAGGTGTTTTACTATATCATTGTACTGGACAGCAGGTTGTTTCCTTTAGATAAGGAAGTCGATTTTCAGATACCTAAGATATGATGAAAAACTTTCATGAGGGGGTCAGAAGAGTTATAATCTTCCAGCTGGATAGAATGGAGCCATCAGCTTTTCTTTGAGCCATTTCCATTTTCAGTTTACTTAACTCTGTGATATATATGGAACAGAAAACTTTGATTAAAAGATTTATTAGACATGTGCTTGCAGTGTGCTGTGGCTACCTTAGAATTTAAACATTTTGGTAGATTTCTGCCTACTACTTGTGCTAAGTAGGGTGAAGGCTACCTAGAGATTAAAAACTGACTATAATATGGGCTTGGATACAAACCCCATGGCTCCCTAAATATGTAGGGAGTCCAGTTGCACAGATTTCATGGGAGTTCAGGATTGCTCCCAGTGCTGTAGTCAGGAGGCATATTTGCTATGCCTGAAAGTGCCTTCTCTCTTGGACTGCATTCTAGAAAGGGTAGGAGGGTTTTGGCAGCATATTCAGGCTGGAGCCAGAACATGATCCCATTTGTAAAACATATGGAGTGGGACAGACAGGATAGGGGCTGACCTCAGGGTGTACAAATCCTCACTTTATTCATACTGATAATCTATTCAAGGTTTTACAGACACGTGGTAATGGATATATGAAATAGCCTGTTCTTCTCCGAGAACCTTCCTTCCAGGAGTGTTTTTCTATGTGAGAATGTTGCACACCATCTGCCTCAGTGTCATCTGTGTAGACTTATTGTAGAAATGGGACTGGCAGAGAGCCTACTGATAAGGCTGTCATCTCACTTCTGGGATTCTGCCTTTAGTTTGCAACTATTTTCACATGGACCAGTTGTGCCTGGTAACTGAGGCACCACTCTAAAATGCTAAATGACTTGCCTTGAGTATAGAAAGTTTTTCCTTTCACTGTCCTCATAATTTACATTTTTTTCTGTTGTTTTTATTTCCCTCTTCAATCTTCCCTGTATCAACTACCTGAACTCAGCCTGTTCTGGCAGGCTGTGCTTTCCAGGTCGTTGGTGATGTTCTGTGGCCTGCTCCAAGGTGGTGGTAAAGAGTAGTGAGCATCTTGATTGTCCTACTGCTGCACTAAAAAGAAGTAAAATCTATGGGTGTTTCAGCCCAGGCACGAACAGCCTGGGTATAGATGACTCTGTGGTGGAAAATCACTGTGTATCACAGATATCCCAAAGGAAGTGTGTACAGGCATGTTTGAGCTGCACAACTCGCTGGAAATAGGCCCTACATGTATTGTTGCCCTGCACATTTGTTGAAGATATATTGGCCTATGACATTGGAAAGGATTCAGTGGAGTTGCATGTTGTGTCCCCTTCATTCAGGCTGCAGTGGTGTGGCTTCAAGTGTAATTTAAATGTTGCTTACTTAAAATCTTAGTTACCTAGACATTGTTCTCCTCTGTTTACAGTGAGGATAGCAGTTACACAGTCCTCTAAATCATGTCAAAGTGTTGAAAAGCAAGTGTAAATGCTACATGTATTTAGTTCAGTGAGTAAAGTGGAAAAAATGTTTGATTCTTGTTTCCAGCTGAAAGAGAAGACAGCTGTCTTTGTCCCCAAAAGCTTGCAATGTGAATGTAAAACCATGTCATGGGCAGGAAGTGTAGGGAATTGCATTGTATTGAGCTGTGTGCTTGGCAGTAACCTAATTCAAATTTCTTAGGAGAAATCAGAGCAAAGTTTAAAGCGATGATCAGCAGGAAGGAAAACGAAGTTTGGAGCTGTTTAAAAGTTTACCTCAAGTATGAGTGCAGAATGAGTAAAAGCCCAAATACAAGGAGAAACCAAAGAAGAATGCATTCATGCATTTCTGTGGTCAGACTAATTGCTGAAAATTGCTGGTTGGGATGAAATTCTGGGTGAATGGGACTTGAATGAGATGAGAGCTGGGGGAAGAAGTTGTAGTAAGCAAGGTAATGAGATCTTAGACAAGCCTTTTAATTCTGAAGATGAAAATACAATCTTGAAAATATGTCAAAATATTTCTGCTTGTTTATGCATAGCTGAGTGTGAGGGTTTGGAGTGAAATGAGAGTTGATAATGAAGAGTTATAGGTTGAGTGATAGGCAAAATAGTAATTTTTATCTATATTGATGGAGCATAAAGTTTGTAGAGCTGAGGCTGACCTGATCTTAGCCATCCTCAGAGAAATGTTTGATACACATTGGGATTTTAATCTGGTTTAAGAAGATAGGAGGGAAGAGGCATATTTGCAAGTTGTCTGCACAGACACGTGCATAGACTGGGCCAGATACTCAGAAAAGACATCAGGCCATGAATTCCTTACCTTTTAAGATATTCACAAATAAGCAAACTCATAAGCATTCAATTGTATTCATTTATTCTATTTTAATAGGTTTTTGTAATATCTTTTCTTAAAAAATTGAAACACAACTTATTTACCATATTTATGTGTTCATTCATCTGTCTTGGGTGTTGTAGATGAAAAATGTGTATATTTTATAATTTTACAATCCACAGTGTATATCTCCTTGCAAGACCTCAATAAATCACTTGATGGTATATTTTAGAGGACTGTACATGAAATTATTTTATTCACGATTGAGATTTCTTATTTCTTCTAATTGGTTTTGCTATGTATTTGTCTGTTCCACCCCTATTATCTTTCTAGTATTATGCTTAATGTTTAATTTTGCAGTTCTGTAAAGCAGGGTATGCCATTTACTAGCATAACCTACCTGACCTTAGAGATACTCATTTCAGACATATTTGTTATAGCAATTTTTTTCCCCATAAATGTTCATTCATCTTCTCAGCTAAAAAATTTGGAGTTTTTAGAATGGTATATTTTTTAACAAAAAAATTGTGATAAATGAAATTGCTCTTCAATTTTTTTTTTGGTTGTTGTTGTTGAATTCAGTAATTTGAAATAAGACTAATAGTTTCCCAAATATTCATGATTGCTTCTGAAGTCATCTGGATTTTTTATCAGACGAACTGTAAGTAGCAAAGCTTCCTTTAATATGATTCATTGTCCAGCTGGAGGGTAATCACTGAAATGGAACACAGACATGAACAATGACTTTGACTAAGTTGGTTCAGTTACTTTCATCCTGCTCAGCTACTTCTATTGCATTCAGTCTTTTGTGGGAGCTTTTAAAGTATGTCTTTCGATAACAGCTTGTAAAGGCTGTGGTACCTTCACATCTATTTCAAGGCTAAGATATCAACATTTCAAATGCTGCTGCTAAGAAAGCAGGTGATTCATGAGCCCATAAGCCTTAAGCCATTAAACTTGCAAACAGTGAATGGTTTAGAAATGGTTTTCAGCTAGAAGCATTTTGACATATTGGTAAATATTTTCAGGCCTTACTGGCTTACAGGCCAACATTTTGAATATATATGACTACATTTTGCAATCTCATTACAAGACTAGGTTGAGCTTTGGACATACAAATATAGTGAGGAGAGATAGCCCCTGCCAAGCAGCATAATTCCCGGTGCAAAATACATTAATGGCTTCAATGACAATATCCCACAAGTATCAAGGACTGTAAAACTCAAATTGAGCTTGACTGGGGGAGACCCAGTGAAATGGCTTGTTCAGTGGCTCAGCTTGACAGATCCAATGATAGAGGCAGTTCTCCTCACAAAGAGAGTCAAAGTATATGGGTCAGAGGCACACTGAATTCCTCAAAACAAGTGTCAGACTTTTCTGAATGATCTCCTTCCAGGTCACAGTCCAGCCTCACACTTGGAACAAGTGCATGGACGATGGTACAATGGATGTTTATTACTGAGGAATAAAGCGTAGCATTAATTTGCTCCTACAAATGGTCTCCATGTGATTGAAATAGACACAACTTGAGTGGAGCATTCTGCTTCACTTACAAAGCCTGCTGCAAGTCTCAAGAAGCTGCTCCACTTAAGCCTTAAATTGTATAGTGCATAAACAAAATGTGAGAAATGTTGCTCCTTATCATTCTGATACAAATAATAAAATTAAAGAAGCAGTGAACAAAGCAACCATAGCTGTGACACCTCATTAACCAGGCTCTCCCATGCCTATATATTTTGCCTTTCTTCTTTGACATCTGAAAAAATCTATGTCAAAGCCCAGCAAGCTGGATTTGTTTCATACCAGCCATGAAATGGATACCAAAAATAAAGAGTACTTTTGGAAGTGAGTTCTTTTTCCCTTCCCTTAAGGGCGTTTGTCTGAGAGTGCACAAAAGCAACAGCAGCAGCATGATGGCAGGAGAGGTGCAGGACTAGGTTGTTATTAGATAGCCTACCCCAAGCATATTAAAGAATGATGAATGGTCATCTCACTAGGCCTGACTTCTAGAGAGCTCTAGGTCAGATTTCATTTCACAAGTAAGAATTTGTCACAAGCATGTAAAAACTGTGCTTGGCTGTTATCTTTGGGACTTAAAAGCAAGAATTCTTAGTAGACTATTTGTCAGTTGGAAAAAACAAAGAGGAGGCCATCTGTGTTAATCAGCTGTGGTTTGCTAATATGATGCAGCTGGGAAGAAGGCAGTACTTATTTTAGCAGGTAGAAAACACCTGTTGAAGAGAGAGTCCAATTAGTGTCATCACCTGAAACTCATGAGTGGTGCATTATCCCATGCACGCTGAAAAGCCTTAGTGGGGGGAATGGCTCAGCTATCCCCAGGAAACAGGAGAGTGAGACGTGCAGAGGATGATATCTGAGATTGCAAAGGGCAGGCTGCTTGTAGGAGGAAATAGAGAAAAGGTAGGAAGGAATTTTTTAGTTGTATACAATGCTCCCTTTATTTTTCTGCTCCTTTTTTGTTGTTGTTGTTGAAGATGCAGTCTTTGTAATTGCTGTGAGCCACACTCACTTTTTTTCTCTCAACGTATAAGATGTTTGTTGTAATTTTATGAGGTTTTGCTCTATATATGAATAATTATTTTTTTTATTGTTGTATTTCTTTGAGTTTGAATGTTAACAAAGGACTACATGGACTTTTATGTTCTTATCCTGTTATGGCTTCATTTTTTATATATATATGTGTAAATAACTCCAGTTTCTTTTGCTATATGCAGTGGGGACATTTCTAGTAAATTTTGCAA
>JAYDZK010000271.1:12695282-12734650 GCA_034509185.1 Euphonia xanthogaster | reverse complement strand
CAAGAAATTTTCTAAAGAATGACTAACAGGTGAACTGTGAGTCTTCAGTGCTACTCTTTTTAATAAGAATGAGGCTTTCTTAGTACAGTATTTTAAAGTTATGTTTTTACTACCTCCTTTTAGTGTTTTGAACATCAGGAGATCCTTCTGCTTTAGTATACTTGAATAATATTTTCACCTTTTAATCGAACTTTCTATCAGTTTTGTTTTTAAGAAGTCCTTTTCTTTCCATTCCTTTATAGCCTGAGCTTGACTTCATAAGAATCTCTAACTGAACCATAAACTACCTTTATAAATATCATTTTTCCTTGAAAGCTATATCTTACTGGAATGACCAAAGTTTTGTCATGTGTTAGATTAAGATGTCTGCTGAAAATCAATAATGCTGAGGTAACAACATTGGTTTCTGCTAGGCTCTCAATTACTTTCTCAGTTGTTTGTCATAGGAAGAATATATGATCAGTTGTTTCCCCTGCAGGCTATAAACCCAGCCTGTTCTCTTTTGATCACTTCTGCATACTTCACTTTTACTCTCCTAAGTGTAACACAGATTTTTAGAGCTTTGGACCTGTGAGGTAGCAAAATGATTCTTCTGTAGTCTATTCCAAGAGAAAATAGTCTCCCTGCATAAAGCATCATAAATATCCCTGGACAACAGTTAGCTCTTTTGGGTTGCATTGCACAATTGCTATGGAATCTGTTCCTGAATTTGCCATGCTCTTTGAAGAAATATCTGGGAGAAATTTACTTCACAGTCTTCCTTTTGCACCTCATGTTCCCTATAGTCCTTTTCACCTTGCATTCCTTTTGTGGGTAGTCCCGTATTCCAAATACAGCTGTAAAACTGCTAGTCCTTTACTACTTTTTTTTTTTAATCTTTCTTTCTCCCTCTCCCCCCTATACCTTCGTGTGTTTTTTAAAGATGGTTTCTGGTGCCCTTTTGTTCTTGAAGTTGCTAGATTTTGCCACAGAGGGGAAACACAGTTGTGCTGTGCTCTTTCCTGGAAGCTTTACTTTGTTTCTCTCTTCATCTTTATCTGAAATAAATTGCACTGTACCTGCTTGATATCAGCAAAGACTGCTAGGTAGAGGAATACTTCAAATAATATAGTCTCCTGTGAAAATGGGAGCAGCTGTAATTGGGCAATTAGACTAAATTAAAGCTGTAACAAGAGCAGTAGCTCCTTATTACTGTAAGTGCTCTTTCCTTAAAAAGAGGGAAGTGATTTTCTGAATGAGGTGTCAGAGGTAACAGGTGACTTGGAGAAGGTATATTGAAGTTCTGGTCATATCATATCACTGAAGAGAATCTTCTTTTATTTGCCTCTGGATTTTCACATGTCCTGTTTTATAAGGACAGAGGCAAATGATGCAGAACAGTAAACACTATTTTTATTTGAAAAAAAAACAAACCAAACTCAAACAAAACCAAACAAACAAAAAAAAAAAACAAAACACCCCAAAAGAAAGAAATAGGAAATCCACCCCCCATCTGCATAGAAATGTAGAGATTAGTCTAGCCATCTTTAGTTTCTTATCCAGGAAGTGTATGTGAGAGGTTAGTCATGTTTGGTGGCATGAACATTTGGATTTCAAGGATGTGCAGAATACTTAACATGGCTGTACCCTGGCAAAGCTCTTCTGACATATTTCACAGAGCAGTTTGGAGCTGTGTTTCCTAACAGGGTATTTGTAGCTTGTTGTAAACAGTTACTGTTGTAACTGAATCCTAGCCTGTGGTCCTTAAAACATGAAGTGCTACCTGACTGCCAGAAACCCTAATGCAGTTTGCCTTTGTCTTCAGTCACATTCATGTAGGCTACAGGAGGAAATGCCAGAGTACTTGGGAGCTAGGCCAGGAGGAGGATAGGTATGCAGCTGGTCATCTGTCTCAACACGTTGGAGAACATGGGTAATTACTGTGTGCCATACACCTTCCTGATGAAATGCCTTTTGGAAAGTCAAAGTTGTTTGTCTCATTCCACGGCAGAGACAATTTCTGTGGCCAAATGGGGTTTAGCAACCCCTCCAGCCTTGTTGCAGTCTCTCTCATGGACTGTTTAGCTTTTTGATGTTTATGCACCCACAGAATTTTTGTGTACATAAAATAAGGCATGAAGTGTGGACTTGGTGTTTATTGTGCAATCAACTCGGCCTTAAAAAGGGCAAATGGCACAATGGACCAAGTGTTGTACATCCCATACCAGTTCTACTAAATGAGGCTGTGACTGCTCTTCCCCAGGTCTCTACCTTTTCCATGGTATTTGTATTGGTACATCCTTAGAGGAAGCAGTGGGTCTTCTGGTGCTGAAATAAACTTGACCCAAATATTTACTATGCTTTAAAGCCTGGATCTGTTATGTTGGATTGGACCTATTTCCTGTCTTAAAGCACAAAAGTGACAACAGGTGTGTTCTTAATAAACAGATGAAGTACAGTGAAAAAAGAGGAGCAATGTAGATGCTTTGAAAGAAG
This sequence comes from Euphonia xanthogaster, assembly GCA_034509185.1. Lineage (NCBI taxonomy): Eukaryota > Metazoa > Chordata > Aves > Passeriformes > Fringillidae > Euphonia > Euphonia xanthogaster. The sequence continues at coordinate 12,732,175 of JAYDZK010000271.1, read as the reverse complement.
TTATACCTTCTGAGACCATGAATGTAAAGTCATCATAGAATGGTTTGAGATGGAAGGGACCTTAAAGATCATTTAGTTCCAGCTCCTAGCCATGGACAGAGAATCTTCCATCAGAGGCAAGGCATCTTTCACTGGAAGGTGGTTTGTCCTTCACTGAATTAAAGGAGAAATCTCTAATGTGTGCAGGCATTGAAGGATTGTTCTTGTCACCACACACAGCCTGATGCAGTGTGAGAATTCAGGAGTACCTGGGGATTCCCTGCAGCCTTCAAAGCTTTGGCCTCACATGGTCAATGCCAAGAGCTTTTGTTAGGCATTAATACTTGACTATACATGTACTGGGTCCACCCGAGTCTCTGACAAAGAATACTGCTTGCTGGTGTTGCAGGCTGATGCCATGTATTGTTCTGTTTTTTCACCAACATACATCAAACTCTGGCTAAGCTGCTCTTTTCTAGTGTTTGCTACTGTAGTACTAGAGCAAGCTCTCCTTCACTTCTGTTTTCCTTGATGTAACACATTTTTAGGGCGTTGAACACAGGAGGTAGCAAAATGATCCTTCCAGCATCCATTTCTAAGGGACAGTAGTCTCTGAGTGAAATGTTGTGAAATATCCCCAGTACAAACCTAAACCTGAGCCATACAAATGGTAATTGTACGAAGACAGAAGTGAAAAATCCTGCTTCCTCTCACTACTTTCTGCCATTATAAGGGAATTTGTATGTTAAGTGAGTACACAGCATTAGCATTGTTCAGTTCCTCCTAGATGTTTGTAAAAACAAAATATTAATCTTTATCATTAGCTTGTTATGATTGTATTCAACAAAACTGTTGGTGGTTGGGGTTGCTTTGCTCTCCCTCATCTCCAGATCACCTCCCTTCCTTTTTGAGACTGTGAAAGCCATTTAGACCATGGAGCTTGTTTCCCTTTTGTCTATGCTAATGTAACACTGTGGGTGGTGGGTGAAAAAAATCTTGGACCTGATGCAGAGTGATCAGGAATGAATTGTTGACAAGATATTGTCTCAGGTAAAGAAAGAGCTTTTGGTGTTTTCAGGCTTGCACTATGCAAACAGATACTGAAGCAGTGAATTGTGGTCAGCAGATCAAACTCAGTCAAAGGAGGGCCTGAAAATGAGGACTGGGGGCTGGACTTGTTTATGGGAAATGCAAGAAAATTTGTGTGCAGGATGGCAAAAGGATACCCTTGACTTTGGCTCTGAGGTGAGCTGAAAAACTCGGCAACTGTGACAAGTAAGTTGAGTTGGGAAATTAATATGGGGCTTTTAAATATTATTTGCAAGTGTACTTCTGGCACCATTCAAGAAATTACTAATTTAGTGTCTTTGCTTCATCTACTGTTTCTCTGAAGAAGTGCTCTGTAAATCTGAATTTAAGTGATTCAGCTGAATATCTTTAGCCACCTGCATCTGACTAGACTTTTGTATATCACTGGTACAGAGAAACAGGTGTTTCTGGATGCACAACACATAGTGAGGTAGGTTGCCAAAAATCTCTGAAGATTGATTGTGTTCTTTAAATGCCTGTTGCTCCTTGACTCTGTATTATTAGATCAAGTGTAGGTGTCAGAGTTTTAAGTATCTCATATTGCATGGAGTGAATGAAGCATTTGTGAATTTTGGAAGCTTGAAGAAAGAATAGACATTAGTTACTGAACTATTGTTATGAGAAACTGAATCTCAGGAACTGGAAAGTTTTTTGAGTTGTCCTACTTCTGTGTAGAGATGGCAGTAAAGAAACTAGTGGCAGAAGAGATGGAAAGCTATGAACCCTCACCTGTTAAGGGAAAAAGGCTTGTCTTTCTTTGATCAGTGTAACACATCATCTAGTTCCTCCTTGCATGTAACTGTGACACGTTATCACCTCGCATCTTCTCTGGGCTGGAAAGGGAAATGGAATATAGTGAGAATAATGTTAATTCACTTCAGGAGTACTTGGGAAATCTCATAGTTATTTATGTGTAACTGAGAGAACACAGTAACACTATAGTAATTGAGAAACCTTGTTCTTCATTGAGACAATTGGTTCCTGGTCTTTGCCTTTGTCTCCTGGCATTTCCAGCTGGAGGTGTTGGTGGTGCTTTTGTAGATGGAAGTCTTTCTACTTATAGAGGTGTTTCTATCTGATCTTTACTCTATTACTGCAGGCTTGCTAAGGTCAAATTCCATTATTTCCTGGTACTACCAGGATAACAGAAGAACTTTTTGTTTTTTTAAAGGAGTTGTGACTAAGTGGCACATGTTAAAGTTCTTATTATTCTGATTAGATAGTATGTGTTAAAAGATTGGTCATTCAAATTAACCTCTTTGAATATACCACTTATAGCCTGAATTCAAAAATAGGAGTTTGGTCCCAGTAAATTTCCTTGAACAGGGAATGAGAGGTTCTCTGAGAATGTTATGGTTTACTGTATTAAGTAAGAAATGTGCTTGGGTTAACTGTTTTAATAAGCTTATTAATAGCACATACAATTTACCTATATTTTATTAACTAAATATGCTTCTAAGAATGGCTCTGTAAATAAACCCTACTTTTAATAACTTCAGTGTCCCAGTGGCTTTAAATGCAGTTTCCGATTTGAAAATACAATGGCTAATTAAATGAGTAACTTTTAAAAGCTTGTCATCCATGGATTTATCCAATCAGCTTGCTTAGATTTATATGTAATACAGGAGTTCTTCCTAACAGGCAGATGTAAAAATATTAGCCTTTTTAAAGCTCAAACTGAGTATTTTTGGCTTGTCAGTTTTTTGGTGGAGTTCCTGGAAGGTGGTAAGCATACCAAGGAGCAAGCCTCCTTTCCCCTTCAGAATGGTAACTCTGTGAAGCCTCTTCTCTGTACATCTACTCACATATCTGCTGTCTCTGTTTTGCATGAAATCTGTCTAGCTGGTACAGTTAATGCCCTCTTTTGACTGTTTTATAGTGTGGTAGGATTGGTCAAATATATGTTGTTGTGTTAAGCAGCAAGATTGTTTTTTTGTCATGTCTTAGAGGAATATCTTCTAAGAGTAGAGTTGTTACATACAGATTTCTAGCTGCCCTGTTTGCACCTGATTTCTCCCCAGCAAGTGCAACTCCTTTCCTCCTGCCATCTCCTTCTCTATTTATGGTCACAGTAATTTTCCTCTGTGCTGCAAAGCAAGGTGAAGCAACTTCTCTCCCCAGTCCTTAGATGGTAATCGAACTTAAAACAAAGTGTCTCCAGATATGGGATACCCCATTGTATGTTTTAGTGCTTCAAAAGGCAGTGAGTAAGCAGGGCATTTCTAAGAGAAAACAGAGATTTCCTATGGGTTTATCTTTCTGTGGTGTCTCAGTCCTATGTGTTCAGTATTCCCCCATGCTGGTCAGCATTCCACTTAATCCTGTCAGCACAAGCCCTTCTTGCTGCTATCGATAACTCTCTTCTTGTTTAATCTGAATGTCCTCGGCTCCCTAGACTTTCTTACACAAGAGATAAACATTAAGGGGACTGTTTTTTTCTTGACAAATTTCTGGTGGGAAAAATCTCATCATGTAGGAATAGTACCAAAAAGCAGAACTTTCAGAAAATCAGTTAGTTTTGATCTCTGTTCTTTTCTGGAGCTGCTTTTGCTGTCCTTGAGGAGGTCAGAGAAGGAAAAGGCTGCCCATTTCACATCTGCTGCACTGACAAGCAACCAAATGTACCTTTTGGCTTGTGGCTGGCATTTTGGCAGTGCAAAGCTTTCAACTCCCACCCTTTTACAATCAGAGGGGATGAATAGCAGAGCTGTGCTATATTGGCAGTTGGCATACATGGCTAAATACATGGGCTGCATATGAGTCTATTCATCTGAAGTTATCCTTTCAGATCACTGCTTAGTTTTCTAGCATAATCTTATTGGAAAAGAGCTTGGCTCATGTGTCCCCTCTTCTCTTGGCACATGGCAGATTTGTATTTTCTTTCTTTTTTTTCCCTCTGGTAATTTCATGGTGTTCAGTAGTTATACTAAGCAGCAGTACTGGTATCTGAAAATGAATGGACATATTGCAATCTGGAGAAATGTCATGTCCTTCTGCTGTGGATTCTGAGTGATACAAGCTGTGGAGGGGTGTGTGCAGTGGGCATGCTAGAAATTAAACATTCTCTTTGCTTCAGGCAGGGATAAAAGAAGAGTACTCCCACACTTTCTCATTCTTTCCTATCCTTTTTAGGCATCTGAGAATGGAATAAGCCAGTCATAAAAAGCAGGGCCAGGTCAGGGTAGATAAGTACCTTCCCCTGTTGTAAAATTCAGTGCAGCATTTAAATCCCTGCCTCCCCTAACACACCCCTAGAGAATCACCCAATCATGTGTAATTACTTGCTTAAAAGAGCATGGGAACAGCTGAATTTCCCTGCATTAAGGTAACTCTTTGTTATATTTCTGCCCTTTTCTGCATCAAAAAAAGCCTCAAACTCCAGTTAATTGTTTTAGTCTTTATCACGTGTTGGCTGTGGGTAGCTAAGCTCTCTAAAAAACAGGAGGGGGAGTAGAGACAGTCAGTTAAAAGTCCTGTACATGTGATAGCTTTTCCATCCTTTTACCTGGTCCTCTGTATTTGGTTCATCCCCCTCATTTCACCTTGTTTTAAATTATGACTGCTTTTAGGGGCAGAAGCTGTTTCTTTACTGTAGGTGGGCTGCATTTGGCATCATGGAGTCCTCCTCTGGTTGGAGCCACTACTTGCCACAGTAGTACAAACATGGATATGTTTGGAGGGCAGGGGAAATGTGTCCTGGCAAGGCAGAGAGGGCTGTGAATTTGTCATTTCAGCAGCATCTTGAAATATAGGAGTTAACGAAATAGCCAAAAGGCTTATAGCTTCCCTTAATTCTTTCTTTGTCTCCTCCTTGGATCATCCATGAGTGGAAATTATGCTCCCACAGGAGGAAAATGACCAAAGAAAAAAACATCCCACCAAAACACTACTTACAGCCTTGGGCTTGAGATCTTGAGAAGAGCTTTCTGCTGAAGGCTTAGTAAAAGTGAACTCAGGAGAAGGAAAAGTGGTGCTGGATTGTCTGGTCTGAATGTGTGCTGTAGGTTTGGTGTTCAGTCTTCACCTCTACTGCATCATTCCGCATAAATAATGAAGCCATTTCAGGGCCTGGGAGCAGCTTAGGAGCATTAGCATGAAAGTTTTGTGACACTTTTGAGACTTGCCCATTGAATTTTATTCTTAAAGGCTTCTTTTGGGCTGCTGGAGCTCTTGCACGTGAATGGTCCCTTATTCCCTAGTCTGGTGCTGATCAGTGTGACAGGCGACACAAATCCTAGTCTTCCTTTGTGACCTTAGTCATGTGGTCACTATATTATTTGAGTTGTAGAAACAGAAATAATAGTTCTCTTGCATGTCTCCTGTATTGGGACTTTACCCTGATTCAGGGTCTTAATGTGTATAGGTATTATATCTGAAATGATGTTGATCAAGGTCTTCTGTAATAAAAATAACAGCAGAGACTACAGAGTTTCAGCGACCTTCTCTCTCCCTCACTTCTGTTTCTACCAATGGCTAAATCAACTGTGGCAGCTGTTGCTTTCACTGCAGGCTTTTCCATTTCATACTGAAGACTGACACATGTGGTGAGGGTTGCTTATCTGTTGAGGGGTTGGTGGGTGGGTGACAGGACAGGGCAATTTCTCAGTAAATGGTGATGTGTGTGTAGGACTGACAGCTTTGATGTGCTTCCCTGTGGGGTAGAGTCCTGCCACGGAGCAAGAAAGCTTGATATCTTTGGCATTTGGCTAAAAGCAAAGCAGCTCAAGGGTATGCAAAAGAACAAGAGGAAAGAGCAGAGGCATTCTGCATGGACTGTTTTCTTGTTCTGGAACGTGAAGGCTGTATGTAAATGTAATAGCCTGCGTATTTCATATAGGGGCCTGTAAAAATGTGCCCTTGTGTTGTGGTTTAAGCCCAGCCAGCAATCAAGTACCATGCAGCTGCTGGCTCACCTCCTGATCTTGTGGGATCAGGGAGAAGAAGTGGGGACATGTTTGGAGTGATGGCGTTTGTCTTCCCAAGTAACTGTTAACATGTGATGGGGCCCCGTCCTCCTGGAGGTGGCTGAACACCTACCTGCCCATGGGAAGCATGAATTCGTTCCTTGCTTTGCTTGTATGTGTGGCTTTTGCTTTGCCTATTAAGTTGTCTTCATCTCAATTTATAGTTTTTTGTCTTTTACCCTTTGATTCTCTTCTGGATCATGCTGGGGGGAGAGTGAATGAATGGCTGTGTGGCGCTGGGTTGCTGCCTGGGTTTAAACCCTGCCACCTTTGTCCAGAGCAAGGATCCAGTCTGACAGAGTATTCATGATTCCTACTGACAGCATGGAATAGTCTGTCATAGCAGCATAGAGCCTCCCTGTACCTTCCCTCTGAAAGCTGCACTCAGGTTGTGCTTGGCAAGATCTTGAGGATGCTCAGGTGAGCACTTGAATGCAGAACCCTTGGATGTTGTAGAAAATGGGGCAATGATTTATTAGGTGACTTGTTCTTTTTATTTTAACTGGTAGAGCTCCTTCCAGGTAGGTTTCTAAGGCAAAGACTTAAGTGGCCATTAACCAGTGGTATTGCTTCCCATCACTCTATGTAACCAGGATTATCTCCAGTACTTGGCTCTTTTCCAGCTATACTCTGTTTCCTTTGTTCACCTACCTTTGTGGGTTCCTTTGTGCTATCTACAGTGTGGTGTTACATTTTTGCTGTTAAATCTCTTCAGTGTTTTGCTCTGGAGGAGGCTGCATTCCAGTGGTGATGCTGTAAGGAAAAAGGCTATTCTTGTGCTTGATTTACCTGTCATTTGAAAGCTGTGAAGGGCTTTGTTTGTCTGTAGCATGTCATGACACTCCATGATAGGCATGCTGTCTTCCTTGACAGAGGTGCTAAGTTTGCAGTATGAATTATTTTTATTGCCTGTCCACACAGCTGAGCTCGGCAGGCAGAGTATGGTGACACTTTTTGTGAGTGTGGGGTGGGGTATTTTGGTTATTTTTTAAATGCTGGCAACTTCCTCTATCTGAAGCATCAGTTATGGTCTCTGATTGTGTTTGCACCCCTGGATCAACTTGCTGCCCTCCCATGTTTACTCTGGGACTATATATTAAGCTGTGATGCCTGTGGCTGAAACACTGCTGCTTCCTTGATGTTGCTTTTCTACATCCCTTCCAAGCAGACGAAAGATAATTTTTTTCCTATAATATCCAGTTCTCTGGTTTTCATCAGTTTATGATGATACTCTGCCAAAAATCCGGTGGTACTTAAGCAGCAAAGCCATTTCCTAGTGTTTTCGTAAGAGGAAATGTTGATGGAATTAAGAGTCAGGATTTTTTTTGGAGATGAAAACAGGTGGTACAAAATAGTGCTGCTTCAGCCTGGTCTCTGGTATGCATTTTTCCTTTCTTTTTAAAAATGTCATGATTTTATTTCCTTGAGTGTCAGGCAAGGTGCAACCTAAAATGTGTAGAAAAATTGGATTCTCTTTGCATTGAATATCAGCAAAAGGTAGTAAAGTGAGAGTTCTGGGTACCCATTTTTCTTCTGTAGAAGAGATTAAAAATTAAGCTGACAGATAGTTTTACATAATATGGATGTGGAAAGATGTGCCTGTTCTCAGGAGAGCTGAAGTTTGTGGGTTTCAGCAGGTGAAGGAGCTGTTAACCACAACACAACAGCTTATTCTGAAACATCCAGTTTTTCCTTTTTAGGTGGTCCTACTTCCTCAACTTGCAGGAACATTTTTGTCCATGGCCAGTATAATCAGTGCTTATGGGAGAACCTGTATGCTGGGTGTCAACAAGAGTTATACTGGGGACTTAGGCCAGTGCTGAGTGCTCTGCTAATCTCAGCCAGGTATGTGCCCTCTCAAATGACTGGGAGAGCAGAGCTAGAATTAGTCACTGCAGACTAAACTGCCATGTGTTTAATATTGATCTACCTGCACCTGCAGAACCAATAGCTCAAGCCTTTGCTGACAAAGCATTTCAGGGCAGGGAGTGGGAAGATGGATTCAGCATAGAGCCTGTGGCTGATTTATTGAGCTACATGCATAGTAGGAATTCGTAAGGTGCAAAACACAATGTGTACATTACTGGATGAGGAGCTAGCCTGAAGGAGGATGGGGGGGGGGGGTGTGAATGTCTGTGGTATGCAGCATTTTAAACACTTGTATGGATAAATCAGTATGTTACCTGTCTGCCAAATATTACTGATCTCAGTCTCAGGGGTGAGACTACTACTAGGTCATTTGGCTTTAAACTTAAAAACTAGGCGTCTAATTGCATCATTAGTTGTGAAGGGGTGACAAATTGCAAGGAGTGACCAACTGAAGCAAATACTAACAAATATGTAGAAGCTTAAAGGAACTAAGTGGCATACTGTCATCCTGTGGACCCTGTAGGTGATGTAGAGAGGTGTGGATGCAGATAAAGATCACAAAGTAATAAGTGTCATTAGTGGGGAATTTATGTCAAATACAGGAACTTCTAGTTGTTCTTTTTTGTTCCTTGCTTTGTATTATAAAATACTCCACCCTGTCAAAAAGAAAAGGCTTGTATTGGTATGAATTCTCTTCAGGTTTTGATTCTGTATCAGCCATTCTTGCAAGCCATTACAGAGATCTCACTTATGGTGGAAATATAAGGCATTACTAACAGTTTGATTCCAGGATCTCTAATCTTTCTGCAGCTGGGATAGCTAATTTTACCTGTTAAATTACATATTAAATATAAGAAAATACAAGAAAGGGAAAAAGAATTCTGAAAGTGGAACAAGATACTACAGTCCCTCTTTCTCCCTGCAAAGCACTGGAATGGTGGTACTCCTTTTCTGTTGTCCTCATGGATACTTGAAGAAATTAAACTTGGTAAAATTTGCTGTGCAAGGCAATTGTCAGGGACCTGTTGTTATCCTAATGTGGCGTAAAGGTGTCCTGGATACAGAAGTGACTTAGCAACAGACCAGGTGATCTTCTGAATATTCCTTGGTCTTAGTTCAAAAGGCAGTTATAACTCTTCTCTTTTAGGAAACCAACAGAGAAATGTTTATTGCAGTGTGCGGCAGGATTTATAAACTGTAACACAGAATCAGTGTTCTAAAATCTCAGTCTTCATGTCTGCCTAAAGTTTTCCACAGATTTATGTCACATACATAACTTGAGCCAGGCCTTTTTATTCCTTGCAGACCTTGGGTAAAAGGTGAATGATCTCGTAAGAAAGTGATTGTTCTTTAAATAAAAAAAGGCAACAGTGAAGCAAATCTGAGCTGTAGAAAGCACACATAATCCTCGCCAGAAATATTGCAGTCTCTAATTGAGAAGCAGCTAGTCTGCAGCCAAGCTGGCTCTGGAGGAAAGATGAAAAGTGTTTGATCTCAGCTGTGTTACCACCTGTATCATGCCAGGGAAGTTAAATGCACTGAAAGAGCTCCACTTACCATTGATTTTATTTCTCCAAATGAAGAATGTGTTGATAAATGGCTGATGAAATGAGGTAGCAGTGGGTAAATGGGCACCCTACCACAATCCCTTTTTTTTATTCTCTTGGAGCAATAGCCCTGGCACCATTAAGAAATGCTTCTTTCCAGTAATGGCAATGCTATGAAAGCAAGTGGTGGGCCAGTCCTGCCATTTGAGATAATGTGATGACAATTTGAGATGTAATAAAATTATTTAGAACCAGGAGAAAAATACATTGCTTTAAGAGCTCCAGTACTTGCTATTATGTTCCTTCTCTCCCTCATGCCAGTGTTCATATCTGAGAGCCCTCCTTAGATGAAAGGGCTTAGACTGGGAAATATGGTTGTGTTGCACTGGCACAGTAAAGCAGGAAGAAGCTCTGTGAATAGAGGTCACTGTGAAAAGAGGATGTGTAGTGCTTCCAGCCTTCCCAGAGTAGCTTCAAAAAGAATCAAAATGCCAAGAGAGGCACAAGAGCAGGCTGCTCTTAGAGTCTAGGGAATAAGTCATATGAGGAAAAAGGCTGAGGGAGCTAGGGTTGTTTAGTCTGGAGAAGGCTCAGTGATGATTATTTTGCTCTCTACAACTACCTGAAAGGAGGCTGCAGTAAGATGGGGTTGGCCCCTTTTCCGAGGCAGCCAGTGACAGGATATGAGGACGTAGCCTCAAGCTGTGCCGGGGAGGATCTGGTTGGATATCAGGAAGAATTTTTTTCACTGAAAGGGAGGCTAAGCACTGGAATGGACTTCTCAGGGTGGTGGTCAAGTCACCATCCCTGGAGGTGTTCCGCAAATGACTGGATATGACAGTGCTACGGTTTAGTTTGGTCTGCCAAATAGTGTGTGGTGATGTTTGGTCAAAGGCTGGACTTGATCTTGGAGGACTTTTCCAACCTTGATGATTCTATGATTTTTGTTTGCTGTCACTGAACATGGAGATGATGTCCCAGCGTGTCCTGGCTATCCATCCTGCCAGTTATTCATTGCTTAGGGTCTTGGGAATGCCCAAGCAGCAGCATCTTCATTCAAAGATTATTGATGCTTGCTGCTCTTGAATTGATTCCCTGAGGTCTTTGACTGCAAATACTGTATAGAGTAACCTCATCTGTGACACAAGGATGAAAAGAGAACTGAGGAGACAGAAATCCAGCTGACCTAGCATGTGGAAGTTGAGCTCAAAGTAATGAGTGAGTGGCATTGAATAAAATTGAGTTAATCACATTGAGTTGTTCAATGGGATATTAAAATCTATAAGAATCAATAACCTTAGAACTGTTGCATATCAGTTTAGATGATGTATGACTGAACAGTTTGTTTAATCTCTCATTTTCTAAGGTGTATGCTGTCAAGATAAAAAGGAAATAAACAGAATGTTACATGAGAGGAATAATATATCCCAATCCTTAACTCTAGAGTGAGACATGCCTGATTAAAAACTCAGTTGTGTCCTAGCTATGTGAGTTGCCCCAACAGGATCTCCACTGAAGATAGCATTTACAGATGTTTCAAGTGTCTTCTCTGGGTAATTTGGGAGTATTGGGAAAACTCTGGGAACAGGCTGGTTGAAAACATCATATCAAAGTGGTGCTATGCTAGAAAATGGCCTTCTCTATTAAATGTCATTCTCTATTAAAAATGCAGTCGTGAAATACTGTAGAATTCAGTGTAAAGCCCACTGGCGGAGGGGGGAGAATGAGGCCAAGACAAGTCTAAGATCACTCTGAAAAGCAGGAAGAGTGTAATACTAAGACCTTTCCTGTAGCTTGTGTCTTGCATTACTATCAATTCCACTAGCATCTGGATTCAGTGGGGACAACTTTGTCATTTCAGGCATCTTAGGTTGTTATTTCTGAAGTGACCTGCAAGTGTTAAGGAACTGGCTCCTTTGAATTTAATTCTTTTGCGCCTTTTTGAAATGCCAGACTAGGTCTTTAGGTGGCTTGTGCTCTTTCCTCACTGGCATTTTGTAAGATATTTGAATTATTTTTGTGATATAGACCCAGAGAGATTATATACAAAAGTTAGTAATTACTATTTTTTTTCCTGAATAATTCTGAAGTGGCTATGTTTACTTTTTACTATTTATTTATTTTTTTTTTTTTTAGTTCAGACTGAATTGGTTTGAGTCGTGTGGTGAAGGATGCCTTGGCTAGTAGGGGCAACTTGCTGTGCACAATAGTGCTTTGTTATATACATCTATCAAAAAAATAACTGGGGTGTTGGAAATGACACATGGATTTCTCTCTGGCAATAAAGTACCTGACTGGCTGTGTTATATTATAGTGATGGTTGCAGTATAACAACCTTGATGGATAAAACAGTAGCTAACCTTTGGGCTGGAACGTCTAGGTCAGCAGTTTAAAATTGGAGGCCATCCATATCAGCTTACATTTCTATCCTTGTCATCTAACACTTGGCTATTGTTGTTCCATGTGCCTGAAAGTCCCCGTGCTCCAGAAGTTCCTAGTTGCCTATTTAATGTACAAATGACATGGTATTTTCTCTGATTTGCCAAAATTACTCTGTACTTTTACTTGCGCTTGTCTTCTCCTCTGTGAGTCCATATTTAACATTAACTGCAGTGCAGATCAAATTCATCTCTGTGAAGATGAGCATTTGAACTTGGTGGTGAGTGAATGATTGACAAGGTGCAAGTATTTTTGTGTCAAGGCTGTGACATGTCATTTGTTGAAAAAGCTATTCAGCCGAATGCTGTACTCATCTGAAAGCTGGGAGTGAAGAATGTGCCAAATTCTCAAAAAGATGCTGCTTGATGTCTAGTGACACTATTAGTGACATTTCGATGTTAATGAATAAGGGAGCACTTTCTACTCTGGAAATTATGCTTTTTAAGGTTAGAAGAGGCTGTTTTATGAACTTTGTGCTACACTGTTGCAATCCTTGTAGCTGTCCAGTCTTGCAGTAGATAATGAAGTTACAGTTTGTGGGTTGCTGTGGTCTGTGGTGTTTGCTGATCACATGGTTAAAACTGTATGACAGACAGCTGAAACAGTTTAAATGTCTCTCTGCTAGTTCTTTGCTGCATAAGCACTTGCTGAGGCTGCCACAGGGATGTTAGAAGTTTGTTAATGGGAAAAGGGAAAGTGTTGGGGAGGTTGTGCCTCTATTAAATTGTGTTCCACAATGTGAAAGAAATCTGAAGAATTGTAGAGATGGCTTGACCCAAGTTAATGCTGTGTCCCTAGTGTAGAAACGTAAAATGTTGCCAATATTGGGTGTAACTACTCAGCTCTCAGAAGCGCTGCTGTTAATTAGCGTCTGTTTGCCTGTTTTGTGAGAATATAGGCTGCAAATGAGCAAGTTTTAAGAGCTATGTCAGATGAATTTATTAATCTAAAACTACAGCCTTCCTGAGCATTGCTTGGATTTTACATCTGAATGAATCAGCTAGATCAATTGACTCTTCACTAGTGTTTCTTTAGTGGGAGATGAAAAATATTTCATACTACAGTACTTCATACTTCATTTTGGAGGCTTTTTCTTCCAAGCCTAATATGGTCTTAAGTATTTTAAAATGGGTCCTTTGACTTGGTGTGCTACATCTCCTCTTGAGACTTGTTTCCAAATATTGTATAGGAATGACCAGAGAAGTCATAAAAGAAATTGGTTTAAGAACATATAAAAATTGCGGTGTCTTTTAAGTTACTCTACAAGGAATAGTGTTGTTTCTTCACATGACAATAAAAAGATTTTCTTTTCCCCTAATGCCTAACAGATTTTTTGAAAAATGAATGAATTGTGTTTGGGTGGAGGAGAGGAGGAAGGGCCCTCTAGAGACCAATCTTTACCAGGAGTTGAAATCTGCTGCCTTGTGGTTCTGGCTGTGGATTAAATCTCACCCATTTCTTACAGATACTGATGAATTGTTGCATCTCTCCCTCTTTGATATTCTAGAGCCACAAGTGGTCTGACTAACAATAACACCACTGCCTGAAAGATCAGAGCATGGAGTGTGTACAGCCGTGTCTATTGTAGTTCCATTTGATGAATGCACTGTGTGCTGGTTGCTTTGCTTTGAGTTTTTTTATGGAACAAAATTCATTAAAATCTCTCCACTGCTCTTTTCCCAAGACAAAGCTAGGGGGGAGGTAGAGGAACATCCTGCCATTATACTGTCTCTATTAAATTGCTGCCACAGATGCTGTCTTGGCTGCTGGTAACAGTGTCAGAAATGGCAGCCTTCTGCAAAAGTGGTTTAAAAATAGGCCTATTTGAGTATGCTTGTTCCCTTAAAGGGACATTGTCAATTTGATTTAGTCCCAACATTTTAGCTTGGTTGCTGTTAGCTATGCCATCTCTTCTGAGTTGCCAGCCAATTTGGCCAGGTCTGCAATGGGTTTGGTATTGTTTTACATAGAGGCAAAGATGCTTTGAACATAGCATAATAAAGTTTTACTAAACCTAGTAAATTGATGATACTTTTTTCTTTTCTTGTGTCCATTGCCATTAAAGTGAGGCACAGCTAGCATTCCCTTGCCAGTGTTGTCACCCTTGCAGCTGAAGGCCTTGTGCAGTCAGTTACAGTTATCCGTGTCCTTCCGAAATATATCGCTCTTCTGTTTTTTGCCATAGTGCATCACTGCTATCGGCATCCTGCTTTTTTCTGAGATTGAAATGTTATTCCTTCCTTTTGCCTCTTTCATGAGAATTAATTTGGACAATGCAATGGAATAAGATTGGAAATCCACAAGCCCCATCTTCAATCCATCTTAAAACCCCAAGGTTGATTTAAGGGGGAGAGTGGTTCTTAGAAATGAAGTTTCTTGGGTTGGTGACTTCTCTCTTCAGAACAATGCAACATCATGCTGCTTGTGTCAGGAGGCAAATAAGAAGCTTGACCTGTAGCACATCCACCAATAAGACTTTTGTTGTCTACCATTTCTGTCAGAGACAAATGTTCTCTCTGCCCAGTGTTAATGCAGGTTGTGTTACAGCCCTGGAGAGCAGAGCAGCTACAATCACATGACTGCAGTGACTGGTGAGGAGATCCAGGTTTCCATCCTGAAAGCTCTGTTTTATTTTCTTGCTGCCTGTAATATTTGTTCCCCTCTGTGCAGTGGGATGGCACTTGACAGCGCTGAGCAAAGGCTGTGAAAGCTGACTGAAGCAGGCTGAGAGGGGACTGTTGAAATGCACTTTCAAGCAATTACATCTGGTTTTGCAGTGGCACCATTGATTTAATATCTTTTGCCTCCACCATCCTTTCCATGTTAACTGCTTCTTTCTCCTCTGCTGCCTTATTGCCTTTCTGCAATATTTCTTACTCTTTGACAAGTCCCTATCTCTTACATCAACTATCACTTCCATCTAGGCCCTCCAGCCCCTTCTTAGCCTGGTTTCCACTTGTCTAATCTTTTTTTCATTAAGAGTTAGATTTTGCTGACATCTTTAAGCTTCTGTGTCTCCTGACTTTGAGAGTTCAGCATTGATTTCAATTACAGCCCATGCCTAGAAGGCTTCAGCAAACAGCATCTTCTCTCATGGTAATGTGTTGTTGTTACCAGTCTCCCAAATGTGCTCACTTGTGCACAGTTCAACACTTGCTCTGATTTGCGGTCTCTGATCAAACCTTGCAAAGCAAGGCAGCATTTCAGGGGTCCTCTCCCTGCTTCTGTTGAATGGACAGATGAAGAGGCAGCTGTGGAGGGCTTTCTTCTCAAAGGAGTCTTGAAATGCTGTTGTGGTAATTTGAGGCCTTCAAAGTGTGCTAGATTGAGACACCTGCCATTTGGCATTTTAACTTGTCCTCTCTTGGTGTTTGCTCCTGGCTTAGTTGTGCTTCAGTGAGATACATGATGCACATCCTGTGACAGGTATGTAGGTTCTGGAGCTGATTTACCCTTTACAACCATAAGCAGTTTTTAAAATGATGGCATATCTGTCTCTCTGTGATACTGATGATGATGTTTGTTCTTGGATTTGTGGTGATATTCCAGAAGCCTGGAAGAAACTTAATGTTGTGCCAGTGCATAAAAAGGGAAAACAAGACAAATCTGGTAATTATAGCCCTGTCAACTTGATGTTTATCCCGGGCACAATAATGAAATGGCTGATTAAAGGATTTGAGTAGCAAAGAGTTAAAAAGAGTAATATAATTAATGTCAGTCAAGTTAGGTTTATGGAAAAGTGATCCTGTCAAACTTACTTGATATCTCTTTCGATAAATTTAGTTGATTAAAGGAAATTCTCTAGACATCTCTAAAGCAGTTGACTTGCTACCACAGGACATTTTGGAAAAAAGTGATAGAGAACTAGCATGGCGCACACTAATGATATTACCAACTGGCCAGCTGTGACAGGTCTCTAAACATGATGGCTAACAAGGAATTATTGCTGAACATGTGTTTCTAGTAAGGTTCTGCAGCATTTGGTTCCCAGATCTGTTTAATCCTTTTTAATTACATGAATTTGGAATAACCCCCAAGATCACTAGTGATTAAAGTCTGCAGTTATGCTCCCCCAAGTCTTCTGCCAACAAGGAAGATGCTATTCTGTAATACCAGGTTGCCAAGCCAGTAGTACCATATAGGAAAATGTAAGCAAGCAAATGGGGAGCTTCCTAGTAGGGCTAAAAGTTAAATTTGGCATATAGGAACTAAAGAGGTAGTGGTTCCAGAGTGGGAGACCCTGTTGGGAGGGGCAGACTCTGAGAGGGACTTGAGGCATCTGCTGAATAACCAATTCCTAAGTTACCCCAAGGATTAATGAGGTCTTTGGGTGTGAAAACAAGGGATTTTTAAATGAGAGGCTAGAGGTAATTCCTTTGTCGCTAGTGCAATTGCTTTTGTAATAGTGTGCCTGGCTCTCATTTCAACACAGCTAGAAGGATGCTGATGAATTGGAGGAGGATCAGAGGCAATGTCAGAATGATTAAAAGGTCTGAAAAAATGTCCTTTAGTGACATGCTCTGAGAGCACAATCTGCTTTAGCTTATTTCACAGAAGTTTAAAGGTGACTTGACCAGTCTGTAAGTACCTATATAAGGGCCAGAAATGTTCTATCTAGCTGACAAGTGTGCTGTGATTGCTACTGGCCGGAAGTTGCAGCTGGACAAGTTTAGACAAGAAGAAAGAGCTGTGTTTAAAAAGAATGGGGCTAATTAACCACTGGAGTGTTTTACTAAGGGTTGTCATGGATTTTCTCTGTTGGCAATTTCAGTCTTCCTTGACAGCATGCTCTAGTCAAACCAGGGGCTTCATTTAGGGGCTGGTATGATCTGTGTTTTACAGGAAGTCAGGGTGATTGGTTTGGTGTCTTCTAGCTGCAGGATCTGAGAATCCATTACAGTAGTTCTTGGCAATGCTGGGTAGTTTGCTCTAGCAAGCAGGAGAAAGAAGAGCTCTCTTGTTTTAACTTGTGTGAAATGGATGCAATTTAAGAAAATTAGACATTAGTTCACATAATGAATAACCTTGATTTTATCACTTTGAAGTTCTATTTTTCTGCAATTTGACAAGTTTAAATGGCATGCAGGTAGCTTTTCATGTAAGGTGTCACTCTGTTTCCTTACTAATGCCTGAGCAAGTACCTTACCCATTGTCAGATTGTTAATTCTCTATTATTAAGTACTCAGGTGCTTCTTCATTGAAAGGACTGTCAGTTGTCAATGTGGATCACTTAGATTAAGAATCCAGCCTGTCAGATGCTCCTCTGCTTTTACAGACTAGCATCCAATAGCATGAGTGTAGTTTTTCTGGAATTTAGACTTTTTTTTGCCAGGGGGAATATTGAAAAAACCCTTACAGGTAGTCACGAGGCATCCACCACATTCTACTTGTATGCAAACCTACAGATACATGTGTGCATAAAAGTCCTTCCTGCTTTGTTTAGTAGTCATGCAGAGGTAGGAAACTGCTTGTTTCTGAGTTTAGATTTGGTTTTGCTCTGATTATGGTATTGGCTGTCTAGGTTGGAGCTTAAAAGGCTTTATGTGATTGTCTGACCTTCTTTCTTGGAAGAGAAGCACTGTTCTATGACTTGGGAGACCTGACATCATCAACTGAGCCTGCCAAAGGACTCTGGTGTGACCAAAACTTTTTTATTCCTGTTTCCTGCAATAGGAGTATGAATAGCAATGTTTATATGTCTTGTCTTGATATATTTGAGGACTTCATGGCAGGAGAGGCTTTCCTGGCTTTTCCTGAGGGTCTCTATATATAGCATAGGCAGAAGGACTTGAGAAACTTTTAGTCTTTGCTTCCCAGCTTACAGAAAATCCTGTAACTGGTTAATGAGCACATTTAGGGTCTGGGTGCTTTGAGAGCTGGCTGAGTGGGAGTGTTTGTTTAACATATGTACGGGTACCTCAGAAGAGCTCTCTGGAGCCTGGGCCCTTGTGAAAACTCTTGTAGCAGCATAGGTTTGACTTTGCCTGTGCTGTGGCCGGGTAACAGGATGGCTGATGTTAGTGGGCACTGTGTATGCATGGTAAAACGCAGTTGTGTACAATACCTATCTAGCTGCCTGCATCTTCCCTGTGATGTTTTGATCAGAGGCTGGGTAGGATCTGTGTTTCTAGAATAACTGAATGCTAACCTAGTCAAAGGAAAGTATTTGTAGGGGAGGAGACTCATAAGAGTAGTCACAGAGTAGTTGAGTAGCACTGACAGAATCCAACTGGAGCTTGTGCAAGTGGAGCTGTATCTATACTTGGTTTTCATGAAGCCTTATCTGACACATCCAGGTGCTAACTTGAACCATACCTACCTCACTAAAGTCAGTTTGGTCTTGAGATTATCTGATTCTAGCACCTTTAGTTTCTAACTCAGGCAGCTTTCACCAAGAGAAGTTGTAAAGCCGATCTCCAGTCTGGAGTGCTTTGTATCTCTTAGCAGCTGCAAAAAATTGAGGCCTTTTAATTTTTTTTTCCTGTTGGTTTCCCCACTGTCATTTGGGAGCACATTCCTTATGCTCTATTTGCTTTTGTCTTTTGCCATTATCAAGACTGTCTCTGTAAAGTGAGGGCCCCCTGCCTGAACATGAAATAAAGAGGTAGGTGAGAATCTACAGTTAATTGTGCACTGCAGTGTCATTCAGCTACTTGCATAATATTTAATTAACGTGGTTATATTTTGTTCTCTCTCAGAATCTTTACTGGAGGCTGTGTCTGGCTTCATGGTTTCCTCTCTTAGTAGATGTTCAAAGCAGTTGCAGTTGTGACAGTGTCAGTACTGTCTCCTGTGACTCATATAGAAGGCTTCCAGACTTCTCTTTCCACAGTAGTCATGCAACTTGACTAACTCCTGATTTTAGCCTGAATGTGTATGGTTCACTCCAGAGGCCTGTATTATATAACCTCCCTGTATTGTTATTCAAAGAGTTTGGCATGGGGTGGTTGTAATATTGAAGTCTGTTCCTCCTCTGCTGCTAGGAGAGCAATTAATGAAAACTATCCTCACAACATCAACTATCATTAGTTTTTTGAGGTAGAATATGTAAACTATATGCTTCAACCTTTAGTCTTTGAGAAGAAGTTGTCTAATATTGAATACCAAAGATAAACTTGCCCTTGGAAGTTTGATCCATCAGTTTCTATCTGATTTGCTGAGAAAAGAGAGACAAGGAAGAATGGTTTGGGTAGTTACATAATGCAGGGAGGCTTATGAGATTACAGAGAAGTTGGCAGGAAAATAATAGAAGTGGAGCAAATAAGTAATGATTTAGTTTCTTTCTTTTGAAGTAGAAGTGAACTGATTACAAAGCCTGGGTGAAATTGTTCTCAACTTTAGAAAGTCTGGTTCTGAATGTAATGCTTATGTCTTAATCCTATCTATGATAAGCTTGTTTTTAGATCAGTGACTTGACAAAGGTCCTGATCTGTGTTCTGTCTGGCAGGAAATGTGAATATTATCATTAGGCAGCAGATAGCCTGGGTGGCAATTAGAATTTTGTAATGTGGCTTATTTATTTTAAGCACTTTTCTGTTGGAGACTGAGTACAGTCTGATCACCAGTTGAAGAATACTGTGCTGGCATTGAACTGTTGTTTGTTCTTGTTGCT
This sequence comes from Euphonia xanthogaster, assembly GCA_034509185.1. Lineage (NCBI taxonomy): Eukaryota > Metazoa > Chordata > Aves > Passeriformes > Fringillidae > Euphonia > Euphonia xanthogaster. Next base: position 12,712,676 of record JAYDZK010000271.1, on the reverse strand, counting down.
CATCAAAAAATTAACCTTTTGGGTAGAAAGCAGAGATTTGGAGAAAAAAAAATACAGAGAGCATATTTTCAGTTTCTTACTCTGGCAGAATGAAATGCTTATTTTGAGTTTGATTGAGGTAACTTGCAAGGCTGGTTGTCTAATGGTGTAATATTTCTGGATCTGTTCTTTGCAGTGTTAGGAAACTGTTGCCTCAGGTCTGGGCTTCTACTGAGAAGAATTCTGAGATTTCAAGTGTGAAAAATGTTTTTAGAGTATTGATTCTTGATTTACTTGACTCAAAAAAAGCAAATTGAAAAATAAAGATTTGTTCTTCCTAGAAATCCTGTCAAGTATTGCTCCTGGTTACCAGCAAATAGTTGATTAAAATAAACAGGAATAGAAACACTTAAGCATTAGACATAAAAAAACCCTGGCATATATACTGAAGCTGATATCAGTTCAAAATGCTACTGTGAGAACTGATGATTTACAGTTGCAAAAATCTCAGAGTATGTTGTTCTCTTCTACAAAGGACCATGCTTTATTTTGAAATGAATTTGTTTGATCTGGGTTTCAAACTTGTGATTTCTGTGAAGGTGTCAAGCTATGAGTATCATATGCTGCTCTTTAAGTCTTTATTTTGTACTAAGGTGCGTAAGTACCTGAAATTTGGTGCGAAGGCTGAACAGTAATAGGACAAGGAACCTACTAATTTTGGACTTAAGTTTGTAGACTATTTTGGAGTTTTTTTGATGAATGGCTTAATACAGAGACTGATTTCCTGTTCTTCTTACTTTGTAAAAATCTCACTGTTTTGATTCATTATAAGAAGGAAAATACACAAGATGAAAACTGATTTTTTTCTGCACTCTCTTGACTTTGACTTTTGCTTTCTGTAACTTGTGAATTTTTTTCCTAGTTGGTGCCATAGCATAATTATGAACCTGGTATAGTCTTAATACACTCTTATTTTGTCCCTCCAGCATTGCCTAAAAGACCTGCTCAGAAAGCATGGTTTTACTGGAAAACCTGCGAAACCTGGATAATTTTATTTTATTCCTTATGTTTTGAGTAGCCTAATTATTGCCATGTGGAAAGTCAGCACTGCAGCAGTGGAATGAAAGGAGGGACCAACTGTCTGAATAAATGTAATGCGAAGGACAGGTCAGGTTGTAACTCTGAAAAGCTGTTATTGACTTCTGAAAGCTGACTGGAGTGGCAGTCATGCAAAGTTGTGTCCTAGCAGAGGACGATTACTTTCAGAAGTTCTACAAGGCTGGTTTTATCACAAGTGAAATTGTTCTGCTGGGAATGTAGCTTGGATTCTGGTTGGGAACGTGTCCTGTGCTTGAGTGATTAGAGATGACCTGTATTGTGTCCTGGTCATGTCTCTGGTTTGCTGGGTAGCCTCAGGTAAGCCATTCCCATTTCTTGTGCCCAGTTCAGTAAATGGTGAGCAGGGTTGAGGATTCTGGTTTCCTTTAAGATGCAAAGCAAAATATACAACTTTTTCTCAGTAAGCATTACCAGTGCAGGAGAAGACTTATCCTGGTACTCTTGATTTTCTGGTGAAAAGTGCTACTGGAAGTCTTAGGTGCTGTTTATTCTACCTCTTTGTGTTGCAGAACTTTTAAGGAAACTCCAACTCAGATGAAAGATTTACTTTCAAATTTCTAATACAATGAAGCAGGAAGAAGGACTTTTCTGTCAATGAGATAAAAATTGGTGGAAAGAAAAATCCTAATTAGGGCATCCTGATATTTTTTCTAGAATCAGGTTCTGAGTTTGTAATGTTTTAAATTAGTCATGAAGTAGTGGCTTTATGAAGCTTCATTCCTTTATTTGTAGTTCACAGTACTTAAGAAAAGCTAGTATTTAGAAAATTATTTATCATGTGAGCTTCAGCGAAGATTACCTGAAGCTGCCTAATTTCTATTTTGTGTGTATTTGTAAACCTTACTCTAATATGTAAAATGCCAGTAGGTGGCAATCAAGAATATACAGGCTGATGCCTCTGTGTTTCATAGGACCAAAAAGCTTCTTGTGTATGACAAAATATCAGCTTTTAACAAGCATACAAAACTAGAGTGCTTGGAATGAGTGGAAACTTGTTCAAGAATGGCTTCAGTCCCTTAGTCTGTAGTTAATAATATCTTTTTTCCCCAAGGAACAGATAAGGGTTAGATGTTAGGAACTTGTAGCTGTGATTCTGAATGCTTTACCTTCCAGATTGCTCCAGCTAAACTTTCACCTTTTGGGCTGTTGAGAGCAGCCCAAGGGTATGTTGGGGGTTGGAGTATGTCCTTGCATTGCAGGGGGCTGTGTCCTCAGGCCAGCTATGTCTGATGTACAACAGATGTCTCTGCAGGGTGTCTTAAGGAACCTGCATCAGTGCAGTCAGAAGAGAAGCTGTGTGTAGGTGTGATTCAACATGTTACTCCTTTCAGAGCTTATTTTGCCATCACAGGTTTCCATAATATTGTGTTACTTTCAAAGTCCACTATAGTGACCTGGGAACTCACTCTGGGCACATAAAGAGTTGTGAATTGAAAACAATTTTGCTATTACTGCACTCAAGTCAGGCAGGGGTAGGGTTTTTCTATCTTACTTTCCCCCTGTGGGATAGGAAAAAAATTACTGTTCACTAATGAAGTTAACAGTTGATAATTTGCTGGTAATTAGATGGACAGATTTATTTTTGGTCCAGCAGGGAAATCTTATTGCTATACATAAAACTTCCAATGAAACGGTTTGTGAGATTCAATTGCAACTGACAGTGCAGCGTTTGCCTCTACCATTTACCAGCATAGTAAATGACTTTTTCCCACACCTGCCCTCAGCTTGATCTTTCCTTATGATAGGAGACTGCAGTGAAAGGGAGAAAGGTGCAAGGATTTTACTTTGCGGAGGCCTTTTTTGCAAAAGAAATGGCTGTGTCATGAGGTCATTTGAAACATTGACTGCTTTGTATTGGTATTGTTAAAACATTGTGACCTACATTGCTTGGGCAATGTCATCTGCTCCAATTAATGGATCTGTCAGCACAGATTAATTATAAAACTGACAACCACTTCTAGATGTAGTGGATGCTGGTGACCTCTCATCATGAGAGGAAGAGGTTGGCTGCAGGTTGGTGTGTGTGTGATAGTGTAATTTGTATGACTCTGCTCGGTGGAAACTGTCCTTTTTAAATGCCAGATCCCATGTACCACACTTGAATTATTTTTACCAGATTTTAGTTTCTTAATACACTAGAAGTCTCTAATGCCAAATTGATTCACATCTTGGAAATTTGCTTGCAATCCTGCATTTTGCTTTGCATCAAAAGAATCAGTGTAATCATTGTTGCATTCTGTCATTAGCTTCATTAGTGAACCTCTCCTGATCTTAGGTGACTGCTTTTCAATCATTGCATGAAAAAGGCACCAGAAGTAAAGGGTATTGCTTGAGCCCCCTTTATGTGGCCTTGTTTAGTGGCAGAGAGCACAAACTACTTTATAAGAGACAAAAATAATGTTTCTAGCTCCTGTGCAGCCTCTTCTTGATTCCACTCATCTTCCTTGATCTGCGTTCAATTATCTTGGTCTCTTCCCTGTGTTTCCAGAGGGAAGATTGAGCTAGGTATTTCAGATGACAGTTTGATTTAGAAGCTGCCTATCTCTGTGTGGGTAGTTTTTAAGATTTGCTTAATAGAGCCAAGAAAGAAGGCACCATGTCTGCTTTAGCAACTTTACTGTGATTTTCAGGTCGACTCCTCTGCCTTTACTCCTCTGGAAGGTCTCCCTTTGTATTAGCAACTCAACAGTGTACAGGACAAGTTGAGATTGTTTTGCCAGTGTACCTTAGTTTGAACTCATGCAAGTTAAATACCATCTGCCAGTGTGTTCCTTGGTCCCTCAAAATGTCCCAGTACAACTGTAGTGTCTCAGATTTCACAGCTCACTTCAACTGAAACAATTTACTTTTGCTAGAAAACTTGTCCTACTCCACATCCACTTCTCTTGTATTAGGCAAAGGTTCAGGAAACAACAGACTCTCAAAACCAGGCTGTGACTTCTCTAAAGGCCCAGGCAGCAGGCAGTCATTGGGAAGTAACAGGGCAAGAACGTGACATTAATGTCATGTCACTTAACTGTGGGATGTTTCTGAATGGGAGAGGAATGTTCGTAGTGATGTGTTCCCTTCTGATGGCTGATCTTTAATATTTCATGAAACCAAACTAGTTCTGAAACATAAAGAAGCTTTTTACTAAAGTGATTTTCTAGAGCAGACTTGGCATAATACACATTGGCTAAGTCTAGCCAGAAAACTGTCAAGCTTCTTCCTCCGTTTTCCCTTCCCTAATAAGCTGAGACACTTTGTTCTTATGCTTCAAGGCATCCCAGAAAGCTGGAGATCCCATGCTTCTGAACTGGTACAGCTACAGACATTTTCTCTAGGATTTATCTACCGAGTCTTTCAACTGGTCTAGAAAAGAATTTCCCGTGCTTCAGTGCACAGTAGAAAAATTGTCCAATGCTGTTTAGAAATATCCATGCACTAAAATCTCTTATTTAAATATTTGGACAGGACTGAAATTGTACAATGATCTAGTATGAAGCATGAACATATTGTAGGCAACTTTATTCCCCACAGTAGATAACGTAAACCATTTTCTGTGGAATGTGTCTGTTATATCTTCCTTCTAAGAAAATTTTCCTAATGCATGTCGCTGCTGGGCACAAACTACTTTTTTTTCTTTCTCAGTAATGAGGGAGCAAGTTTTTAGGTGTATGATAACTTGTTGCCTTGTGAGCACTTTTTCTTTGACACTTTAACTGCCTTTTCAGCTTCCTCGTAATACAGATGTTGTTTCCTCATGCTTGAACTTAGACTGCTGAGACTTCACCATATGAAAACTTTGGTGTCCTGCATTATCCATCACAACTAAAGCTATACACATCAACGCCTTAAAAATGGGGATGAAAAGCGGATCCTCATGTATATGGACTCAGAATGCAATGTTCAAAACCACATAAAGCTTCATGGGTCCAGATGAAGCAGAAATCCTGATCCATTTTACCTTACCCTATTGCTCTAAAGAGTCCAGATATCTCATTTTTGATATCCTCCTCCAAGACTTGCATAGCATGTCAGCATGCATTACAGATTTTTACACCGTACTAAGTAAAATATCTCCTCCAGGAAAAAATTCTGATTGCAGCTTTCTACTGTGGCTAGGATTAATCATAAATGATAATTGCAGCACTGTTGTTAAACCATAGTGGAGATGGAGAGAGAGCAAAACTGGAACAAGGAGGGCATGGGCATAACACAGCCTTAAATTTATTTCTGTCCTCCCTCATCTCCCTCCTTTATGAGTATGGACCATGGAAGTGAAGATAAGTTAACATCCATGATGGCAATGGTAATGTGGAGAAAGGTGTTGACTTTGCAAGGCCCAGTTCAGTCTGTTTCTTCTGCTCTGTCAGGATTTTTCATTGATTGCCTACAGAACTGAGCAAGGCTTTTTGCTGTGTTCTGTAAAGAAAGGCCTGGTGCTTTGCCTTTTTCACAGCACAACATAAACTGGTGGAAAAGAGTTGCTTGTTCCACAATTGAAATTAGTCTTAGTGTTTTAGATGTGTACATGTTTCTTTCTTTTTGGTGAACACTTTGCCTTATCCAGTTCTAGGTCTGTACTTAGAGATGTTTAAGCTGCAGTTTTCACTCTGTTTTTATAATGTACTTTTTGAACATGCAGCATCTCTTTTGGGCAGGAAGATGCTGTCTCTTTGCAGGCCCAGATAGATTTGACCCCTCTTACAGTTCTGGGAAGGATTCCACAATCCAGCCTTTCAAAAGACAGCAGCTGTAGTTTGCTGAAAACATGGATTTATTTATCCTAGGTAAATACTTCAAGTAGAGAGAAGTAGACTGAAAATGATAAAATACCGCCAAAATGTATGTGGCTCTGAACTAATCTCTCCTTGGATTTCCTTGTTAGGTAAACAGGTTCTTAACTGTTGACACAAACTGAGCCCTGGCAATTGCTGTCAGTCCAGCACTTCCCCCCTTCTAGTTATTCCCCCCTTTTAATCCTTTCCAGATATTCAAAATGTTCCTTTGATTTAGAGTCCTGCATTGAGACTCATGGTTTTTGTGTTTCCAGACCAGAAGCCTTATAACGGAGCTCAGTCTTTGTTCCTTCAAGGACCGGGCTGTCAAAGACGAGGTGCTGCCCACATTCCTCAAACTTTGAAGTGCTCAGACTGGACTTAGCCTTAGGGATTCCTAGAACCAGGAACTAGATAATCCTGAAATCCCCAAATATGTATCTGATTGATAAATTAGATTTTTCACTCCATCTCCCAAATTACTTGCTTCTTTCTCAGTGTATAAAATTGCTCCTGATCCTCCAGGCTCTTTGCAGCAGTTCCACAGTTGAAATTATTACTGTTATCTGACACTAGCTCTGCAACTTTGATTAAATACACATAGGGATTCCCCCACTGCCCTTAAACTGGCAATGAGCCAGAGTATATTTTCTAGATGTGAACATGTATGCCCTTTCTGAGGTGTTTAGCTTATTGTGTCATGCAGGAAACTCTGCAAAGTGGCCTCAGCAGTACCTGCTGTATTTTGGAGACATCCTTTACTGGCTGACTCTAACTGGGGCAGGTACAACAAGCTTTTGCTGCCAGTGCACCTAGTGATGAAACCAGCAGTGGGAGAGTGAGGGATGTTCTGTTCCTCTGCCTCCTGCAGGACTAGAAGGCTACACAGGAAGATAGCTTCAGGAAAATCGGGAAAGAAAAGCTGCTCTTGTAGTGAGAGAGGAGGTGGTCTCCTGCTACCCACTCCCTTGAGACTTGCAGAACAGCACTTACATTGCAAGGTGTACTGGAGCCTTAGAGATGGGAGTGTTTGGTATTGGGACATGATGCAGATTGCTTATGCCTGGTGCAATGTGTTGTATAAAGACCTGGAGTGTTCTTTTTAGACAGGATGTGTCAGGTAAAACTGTGGAGCGTTGGAGCAGACTGTATTTCTACTTTGTAACTTAGGGCAGGATGTACTTGGTAACACGTTTTAGTATTTCTGGACAAATGCAAGTCAATAAATCCAAGTTTAACTTGAGCCAATTCTTCCCCTTAGTTCCTGTTTACATACATAAATAATGGTCACACAGAGTATTTTATTGGTGAGTTTAACATAAAGGGCTCCAAAAGTCCTTTGGCTATTAGCCTTAGTCAAGAAGTGATGGAATCACAGCATTTTCTTGTACTATTCAGGACAATTCACTGGAAATGGAGGATGAATCTGGATAAACTTTCAAAAGACATCAGAAATGTCCAACTTTTTATCATATGATTGAAACCTCAGAATCCCTTGTCCATACCATATTCATAAAATAGATATTAAAGGGAAGGATTGTATTAAGTAGCTTCAGGAACAAGACCATCTTTGTCTTCACAAAATTGTTCTCAAGTTTTAGTCTAATAGGACTAGAAGAAAATCTGCCATAAGTGATGGAAGGAAGGGGACCTCCTGCTCTTATTTCACCTTTGCAAGACTTTCTTGCCTCTTAAAATGCCTAATCATGTTGAATTGTGCTGTCTTCGGTTAACTTTGCTCTTAGTGACAAGTAGCAAATCCTAAATAGTCATGTGTCCTTGTATCAGTCTTTCATCTATGACTCACTACAGTTAAACAAAATACTCTTAGAGTGATCCTTAAAGCAGCCATTGTGAAAGGGCAAGTCCCTTCATCAAGCCTGAAAGTAAGGAACCAAATAATTCCTCCAAGCAGAGAATGACTGAGTATTATTCTTTTCCACTGATCTAGATGTAAGTCCTAAGGTCCTGTCTGCCTACATGGTGTTCTGCACCTGTTATATGTGCCTTCCTCCTCAGTAGGAAGCATTACATCTTAATCTGCAGCCCTGTCAGTTTGTCAAGAGATGGGAAGTCCTGATAGAGATGGTTTTTGACAGAAAGGAGCAATAGAGTGTGAGGAAAATGAGAAGACCACAGGGACACAGGAGACACAGGACTCTGAGCAACCTCGTTTAGGGCTCTGCTGGCAGACACTGGACGGAGCTGGATCTCCTGAAAAGGAGCTCTAAGAAATTGTTTAGTACCCTTAGCTATGGAATATTCCAGTAAAAACTCACTTCATTATATCTGAATGTAAAAAAAGAAAGCTTTGTTGTCTGGCCAAAAGGTATATATTTTCTTAATTAGAAAAACAAAACACCCCCCACACCCCCCTTCCCCCCCAGAAAAACCCAAAACACCTAGGTAACACCCCAAAAGACCGTTTTTTTTCTTCAAAAAAACCCCCAAAAACCCTAGGGACAAAAAATTAATTAAGGATCCTTCTCTTCATGAAAACTTATGTAAATATTCTCATCATAAGCTTTGTATCTAGCCATTTAGTTAACAGAATACATGAATGATTCATGGTAGCCCTATACATAATGCATAATTAAATCACAGACTGATGGAGTGGAATTTATTAATTGTGAAGACACATGTGTTACCATGATACTAATTTATTTCTTTCAATTTTATTGGCATATTGCTCACTCATCTGTGATTGCCTGCTTTGTTGCATTACCCGAGAACAGTAACATGTTGTTAAAACAAATTATCTGGATGTTTGGGTAGGCTGTTTGTTCACTGATGGGAACAATATGTATTTAGCAAAAAGATTTAATGTAAATTATTATACATGGGGTATTATCTTAGCACAGAACCATCACACCAAAGCTGCTTTGATAAGCCATATTAATTTCCGATATGAGTAAAAAATATGTTAGAAAAATAACTGCCAGGACTCTGGCATGAAGAAAATGTAGAAGTTCACAGAAAATGATCTTGGCAAAATTACATGGTACCTTTTTATATATTTTTATGAATCCTTGCAATATTAGATTGTAAAATTTAACAGGTATTTTAGGTCACTCTCAGAATTTGTGTGCCTGCCTCAGGCTTGTGTCTGTAATTCCTGTCATGTCTTGATGGGATCTTTGGAAAGAGATTTTTGTTTGTGCTAGATAAGAATTTCATGTCTTACCAATGGAATTTGATTTCTAGCGTGGATATATTGTGGTATTATTTGAATGAAAATTAGGGAAATTCTTTTAAGGAGACTTTACACACCTTTGTTTTCTGTGTGTCTGTACTTTTGCCACATCAATTGGAAATTGACATTATGGCATTGAAAACTCAAGTAACTGTTTTTCTAAGAATTTGATGAAAGGAGTCAAGTCTCTCACTTAGAAAAGAGGCCATATTTTAATAAATGTCATGTTTTTAGCCTTTTTGTTAGTCAGATGACTATAATCACAGTGCTGAAAGGCAAGGGCTTCTTCTCTTGAAAAACTCTGAGGGTCCAAGGCACAGTAACAAGTGGAAATGAAAAATGTAGGCTCTCTTAGGAAGATTTGAGTAGAACAGATGTGTAGTTTTCTTCAGAAAATATTGGTTAAATAGGTACTTAGTGGAATATCTCAGGTATGCCTGAGCCCTTAAATCAAGCTGCTGTCAGGAGCAATCTGCAATGAGCCCAAGTGATGGTAATTCCACTGCTGTGTGGTGAGACCAGCAGTGCCTATAGAAAATCCTGTATCTTTGTAGCTAGAAGCTGATATTAGGCTTAATATCATTAACTGTCTTATTACTTTTGCCATCTAAGCTGGGAAATAAAGCCAGAAGGGACACTTAGTGCATCTTATTTTACCTGTTGTGTACCCTAGGCTGTCATTTTGTAATTCTGCCACGGTGGCCAGTAGCAAGGGTAGCATAGGAATCACTGGAGGATTGTCTAACTCTGGCATACTTTGATCACTTTCTGTGTTGTTATATTTGCTGTACTGGGCTTAGAAAATACATTCTGCTTTTGTGCAGAAGACTCAGGTTGGGTCATCTTTTAAAATCACTCAGAATCTTTGTTCCTGAACTTGCTTCAGTGCAGAAGTTATTTCTGTGCTTGATTTTTCTGGAACATGGATGGTGACTCCCTGGCTGAGGAGAATTCCTCTACTGGATACACACAACAACTGGGTTTGCACTGCAAATAAAGGTGGAGTAGAGCTTGGTGGTTTATGCATGAAGCCCTTCCTCTGTTTTGCCATAAGATTAGCTGCCTTCTTTCACATAAAGTGATGCTGGAAGATACTGGAAGAAAAAATGCATCTGGAAAAGAAATCATAATACATAATCAAGCAACATTTTGGAGTTTCTTGTGATAGTGGAGGGAAAGGAAGTTGGGGTGTTTGGTTTGGTTTAGTCAGCTGACAGGACCTCAGCTCGCTAGGTGCTGTATTGGCACATATGAAGAATCAGTCCTTGCTCAAAAAGTTTGCTATTGGGTGAGACAAGCAAAAGCAAGATGTGATAAGTACTATCACTGCTCTTCAGAGACAGAGCAATTGAGTTGACAGATACAGAAGTAATTGAGACCCTGGCTTAAAAAAGGTTAAATGACTGACAGAGGCCTTCCAGGAATTAAACTGCAGGACTGATAAATGAATCCAGGTTCTAGTGTAGGCTCTTAGCCATAAAACTGAAGGAGAAATTTATGGGCTGAAGAAGAGACAAGAACTGCAAAACCCCACTTCTCAATACTGTCCCCTTTAATTTTAAGTATACATGTAGCTTAAGAAAATTATATAATGCAACAATTGTTTCTTGACATATCAAATTTGTTTTAATTCTGACTCTGATTTGTGTGACTTGAAACCACATTGTGTCAGCAAAAATACTGGTAAAACTTCAGCTTATTGCAAAGTAGTCTATAGGTAAGATTTCCATATACAATTTTTTAAGAGCTGCCTTTTTATGAGTAAGCTGATTTCTGGTTTGCCTGAGCTTCGGAACAAGACCATCTCAAAGTTTATCAGCATGTGCCTCTTCACTAATACTGCAAGGAGTAGCTCTCACTGTACTGAATCTGTATCCATCAGATAAAGCATAGTATCTGTACTATATTAGTCATCCTGAACAGCAGAGGAAAAGTTCCTATTGCAGAACTATCAGAAGATAAATATTTTCTGCTTTGAAATTAATCAAGTAGTTTTCTCTCAAGCTTTATCTTTTGCCTTTTGCTCTTCTTACAGGAGTATCATTGGTCTCTCTGTATCTTATTCATTGCAAATTACCCTTGAATTAACTTAAAGAATTTAATTTCTCTCCACTCCCTTGCCCAGGGCTATGGACCAGATCCGTGACTCCTGCAAGCAGGTCTTGTTCCCACTGAATCTGTGTCTGTTCTATGAAATATGCACTTCAGCATTTTCAGAAAACTACTTATTTTAGGGATGTTGAGCTGAAATTTTGAGCTGTTAAACTTGAGGCTTTCTCCAGTGTCAGTGTTTCCAGGTTTCTTGATCAGGTAAATCAAAATGTTGGTGTTCTTAGCTGAGATGCTGAGGGAACTTCTCAGCTAAAGACAGCTGGATGCTGAAATAGAGTACTCTGGTTGTAGAAACTCTACCAATGGAGATTTTCTGGGTTGAGTTTGTTTCTTTAATTTTTTTCTTGTTCTTTAACAATTTTTTACACAAAAGGCCCTGTAACAAGGGGGCATGTGGGTATAAATGCTCTGCTCTGGGAGCATCCTGAGGTCATTTGCAATGTTTTTTACCTGATACTGTGCAGACTGTTCACATAGTGATTTTTTTTCTCATCAAACCTATGAAATTTTGTACTGGTTGGCTTCTGCCCTTGCTTGCTTTATATAGTTGGTGGGTTTTGGAGATAGTTCCAAAAGCAATTTAGGGCTCCATTGTCTGAACACATAGCCCTAGAGTAGCATGGTAAGAAAGGAAAATGTCCTCCTGTTCCTAAAGACTTGGCCTGAGAAGCACCAGAGGACAAATTGGTCTGTTAGGAATAAATTTGAAGGAAAAGGTTAAATATACTTCTACCTTCCTAAGTGATTACTGCTTCTGCTTGAGCTAGAAACCGCTAAATTTGAAAGAGACCAAGTGGGGAAGTCAATGCCAGTCAGTGCCGTTGACCAAGTCTTCAGTCAATGCCAGCTTCCAGGACCATATCCAGAAAGGAAGCTGTGGGACCTTCTCGGGTTCAGGCCTGGGGCTGTCTGACTTTTAGTCAGACTTTTAGGCTGTGTGTAGCTTGCTTGAAGTGCACAGGGTGATGCCATGGCAGAGATGTATGATTAGTGGTGTTATCTTCTGAATGTGGCTTGGAAACGTTCCAGCTGTTTGCCACCAGATCTGGTGTGCATCTCTATTTTGTAACAGGTTGAGGAATATTCATGTGCTGAACAGTAGTACTTGGGTCACTGAAAGGCAGCATCATGTCCTCTCGTGCTGGATACAATATTACCTGTATTAGGTACAATACAATATTACAATATAGCTGTGGAAAGGACTTTACCACATCCACAATTACCTTTAAATCCAAATGGCTAAATTAAGGACACTGGTCTAAAGGGTAAGCTTTGATCATGACTTTACTCTGGTTGTTCTGATTATCCTGTCTTGTATTGGGATCTCTGTTCCGAAGTGCTGTGGACTTGAGCCTGTTTGTATTATCCCTGCTTTTTTGAGGCCACGATTTCTAGATGATATTTCTAAATAATTCCAGATATTCATATAAAAAATTGAAAATATAATTTTCAAAATTTGTTTCTTTCTAACATGTTTTTTTGAGATGGGAGCGCAAAAGTCTGATGTGAACATTATCCAAAAAGGTTGACTGTAGTTTATCTTTTATGCAGTTAGCCACAGCAGCTGCTGGAGATATGTGAATGCAACACATGTTTAATAAATGAGATGGTACTTGCTTTGACTACTAGTACAGGAGATGGTTTAGCCTGAGGCAAACCTACAGGCTATAGATATTTCAGCTGGCCATGTACAGTTTTTGCTCTAACTTGAAGCCATGCAAATAATAGATCATAGTCTTTAAATAGATATTGGGCGGCAAGGCTAAAAAGGAAAGAATCTAGACAATGTGTTATATTCATAATAGTTGATGAAATCACTGAGAGGAGGAAGAGGGGGTTGTCCACCATATCTGTAGGAAGGCAGTTGAATACCAGTTTTTTGGGGGCAAGATGTTATACCAGGCTACTTAATTGCAAAGTTATTGAAGATGCACAAAATCCGGCCTCAGATTCTGCAGCAATAAGAAATACTATTACAAGAGGTAGAGTAATGGAAGGAGAGTGATGAAAATAGGGGGTAATTAAAGCAGATGATGCAGATATGATATATGAACACTGTTGAACCTAGATGTTACAGTTATTGAGGAGGACTAATATCAGCAGTTTTTAGCCTCACCCAAAGGGAACTCTCAGTAGGATTCCCAGCAGACTTCTACCCTGGAACTGAAGAGGAATTATTGAATGAGAGAGGGATAAGAGGGACCACCTAATTATGCTATAAAAGCAGATAGAAGGAAAACAAAAAGGAAAAAGCCAGCAAATTAGAACATATTTACTTTTTTTTTTTCTTCCTGCGCCACACAGATAGGATTGGATTTTGTTTTTGTTTTTTTCTTTTCCCATCTCTATAGTGTCACTTAAAAGATGATGACGATCGTATGACATGACATCTTTTAATATGGAACTGTAATGAAACTGCTGAATAACCCTAAGTTTTCTAAGGGGAAAGAGAGCTGGTTAGAGAGAGCCTTAATGTTCTACCTTTCATATAGGGCAAAGTAATGGAAAGCCTTTTTAAAAAGAACCAATGTATATCGCTGCAGTCAACATCTCAACAAATGTAGAGAATTGGACATTTATTGTGCAGGCTTTTGAGCGAATGTACATAGTTTTCTGTGGTTCAGAGAGTTGTGTTTTTTTAATGTTATTAAGAACTGGTGCAAAGTTTGAAGCTTCCTGTTTGTAGACATGGTGGGGTTTTTTTCTGGTGCGTATAATTTGTGATATGCTGCACTCATTCCTATCTCACTGTCCCTGTATTTTAGGGTTGCCAAAATTGGGTCATTTATCATCCTGATACCCAGCATGTGTTCTGCCATATAACCTGTAAAAGAAGACATTGCTAATGCATTTGCAGGCAGTATTACAGCTCATGGGGTGGAGCACATAGAGGTGAGAAGCTGAGTGCTGATGCTCATCTCCAGATGGATTAGCAGGGTCTCAGCCACCAATACTGTCTCCCACAGAGAGAGGGGTTTGGGTAATAAAGCAAGCAAATATTATTTGGACAGCACTAACCATCTCCAGACTAGTGCAAAAATTTGAGTTAAGCTCAGATCTAGCAGTTACTGAAACTTTTTGATGACTGTTCTCATTCAGTGTTGAGAGCTTGGTATCTGGTGCAGATATCCACAATTTTGAGTCTACTGCTACCTTTTGGCATTTGGGACAGGTGGGAGAGATGCAACTCTATCTTTCTTTCACCATGATCTTGCAGTCCAGGGTGGGTGTAGGGATGCATAAACTTATTTTTGAGGTGCAGATAGCCTAGGGAATGCTGAGGAGAAGTTTTTTACACATGTGTTTTTGCACTATAGAGTAACTCTTACTCAACTGTGTGTGTTACCCAAGATAGTGTATATGGGCAGACAAAATCACTTATAAAAGTATCTCACCAAAGTCTTCTGGGTATATCTGTGTTATATTTATACAATACAAAGTTTAGTGGCAGTGCTGGTTTATTGAATTTTCAGCCCCATGTCACTTATTCTGCTGCAGTTGTGTTTCAGTGCTGCCTTAGCTGTAGTTTCATGTTCAGCTGTAGGGCCACTTGAGCTGGGTTAGTAGACCCAGCTGAGAAAAAATGACTCTGAGCCCAGGGTAGGGCTGATTGTTGAGCTGGATCACCTTCCTTTCCAGGCTGCTGAATGAACAGTGGTTAAAATCAGTTGGCTTAGAAAAAAAATGCTTAACCCAGACAAATAACTTTGAAGTTGCTTAAGGAAATTATTTTACAAGCATTTACATCAGCAGACGTGAGAGAATGTATCTGTGAGGGCAGGTTTGGGTTGGTGACAAATAGCTGGGATGACCTGGAAGTGGCAAACCCGTGAACAGGACATCTGACTGCTTTATTGCAGAGCAAGAGAACAGCTTAGGGGAGAGAAAATCCAAAGGGGCTTTATGGAAATCAAAATTTTGTGTTTGTAGGGAAGTTTCCTGGAATGTGAGATGCTATCATCTATTTGAAATTCAGGATCAAATCTGTTGCATCTCTGAGCAGTATTGATTTACCAAGTGGAGTTTGTCTCCCTTTGGGATTTCTTCCCCAATTTAGGCTTCAGTTGGTGTAATCTCAGAAGAAAAGCCTTGCTTCCCTTTATAAACTGCTCTCACCAGATGTCTTGTTTTTCCCTTTATTCCTTTGAAATGACTGGCTTTGACCTAAGCTTTCCTAATGTTATTTAGCCCACATGGAATATCTATAAAAATAAGAGCTGCAAACTCTATTAAGAAAAGCGCACATGACCTCCAATTGTAATAACAGAATACAATTAATGTCAGGCTTGTTTTGATGATAAATTCGGGGGTAACAAATGGATTTTGCTTTTTCAAACATACTAGTATGAAGGGAAAGGAAAATGAGCTTTAAATTTCTTAGTGACATTTTAAAAGATCTTTTCTTCCCCAGACTTGAATCAATCTATGCAATTGAATATTTAGCAGATTTGTACATTCTAAACAAAAGAACCCCAACAAATGAAAAAAAAAGCTTTCTATAGGCAATTTTAAATGAAGAGCTGTAATTGTGAGTGGAGATGTTCTTGTGTTACAAACTAGGAACAAGTTCCACTTGTGAAGCAGCTTTTTAATTGTGGCTGTTGCAGCAGTTCCATGGGGACATGATGAAGATCCTGTTGGTTCAGAGGTCTTCAGAGGCACATTGAAAATATTTGCACCCACCCTCTAGCATTTATATGTCATGGCTTCTCCTCTATATTTATCCACAAAAGTACTGTCTGCCACTAGGTCAGAAAGCCTTGCTCTTCAGTTTAAGATGCATGTTTCAAAAGGAAGTAGCTCTGTTTCAGTTCAAGGTAGTTATTTGTTAATAAAGGGTTTCAGAGGATCAAGATGACCTAGGTGAGTTTAAAACACAAGGAGCAAGTTTGGAAAAGAGCAGGTGGGAGATGCCCAAGGGAAAATGAAATGCCAAGGCCACAACTGTAGAAGAATGCAGTTGCCTAGGCTGACTAGGTATAAGTGCCTTTCCTTCAGCTGATGCCTTCCTTTCTCTCATGCTTCAAGTCTGTGTAGTAAAGCCTTCCTTATGAAATTTGATTATGTTACTTAAGACTGGAGAGCAGTTTTGGGGCATTTTCATCTCTAATAGCCAAATAGGAATAATTCCCTGCTCTAATAAGTACTTGCCCTTTCCTCCTCCTCATGACTGGGAGACTAATAATAACTCCCTGGTGTAAGTCATCAGAAGTTCTTGTAAAGGACAGAGTATTCTCTTGCCCAAAGGGCAGATGGCACTGGAATGCATTTGAAGCAGGTGGTTGCTTAGGGCAAAGAAATGCTCACTGACTGTGGTGCCCAAGCAGCTGGGCTGGGAGCACCATTCATTTCCTAGTTTGCTTAGGGCAGCAAATTCCTAGAAGTAGCTCACCTACAATTAAAAGAAGCAGGGAGAGCATTTAGTTTCTGTGTGCAGTTTTCAGCATAGGAACAATTTCAGAAAATCTGTAGTAGAGCAAAGAGGAAACCACAAAGAGAAAGGCAGATAACTTGTGCACCAACTGGGTAGATGGAGTAATTTGTCTTTTTCTTCTCATTCAAACCACCCCTCCTCCCTCCATCAAGCCAAAACAACAAAACCCCTCCCAAACCCACCATCAACTTTAAAAGGATCAAATCTACTGTACTAGTGCTCTACTAGTCTGCAGCTGTGTCAATTATTGCTAAAAGTGATGTGTATCACTTGAAAGGGAACATAGAGATCTATGGAGAACTGCTACCACTATCATGGAGCAGTTTAGCTTGTGTGATAGAGTTTGACAATATACTTGTCTTGCTGACAGGAAGGAGTCACTTGGCATAGTTTATATACCCAGGATTTGCTCTAGGGACAAGATTTTGGTCTGTAATATTTTCATCTAATGGAATGAAAATATTACATTAATATTATTTGATGGAGCTGGCATCAAAAGCCATATATGTGGGCCCGCTGTCAGTGTCTCTTTTTCCAGAACACTGAACTCTGTGAGGAGCTGTATTGGGTTTGTGTGGCATGGTTTTGATAGTGCATGTCAGGGGCTACAGGCCTGGTGTCTCTGAGAAGGTATTACAAGTATTCCCTGTATTTGATGGAGCCAATGCCAGCTGGTACTAAGATGGACCTGCCACTGGCCAAGGCTGAGCCCATCAGAGGTGGTGGTAATTCCTTTATCCCAGAGGTGTTAAGGAGAGGGAAAAGTTGTGCAGCAGCATTTGCAGCCAGTGAGAGGA
>JAYDZK010000271.1:12659653-12687525 GCA_034509185.1 Euphonia xanthogaster | reverse complement strand
ATTCAGTGGAATTAACTTGCTTTGCTACATGCTTTGTGTTTGTCTATATACAGTCTGTAATAATTTCACTTTTTCATGCTAAAACATGTGAAACTGACATGTTTATACCAGTCATTTTCCTTTTATGGTTTTTGTTTCTCTGGATAGAGTAGAAGGTATGGAGAGCTGGGCAAATGGAAAAGTAAAAAATATGGTCACGGAATACATATCCTTTTCATAAGTGAAACTCAGTTAAATTGGGTTATTTTGGTGCTGGAAGTAAGACCCCCCTTTGAACCACTGATGCCAGAGCTCAGCATCATCTTCTGGAGAAATTTTGCTTTTGTGACAGACAGCAGCAGCCCATAAATGTGAGTGCTGGGTGCTGTCATTGGCAGCTATTTTTATATACATATGTTATATTTATAGCAGTTAAACAGTATGTTTTTAATAGTTACCTTGAGTCTCTTATCTAAATCTATATAATGGATCAAAATTGCTTTGTTAAATGGTTTACTGACCAGATATTAATTCAATTGTGAAGTTCTATCATAAAATAGTTATCTTCTTATCCCAAACCAACACCAGTCCAATTGTATCACAACTTTCTTCTGCACCCTGAACCCTCTCATCACTGTCTGTCTTGTACATTGAATCCTTTGGGCACCTCCCGGGAAGCTGCCGTCATATTTCAGACATGGTCAGAGTCACTGTGAAGGAACTCCAAATCCGGAATTCCTTGACTTGATGAAAGCAATCTATCGTCATGTTTGGCTCTGATGTCAGGAAATTTGGCTTACTCTGGTGTGTATATTTAGCTGTTTTGCTTTTCATCCAATGCTTTCTTGGGGGAAAGAGAAAGTCAAGTGGCTTTCTTGAGATCATTCATTTAGAGTCCTGTCAATTTGCAAGTGTGTTATTACGCACTCCTCTTTGCTATCATAATTTCCAGGAGTGGTGTTTCTAACAGGTTACAGGTAAGGATGACACCAGCGCTTAATGTGGCATAATTTGAATATCCAGAATTTCAGGATAAATTTTTGAGATTCTTATTTAAACAGTGACAGAATAGTTCTGAGGTAGCTTTATGGAACTTTTGGAGATCTGTCCAAAATATGACAATTCACTCATTTCCAGCCCAGTGTTCGAAACACCCCCAAATCCTTTATTTTTCTAGAGAACAATGTTAAATTTAGAACTAGGGATTCTCACTGTTTAGTCAAGAATCTGAATAAACCATGGAAATAGGCTCTCCTATTTTTGACTTTTGTTTTTTCAACAACACTCATTTCAGTATGTTGTACAATTTACCTTGAAACTTATAAGGAATGTGTATTGCATTCCTGGAGCTTACTGGATGGTGACATTTTTATTGGTTCCTAGACCTACAGTCTTAATTTATTACTGGTATTATTTAATACTCAGTTGAGTGCTTCAGGTTCAATAGGCTCCATCCTGCTAATCTCTTACTCCCATTTTATTTGTGAACTTTTTAGTTAAATTTGTTTTTCATTGAAAATTGTGGATTTTTTTCAGTTAATGTTTAAAATGCAGCTTTTTATACATTTACATTAACTGTCATCTTCGAGTCTTTCCCCCGTCTGCTTTATCATATTGTTTTAAAACAGACTCTTGATCATCTTCAGGGTCACTTTTGGTAGTTTAATTTAGATTCATTTTCCCATGTTTTCACCTATCTGTGACACTCCCTTTTACTCTGAAGTTAGTTTCCTTCCACTCTGACCTATTTTTTTTTCTTTATCAGCCTTTTGTGGTACTCTAGTGTGAATCTTTTGGTTTATTTTTAACTTGCTTTAGTTTTCTTTCACTCAAAATCATTGAAGGAAATAATTATGAGTGAATTCAGCTGTTAGCATCCAGACTGGAGTTCAGATTAACTTCTATGGTGTTTCATGCTACTGCTACAGCTTTTCTGAGAAGCCTTGTTTCTGTGGCTGGAGTTACTGAAATTCCTCACAAGGCTCAGGTGTTCAGTGAAGACAGGATGGCAGTTCAGTTTGACCCCTTAAACATAAGCTTTGTGCCTTTTAATTTTCTCTGCCTGTCTGATGCTAATCCCACACAACTGGATAGTTCCTGACCTGTTTCTTTAGTCAACTCAGAAATCAATTGGATGCTAATGTAAAAAACAAGCAAAACCTCACCCCCAGAACCAAAGAAGCAAAATAAATAAAAAATTATTATCCTCAAACTCATTATTGCTGCAGAGCAGAATGTGGTAGGATTTTGCAGCAAGTCTGCTGCATGCTTCTCTAGTTGCACTGGGTCATCTGTCTTTGGAGTCCATATCAGCATGCTGTGAGTCCTGTCATGGAGGATTAGGAAAAAACCCTTCTAGGAGGGATTACATGCATTCCTGAGCCACTGCACAGAGAAGTTAATTAGTTGGGGGGAGGAAGACAGGAATGAGACCAAGACTGTATTAGCCATCTAATTTGGAAGAAAACTGTTGCATCAAATCATGATTATTGCAATCATTGCACCCTTGATGAACCTTCAGTAAGAGATGAGTATTCATCCAACTGCATAAATTAGAGAAAAAAAAAAAGATTTGTATGAGGTCTGATCTAATCTGTCCCCTGAGGCCAGTCCCCTGGAGTACAGCTTCTAATGGTTGTCCAGTCTGTTTCTAAACACCTCACATGATGAGGCTTACTTCTCTGTGGGTAGCTTGAGAGGGAATAATGTAGGAGTGACTGGGCAAAAAAAAAAAAAAAAAAGGCACTGTAGCATTCTTATAACAGTGGTTTTGAGTGCCCATGTTGAGTGTTTGAGCTTGCCTAGTGTAGGCCAGGACACACTGGGGAAAGTGCTGTATATCTATGGAGTCTTCTCTGAGCCCAGCCTCCTCCTTGCTGTGTGAGTTACAAGGGTTACATCTACCATGGCCTTCCAGCAGCCAGTCAGTGCTCACTCTGCCCTCATCCTCTCTACCTCTATATTCTAAATATATGTACCTCTATATCCTAAATACTTTGAATGAATTGTTTTGAAGGCTGTGCTGCCATTTAGGAAATGTGCATGTTGTGGTTGGAGTGCTGTGTCAGTATGTTGTGTCATGTGAAAACAGTGACATTTTTTTGTGTGGTTCTAATTTCTGTGGTTCTTGGGTAGCACCAAGGTAATGCTGCACAGAAATGGGTTGCTGATCTACAGCAGCTGAGTTGAAACATCTTCCCTCTATTACTACTGGAGCCAAAAGAGAGGCTATGAAATGTGCAAGACATTTACATAGTTTTTTCTTAGATATAGATATATCATATCTATTTATGGATATATTTATATCTATTGATATAAAGTACTTTCACATTTTGATTCACATTCTTTTGTAAGCTCCTCCAGCCAAACCACATATGCATCTGAGCACAAGACTAGAAATCAGAGCTGTCATTTTGCCCACGTGATTGTCAGTTCTTTGCAGTTGGGAATACTTTATCAATGGAAGCTCTGGGCAAACAATGCTATTGCAGAGACTGGTGTAATTCTTGGCACCTTTCTGGAGGTTATTGCACATCAAGATTAAGAAGTGGTGGTAGTGGAAAATGGCTGTTGAAGGTGTCTTGAGAATGTAAAATAATAGTGGTATCCTAGCAAAGGTTCAAAGGACAATGGATTAGTCGCAAGTTGTCTATTAAATCATCAAGTTTCCTGGCTCATGCAACCAAGATGTTTTTTTCATAAGTGATGTACTTATACTACTCTGTCTCTTGACACTATGAGCTAGTCAGAGTAAGGTCCCATGCTGCATTTTTGGCTTCTTTTGCCTGTGCCATCTGTTATTTTGGTGTATTGTTGAAAGGTTGGTGTTACTATTGCACATGTGAGAGTAAAACAGAGAGACAGGGCATGCTGTGTCAATATGAAATGCCAAAACATGGACTGCATTTTAAATTAATTTTCAGTAGGTTGAAGCTAGTGTTTTCTACAAGGTTTCTGGATTTGAACAGAGTGTCAAAATGACACTTAATGGTTGACTTCTTGGGCAGAGATGACTTCTGAGAACCATTCAGCTATTGGAATGCTTGCTTTTGTTAATTTTCCTTCTATTCTTATGTCAATCCAGCATTTGTCATGGAGCTGAGGTCTCCTGTGTCATGTTCTCTTTCAGGGCCTTTAGGTGTTATTTCTAGCTTAACCTTTTTCCTGGCTTTTTGTAGTGCTGTTTGTTTTTTTGTTTGTTTTTTCCCACCCCCACTCCTTGCTTCCCTTTCCAGCCATGGGATTTTGAGGTTCCTCAGTTCTACAGGCTGAATTTGAATGCCCATAGCATCAGCACTTTGGGACATTCAGGCTTATAAAGTGTATTTTCAGGTAGTATGTGTAGTTGGCCTTTCTGAATAATTCATGTGAAACAGGTTTCTTTGTTCTTTTTTTCTGACTGTTTTCTGTTATCCCAGCAGGTTGGGGTTCTGTGTTCACTGCTATTCTCTTTCAATGATGTGCAAAACCCAACTTCTGGCCTGCTTTGCTTCCATGCTTATCTACTCTTTGTTCTTCTATTTGCCTACCAGAAGAATTAATGGTGGCACATCAAAGGAGTGAGACTATGTATGTTAAAAACACACACATTTTTGTTACTCTTATATAAAGTGAGTACTTGTGTCACAGGCCTAGAGGTAGGCACATGGTGAGAATGAATGCAGCAGGATACCTGTCTAGAACATGCAAAGCAATTTCCAGATTTCTGATTGTCTGGGGAAAGCTGAAACTGAATCCATATTGTTAATAGACCGAAGGCTAAAGTGTATGTCTTCATACCCTAAAGGGTGCTAAGGAAATAGAATTTGTTGCCAGTTTGTGATCCTGTGAGGCTATCAGAGCAGAAAACTGATTTATTAAATGTATAATTTTTTCAATAGAAGCTCAGCAATGTCTTGATGAGAGGGACTTCTATTTTTCCCCCTTTCTACTACCCTGCCCCCAACCTATACATATCAATATTCAACTTGCATTCATGGCTGGACCCTGTATTGGATATCATAGTGCAGATAGTCATCTTTATGATATCTACATACTGAATTATGCACAGAAGCCCCAAGTAGTTGAGGTTGGAAAGGATCTCCCTGCTCAAACCATGGTCAACTACAGTAGGCTGCTCAGGGTCATGTCCAGTCAGATTAGGCAGAACTCCAAGGATTAAGAAGAACTCTTCTTTATTCAGGCTTTTGCAGAGTTTAATCACCTTTACAGTAAAAAGATGATTTTTTTTTTTTTCTTTTAAGGGTAAATGGAACATGTAGTATGCCAGTTTATGCCAGCTGTCTTTCACTGACTGCTAAAGCACCTGCATCTGTCATCTTTACTTGCTTCTATTGTTTAGTTATATACATGAATAAGATCCCTTGTGAGCCTCCTCTTCTCTAGGCTGAGCAGTCCTACCCAGTTACCTCAGCTTTTCCTTGGATAACAAATCCTCCAGTCCTGTGACCATCTAGATGGCCATTTGCTGGATTTGGTCTGGTCTGGTGGTGTCTATTCCTGCCCTCCTGGGGAGCTCCACAGTGATACAGCACACCAGATGGGTTGAACTTGATGTGACTCTCACTGACCAATTTCTTCACGTCAAGGTACCTCTGAGTGGCAGCATTGTGGTCCCATGTGTTAACCCCTCCTGCCAATTTATCATCTGCAAACCTTCCGAGGGTGCATTCTGTCCTGTCATCCAGGTCATTAATGGAGATGTTAGACAGTACTGATGCAAGTGCTGACCTCTGAGCTTACAGCTTCAGTGACTGGCCTCCCTCTGGATTTCATGCACTGGTCACAGCTGTGTGAGCTAGGCAGTTCAGCCAGGTCTCAGCCTATATCACAGCCCATTTTATAGCCCCTCTTCTGTTTGTCTGTAAGGATATTCTGGCACACAGTGTCAGAAATCTTGCAAAAGTCAAGAAACAAAATCCACTGCTCTTCCTGCATATAATGAGCTAGTCACCTTGCAGAAGGCTTTCGGGTTGGTTAAACATTATTTCATTATCTTGTTCTCTTATCAACTTGTTATAATATTGTACTTTTTGTATCTTATTTGGTATTGTACTATGAACATATACATTACTTGAAAAATCGTATATACATAAATAATCTTGATAGACCAGGAATGTGTCTTAGAACTGAAAGACTGCCTAGAATTCCAAACTGAAAGTGTTTGTTTTTTTTTTATGTTAACAGATGTCAGGTTATCATCTCTATATAAATATAATAAGTCCTGTGGATATAACAAGGCTTAAACACTTAGTGTTTAGCTGAACAGAATGCAAGACAACTGGAAAGTATTTTCTCTCTTTTTGGCATTTTTTAGGATGCGTTACTTTTCTGTTAAAATAAAGGGACTGCAAGAAACAATGGTGTATGTTTAATATCCTTTTCTTGTTGTAGATACTGGCTGTTCGTGTCTCTGTTATTGCTAATCAGAGCTGCATGGTTAATTTCCCCATAAGTCACAATGAATATTTACACTGGAATGTGTCATTGTCCTAAATGAATTTAAGGCTGCTGTCTCTTGCCAGCAGGACATGTTTCAAGAGACATCTGTTTATCCTCGGAGTCTGGACAGTAGGAAAAAAGAGCCAAGGGAACCATTCTACACTTTCTTGTGGATGCTGTATATAAGTTAGAGGGTTTTTAAAGGAATGTTCTCCTACTCACTATCACTGGTGCAACTTCAGCAGTAGCAGAGGTGTGAGGATACTGGCACAGGTTACAGCCACTGTCTTCCAAGCTTTATTCATTTCAGAGCTGGGTATCTGCTGTTTAAATCTACTGGGCTGGCTTTCAGTGCTGCTAATACTTGACTCTAAATAGTGCTGCACAGCTGTGAAACAGTGTTCAAAACTGTCAGTGAGTTGTGTAGACAAAGTCATGCTGTGTCAAGCAGAGCTGGACAATTGTGCAATGGGTTGACATTTTAAGTTCTTTTGTGAATTTTTAGATAAATTAGTTTGTTGTATTGAGGCCCCCTCTATGATAGCTCTGTTTGTGCTTTGTTTTTCTTGAAACAGCAGTAGTAGCATATTGGAAGCTTTTTGAATTTGACAACATTTCTTTTTTTTTGTCTTTCCAATTGCTTATGCTTGTCTCATTAGGACTGAAAAGTAAACTGAATGAGTGAGGAGACCCAGCTTGTTCTGAGTATTCAACACTTGTGGTGGGCAACTTGCTGAGATGATACTGCAAAAATTTTGAGCCATTAACATTTATGGAAGTAATATTCTGTTCAACGTGCTCATTACACTTTATGAACAGGCAAATATTTTAATGTATTAATTTTAAACCAGTTTTTTAAGCTCTGATTTTACCTCTTAGCTGGTGAGGCCACATTTAGGATACGAGCATGAGAGTTAATTCTCCTTGGCCTGTTCATTATGCAGTGCCTCCCATGAAGCACTGTAAGTGTAGCAGAGATGAGAACCACAGCACTACAGGCTGTTCTACAACTCGGGAAACATGTCTGCCTGCATTTCTCCTGAAATTTTGGTCACATACACTGCTCTTGTCTTCCACATTCAAGTTGTTCTGGACTAAGATGATGTTACATGGAATGGATGCTGTGTTCAAACGTTGTCAAGGGTATATTCTTGCTACACATGGCTTTTGTAGTTAGAAAAGCGAATCTTGGGACCCATTCAGTTGAGAGGAATTTGGTAATGGAAGATTATGATGAGAAAATGTAGTTATCTTGTGTTAAAATTGCTGAAACATGTTTTTAAATAAAGGGATAGTAGAGAGCTAGGACAGATCGATTCATTATAGAGATCTAGGGAGAGATTCTTGCTGCACGTATTATAATGGTTGATGACCTCAGTGGAGGTAAGTTTTTACCCTCTGTTGTCATTGAGTGTGGATGTGCTCATGTGCATAAATATGTTGGAGTACACTTGTAGGAGAAGTATGTTAGATAAACTAACCACAGAAGGTAGAGCCCTGCTGCCATCATGATTTAAAAGAAAACTGATGTATAGAAAATGATTAATGATTATTGAAGGAAGCTTTTTGTACCCTTTCCTATGCTTGGGATATGTTTCCTAAATGGAGCTACTATTTCTTTTGACCTGCAAATCCTATCTCAAAGTATTAGGCCTTGTTTTCTTGTTCCCTCATTTCCTTTCTTTCATCTGTGTCCACATGAACATATTATTTATCCTTTTGAAGGATTCATGAAAAGAATGCATCCGTGCCCATTTATTCTGCCTTGAAGGAAAAAGCAATGAATGCATAAATGATGTTACTTTACATCGAGGAACTGTGAAGAACTGAAAAACATCTTATCAAGTGAGTGTGCTGGAATTTGATTGGAAAAAAATTATATCTGTAAAATAAAAATGGAGTTAGCCAAGGGTGTAAAGTCTTAATTCAACCTGAGCTTAGACATTTAATGTTCACCTGGGGAGGTTGATTTTCTTGGATTGTGTTCTGACAGGACTGAAACCTCAAATGGAGCAAAATGAGTGTGCCCAGTGCACCCAGGACAAACAGGATGACAGTGATTTTAGCCACCTACAGGAAAGTTTGGAGCCAGTAGGCTTTGATAATCATATTGCTGTTTTCAGTAGGGTAGCATTAGAGACATGCTATATAAAAAGACTCTTCTTAGAAAGCATGAAAAATTATTTCTGAACCATGTAAAAGGAGGATTTTCTGTGCCTTTTTTTACAATTAATCATGTGAGAGAAAGTGTAGAAGTAGGCTTTGTGGGGGGGTTTACATAATTTTAAAAAGAAAGGTCTTTGGGCAGGTTGAGAAAGAAGGACCTGACTCCTGGGTTTTCATTTAATTGGACAGTCTTTTTTTCCAAAATGTAATTTGAGTAGAATTAGGGGGTAAAGCCTAGCCACAAATAGGAAAAGATGTTCCTGTAAAAAACCTAGGGTCAAATAGTCTTTGTATATTCCTCTGAGACTGAACACATGCTTTGGATAACTGGTGTCCAGTAAGCATTCATCCACCTTGAGAGTTTAAGTAGCATGTGAGACTCTGTAGTGTGCTTTTGGGGCTCCTTGAAAGGGCTGCTGGGAAGACTGGTGAAGCTTTCACCAGGAGGATAGGTCTGAGGGATGTAATGGGTATTTAATGGGAAAAATAAAAAAGTCCTGTAATCTCTCAAACTCTTAGGGCTTTGCTCTATAGGACTAAAGGATGCAAAACATAGCAGCTTGGAGACAGTCTCTTTGCAAGTCACTTTTGGTGGGGAAAAGAAAGGGAGAATTCAATGCAGACAAGGAGTGGGAAGCCAGTTTCAAGGCCTGGTGATATATCCTGAAGAGCAGACTGTCATTTTAAGCAGCCTTGAGCCAACCTTGTTTTGGGGACCTGCTATTTTGTCTTAATCCCAGCATTTTAATTCTTTTATTTCATGAGCAGTATCTAGGATATGAACTTTGAACGTGCTTTGCCTGATTACTGTAGGACAGGTGTACAGATAGGGTTGAATAAATGCCGTGAAAATGTTGTAGTCACAAAACAGCTATAGATGTCCTAATTCCAGACACTCAGCATTATATATTAGACAGCAGCTCTGCTCAAACAGTAAAAGAACACGTCACTATATATCCCTGTCAGATTAAAAAACTAATTTGAAAAGATTAATGTATTCCATTCCTGTTAGCCTGAATCAGATACCGCTGTGCCTACAGCAGCACTGCCTCCTGATTATTGAATTTTTATGGCCTTGTAATTAATTGCAGATTCCCTGTTTTGTTCTATTTCTTTTTCTCTGACATTTTAATTTCAACAAAAAGCAGCGGTCTCCATGCAGCCTCTCTCAGGAGATCCTAATGGCCTATAAAACAAAATGACTTATAGATATGGCACCCACTTCAGTTGGCTAGCGATTGTTCGAAACCTTGCTGATCACGCGGAATTTAATTTTTTCCCTTCCTCTACTGTACTTATTTCTTGTCTATTAAATTGCAGCTCTAGTGTCCTGACTAACAAATGGATGGTAACAAAGTGCCATCCTTCTGTAATACATTACTGTTGCCACATGCAAATTTTTTTCCTAAAAAATTGCGGTTCATTTTATCTAATTATAAATGAATAAGTGACTCTTGCACATGAATAGAATATTCAGTCCTTGACTCTGCATGTGAGAATTTTATGTTCTGGTAAATCATTTAGATTTATTATAGATTTAAAGAATCAAATGTGTTTTAGATTCATTTTGCATTTTCTGCTTCCTCCTTCTTCCCAAAATACTGGAATGTGCAAAAATGATTTATTTCTGTGCTGTAGAAATGCATGTTAGCATGACTTGCCATCTCCCAGTGAAACTCCTGGAGTTACTGAAGGCTAGTAGGAGTGAATTATTGTTATTTATGTTACAGTAGTGCCTTGAGATCAGAACTCCATTTTTCTGGGCACTGTACCAACACATAATAAAAGATCATCTTTGCCCAAAAGAGTTTATAACCAAATGTAAGCCTTGTCAAAGGGAGGGCTGCGGGTGGGTTGTATCTTGTAAGGGAGGAAAGACTGGTTGGTAGGGATTGGCAGTGCCAGTGCGTTGGGGGATGTCAGGTAAGGCTGTTGTGGTGCTGGGGATGCTCTAAGCCAGGAAAGAGCTGACTGTGTGGGGAGCAGGGAGGACGAGATGACAAAACCTGGGATTGCCA
The DNA here is from genome assembly GCA_034509185.1 of Euphonia xanthogaster. NCBI lineage: Eukaryota > Metazoa > Chordata > Aves > Passeriformes > Fringillidae > Euphonia > Euphonia xanthogaster. The sequence goes on along the minus strand of JAYDZK010000271.1, from coordinate 12,676,921 downwards.
TAATGCATCCTGCAGAGGTGTCATAGACTGGTGCAAGTGTCATTTCTGCTCTCTGCTCTGTCTGCACCTTCCCTGGATGAAGCTGGCTCAGTGGATCTTTGTGTTACACCCATTGGGCTGAGCTGTCATTTCATTAGCAGATTCCTTTACTGTGCTCCCAGGAGCTCCTGGGCAATGTCCCCTCTCAGTGGTGAAGTACTTGTCAAAGTGGTGGGGTGTGAGGTGGCTGCTGGAGTAGCAGGGCTGTCTGAGAGCTGCTGATGAAGAGCTTTGCATGAACTGATTTCAAAGCAGCCGGCTGAAATATTTGTGATCTGACGGCAGCAGCACTAAGCTTGGCATTGGATGTGAAATCTGCTTGCAAAACAGAGTGAATCAGCTTCCATGCTGCTAAAACAAGTCTGTTCTTAGATTAGCTTAAGTCCAGATTTCCACAGGCATACCTGTCTCACAATAATGTCTGAAGATTGTGATGGTGTGGCGACCGCAGCGGGTGCTCAGCTGTGCGTACCCTGTTCCAGGGAAAGGGCTCCTGTCTCCATGCTAAGCTTGTAGCCTTCTTCCCAGGCTTGGAAATTAGACATAAAGGCATGTGTGGGTGAGTGGATTGACAAGAAGTTACTGATCCAACTCAGCATGTATTGTCTTTTAAGTACAAACTTAACTAAGTGGTAGCACTTAGGGGGATAGTCAATGCTGACTGTAAATTCCTACTGTTCCCACACTAGAAATTGCTACAATAATAAAAAATATGGTTTTGCTGGATTGGAGTCCTGTTTGCTGCTTCTTTCAGCTCCCTAACTGAAATGCAGGCAGTAATCTTTTCATAGCTACTGCAAAATTCTGGAGAGAATTCCTGACAGGGATGGAAATTGTGTATTTCTAAGAGGAGCTCTATCTATTTTCCATCATCTCTTCTTCATGTGTATGTGTAATTGAAACAGACAAAAAAAGCCCCTACCAACACACTCTTCTCAAATTTAAGAAAGAGCAGTTTAGACAAAACAGCCCTTTTAATTGTTAGTATGATCTTTGCTCCTCTGCTCTGCTGCCTTTTCATGAGATATCAGTGCAAAAGTCATTCTGCATGTTCATCATGCTGAGAAAGGACTGCCCCTTCCATCCTAGCCAAACCTACCTGGACTGGCACTCTTTATCTGGAGTGTCCCATCCAGTCTGTTTGGGTATCTGAATGGTGGCAAGAGCCTTGACTGTCCCATTCTACAAATTCCTGATTGGGGGGTCAAAAAAATGTGCAATGGTTTTGACATGTATTAGACAGACATGTTCAAGAGGTCACCTGACATCTGTGAGCACCTGGAGAAGCAGTTACATTTGAAATTTTACATTTAATTTAGGTTAATATCAGAATAAAGAAATGCTTTCTTCTTTGGGGTGGAAGAGAAGCTATTTTCATGGTCCATGGGTGGAATGGGGTCTAGCTAAGAAACTCTGGATAAGGCATTTGTACCAGTGAAAGTCTCCTGTCTGCTGTCAGTTACTTTCCCTCTTTCAGCTTGGAAAGGACATTCCAGGCTGCATTCATGAATGGGCTTCTTTTTTTTTTTTTAATTATTTTATTTAAGGATTAAAATCTGTTCTGGCTATAGCTAATTGAGATACATTTCAGTTTTTTTCTTAATTTTCTAATGCAAAAAAAGTCTGAAATACTATTTATAAACATAAAGATGTTCTTTTACTGTAGTGAATAAAAAAGTCACCGTCAGAGTTCAGCTTACCCAGACCTAGATATCAAGCTCAATTCAGTAGTTTAGATGAGGTATTCCTGTATTTTTTTACAGCCTTCCAAAGTATGGAAATAGTGTGATTACATTTGCTTCTGGCTGTTTATATTTTAAGAAATGCTTTATCTTCTTTTGTCATTTTCTCAAATGTCAGTTCTGCTGTTTGGTACTAGCAATGTGCTTAGAGGAAAAAAGGAATAGACTGGTGGATTGGGAACTCTCTGACTGTGGCCACATGTGATGTTGCCATAAGGATTTAAGCAGGTATATGCTGAAAAACGGGGCACATGAGAAATATTTCCAGATCTAGAAAGCTTTCATCCCATGGTGCACTTAAACATCACTTATTTATTTGTGTAGCAGAAGTTTTAGCACCCTGTCCTGGTTTTAACCAGACCGTACCACAACTGGTATCTAAAGAATTGCATCACATGAAAGAAATATAATTGCTGGTTATACTTTGTGACTGGAGAAGCAGGTGACATATAGATTCTAGCTTTGATTTCTCTAAAATTGTCTCTTTAGAAAAAGGGGTTTTCCAGACTATCTAAGGAAATTTTGAATTGCTTTGATTTATCCTTCTCTGATTCTTTACTTTGAGAAGAAGTTTGGTATGTCTGTATGGTAGAAAAAACAATAAGAATCCTCTTTAGAAAGGACTGTGGTGTTCTTTGATTTGGTTCTTCTTTCACCAGGGTGATTTCTCCTTTTCTAACTTGTAAGGAGAAAAGTGCTCTACACCCTGTTATTTTCGTGTGGGATTTCATGTATTTTTCATTTTCAAATAGTTTTAGCCCATCTCTTTTGAAAGTAAGAAATCCCAGTACTCTTTCTGCATTAAAAGTGCTATTTAGTTCAAGTGTGACAAAGACAAGGTTTAAAAATGTAAGCTGAGAGAGCAGTTAGGGGAGAATGAGCATAACTGTTGACTTAATTGTTGATATCTAAGCTGAAATGTCTCCTTTAAGCTCAGTGGCTTTGGATTAGCTTTTCTGACAGCATCTGTGTTCTGGTGGTTTTTGTCAGTCTTAACTCTCCTACAAGAAAACAGTAACCCCACCTACTCATTAAAACTGTGGGTTTTCCCAGAACATGAACAGAAACCATAGGGGCTTATGCATTAAATATCTAGGTTGTATAAAAAGGAAGAGGTGATTATGAAGAGGACAGAGGGATCTGACCTTCTAACATTGGACTTAGTATTCTAAAAAAAATATTGAAGTTTATATTACGAAGACTGGGAAAATATTTTCAAAATATATTCTTCCAAATGCTGTAACTGAAGGATGTTAATTCTGATCAGTTGACATAAGAAGTGTGAATTTTTAATTGCTGGTAATAAATAAGTATATTATGTAAGTTCTTTTTGTGCAGGAGTTAATTATGCATAGTGGAGATGAGCTGTAGTGTTAGAAATGGTATTTCAATTTACACGTGCTTGAGTCTAGAGATGCTCAAGCTTGAGCTAAGTGTTTCTTTCCTTAGAGCAGATCATGTTGTGACTTCATTCTGTGCAAGACTAGAAGAATAGCTTTCAGTCCCTGGCTCTTATCTTGGTGTAATGAAAGAAATATTTGGCCCCACTTGCAAAAGTTGTTCTTTGTTTTCAGCTCACTTGACCAGCCTTTGCAGTCCTGTTTTCTGCACATGTAGAGTTAAAACTGGGTTTAGTTTATAGTGGGGATTAATGAATTTGAAAAAGGCAGAATTTACCTAATTTGAACATGTTACCATAACACTTTTATGTAAAGCCTTTCATCTGACTGATTTTATTTCTCTGTAAATTGTGGATGGCATTATTTTTCTTACTGTAAAGGGTATGCAAGTAAATTTAAAAAGATAAATGAGCCTTTGCTCTCCAATATAATTTCTGTACAATCCTATCTCTTATTTATACATTCAGAAAATAGACAAAATAGTGATGTTTTGGCTTGCAGAGCCTTCAGAGTGTATAAATAACATGTATTATTGCATATAAATTATATTGGCGTGCAGATGCTCGTTCATCTTTTGAAATTTATCTGCGTAGTTTAGCGCTCCCATCCGCAAATGCTTGAAACCAATCTGGCACCTGCAGGAAGTGATGCATTTTTGTTCCCAAAAAATGGCACTAAGGGAAACGTCACTCAAGACTGACGGTAACATATACTCTGTTTACTGCCTCACCCACAAGTACAAATTTCTCTAACCAAAGGGAGTGAAGTTTTTGTCATCTAATTATTGTGATATAGCTGTATTCCAGATTGTCAGCTCCAGAGCTGTTGACTTCTGTCAACACCTTTGCAGCTAAAGCCACATAAATTAGGACCTGTACAAGATCCTTAGAAACAAGTTACTTTCTTGGTACCATTCACATCTTCTTTTGCTGGTTCTCAGTAAATAATTATATTGCTTGTATCACTAGTTCCTGCACACTAACTGGAGTCCTTAGGCAAGGTTTAGTCCAGAAGCCACATGAGATTAAAAATTACTTGTGTGTCTAAAATAAAACATGTTTATGTTTCTCTTTTATAAATAGAACCAAGAAGGTTGAAACACTGCAAGATAGGTAGAGAGAGTGAATAAGGGTAGAGGTGTTGGAAAGTGTATTTTGCAAGGGATTAGAGAAGGGAGAGACCTGAATCTGGAGATAAGTTTTTGTCAAGAGTAAGAAGTTGATGCTTGCGGGAGGAGCCAGGCACAACTTCAGGGGCATTTCACAGTCTACTTTGTTACTTGGGTAGAGACAGACTCATATGCCTTTTCCTTAGCTCTCTGCCCTAGCTACCAACCTTTCACCTACCAAAATGCCTTTAGGCAGAATATGCAAAAATCTTTTATGCTCCCTGGTAGCTGCTGGTGTGCAAATTTCTGAACGGTCCTTTGGCAGATTCTGCCACTTTGATGTTGCTCAGGTTTGTTGAGGTGCTCTCCCAATAGGAGTTGGAAACCTGCAAAAGGCATGCAATACATCCTGCTGACTTTTGTGGGTGCTTTGCCAAGACACAGAAAGAATGGACATGACTGGTGCAAGCAGGAGTGTGTGGCCCTTTGGTAGGAAACGTGATCCCCGCCCGACAGGTGGGGATCTCTGAAGTGGTGATGGTTTGGAGTTCCTGGTACACACAAGCCTCAGAAAAGACCAAGTCTGGGTTTATCAGAATAGGTGGAGCACAGATCTAAGAAGATCCCTGCAGGTGACAAAAGGGAAGTTTGGTGTGGAGACTGGGAAAATTCAGAGCTAGACAGAGTAGTGTGTTTGTGCACCATTCTCTCCACTTAAGCAGTCACCTGTATGTGCAACCTTTGCAGGCTGCATAGGAATTAGGTTCTGCACCCACTCAGGTCTTATGTTAGACCTGCATGAAATGTTATTGCATCTCAGAGCTTGTCAAACTAATTGTGGCTTTAGTTTGGGGTGTAGGTACTTTTATTTAGTGAGCTGGGAGAAGTTTAAAGTGATTGAGATTGAGACTCCTATGGGAATCCCATGATTTACCATCTTTAGACAGTCAAATACTCTTAAAAGTTGCCCTATAGCATATAAATTATGTGGGACAGAACTTCCAATTTTAGCATTTTTCCACCTGTAGATTATATTGCTTATAAATTTCTTATTTTCACCATCATGTTCCAATGATACTCTTTATCCACACCCATGACCTGCTTCCTGCCCAAGGCAGAATGAAGAAATTGCTCATGAAACACATCTCTCTGAGTAAACCCTGTGGACTGTGTATGTATTACCTTATTTTTAAATACTATAAATGCAGATGTAAGAGTGTTTTATCGATTCTTAATCCCTCTCCAGCACACTGCTCTATTAATAACAAATGCAACAATATGTTATAAATACTCAGAACACCAATGTGTTAGCATAAAACCAGCAATAAATTCCCATCCTTCGCATAAAGTGGAAATCCCTAACAGTGTGCTCTGCAATTTGCTCACACTAAGAGCAATCAAGAGCCAGACATAATGTAAAGGTGCTGCTGTGAGTAGCCAAAACATACAGCATAATTTCATTTTGTGTTCAGAAAAACCGATCTTTAAAAAGGTCCCTAAAGTAATTCTGCTTGGCTGGGAGTAACCTAAAAGAACCTGCTACAGTTTAGTACTGCACCTTGGATGTAATGGTGTGTTTCTGAGTCAGAACCAATGGTTATGACTGTGTTAATAGGTTTATACTTTTTCCATCATATGCTAAGATGTGGAATTTATCCTCTAGCCACATAAAGAAATGTCTATTAAATGAAAGCAGACAGATGGAGTTGCACCAAACATTAAAGTTTCTCATTTTAAATAAGGATGACACAGTTAAATTTAAGAACATAATTTCTCTAAGTGGCTGATCTTGGACAGTTGAAAGTGGGAACAATGAAATTCAGTGTAATGTAATGATACAATGGCAAACAGATTTGGAGGGTTTGCATTCCTTTGTCTATCTGGCACATAATGTCTTTGGTTTCCCAGTTGAAAATGCTCAGCTATCTACACCTCCCTGCTTTTGACTGAGACCTTCTGTATGCTTGTGCACCGCTCTCACTTACAACTGCACTACAGCAGTTCAGTTTCTGTGTGTACAGTGAAGGAATCCAGAGTGGGAGCAGTGTAACAACTGAGTCAGCCAAATGCAGCTCCTACACTTTGCAGTGTCTTGGACATCTCACTGGTTTTCTCAGTATCTGATTCTCTGGGATGCCCATTGGTGGTCTGGTTGGTGTGCTGTGACTGTAGCCTCTTACTGTGGTCCCCCTCATGTTTCTGAAGTACCTCTTGCTAAGGTACCTCACTTTGCAGAGATGTGTGTTAGCTCTAGTGTGGTCACTGCATCACTGAATGGGTCAGGTTGGAAGGAGCCACAGTGGGTGGATCTGGTCCCACCTCCTTGCTTAAGCAGGGTCATTCTAGAGCCCACACCACAGGAATGTGTCCAGACAGTTCTTGAATATCTCCAGTGAGGGAGACTCCACACCTGCTCTGGGCAATCTGTTACAGTGTGCAGTCGCCTGCATGCATTGTAAAGGCATTCTTCCTCACCTTCAGGTGGAACTCTTGTGCATCAGTTTCTGCCTGTTGCTTCTTGTCCTATTGCTTGGCACCACTGAGAAGAAAGCTCCATCCTCTTGACACTCTCCCTTTAGCTATTTATATACATTAGTAAGATCCCCTCTCAACTGGTCAATTGGTTGGTGGCAATGCACTCTTTCTGGTTTTGTTTGTATGTGACAGGATCCTGCCAGTATACTCAAGAGATGGCCATTGCAGGACTAAAGAGTATTGTTACACGTAAATTCCTGGACAAATTGTTTAATTTCTCTGGAATATGTAGTATGGGGATGATGACAGTGCTAGAATTTGATGGCCTAATATCTGGTGTGTTTAGTTTTTGTTACTCTGAATTTATCCCTCTCTGTGGTGCACGTGTGCATTCTCTGTCCAGATAGAATGTCATCGTGACAAAACTTTGGAGCCTTTGCTGTTCTTTAGAAATAGATTAAACTCCTTTTTCATTCTTTAGGTTAATTTCCTTTTAACAGGAAGGACAAAGCTGTTGTTTATTAGAGGTTGTGTAAATAGATGGTAACATTACACCTTCATACCCAGGCCTACTGTTGTTATGTTGCCATGGTACCTAAAAACACTCAAGAGATGCCCAGCCTAATTCTGCTGTTACTGGTCATGGCACTGACACTGATGGAGCAGTTTTAATATGAAACTGGAAACAGACCCTTTTCTGTGGTCCTCTGAGCAGTATTCAGATAGAAAGAGAAGAGAAGCAATTTGCTGCATTTTGTGAGTTTACTAAACAAGTGGAACAGATAGACTTGAGAGCTGTGGTTGAACCAAATGAGTCAAGGAAGGGCTTTATTACTACTTTGCAGGCAATAACACTCTGTGTCCTTAAAGTTACATGAGTGGAAAACTCATTCCCATGGGCTAGAAATGTTCTCTAAACTATAGTGTGTACCTGAATTGCTGTTGTATAAAAATGCTGCAATAGGGTTACAGGAGCTAAAGATCCCCTGTGTCAGGAATGAAACCCAAGAGGAAATATATAAATACAAATAATTCCAGTTGTAAGCATACTATTTAAATGGAAATCCAGGTTTAGTTTTATTTTTTGTCTGGCCACCATTATTACTATGGCAGTTTGTGCAGCTTGAACAGTATACTTTTAATATAACATGCATTAGTTGTTAGTGTAAGACTCTTAAAGCACTATACAATTTTCTCTTCTTTTTGAATAAGTATTTTAATGTGGAAGTAGATTGATTCATTGTACTGTTAAGCCAATTTCTTTAGGACAAGTGTTAGTGAAAGCAGCCTTTGACTCAAACCATTTCTGATAATATGTGACTGAGAAAGTCATCTTCTCTCAACTATTACATGGTAATCTTTGCAAGATACTGTAGCAAAGGCACAGATATAGCCAGACAGTGCTGTAGAAGCATTTCTGGACATACTTGTACACAGCAGTGTTTGGCACTCTATCAGGTCGAGATGTTAGTGAATATCTTTGTTTTGAGATCTAATGCCCCTCTTCTCACAAGCCAGCATCCCTAGCTAATCTAACTTTTCAAAAAAAGACTCATAAATCTGAGTCCATAGAAGCCAGCTGGCAATACCACAAAGTGCAATCTTTTATTTCAAGCAGGGTAAGACTGATGAAATTAGTCTGTTTCATTATTAACTTTCTAGAAATTGCTTGCCTTTACACCAATAAAAAGTGTGAAAATGGATCTCTATTCAAAAGGCACCTGTTAGAAAAGATGAATCTGAAATTTTGCAAAACTCACCAGTAACATAATAGCTTTTGTTGGGTGATTGGGTTTGTTTGTTTGGTATGTGATGTCCACTATTTAATATGGATGATAGCCAAGGTCCTGTCTCATATTCCTACTTCTAAATATCAGTCATTTGTAGATTTGACAACAGTTAGAAAAATGGAATCCAGGTGTGAAATGACTAAAGGCAGTGATTCACATTTCTGAAATATTTGCTACCTGTAAGTAATTTCAGAATATGTGAATGCAACTGCAGGTTTTTGCAGTGGAGGTAAAAATGTTTTAGGTAGTAGCTAAAAATGCAGTTTATCTTCCTTTTGCCTTCCCAGAGCTTCCTGGAATTTAGATTTTTTTTTTAATCTTTGTTGGGGTTTTTGGTGGTTTTAGTTTTGTGTTTGGTTTTCTTGGGGGTGGTGATAGTGGCAGGTTTTTTGGTTTAGTTTGTTTGTGGATTTTTTTTTTTTTTTTAGTTTTGTTTGTGGATAGTGTGGTTGTTTTGACTTAAAATTCTGTGGTTTTATCTAACTTGTTGCATTTTGTTGACAGTGTGCCACTCTCTTGGGAAGGCTGGGATTCAAATTTTCTGTGGACTTAATTCAGTGCAGTTGAGAATAGCAGCCTTGTATACAAAGGTCCATCACATACACAACCCCAGCAGGAAAAAAGAGCATCATATGCCACCATGGTGTGATCATCTTTATGCTCCAGCTGGTCCAACTGGCACTGGCACTTCTGTCCTCTAATTGAATGGGGATGGAACCTGCTCTCCGTATTTCTTTATTCTTCACCCTGACTGGTATGAATGAGATAGGCTGCCTTTTCAGTACTGAAAAGACCTTGTTTAGCAAGATTTTATTGAAAAGTCATTGTGTAATTATTAGAGAAATGTGAGAGAATGTTTGATCACTTGGATATTGTCAGAGACAGGAGACGTCTGAATCTCCACATCCCACTCATGGGACTGTACCACAGTATCAACATTAGTAAGTTTGTCTCATCCTTTTTATTTCCTGGATCTGGTGTAAGTTTCTGTCATCTGTCTCTGGTAACTTGTCTTTTGTACTTCATGATAGGTATAGGAAATATTTCTTTTACCTCCTGATACTTCAAACAATGGAGGAGAAAGCAAATCTCTGTCACATTGACTACAGTCTGTCACTCCTCAGTTTATCATGTACCTCTTTTCAGTTCAGTAGTCTCTGATTCTGTATCTGGGCAGATGCAGCATTCATTTTATGCTTCCAAATGAGGTGAAATAGTCCTTGCAGTTTAGTCAAGGGATCTGTAGCAAGTAGCCTGTATTATCAGTCTTTAATTTGTTCTCAACCTGTTAGTGTGTGTTGCTGATAGTTGCTGATGACTCTGACAAGCTGCATCTATTGCTATTCAGCCTGATTTTGGCATCCTGGAAAAGCAATACAAGATGTATATTTACCTTGCTCTCTCTGTTTCAAGTATCTCTGCAAAGCATGCACTGCTATAACATTTAGACTATCAGATAAACTGCTGGTTGCAATTTTTAAGCCCTTTGGGTGTGTAAAAGAAATAGCAAGAAAAGAATTTGAAGCCTAGCAATAATATGTGACAATAGTTACAATGACTTCACAATATAAATATTTTCTTTTTTTAAGGACCCATAAATTGCATCAAGACAATAACTGTGTAGTCTCCTAACTGTCTTTTGCATGGTTCAGATTGAACGCCAAGGAAAGAAAAGCAGCACAGGGTTAAAGCTGAAATACTCTTTTAAAAAATCATCCTTCCCAAATTTGCCTGAGTCTATATTCTATTAATTTAACTATCCTAAAATGTTTTGTGATATGCGCCATGCTTCTAAACTGTGTAAAGGGAGATGCTCCCCCAGGCTTTCATGGAAATCATGTTTATAGTACATGCTTCTGTTTTCTTCTCATTCCCTTAAGCAGAAAGGCCCTCAATGGTACATTTTCATTGGCAAAAATGTATACATCATTTAAGTCATTACAGGTTGACTGCTCATTTGTTACAATAAACTATATCATCCTCGCTAGGAGGCCAAAGAGAGCCTATAGCCATGAATATACATCTTCCTGGGGTAACTCAATTCAAAGCAGCAGCATGCCACAGTAAAGTATTACTTAATTTATACTGCTAATGTTTAACATTGATTCTGTGTGGGAAAATAAAGCCCAACACATTTTGAGAACCTACATCATTAAGGTTTAATAATTTAGACCTAGTTAATGTGATAATGAATTTACTGACAACTAAAGTGCAGTTTCAGTACTTACATTTCTAGAAATACTGACTCTGAAACTAGGTTTTTCTAGGCAGAAAATGTATGTTATAGGATTGCTTCTGTAATTTACCTGTCCTCACTCTCTTAAACCAAAGCAAAAAATTTATCTTTAGGTATGTTTACTAACTAGTGGAAAGCAATGCTTCTTTCATTCTGTACATGTATTAAGCTATGTGCTACTAATAGGGTTTAATAGGTTTTAAAAACTTCTTAATTGATGTAAGCTAATCAATGTTTTTAAAATGTAGCAAAAAGAAAGCTGTTATTGTGGTCCCAAGTGCAGCACTTTGCTGTGAGCTCCAGACCTGCAAACAGGGAAAAGCAAACTCTCTCTGTTGCACATTTACATCTCCCCACTGCCCAGTCCCAATCAGGGCTGCTGCCACTACTATTAGGTTGGCCAGTATCACCACTGAAACTGTTGACAGAATGATACGTAGGTCATTTCCAAAGCTCTGGCAGGGGGACGAGGTATTTATTTTTGAAATCTGACTTAGTGCAGTCCCCCTACCTCTCCCTCTGACCTTCCTATGTCACTGAGCAGACTGCAGCCATCTTCTACTGCCCCTGTGGGTGTCTTATATCAATCAGACTTCCTTTCAAATGGCTGAAATAATGGGTGTCCTCCATGCGTCCGAATGTGTCAAGGCTTCCGCGATATAACTTGAAGCAGGAGTCAGGGGCACTTGGCACCTTGTGGGAGGTACTTACTTAGCAGCTTGCTGGATTTGGCCTTGTTGCAGGATGTTTCTGCAAAATATCCTTTGCGTAGTCACCTTGATTTTCTTACACAACACTGCTATAGGGAAGACAAAGGGAAGCTGGGTGTTCTGTAGCAGGGTTTTCCCAATCCTCTTTTCTCTCCATTTTGCTAGAAGTGACAGCAGTGAGTGTGTTTGGTTGGTGTTTGTGTTGGAGGGGGCTGTATGTATTGCTCTTTCAAACTTCAGTAAGTCTTGCATCTGTGATAGTCCATCACTTACTTGAAGTTTATTGCTCAAAAACCATTATTATGTATTACCATGATTGGACGGCTATTGCCTGATGGTGTATTGGATCAGATTAGCAAGAGCATGAATCTTCACATTGGGTTTCACAGGGACACCTGTAGTTGTGGGTGCTGGTCAGAGGTTTCAGTTTCCATCCTCAAAGAATTTCCAGGGGCTCAAAGTAGTGTTATGTTTTCTCAAGTGTTGTAGGTGTGAAACCGGGTTAATGAGGTGTTTGAGTGTTCCAGTTTTGTCCAGGAGAGAGCAGTTTGCATTTGTCCTCGACAGACAATTATTTTGTTCCTTAAGAGTGTTGCTATTATTAGCAGTATGATTGATCTGAATGTGACGCCATTCACCCTTCCTCTCTGGGCCTCGCCATCCATACAATTTTTTACCCAGCAAGCAGTATGCCTGTCCAAGCCATGGGCTGCCAGCTTCTCCAGGAGAAAGCTGTGGGAGACAGTGTATCAAAGGCTTTACTTAAGTCTTCAGCCTTTCTCTCATCCTCCAAGTGGGTCACCCTGTCATAGGAGGAGATCAGGTTAGTCAGGCAGCACCTGCCTTTCATAAACCCAAGCTGGCTGGGCTTGCTAGCCTGGCATCCTGCATGTGCTCTGTGGTGGCACTTCAGATCATCTGCTCCATGATCTTCCCCTCACACTAAGGTCAGGCTGACAGACGTGGAAGTTGCCCGGATCCTCCTTCCAATCCTTCTGGATGGACAGTACATTTGTTAAATTCCAGTCAACTATGACATCCTCAGTTGACTAGAACTGCTGAAAAATAATGGAAAGTACCTGAAACGTTCCTTTTTGTGGCTCACCTGTTTTGTTTTGTTTTTTTCTAAAATATTACCTGTAACTGTATTTGAGGGACACTATCTGTCCTTTGCTTGTTAGAATGAAATGCCAATATGGGAAGCAAATTTTCGATGCTGTTAGATGCCCATCAATTAATTTAGTATATCTGAAGTAATTTTCTAGACTCTCATATATCATCAGACAGTGGCAGTCATTTCCATATAAGTGCTGTGGATCAGTGCTGTCCTAGTATATTGTAAAAGGGCTGATTTTCTAACCAAATCTGATGTGCTTTTCTTTGCTGTTCAGGCTGTGCAAAATGTCATTGTGCAGTGTTGTCCTGATCATGCAGGTTTCCTCTCCAATATTATGCTCTCTGCAACCTCTTTCTATTCTGTAAAAGCTCCTTTCTTCTGATTTATTGAAATTGCCTTCCTTCTCCCATGCCATTAGGAGTTGTTATTTCTGGATGAATCTAACTCTTGTAGAGCTTTTATTTCTTATTTTTGTCTCCCCCAGTTTCTCTTTCTTTTGCAATGCTGTTCCTTAAGTTTAGTCTGTGTCTGGTATCAACATAATGTGAGAGGCCCTTGTGAGTTGTACTGCTTGCCATGTGCCAAAGCACTCATTTACTTGCTAGGAGCTCGTGATGCAAGCAAGCCTTTTTTTCCATGCTACCTTGCAAAATAGTCATATGTTTTCTAATTTCCATCCCAAATTTTATTAAGACCAATTAAGTGTTTGCTTTATATCTCTCTCATTTCCAAACACAAACTCAGCAAATTTGGAGTATCAGTTGTCTATAAGCCTTTGGAGCTGTCTAGAAGCTGTGGTGAATAAGTATTGCTGAATTTCCTTTGAGTGGTTAAAAATATTACTCCTTGCCCCAAGTCTGTAGGGCCTGATGACACAATGGAGATTGCCATGTATCTAGCCCTCAGCTGCAGTCACTCATGATCTGGTTGTTACTGTATAACACTGGGTGATGAATATTGTTGGAAAAGAATAACACAATGTTTGCTTTTCCTATTTGTATGCTTACTCTCTGTAGGATGGTGCTGCATATTTGATACTTATAACACAGAGTTATGTAGTTTGCTTTCGAAGTTGAAGACCAAATTTATGTCTCTTCTTTTATCACTGTATATTGGAATCTACACCTTTGAAAGCAAGGCAATTCACCTTTGGAAGTAGTGTGGAAGAATGGGGCTCAGACTCCTTGGTGGCCCTCTGAGATTGTTCCAGATGTTGCTGATGTGTGGCTAAATGAATTTTACCTTTTTTCCTGAATTTGCTTCCTGACACTGCTGACAGCTGTTTTGTGACTAGTTAAAAAGTGAGCCTGAGACATCTTGCTAGAACAGATCAAGTATCATTACCATGTACAAAAGGAGAAAAATTATACATTTATTTCAGCTAATTTTATATATGAGATGAATGTGCTTTTCATAATGTTACACAATGTAACCATAATAACACAGCCAAGATGGTAAATTCATTTTAATTCCAAAGAATTCATAATTGGTGACATCACCAGTGGGAGCAATTGATCTCTGCTTTCCATTTGTTCTTGACTGTTTCCACTTCAGTGAATTAAAAGAATGGGGCTGTTGGGACCCCACCCTCTGCGTGTTCATACAGCATATTATGCAAGAGCAATAGCCTTCAGAAAATTGCTCGTAATAGACAATGCGTGCATTAAATAAAAAAGGCAATAGTCCCCAGCCTGACTCAATATTTTAATCCTTTTCAGGTTTTTATTATACCTGATGTCTTTTTGTTCTGTGGTAGAGCTAAGGAACAGGTGTAATTCAGTGCGGTTAAATTGCATTATTTGAAATTAATGAGTTCTGTGTTTATTCTTGTAAATTAATACAGTTTCTAATAAATCAGAAGAGAACATGCACTTGTCTGTGTTGGCCTGCATATTACCTCAGTGGGAATAATTAACATCTTGTGACAGATAAGTCATATGTCAAATCTGAGAACTTATTACCAGCCTAGTGAAAATGATGTTGCTAGTGACCTATATTGTGACCTTATTGATGCAGTTAAGTTCACTCATTCAAGATGTTCAAATCAAGTCTTGTCTCTTCACAGTCCTCTCTATTCTTCAGGAAAGGAATAATACTAATGTATCTAAAATAAAAATTAAAAATTGGAGGTAGCTAATGGGGTAGACATCAACGTGTAATATCTTTTGAAGTGTGTGTAGTTGTTACTCTTCCACTTTCCCCCATTTTTAAAAAAGAGTAGCCAAACAATTTGTGTTGTTTAGGTTTTTCTGCTATAATTTAGACTAGGTTAAACCATTTTTATCCGAAGGGCAAAAAAAAAAATCACGGTTAAGGTGTGTGTTACCAGTAATTCTCAGTGGGTAGCACAAGTCTCTTGTGCCCAAGTCATTCCTCTTCAAGGAGTGTCATGAAGTTGTTTCCAAGTCTCAAGCATTAATCTGATTTTCTTGCCTAAGAAAATCACAGAAATTAAGTGTGTGTTGTGGGTCAAAGAAAAACAAGAAGAAAGTACTGTCTTGTGACTTCTTCACTGTTTCCCTAGTTTCATTAGGATTGGAAATACTGCTGGATTAGGAGAAGTAAAAGCTGTATAAGTCTGTAACTTGATGAAAATAACTTTTGGTCATCCTGGTTGAATTTTGCCCTTTGCTAATGTTTATGTTGATCCTAGTTCTGGATGTTGCAGGGCACTGGTGATAGGAGATGGACTCTCTCCTCTTTAGAAGTGAGATTAATGAGCAAATACTCTTAAGAGTTTCCTCATACCAAGAAGAGGCTGTGCTCAAGTACAAGTGAGTAGGTTTCTGGTTAGATAGTTTTGGTGAAGTGATGCAAATGTAAAAGAAATGGGAAGTTTTACGTTTCTGTGAAAGAAGACAAAGGTCTTAATGGGAAAAAAAAAGCTCAAAAATGTCTTCAGTGGTAGTCAGCAGAGTAGGTAGTCATGCTCAGTAAATTCTCATGTGGATAACTTCACATCTCTAGATGGAGACAAAAGTGCCTCTGCTTGAAGTTGCCATGCTCTGAGGGTCTCCTGTCACATAAAGCCATTTCTGAAAAGTCTCAATGCCACTAAATTCACATGCATAGTACTGTCTGTTTTCAAGTTGCAGACATTTAGCCTTCCTTTTTTAGGTACTGCGGACTTTAAAAAATATTTAAATGTATGGGAAGCCTAAGGGAGTGACTTGATTGTGCTGGGTGTGTCATGCCTGCTATAGTTTGCATGTGGTCTCATACAGGAGCTGTGGGGTGAGGATGGTGTTAGTTTAATGTGTTTGTGTACCAACTGAAATAATCATGGCTTTTAGTAACAACTAAAAATAATCATGGCTTTTAGTAACAACTTTGTAACATACTTATCACAGTACATAGGAATGGAAGAGCGCTGTTAATCATTTGGACTGCACTGTTTAGGTTAGGTGTTGGTGTCCTAAGGCTGGAAAGGTGCAGTCATTTGCATTCACCCAACTGCCATGACCAACTGTGTCTGCTATAGCTGATGGCAAATCGAACAAGAAGAGGCCACAGTGAAAGAGCCTGACCACTAAATAGTGGAAGATGTTTTCATAAGGGCTTTATGAGTTACATTCCTGTGATCTCTGCTAATTTTGTAGTTGGAGATAAAAAGGAAACTGTAATTAGTACTTTTCGTCCTCACTTTGGTGCCTTGACTGTTCTTAAAGTTGGGCTCACATTGCTGTGCTTGCTGAGCTTTCTAAAGTTTTCCTTCTGAAAAATACTTCACTTTACAGTGATGCACATGAAAAAACATTTTATTGGTGCTGCATGCTTGCAAAAAGTCTTCTGGTATTGCTTTGTGAGATTTAATGACAGCAGGCCATATTCCAATTTTAGTTATACAAGCTGAAATCTAGAGTAGTGCTACTGAAACCTGTAAATCTTCATTTCCAGTTATACAGCTGATAGCTGGGTACTTTTGGTGTAATATTTTGGTATTGGTATTTGTATTATCATAATTTCTTAGGCATCTGAAATCTGTCTCTTCTTCTGTTCTTGTGGATGGAAGCAAGTGTATTTTTTTCTGACTTCTCTTTCAAAAGCCTTTTTTTAAAGTGGCATTGGTACACTCATTACCATGGACATCCACTGACTTTTCTGTCTTTGAAGGCCTAATTAATTTCTTCATGTAAAACAAATGCAGTCTGTTGGGTATCTTCAGCTGGGCCCTACAAGCACCAGGCTGCAATTAGATCATGAGCAAATATCCTAAAGCAGGTGGATTGTGGCCTGGATTCTTAGAAGTGGAAGTCTGCCAGCTTTCATCCTTCAGGTCTCTTCCCAGCTATTTTTGAGATGCAGAAATAATTGGAAAGACTCTTTAGAGAACCCTTTACTTTTCAGAGAACCATCTCTTAAAGACACCACTACAAGTATCTTTTAAAGAATCTCAGTCTCACAGTTGTCTTTTGACTAGTGTCCTGGCATACAGACCATGCACCCTTTGTTGTTCTCCAGCTCCTGCTTCAGGACAAAGTGACATTCTCTGTAAGGAAAGCACATAACACCATGGGCTAAGTTTCTTTGGAAATCAGAAATAAGTGTTCCTGCTGTTGGACTTGATTAGATTTTATCTGACAATGGTGAATTTTTCTTTTTTTTTTTTTTTTTTTTTTTTTTTTTTTTTTTTTTTCCCCCCCCCCCCCCC
>JAYDZK010000271.1:12642835-12656752 GCA_034509185.1 Euphonia xanthogaster | reverse complement strand
GCTGCTGCTTGGGGATACATTGTGAAGTGTTAGCTTGGTTGTGCCAGCAGCCATCAACATCTTTTGAGACAAAAACCTACCGTCTGTGATCCACATGGCAACAATCTTGTAGACTGCCTAACACCAGTTTGACTTAGTTTAAGCCATTTAACACTGCAAAACTGTTTTTTTTAAAAAATCAAAACATATGTAAGTGTAGACAAACTGTTGGGAAAAACACCCCAAAACAACAAAACACAAAAAACCAAAATGAAAATAGGTAAATGTAAAGAAGCATGAGGGGCCTTTTCCCACAGCAGCTTGTGAAAGTCAAACAAGCATGTGCCCATGCCCATTCTTTTGTCATTTTCCTTGTATAAGTGTTATATGGGCAAACTCTGTCTCCCATAGCTTTAGGAACAACATTATGTTCTGTATTGCTGCATTAATGATTCATGTGAAACATGCAAATAAAATCTAACACTTGACTACGAGTCATTAGTAAGCAGTTGAGAGAACCATGACATACAAATACAGAAGTATCAATTTTTGTTGTGTATATGAAACATTTAGTGTGAAAGGTTGATCACTTCCTACTGACAATCAACTCCTCTTGAATTAGCACAAAAGTGATTTTTGTCACACAGTTCAAAACTGGACAGCCTTAAGAAATAACTTTCCACTAAGTACAGTAGTGCTTTCATGTAGTCATGCAAGATGCATTTGCTGGTTGGCCCTGGATTTGACAGCTCACCAGGCAGCAGGAACTTTTCAAAACAGTTCTCACCCTCCAATCTTTGTTGGTTAGAAGGAGCTCCTTTGCTTGCTCCAGGATCTGCTGTGGGATGCAGCTAACCACCAAAGCCTAGATGCTGATTTCTCATATGAATGCACAAAGCTTTTTATAACAAATGAACTTACAGTGCAATTTAAATTATTTTATCGACCATGAATGTACCAGGAAAATTGTTTAGTTCTTTGTTTCCTTTAAAAGTACTCAGTTTTGGTGATTGCCTGCTGGCATGAGACTAGATTTTCACCCATCTACAGTGCAGCCACAATTTTCACTTGACAGAATCTCTAGAAGACAAACTGACATGTTGTCACCAACACCCACAAATATTTGAGCAGTTTGATGTTTTGCTTACATGCTGAGCATCAGATTTTACATAAAACTCCACTAACTAGGGGTCTGTGTCTCTCAGCTAGTGTCAAATCCTGGCCCTGCTGAAGCTGATCACAGGACTTAGAGGGAAGAGCTGTGTGAGAGTATCAGCTCCATTGAATAAGGTTTGTGAGTTTATCAGAAATTCACAAGTTGCATCAGCTAGGTTATCATTTCTAAGCAAAGCTCTTTGGGTTTGTAGAGCCCTTTTTTTTAGCCTGGATAACATGAGCACCAGGGTCATTCATATTTAACTTCTGAGGCACCTATATCATGCCTTCTTGTGAGGAATTTTTCTTAGTTCAGCTCATCAGAGATCTGAATCTCTGTATGTTTCCACCTTTCTTTTTTTGTTTTTTGGGTTTTTTGTTTTTGTTTGTTTTTTTTTTTTTTTTTTTTTTTTGTGTGTTTTTTTTTTTTCCCTGTGGTCTGGTAGTGAGGCTGAGTGTGGGGGAAGATAGAGAACTTCTCTTTCACCAGGCGCAGAGAGGAGGTTGCGCAAACTTTTTCTGCCAGAGCAGAAAACTTGTATCTCCTCATTCATGACATGGCAACTGTTACTATCATTAGATTCCCTTATAGGGAAGGGGGGTGGGGGGAAGAAACACGCGCAGGTTGGATTTTTTTTTTCTTCAGTGTAGGGCAGCACCTGCTGTCTTCAGAGAAGGCAGCAGTTTGTTGGAGGTAGAAATGCTAATTTGCTGTTTTCAGCCTCAGTGGGGCACAGGAAGACATTGACTTCCTGAGCAGCTTTGTTTGTGCTGGGATTTCTGCTGCCTGTCATGCTGTGTCCCCACTGTTGTAGATCCCTGTCTGTCATACCCTCATTGTATTCAGAGCACAGAATCTAGAGCAGTAGTGTGGCTCTTGCAAAACTGCAGTATGGCCATAGCAAAACTAATTTTTTTCTGACAGGGTCCTGTGTAGTCTGTTGAACAGGTGGCTTGTGCTCACCACCACTGATGGTATAGACCCACTCCCTTCCTTGTATGTGGTAGTTATGCTACACTGAGCCTGGTAAGGGAATTTCCCCCCTTGCTTTGGACTATGGAGACTTCCAATTCAATCAAATGCACAATGACAAGGAGTCTGACCATAGTCCCTGGAGCCATGTTAATTACTCATTTAATTCAGGGGTAGAAAGGTCCAACAATGAATTATGATGTATCCAAATTCTAGTTTTCCAGTTGAAAGCATAAGTGGGACCATGGGACTGTTACCCAACAGTCAACAATTACCTTAAGAAAGGAAAAAAACCTGGAGTGTTCAACAGATGTCCTGACTATCCCCTTTTGGGAGAGAGCAATCCTTCCGCTTCTCTTTAGCAGACTCTGGCTATTTGTTCATGCTTCTCTGGGGGCTTATTTAGTGGTTCTGGAAATATTTTAAAAGACATTTAAAAGGAGTTGACAAATGTTTGACCTGTTTCAGTGTCTGTGAGCTGAGTTAAATTATGATGGTATCCTTTACGTGCAACCCAGAGGCCTGGAGCTGAAAGCTGGGGAAGGCTGTAGGAATGTTAAACCCATTTCAGTGACAGTATCCAACATATGGTTTATCTGGTTGCACCATAGGAGTGAGGAAATAGTGGAGTTATGTGAAGGCATTGGGTATGACCAAACCTTTCCAGCAAATATGCTGTAGCTGCCACTGGGTTCCTGCTGTTTCAAATGTCATCTTCCCAGCCACCTGAATCTCTCTGCTTGCAGTTTCCAGAAGGGAAGAGAAGCCCAATCTCTAAATATAGGGGGGAAATAATGATGCTACTGCATCAGGTGCTCTTTGATCTGTAATACTCCTGGCTTGTTAAAAGTATATCTATTAAAAATACCTCCACCAAAATTGGTTAGATGTGGTTTGTCCTTGGCATTCTTGGTTGGAAATCTTTTTTTTTTTTTTTTTTTTTTGGCACCATAGGTACCTAGTGCCAAACTGTCTTCTCTTCTCTTACCTGGCAGATTTATCTACCTCTCAACATGTTCATCTCACTGCTCCTAGACCATCTTTGGGTATTTTGGTTTTCCCTCCTCAGCTGTCTGGCAGGCACTATATATGTACCTCTGTGTCTGAAACCTCTGTCCTTTCTTCAGTGTATTGTCTGCTCTGTTTAGACTTATCTCTTGATTTCTCTAGCCAAGAATGTTCCTGAGCCTGGGTCTCCCATTTCCTTTCTATTTTCACACATAACTTCTCTTCAGTTGTAGCTACCACCCACTGATGAACTCAGGGGCATCATGAATAGCAGGGAAGCAGGTCTTATCTGAATTAGTGGATTTCCAGGAGAATGTCAGCAGTTTGCACGGTGGGTCACCATTCTGTCCAGCTGAGGTTTCTTACCCATTTAAATGTAACTTATTGGAGGAAAAAAATATGTAGTATATAGTTAAATTAAGCCTTTCTTTGCCTGCTTTGTCTTTATTCTCCTTATTTCATAAACTTCTTCTGTGTAACGGAAAGAATGAACATTGTGTTCGACAAAGCCTGAGACAGGCTGCAGTTGGTCCTTATAGGAACCCAAGTTAAACTTGCTCAAATATGACTACCTGCAGTTAGTATCATAAAATTATACTTAAAGGTCTAAGTCTCCTGATTTTTTGGAAGATTTGAGCAGCTGCAACTCCAGGTGCAGGAGATGTGTTATGAAATCATCTCAGTAAAACCAGGCACTTTTATTTAAGCCTCTAAATAGGAACTGGGGTTTTTATATTTTACACTTTCAGATTTTGTGACTGTTTCCTGCTGTGTGTCGGTTTCAATCTGTGTTAATACCAGGAAAAAGTCTCCTCACCATCCTCTGCCTTCCTCAGAACAAAACCATAGAATAATGTTTGCCATGTCTGAACTGTCCTAGTGTCTTGTTTCACCTCTTTGTTTCCTCCCAGCAATGGGAACTGTGAAAAAAGTGAAATGCTGCAAGATCAACTTCAGCACTAGGCTGCTAATTAATCAGGGTCTAAGTTTCATGTTGTTTAGGAGAGAATGAAAAGATTATTATCTTAGACTGACCTAAACTGTGAACTTTTCAGATATTCCCTCAAAATTACAAGTTCCCTTTCCCTCTTGGAGGCATTGAGCAGTAGCTTTTCTGGGATGTGCATTTTTCCTCCCTACTACTTGAAGCACAGATTTCTAATGTGAAAAATATTTTTGTCTTTTTTTCCCCCCCCACTGCTTCAGCTGTAACAACACTGGATGTTTGCTTGGCTTGGGTGGGAAGGTGGAAAATTCTTCCAAAATTTAGAAACAGAGAGCTTTCTGATGTGTGCAGTAATCTTAAGGCAGTAAATTCTTTTTATTTGATTTTAAATGCATAATTTAGTATACAATATAAAAATGTATCCAAGGGGGAAATGAATTTTTTTTAATAACGTGCTTCCCAAGGCAAGTGGCAAAATGTGTGTGTTGATGGGAAAGGGAGGGGATAAATTTATATCCTAAAGGCATGACTTGTGGTTTTGAATAAAATTGAGATTGGTGCTGCTGTTGGCTTAGTTTCTCCTAGGCAGATATGGGTTATGCTGTTCACTGGGAATTCAAACACAGCCACATTGGGTTCACTTACAAGACTTTGATGCAGGGCTTTACTCCACAGTTTACACTACAGAAATTATTGACTTCTCTGCAGCCCAGAAACAAAATTTTTAGACTGGAGATAACTTTTCTCTTGTCAAGAAAATTCTGTAGTCCTGTTTTGCCACCCTTGTGCACGTGAGACACCCCTCTAGCACCTGTGAGGTTCATGGCACAATTTGGAGTCATACAAGGGTGAAAGCTATTTTGTTTTCAGTCTGTTGCTACACAGTGTTTCTTAGACCCTGATTGATATGGCAGTGATAATCACTTTCCTTTAACATTCAATAGACTTACTAGGAAAAAGTAAGTATTACTTTAAAACTGTGCTTGTACATCTTTCTTTGGGGTATGATTTGCTTGTATTCTATCTGGCTGCCTGCAAGAGCTTGAAAGAACATGTTGATTTTCTCACACTTTGGGTCAATTAAAACATGTGATTACAAGTGTTTGCTTCGATTTTTATAGGTATTTTTTTAAACTTATGATGCAAACTGAGATAATCACATTGATTTCAATTTAAGATTTATGCTCATTTAATCAGAATCAGCAAATGGAGTCTTAATTTGAAAGCAAGTTCATAATACATTTGACCTTCATGTCTTCCATTCATAATGGATTAAAAGTAAGTCCACAAAATAGCCTTGATTTTCTGAACTTAAAAGAAAAATCTGAAATCTAGACCTGTCTAGAAAGTGTATGTTCTTCCTTCTAGTGTCATTCCTCTTTTCTTGCTTTTCTGATTGTTTCTATGCCATATAGTTAATTCATCTTTTAATGAAATAAATATAATTTTAAAGCATATTGTTTGTATATATGAAACAAAAAACAACTTCAGTTACTTTACCTCTCTTGCACGTGTAAGAGAGAGAAAAATTCCAGGAGTTGGTTTCCTCAATGCAGTGCACCTTAAATCCAGAGCAGCTCGCAGTTCTGGGGAGGTTGGCAGTCTAACACATCTTCATGTGCTGTCTCCAGCATGCACTGGAGTCAGGGAAAATTGCAGCCTGTGTGGCTTTGCTCAGAACAGAATTGTATAATGATGTGGCACTTTCTAAAATGATTTAAATACAGCTGCTTCTGGCATTATTGGTCCTGTTTCAGGATGCAAGATGTAAAATATAATGAACAAATGATGGAGATAAGGCCTGCCTTCAGGGAAATGGGGCTGGAGAGCTAGTGCTACACCATGCTTGGAGTAAAGGTGATTTCCCCAGTGGTTAAAGCCCACACAGAGACACAAGAAGAATAAGCTGTGAGTCATGCTGCCTTCTAGCTACTCTAGCCTGCTAAATGGTCTCACAGGAGGCCACTATAACTAACTCAAGACATGGCATTGCCTGGGGGACTCCAGCTTGCTTTAGGCACAGCTTCGGCCAGGTGAGGTGCTGGGTGGAGCTGCCTCCAGCTGCCTTTGGCTGGTGTCAAACCCAGCCCACCAACACAGGATGTGCAGCCAGCCTGCCCTTCCTTAGCTTCCTGCACTCAGTGGCATGAGTGCCTGCTCTTCTTGATGTGAGTGAATTATTCAAGGACTGATGTTCTGTAACTTTAGAGCTAAATATTGGTCCACCTGTGAAAAATGGGTAAGGTTTTAATTCCTCCCCTTCTGCATTATTGGACTTTCTTATGGGTTATGCAGTATTGCTGCAGTGGTATTACAGACCAAATGCCAGGTGTGTACCTTCAAACAGTGGTGCCTGGGTAGCCTGATATTGCAAATACCAACTTATATGAATTACATGAAATAAGGATTAAGTTGTCTGCTATTTTCATTGAGATGGCTCTTTTCCAAGCAGTTCTCCTCTTTAAAATAACACATATAATGTGGTTTGGGCCTAATCCTGTCTGTGTAGGGCTCTCTGTGCTTTCAAAGTCAGCCATAGTAGGTGAGGGGGAAGCAGAGCCTGGTAAAACCAGGTGTCTGAATTATTTTATTTGTGGCACATTCAATGTACCTTTGCTATTTTGTTCTGTGATGTCAGTTGATTGGTTTATGATGAGCTGTAATGAAATCTTATAGTCTAAATCCTCTAAACTGTGCATCAGATGATGTGCTTCAGTCAAATAAGGCACCACCAGTCCTGTTCTGCCCCTGGAGCCTTGAGGCAATCTTGTCAGCTGCTGCCATGTAAATGCTCCTCACCGATGCCCAGCAGAGGGTGATAGTGGACAGTAGGTTGTAAATCTGTGTTGTAGCACCTCACACAATTATCTGCAGCAATTCCTCAGGTTTTCATCATTTTAATCCACCCTTTAGAGCTATTACTTAAATGATATAGACATGGGTGATATAATTAGAATGTGCTGTATCTGCCATTAATTTATAACATATGATAGGCTTATAGATGTCATAAAAATGTATCTTGAATGCTGTGAACTCTGTTTAACCCTGATGTTTCAGAAAAGTTTGATTTTTATGGCTGAAGTGTTTCATCACTGCAACAAGGTCTTTCTCCTACAAAATATGCTTAAAATGGAAATTCAATTTTCTCTTCAAGCTTGATATTCTGGAATTGTTGTATGCAAAGAAATACCATGTTTTTACTTCAAGCATTAATGTGGCTATCCTGACCTGGATTTGAATTCCACTAGATCCAGGGATCCTTTAAGGTTAGGGACAGGAAATGAATTGACAAGATGAAAGTTAAATTTGTGCCTCTTGACCACATCCATGTTTTCCATAAGACTGTCACTGAAAGTTGTAGGTTATGTGAAATACTGTCCATTTGTCTATTTGTCTCCCTCTTGTGGCTAAACAAATTTTTAGGTCTTGTATTTCAAAATACCTGATTTTATTCTTTAGTGGAGATTACAGAAGTGGTTTTTCTATACCTACTTGTTTCTCATGGATGTTTTCCTCATGTGCTTTCAACTGATGTGTCCACCAAGCTGCCACAATAGTGGCCATCTTTTTATTTACTGCCTAGAATTTGACATTATCTAAAAATAAAATATTGAGTCAAGAGTTGTTGGTTTTCCAAAGAGAACTGTATTTACTTTTAGAATATTCCATGGACCTGCTTTCATCTGGTGACCCAAAACGCCAGCTAGTAAGCTGGAAGAATAAACTAGGTACTTCTGTATGTGCTTTGTGAGGAGGGAAGTGCTGAATTTTCTAAGTATCAAAAGTTTTGTAGATTGCACTGTTGAGCAAGGATGGCTGCATTAGTATGGCTCTTAAACAGTGTAAAGTAAGTTGGGAGTAAAACAAGTAGGAGTTTGCCCTCTCTGCTCCTGTGGACTGAGTGTAGACTTATTTCTGAGCTTCCAGAAAAAAGATTTTTTGACACATTTCTAAATTAAAAGGCCAGTAAAGCTGTCAGGTCCTTGAGAATGGAGTCCCCTAACCTGAGTGAAGAAGAATTTTTGAAAGATCTTTTCCTGTAGGTTTTCAGTGAAAGTGGGCGGAGAGGATGTGATTGCTTATCAGAAAAAACAATTTTATCTTAAAAATGCTATGATGTCTTGCAGAACAATCCCTAGCCAAAAGACACCTAGGGTTTTAATATGTAGGACTTTAATTTACTCATCCACAGGAAGTTAGTTTTCTCTTGGGTGCTGTAACTCCACCTTTCAGTTGCTCTTCAGCAATTCTGTGATACAAGCGTCCTGCTTTGTGCCTCACTTTGCACCACATTGCTGGTGGCAAGTCTTTGCTTGAGCTTCTAGCATGGACCATGTTATTTGTATTTCAAGGGTTAGAGGTGAATTGGAGAAATTTTGTCTCTTTCAGGCCATTTGCAGCCAATAGTTTTGAGAGACTAAAGCCAAAACTCCAGATTTTCTACAGTCGAAGACGGAAACAATTCAAAACCATTTGGGTGTTTCCTGTGATGGCTGGTAGAGCCAGGTGAAAGGTTGTTTTTTTGTTGTTTTTTTTTTTTTTTGGTGTTTTTTTTTTTTTTTTGCCAAAGCTGAAAGGACTTTTCTACACTGTAAAAGCAGTTCTTAGCTTCTGCACCTTGAAGTTAATATGTTTGTCCTGTAAAAAGAAAAGGTGTCTCAGTGTGCCTGAGGAGACTGTCAGCTCAGTGCTAAGCCTCAGCCATCAGAGGTGTGGGCACATCTTACTGAGTCTCCTCTCCAGTATGGTATTACGCACCCAAGCTCTCCCCAGTTGGCTGTGGTGCCTGTGTTTCCACTAGCTGTGCAGTTGGGTACTTGAATGCATTGAGATTACACTTAGATCCTAGGCTTTGGAGAGAAAGTTGGATCCAGTTCCAGCTGCAGCTGGCTCTTGTGTAAATGAAGAACTGTACCAACCTTCAGACAGCTGAACACCTCCCTGCCTTGCACCAGTAAATTCCTGGCAATGAGGTTCCCATTTCATTTAGTGAAATAGCTCATATCTCTGCAGTTACCATGCTCTGCTGCTGGACTTCTCTGGGTTTCCCCTTCACAGTTCCTTTTAAACTGTGGTATTACTCAAGCTCTACAAGAGGAGGCAAGACATTTAACAAAAAAATCTGGTTTTATTTGTCCTCCTATCAAATTCCCCTAAATCAGATTGTGGTGGAAGCACCCCAACCTTTTATAGTACTTGCTCTGTGAGATAGGGAGAAGGCAAACTCTAGCTCTAAATCTTCCTGGTGCCACCCTTGATGACAGAGAGAACAGGGTGCCAAAGTCTATTATATGCTGAAAGGCCCCTAAGTGTTATTGTAAAGGGCTTCTGCAAGCCCTCCATACATTTTCATCTGAAGATTTTTAGGCTTGCGCTGCATGGGAAAAAAAATGGTGGAGTATTTGTAGTGTGTATCTGCCATATTTTATAGTAAAGAGTTCTTTCTGAGCAGCTCTCTTTTTTAATTATATCTTAAAATGGTATTAAATGTTGGCTCTCTTCATGCCAATTGCTGTTTGGTTGTAGTCACTGCAAGAGCTCTTGCTTGTTGGTCCATCAATTTTCTTTTCATCGATGCTTTGCTTTTATGTTTGGACAGGAATTTGAACGCATATAGGCTGAAGCAGAAAATATTGCTGAGGCACACAGAATGATAAATTTCCCTTCTGATACAGCAGAGTCTAAGGAGGAATATATGTTTTGTTCCTTTTAAAAAGTTTTCCTTGCTAGATGATGTTTTGAAGCAGGAGGGGGAGAACAAATTTTTACTTTTATGTGGTGAGGAGAGGAGGGTGTATGTGTGGGTTTGTTTTTTCTGCCTCTTAAAGTCTACCTTAAAGTGGATATTTTATTACCTGCTTCTCCTGACTTACGTATATTGGTAATTGAAGGAGAGTGCTGAACTGCTGGCCTAGTGCATTATTTGTGTTTTCTGAGTCTCTGGGATCTTGAAGGAGGTGATTATCCCAACAGCTGCCTCTTGGGAAATGCAAGGGGAGAGGGGAAATTGCCTAGTTGGGTAGATGGGCTCACCTCTGAAAGGTCATGAAGAGAGCAAAATGCTGATGTATTGATACCTTGTGGACCCTTTCTTCCTAGCTTGACACAAAAGGGAGATTTAAATTGAAAGAAGGCTGTGCCACTGCAGAAAATAGTTCACGTGTCTTTCTGATCTTCTTGCCATCCAGACAACATTCGCTTCTATAAATCCCTTCTTCCTTTTTTTTTCTTTAATGTGACTCCTTTTCATTCTTTCTACAGATATGCAAGAGGGAATGTCATTTACTGTAATCTCAGCTTACCTTGCTTAGCCTTTAAGGATGTTAATTTTGCAATATTAAATCTGAATATTGTACTAGGATCATTCTTATTGGTGACCTTTTGCCTGCTTGACTAACATAGATATCACAAAAGCTGCAGTGCAGCCCTGTAACACAGGGATGATTACTTCTAATGGGGATTATACAAGAGCTAATACATTACTTGGTCTATTTGGTGTTTCTGAGAGTGTCCTTCACAACATATGCAGTAATTTGCAGCCCAGTATCATCTGCTTGGTTTTCAGCTTGAATTATGAGCTCACAATATGCCTTCAATTGCAGAAACATCTTGGATTTTATTTTAAAGGAATGTAATTTAGAGGGGTTTACTTCTTATTGAGTTTGCACAGTTATATTTTACTGAATTTAAGCAGGCTTGGTAGGTGCTCTGTAATAAAGTCTGCATCAGGATTTAGATCTTTTACTTGAAGGAGTCAAATCTTTTTATTTTAGTCAACTGTTTTAATTTACACCCCTGTTTTACCCTCTCCTGTCCCACTCAGGTGTGTGCCAGGGAGAGTAGCCTATAACTTCATTTTGTTCAAATGCTTTGTTCTCTTGCCACCTCCTGTGTGTTTGATTGCACCTTACTACACTTTCAGGAGGTGGTATGACCCCACTTCAGTCTCTTCAACAGCCTGGTAGGCAGAACAGTCTCCTCAGAGTAAGGTGTGGTTTGAGCCCTGGGCTCTGACTTCCCTGGGGAGTGCTTTAGCTATAGGGCTACTGTATAAGTAGCTCTTTCAGGTGTTTGTGCTCAGGGTGGAAGGAAAGTGATGCCCAAGAGCTTTAGAGGTGAGATGATGTGTCTTCTCCCTGGACCCCTGCTTCACTCAAAACATGCACCTGGGCTTCAAACTAGAGTGCAGTTGCAGGCCATTACCAGATTCAGGATGTGCATGAGTGTTTCACCTTGTGCTTTTGTCCTTATCCTTGAGACTTTGCTCCTCAAAGTCAAATGACAGTCTCCTCAAAACTGAGGGCTCAAGTATCTGAGTAAAAAAATACAAGGGAAGGAAGATGAAGGGAGGAAGAGATGTGTCTTTTAAAAGGACATGATATTCCTGTTTATTCAGAGGGGCATGCATGTAGTCAAGATGTAGAGAAAACAATTTCCATATTATCAAGGGGCAGCCTCTAAAACACAACATTCAGGAATAATTACAAAGTTCAATGTCAGCTGCAGGGAAAACTTATTTTGACAAGCCATGCATTTAAACCAATATAGATTATTTTCTTCCTCATGTATATTGTATAACTGAAGACATTTTAGAAAGGGGGAGCAGGGATGTGTGAAGTATGGTGGACCATAAAGCATCTTGGGATTTCAGTAATTTATGATGAAAACAAATGTGATTGATGGAGTTACATATCAGAAGTAAGAAAGACCCTGAAGTACGTACTGTAATTTGCTTGGAGACAGCCAGCTACAATGCACCTTGATCACATCTTGATAGCAGGTGGCCAGGAGTGAAGAAAACAGAGAGCTTTTTTCTTCCTTTTTTAAACAGCCCCCATTTATTCACAGATTTGTGCCTGGAACAGCTTTCATGTAAAAAATTTCAGCATTTATTTCAGTTCAGGTTTATTAACAAGTTTACTGGTTTAAAGGGCACACTTGACATTTAGCTACAAAAATAAGAGAAGCATGTTAAGCACTGGTTGCTTGTTTCCATTACCCCTCAGGAACACTGTAGGGACCTTGATGCTTTTGAGTGAAGTCAGTGTTTAGTGGGGACTACTTCCAGCAGAGAACATTCTCTGGACTCTCAACTGAGTAACTGTGTAAGATAAGTTGTTCTGTACATCTAATTCTAACAGAATCAATAGGGCTGTATGTTTTACAGTAGTGTAGGGTTTGTCCAGTTTGCTGCCTGCAGTCACTTCTGCCCATCTTAGATAAAAGCAGATGAAACATTTCCCAGAGTCCAGTAGATTGCCGTGAAACAGCACAGTGGGAAAGATACTTTGAGGAAAAAAGAATCTTATTTTCTCCTTTAAATGCCTCCAAATTAAAAGAATCCATTTCTACCTGTTGTAAATGAAACCCAAAATCCTCTTGACTGCTACTACGATAACTGACAGGTTTTGAATTAGTTTCAAAACATAAAGCTTTTAAGATTTCATCTCTGGTTTCTTGATACAGTTTGTTTAATGTCACTGAGAATAAGTGCTGCTTGCACAGTGTAATTTGCATTGTAACATTTTTGCAAATAAATTTAATTGTGAGAAGTGGAAAGGTTTAAGAGAATTTGTGGGCTTATGGTAGAACAGAGAAATCTAAAAAGTATTTGATTAGGATTTACAAGGGCTTCAGTGTGAAATATCTCCTTTATACTGATATTTTTCAGGTTTTAAATACTTCTCTAAAATAAGTAAATTTCAGCTGATGTGTATAATATTGGGCTTGGTGCAAGCTTGCTTTCGCAGAGAAGTTTTTTCTTTTATCTGTTGGCACTTTTTAATGTTTGCACTAATGTGTGAATGTTTGTGCCAAACAGCTGAAAAATGTTGGGAAGACATTGTAAGGTAATTAATTAATTTCCATTTCTGAAATAAAAAGGATATTTGAAAACTGTCAGCCTTCTTCTCTTGGCTGTGAACTCCACACAAAACTGGGATATAGTGAAAGCAGCATCAGTGCTTGGGCCTTCTGCAGCCAGGTGCCACTGACACCACAGAGCAGCAGGAGCGGCAGCAACGCCTGCAGACTGCATTGATCCCTGCACTCAGTGTGTAACTTCTCTTACAGGACCAGGATGCTGTCCCAGCTTCTGGAATCTGTCCTACATGTACCACAGAGTAGATGAACTGAGTGAGGAAAAGAGGCTCCTTTATCTTAATAGTTTCCTTTGTGTGTTGTTACTATGGCATTACAATCTGTTTACAATTATAAAGTGTCATTTTTCCTCTATAAGACCCCACTTCATATAGCGTGTAGGGGTGAGCATGCAATATGGTATAATTCAATTTGTAGAAGTAGCTGTATAACTGGTGTGTCCTGTCTCCAAGTGCTGATATAGAAACCTAAATAATTGTCTCCCGTGCCTTGCTCTGGGTTTTGGATTTTTTTCTGGTTGTGTAAAGGTGTTAGCTATAAATCAGAAAGAACTATGGAAGCCAAAAGTGCTCTACTGATTTACAGATAACTGCTTCCCCGAGCAAACTGGAAAGTAAATAGGGCCTCCCAACCTAAATCGTCACCTCCCAGCAAATTCTGACACTTGTGATAAGCGGTTTCCACATGCTGCAACTCTGTTACCAACTCTACCACCAACATTGCTTTTCTTGTATACAATTAGTATATACACACATGCAACTAATATACAGTTTGTGTACCAAAATCATACGTGGGAATATACATGGGAAAAATCAGTGACGTTGCTATAAAATAATTTACTTAGTAGTTGAGGATCTATATTGACATTCAGTTCATACAGGAATTGATTGTATTCCAGGGTGAGGATGCAAACATTTCAAAAGCTTTCTAACTGTTCTCCCTTTGTTAATTTTAAAATTTTTGTTGATTTGTGATT
>JAYDZK010000271.1:12560599-12642735 GCA_034509185.1 Euphonia xanthogaster | reverse complement strand
TTGATTTGTGATTTAAATCTTTCTGAAATTCTATTGAACTTGCTCTAAATTTTGAATGTGATATATTAAGATTTCAGAGTTTGGTTTAAAAGATTTGAGGGTAAAAGGAGTGATGGAGAAGCAACCCTGCCAGACATTTGGTGTTTGTCCTTTGACTTTTCTGCACTCAAGTATTGTGAAATGGGACATGGAACATTGTCCATAGGTGTCCAATGGCTCTGACGTAAAATGTGACAAAGCTGAAGTATCCTTATCTGAATACTAGTTTTTTATATGCTTACACTTGTTTTTATTTGCTGTAACCTCTTTCTGAATTATATTCTTTCTGAAGTCATATATACACTTGGGTTTGATTTTCTTTGTCTTATTTTGTGGTTTCAGATGACTTTGTTTTTATTTGTTACTTTGTATTAGCTTTTACTCATTATAGATGACAAATAGCATGTCAGTTCTCATTCCACCCCCAAATGTGTCAGCTCTAGAAAGTATTTTACTACAAAGATACAACGCAAACTAGGAAAGATCATTTGTAATGATGGTGGAGTGTAATTGCTGAATTCTCAAACTGATATTTAAGGCACACCAACATACCAATAGATGTGGCTCTAAATGAGTGACTTGGAGCATAAGGCAATACATTTTCAGGAAAGTATGGGGGACTGTGATTAGTGATGGGCTTTTAATTAGTGGATATTCCAGACAAGCCTTTTGTTGTTATTGGGTGTCTAGCTGGATACAGTTTCAGACCATTCCTGCTGCATCACACCTTTCTTAAGAAGAAATTTAAAAGATTGTGTCTTTTGCTATTACTCTTTCTAAAGATCTGCCTGGATTGGGGCTTTGCTCAAGTGGAGAATTTTAAGCACTGTTTTTGGGGTGCCCTTGTAGATAAGCAGGGAGGCAAGATGCAGACTTGGTGTGAGATGTGGGTTTGTGTAACCAGATGAGCCTGGCTCCCAAGTTTGCTGCTTATCCATTCAAAAAGTGCCTGCAAGGTGCTGAAAACCTATGTCAGTATTATTTAACACAGAGAACAACCATAATGAACACTCAAAACCCAAGAATGGGATCAAGACAAATGTAGTGATATTTGGAAATTGTACACAGTCTAAAATTGTGTAAAGCATCAAAGTTTCCATCCTGGTTGCAGTCCCTGCCATCCATTAATCTTTTTGTTTTTCCTAAAAAGGAAATTTGCACTTAATCCACCCATGACTAGAGGTTAACTTACAGTTCAGCCCATGGCTCTGTCGGTGTGACTAGGGCACTGTGCATTCGTTCACTGACCACAGCTGGCCAATCATGTCCTGCTGGGGTGCTGCAGCCCCTCTAGCTGGCTGTGATTTACGTTTCCTAAATATGAAAGTAAAAATACTAAAGTAATAACCTCAGAGTATAAAATATATTATTTTCATAGTAATTTCTAGCCCTTCTTAGTGTATGTTTCACGTCTATGCCTGCGTCTGGTCACAACAATTGTATGTTTTATAGAGTGAATTATTTATCCACAGGTTGTGTTTTTAATATAAATATTTCTGTTTCCTATTCAGCTCCACTCTTGTTTGTGGTCTACTGTTCTTTGTGATGCAACTTGGCCAAAGATATTTTGTTCACTATATAACTTCATGTGGAACAGATGAATGGACCACATCTATGACAAGTCAGTTGGTGTTTTTGTGGGAGCACTAATGTAAAGAGATGCTTTGTACGATAATTGGAAGTAGGAGTAACAGATGTGAGGCCGTGTCTCCATCACGAGTGGTATTTAGCTTCCTGATAAGTTAATAGTCTGTCTAAGGGTCTTGAGCGACTCCTTTTTGTCCTATTGTTTTTCCCTTCTCTGTCATTTCAGCTCATTTACTCACTGAGTTAAATTAAGGATTAGCTATCAAAGTTATTTGTGTTTGCCTTCCAGAGTCCCTTCTATTAGTATCTCCCATGCCCTACAAATGTAATCTGATGTTGCTTCTTGGTGTGTACTTAAATGCACTCTCTCCCTTTGTGACTTACCCTTTCGATACTTAACACATCTACAGCATTTGCTTTACCAGGGAAATCCATCTTCCACGCTCCCTAGTACCCTCAGAGGAAACGGACAGTGGTCTTGCTTGTGTGTCCTTGTAACATTGACTCCACCTTTCTA
Source organism: Euphonia xanthogaster (assembly GCA_034509185.1). Classification (NCBI taxonomy): domain Eukaryota; kingdom Metazoa; phylum Chordata; class Aves; order Passeriformes; family Fringillidae; genus Euphonia; species Euphonia xanthogaster. The sequence continues at coordinate 12,640,592 of JAYDZK010000271.1, read as the reverse complement.
TTAAATTCTTCCAAGTGCAGAAGATACATTTTATATTGGCAGGATTTAGCTCTCCTACCAGTGTCTCTCTCAATAATTCTTTTTTAAAAGTTTCATTATGTTCACATGCAATTGCTGTAGGTGGGTATGGCATGTGTGTAGTTTGGCTTCTCCTGCTCTCTTCCTTGCTGCTTCTTGGTTTCATTCCATAAGTCCCTCCTGGCTCTTACTTCCACCTCTCTCCTAGGTCATACTTCCATTTGTATTACAGAGCTTCCAAAGAAAGGAGAAATAACAGCTTAGTGAGGTTAATAATGCCATAAGAAGGACAAATATCCTGGTTGTAGGAGGAGGGAGGGGTTTAAAGCTGCCCTCCTATAGGAAAGGCAGCTGGTATAAGATGATGCTGTACGTCTGTTGTATGCCTGTTCAGTCCTGTGTGATGCTGTAGACTTCAGCTTGTACTTAAGCCCAGCTCTGCTCCTTTTCTTTTTGTTTTATTGTCACTGCCAGAAATAATTTCTTAGACCAAACAGCAGTTACCAGCTCTGCAATCCTCTTAAACCCCTGTTTAGCTTTTCATAGAAAGCATCTCCATGAGATTTCTGCAGTTCTGGCATTGAATCAATACTTTTTATGAGTGCTCCCATTCCAGATGGATCCACTGAAGGCAAATGCTTCTTGAGATTTAAGATTATTACTTTGAATATCAGGTGCTACTTGTACCTGAACAGAAAGGATTGCTCTTTGTTTTCTCATTTACATACAGCTCAATCTGGGGTAGGTTAGTTTATCTCACATTAAAACTATTCAGTGGAATCAATGTGCAGATTCCAAACATCTGTGTCCCTGACAACAGCACACTGGTGAATCTTTCCTTGGATTGATGGCATCCTGAGGGCAGGAGAAAATGATGTTTATGATACAAACTAAACAACAGTCTTTGAAGTGATTGTTCTGCAGAAAGTACTGCAGGAAAAAGAAGAGGGAAGAAGCCCCAGGTGTAGTATATTAAAAGAATCTGGGGTTTTCAGAAAGCACAGTTGCTACCCTGTCCCTTCACTCATCAATAATTACAGTATTTTCTTCTCTGCAAGATTAAGTGCCCCCCAGTAAAAGAAAAGAGTAGGATCACAAATGTAAGCCCACCCTTGTCCTTGCTTTCTAGCTGCCTGCTATGTCAGTGAAGTCAGGGCAATAGTGTGTTAAGAAACACATTGGTAATCCTGAGATCAGGGCCCCATTTTGCATAGCAAGTTTTAGCAGGTCCTAATCTGGAATATAAAATACGTTAACCTTTGAAATACCTTGTAAGTCATTACACAGAAATGCAATATTCTTGTGATGGAAGATGGTGTATTTTGCCTCATGCTGACTTGCAAGGGACTGCTTCACCTGTTAGATATGCTACAACCAACTCTTCTTTTTTTTTCCCTTTTTTTTCAAAAATGTATGTATTTGTATGGTGAAGTTTGATACACAACAGATCTGGCCTAAATGCACTTGAGCTATGCCTTATGTGTACTGGTATGTGAGTGCAGTGCATGGGCCTTGAGATATCAGAATAAAGCATCTCCCTTCTCTGATTTTAGATGACTTTTATTTTGAAGAAAATAGATGCATTTTGCATCAATATTTGATTTTTCACAGTGATGTGTCACTATAATTTTTCTTAACAACCACACAAGGATGCAGATTTCTGTCTTGGTGGGCTGTTCTATGTGCAGAGTTGCTTCCTAATGTTATCCTGTCTTTAATCCACCAACCCTGACAGGGAAACATCACATTCCTTTTATCTGTCAGAATGAAATCCTCTTCTCTGAAGAGCTCCTGGATTTCAATTTTAGAAGAGAAGATAAAAGCAAAAACAAAGTGGGGGTAGTAATTCAGACCTTTTCTGGCTAGGATTATCGATTACCCAGTCAAATATTAAGATAAGATAATTTGACTTTTGTCATTGAGATGGCATTGCAAAAGCCAATGGTGCCAAAATAATTTCTTTTAAGTACCAGAAGTGTAGTGGATGAAAGAATTCCCCCCAATGATATTCTGCCTCTGGTTGTTCTGGACTCTAATTTTCATTTCAGATGTATCACTATGCTAGCAAGCCATGTGACAGCATACTTGCATTCCTCAGGAATGGTGTGCATCACTTGTTTTGAAAGGGAAACACACTTCAGTGCTTTCAAGTATGTTATAAACATCAGAAAACTGGAACCATTTGATTTCACTCCTCCAGTACTTCTGGAAAGGTAAATAGTAAAAAAATTATATATATAGTGTTCTGTGTTATTTTATGCCAAATTACTATAATTCTATACTCAATTAGGACTGTGGATCCAAACTCCAAGCATCGTGTCATTTGAACATTCTTCCAAATACCCTTGCAGAGATTCTTCTTCTTCACTTTGGAAATATAGTGTCAGCATCTGAAAAGGCTCTCTATAAGTAACTAGATTCTGAAATCACTTCAGCTGGTTATTGCACTTGCTCTATTTGAGGTGGCATACCTCCTTCAGCTGCCAAAATTTCTCCCCCACCCATCCCTGTTCAATACTTTGTTGGTCTTTGTTTTGCTGGAGTGTGGAGGCATACACTCAGTGAGTTTGTCATGCTTTGTATTTTTATCATCTGCTCAGCTTACCATACAAAATTCAAGATCTTAGACAATCAACATGTGCTCTCATAAATAAACCTTGGGGTGAAGTGATGCTCTAGAGACTGTGAGGTTTGGATGTTTATAATTGGAACCAGAGTCAGCTCCTTGACTTTTTGTAACTTGCAGTGATTCCATGTCAGAAACAGTTAGTATGGGCTTTATGTAGAGATCCAGCATATGTGCAGGCCCTCTAGTGAAAAATTCTTCATAGATTCATACAAGTAGAAGCCAAATTTGACTGCGACTTGTGCAGTCATGTGAATAAAAACCAAAGATGTGGCTAACATTCTGGAGGGCAACATAGCATGCTTTATTTTGAAGCTGTGAAATCCAGCCTTGCATCTGACATTTGTTACTTCTGGGATGAGAACACTGTTCAGGACACATGTGCAGCCACAGTTCAGGAATACCACATGCACGGTGGGGGGTAGATCCCATTGGATTTTAAACTCCACCTACTGAAGAGTGAGCATCCTTCACTCCTTAGCTCCTTTGCAGAAGCTAAGTCCACTCAGCATCTCACTGCTTCAGGCCTTGCATTCCCCTCTGGTGCTGGAAAATGTGAGAGGGATGGAGATTTCAGGTAATAAATGTCTCATTTCCAAGCCCCCTTTTCATTTCCCAGTCTTATTTCTATTTTACATTTATTCTGCATTAAAAAAAAAAACCTAAACAGACCCCAAAAATAGAAGCAGCACCTTTTTCTACGTGTTGCTCCATTCCCAGCACAGAGTTTGAACAGTAGAACTGTACTTAGAAATATTATAAAACTAAGTATCTTTTAGGCTGAAGTGGAATTCAGAGGATTTTTGTACCTGCTTTTCCTGATTATGACTATCTTGGATTGAATTTTGTAAGATTTCTTCTTTGGGATTGCATCCCACACCCAACTGTTAAACTGTATTAGGTCCAAATAAAATTTTAAAACAGTTAACATGGAAATAATTGTACTGGGCAACAAAAATCTGACATTTACTTTACTATGATTAGATAGATAGTATTTTTCAGTTTGCATATCTTCTTTTCTGTCAGCTTGAATAGAACTTCTGCAGTAGAAATAGTAGGAGAAACTAATGAGTATACATTCTATTGTTTTATATTGTTGTTAATCTATTTTTGTTATTATATGTTTATACATTTGTACTTCTATATTTTCTGTTACTATAACTTTTATTTGTTAGTATTGTTGCACTTAAAAATATCATAAATTGATATTTTTCCTTATGTTGCTGATTTGTAATTCCTGGAGTTAGTGTATCCCTAGCAATGCAGGCTTCATTTATACCTGTTATGAAATCTGCCTTTTGCAAAGTGGATCATCTTGAACATGTCTAGCAATTCATACCAGGGACATGCTAGCTGGGCTCCATTTACCCCTTAGTAATCTGTAGTTTTAAAGCATCCTGAAGTCTTTGCCCTCACTAATAAACTTATGCCTCATGGCACGTGATGTAAATTGAGAATTATAAAGTCATTCTGCAGAGCTGTCCTTCTTACATTCTTGATGTGCTTTATCCCCTAGAAATCCCACTTTGGTCTTTGCAGTGGAGTCTTTCTCCAATGCTACTTCATCTCACTCCAAATTACACTTCATTCTTGTAAGGTTTAGTCAGATCCTTTAACATCACTCACATCACTGGGTAAATTTTAGGAATCACCTTATGTTATTAGGATGAGAGGCCTGAGAGACATGCAGCTGGTAGCAGGGTGCCAAATAGCACTGGTAATGGCAAACAGTGCAGTAGCATTATTTATCGTTATATATATGTTTATTTGTAGTTCTGGGGCTTCCAGATCTTTTCACCGATTTTTGGCAGGTATTCCCTTCACAATGAAAGCTTCTTGCATTGTCACATTAAATTAAGAGCATTTGGCTGAAAATTTAGTGATGTCTAATAACTGTACAATTAAATTCCTTTTGTGCATTAGGATGATGTATAGAGTATGTTGAAAGGTGTGGTGATCATTCTTCTCTTACACAATTACCTTTATCTTCAAAATCTTTAGTTTGCTTTTTCAGGGCTTCAAAAGTGGTAGTATAAAATCTGTATCCTAATCAGACTAGATAATTATGCTTGCAGAGACCTATTCAGGATTAGCTGTCTGTACATGACTGAGTCTGCACTGAAGCAGGGATTGCACGTAATGGTTCACCTAAACAAAAGCACAGTATTACTGGGAAATGTAGCAATCTATGGCACATCAAAGCTTGATTCAGAGTAAGAGTTATTGTTGAGACCTTTTGAAGGTTGCTAATACCAAAGAATTTTGAATTTGAAAAGTCTCAGAATTAATTCCAGCATCTGTCTCGAGAGGAGAGGACAGCAGGAGTCATCCAGGGATAATTGTAGCTAGCTTCATCACATGCTTTGAGTGCTTGGATAGGTGAAGTTGAGATGAAAATGTGCTACTCACACTGTCTCTGAAGTGTGCCAAAGTGCATCAAGTGTACAGCAGCTAAGAAGAACTACTTATATTACAGTTGTGCAGTTCCTGTGGCATTGAAGCCTGAGATGGGGTCTTGCCAGGGTTTAGTAGAGATCAAGGAAGGTAAAAAATTGCATGCTTAGGCTGCAAACCATGAAAAGCCATAAGTAAACTTACACCTATATGTCTTTTAAGCCCTTTGGTGGAAGATTTTAGGCTTCCCAGATATTTAACCTCTGCCAAGGTTAAGTCAAAGGAGGCTCACAGAGCCAAGAACCTATCCCATCATGCACAGCAGAGTAGGAAGCCAGGTATGGGAAAGTCTGCCTGGCCACTGTGGGGATTAAAAAGACAACTTGTGTGTTGGTTGCAAAGAAAATACCCTAGGGTCCACCAGCACACGTGACCTTGTCCAAGGTTCCCTATAAACGTTCCTGCCATAAATATTTTTAGGGTGATTTATACATGCGAATGACTCTAAGGCATGTCCCTACTCCCTAGGCCATAGGTGAACAGTCGAGTACAGAGATGATGCTTTGTCCCATTTCCAGCGCTAGCTGGGGAGTGCTGGACTGCATCTGTTCCAGAGGCAAGCCAGCTGTACTCAGGAAGCTCTATGGTTCATAATCAGCAGTGGCAGTAGGTTTGGATTCCCTGTAATATCATCGGGTGTTTTCAGGTTTGATTTGGGTGGTTTGTTGGGTTTTTTGTTTGTTTGTTGTTTTGCTTTTGTTTGGGTGGTTTTTTTTTTTGGGTTTGGTTGTTTGTTTTTTTTTTGGTTCATTCAAAGCACAAATTCTAAATGGCTCAAAATTTGTTTTTGCCTTTGCAGTCTGGGAGCATTATACCAGGGCAAAACGTCACTTTTTCCAAGGCAGAACTAGAAAGCCCATCTCAGTCACAATATCTTGCTGGATGTGTTTGTATGGCTCTCTTTTCTTATGCATTCTATCCCTTTCTAGAGCTGTGTTACCAAAACAGAAGCATGGGTGTGAATAAAGTTAGTCTTCCCAGCTTTGACAGACACTTAGCAAACAATAGCTGGAGACTCTGGGCTCCAGTGTTTGCTGCTGCTTAGGACTTCTTGAGCGACTTTGAATTTGCTGTCCCTCCTTGAGCATGCCCATTCATCCCAGTCAATATTCATACATCATTTCCTGTCACATGTTCTCTTGCACTTTTCTAACCAGTCTGTCAGGACTTTTATCTTTCTTTTAAACTGTCTTCTGTTACTGGCTTAATGCAATAATGAAGAGATTTTAAGGGCAATGTGGTTTGCAACTGCACTTGCGTAAAATCTCTAGAGTGGCTCCTAAAAACCAGTCAAAAAGCATGTCCATTTTTTCCACATCAATAGTCACTTTAAATAGGATCAACTTCCACGGAGCTATTTCAGTGGTTAGGTGCCCCACACTAACTTGTGTGGGTGCCTTATCTGTTTAGGGAAATGAGCATTTTCCCTCCTCAGGATGCTATGAGACCAGCATTCAGCAGTCAAGTGTGGTTGGAGATTGAAAGGAACAATTTGTCTCTGGCTGATCTCCCATGTAAGAGGTTGTCAGGGAGAAAAACTTGTGTAGCACAAATTATGCCCTTTTCAGCATCAAAAATTGTTCTGACCAACTGAAAGTGACCCTCATAAAAATGTCAGAATAATTCCCTGTAAAGAAAATTAGCCTAGATGTGTAATTCAAAATAAAGTATAATTCCTGCAATATTTTATTATTTTAAAATATAGTCTAAATATATTGACAAGCTGTTTATTCACTGACATCCATGCTGTGTCCATTCATGGGAATTTTCCCCCCTATTTTTGATAAGGTTTCTGTAAGAAACCTAAATGGAAACTAAGTGAAAAGTAAAAATGAATGGCTAGTCGAAGTACTTATGTTTTTTGCCTATAGGCTTCGCTGTTTGTGTGAAGAGCACCCATTTTTACACAGGCTCATTGACATCATATTTGCAAGCCCGTGGGTCCTGAAAAAACCTCATCTGTACAAATACAGCACCCTGTCTTGCAGCTCCTGACAGCAACACCCACTGAAAAGACCTGCCCGCTGCATGTGTGGGTCAGACTTCAGTAACATCAAGCCCTAGGGTAATACAACATTATGTTTATCTGAGACTTTTCCACACTGGTGCTATTTTATCACAGGAATTTCCCTCACAGTTTGGCCAGATGAAGATGGTTAGTAATATCTGTGCTATTCTACTCCAGTGCAGACTTCTTTAGATAGTAGACACCCTAGGAATTTGATTCATTAATTTTATCAAAAATTATAATTTACTTAATTGTTTATATGTTTTAATAACATCTTTTCATAGTTGTAATTGTTGTGATAGAAATCCTTTATGAAAAGCCTTAGGTGGTTGCTTTGTGCCTTTTTGCTCCAGGTGCAAGGCTGTATATTTTAATAGGAAGCCTCATGACCATTTTTCTGGTTTATGTTTTTCTGTACTTCCACCACTTCATCTGTGCTGCACACACTGCTGACCCAGTTGAAGGTTTCAATAGTGATCTCTCATCAATCACTAAAAGAAACAAGATTACCAGGTCGAAAATTCAGAGTAATTCTTGTCAAAAACATTTAATCTTATCCTGAAATCTCTGCATTTTAGAGTGCTGCTTGGAAACTATGTGTTGGGAAGAATGCAGGGCAATTTCTGAAAAGTAGCTACTAGAAAATATATTGGAATCGTATATTGGTTCAGGGTGCTGAATGAGCAGTGGAGGAGAAATAGGAAAGGAATGTCAGTATTTTAAGTGTGTGGCTGTTAAGATGGTGCAGGTGTGTGTGCCTGTGTTCAAGCCTGTATCTTGACACGCACCTCACAGGTGTGTATCATCCTGTGAGGCTTTGTCACCCACAAATACTGTCAGTGATGCATGCAGTGCTGTGGTTACAGCTGCCGCATTTCCTAACTCCTCCTTTCCTTCATCTCTCTCCAGACCTATCTGCATCTAGAATAGATGCTAGACTAGATCTTTAGAATAGATCTGCATCTATCCCTCACAAATATTTCAAAGGTGACTAAAATGGTTCACCAGTCTCTGTTTTCTTACAGAAACTTTCTATGTCTGAATGAACTGCTGCATAATAATAATTTCAACCAATAACAGCTGCAGTCCAGGGATCAAAATTTGTGTTGTGAACTCCAGCATAATTTCCCAATTCCTTCAGACTGAGCAAATATTGCTGTAATTGCTTTACAGAATAAGTTGAAATAGAGGTAATTGAAGCAATTTGCTTGGGGTTATCATGAAAGGAGCTTGAGGGCATAGGGAGAAATTTACCATATCTCCCTTTTCTGAAGTGCATATTGTTACTGCAAAGTTCCAAATTAAGGAAATTCCCACCTGGCCTGATACATGCGTGACTGAGACTTAAACCTAATTCTCTTATTCTCTTGAACAAGCAGATGATATATAAAATTAAATGTGGATGGAAAGTCTTGATGCTGGCTATTGAAATTATTTGATGATACTTAATCAATTTCAGTGGCAGGATGTAAGTGGGTCCTTCACACTCAAAATGATCCAAGTCAGTTTGGAAAGCATCCCCTTAGCACAAGGATGTTACCTTCTGGCTGGGGCTCTGCCTCTGAGCCTGTTTCTGCCAGGTGCCAACCTTTGCTAGCCATTGTGCTTTCTCCTCCCCATCTGCATCTCAGCTGTGCCTGTCCCTTGCATCTTCCACTTTGATCCAGTTCTTTCACTCTCTGCCTTTTGTTTGTTTCATCCCTGTGAGCGTTCCCTCCTCCTAACTGCACATTCACCCAGGAAAAGAAAACCATAAATCTATTGTGATATTTGAGGTCAATGTATACTTTATGTTGGAGAAACTTCCAAAAGTACCTCTTTCTGTCTCCTTTTTCATCTTTATAATAAGTAGCTGGTAGAATCTGCTGCAATGGTCATAATAGATAATATCTTCTATTATCTATTGTTTCAAAGCAAGAAATTGGGTTGTTAACCTATGAAAAGTAACATTACAGTTGCCTCAGTCTTTTCTAGATATATCACTAAAGTGAGTTCTAATGAATTGATGTATTTCAAGTAATTTCAAGTACCTGGAAAAACTACATTTATTTGAAACTTGTGAAGGTTTTTATTTTTTTTTCTTGTGCATTCCCTGAAAGCTCCAGTTTTTGAACACCAGCTTCAATTACTTTGTAATGCATCTAGCCTTGAAGATAAGTTGAAATCAGTGATACTAAAATTCAAATGTAAGATGTTCTTAATCAGCATCTAAAAATGCATGGTACTTCATGGGAAACCCCAACTCAGTCCCTGAAGAGAATCCTCTCCCCTTTTTTTTCTAAAAGGACTCCAATTTCAGTGTTTCACTGAGGAAATGAAATATATATGGTTGCTTTACCTCTGATTATTTGTAAAAAGAGACTCAGGATGCAAAACTGTAGATTGGAAGAATCCTACATTTAATTATTTGAAGCCATTTGATCTTTATCTTTTGGATCTGTGCCAAATTCATTTTTTTCTTCTCCTACTCTGTATATGTAACACATAACATTACAACCTAAAGTTTAGCTGCTTTGTTCCTTTTTACTTCATAACCTTTATCGGGCTTTGCAAATTAAATTTGGTCATTAAAACAGACAAGTTTCTTGAACACAAATTATGGCCTATCTTAGAATGCATGATCTGTTTCATAGCCATTACTGTGACTAAGTGGGTTGTGTGGCAGGAGACTCAAGACTCTAGCTTAATAAATCATTGCCCGCTTGGTCAGTTTTAGTCATGAAAGAACAAAAGCATAATATAATTTCTGGTTCAACTAGAGGATTATCAAGAAAGATTTGTGAGTTGTGTGCAACCCCCTAACCTTCTGGGAAAGAAGGTATTCTAAGACTCTCTTATCTTCCCATGAATAAATAAAACAGCCTTGCCAATTAAAAATCCTTTATTGATAACCTGCAGATTTATTTTCTGCTATAGCTAGAATGTGGGTACCACAAGACAAAGCTGAATACCATTGTGTAGATCTCCCAGAGGGAGGCAGGCAATGTGTCAAAAAGCCTGTGCTTGCTTTGCAAATGGAAGGTTTTGGAAACTGCACACCTTCCCCATCTGGATGGCCCTGCCATAGACTGTGAAACCATCTTAGTAAGAAAGCAAATAAACAACTTAGAGAAGCTCTAAGAGATACTCAGCTGAGCGATGTAGAGTTTCAAAAATGCAAAATATATATGCACGATTGAATGGAAATTTGTTTAGAAGTTAAATTAGGATCTTGAATGCATACAGGGGAATGAGAATGGTTTAATCACAGATGAATGAAGTTTAACTTATTTCAATGTCACTCTGTGTCTCTGCTTCTAATTGTACCATATGGTATCACCTAATAAGAGCCAAGTGCAGATGCCAGTTACATCACAGTATGATATATTATAAAGCAATCAAATTTGAAGTGAAGATTTATGATGGAGCTCTTCTTTATTAAAATCAAGCAAACAGAAAAGCCATCTGATCTATTATGGTCACTGAATAGGCCTCTGTCTTAAAGCTCCTGTTCCAAAGATGTTCCTTGGTGTACATCCTCCATCTCTAGAAAGCCTCATATGGGGTTAAGAGCTGAGGGAACTGTTCCAGAGGTTAGGCCTACCTTTGTGCTGTGGCCAAAATTCTTTGCTCAGGAAGAACAGAGTGGCAATGTCCTGAATGAGCTGAGAGGCTGTACCCTGCTGGTGTGCTGCTGATGGAGCTGGAGTGCCTGATATCCCAATGCTTCTCGAAAGTGAATTTAGGAGCCCCACTTAGAGATTATCATTTTCTCTTCCCTACCCAGACAGCTACATGTTAAGGAGGTGGAAAAGACCATTTACTAATTTGATTTTAAACCCTGTGTAACCCCAGGTAGAGTGTCTTGTTTTGGGCGCTAGGTTTGAACGTGTGACTGTGAATATTTTTGAGGAGATACTTAATGACAAAACCCCAAAAAGTGAAGGGGAATAGGGGAATCCTTTGCCTACTTTCATGTCTGGATAGTACTATGTTGTTCTAGAAAACTTAGACAAACTTGAAAATTAAATTGGGTGCCAGTAGGCTTCCTTATCCTGCCTGTGTATACGTCATCATTAAAAATGAATAACTCGATCAGTAAGGTACTGTTTTTTTCCTACATTGTCTTCTCATTATTTACATCCAGAAGTCACAGTTGTATTTCAGTCACAGTAATTCCTCAGCAGCTGCAAAACTGTCATTTTTTTTCCCCTGCTTTGTTACAGGACAGGTGGTGAAATTCACATTGGTTTTGTTTTACTTTTTTTTTAAATTAGGAAAAATCAACATAACTCTCTATTTATTTGCTTATTATCTCCAAATGACTACCAAAACCTTTAGAAATACCACAAATAATCATAAAATGTTGGCACTTGTTCCTGTGTTCAGAGAGAAGGCATTATAGTTGATGTTAATTTGCTTGAGATGATATACAACTCAAAATAACATGGTAACACTCTTGGTTTAAGAATCGCTACTTGCAAAAAATTTCCAGTATGTTTGAATTTTAGTGATCTATTCAGCCAATTGAAGGATTACTCTTTAGAAGAGCTAATCTGATATTTGAAACAATTTATCATTCAATATCAGCGCAATATCCTGTTGAAACACCAGGAGGACATCAGCATTTGTCTGCAAACAGGATTCAAACAGTAATTTCTGCTGTTTGCCAGTTGGGGAAGCTTTAAAATAACAGTCACCAGGAATAATTTGCAGGTGAAGAAACTGGAACACATGTGCTTTCTGACTGTAATTTGACCTGCGTGCAAGCATGTAAATCTCCTATTATTCCCAAACTGAATAATCCTTGGATAAAACCAAAGCCATGGAGCGGAAATAATAGTCAGAAGTATGTAGCACTGACAGTACGCAGAGCTCGCCCTTCTTCTCTGGCTTTTGTTGCGTCGCTTGCTGAGCGAGGGCTGAAATAAAACAGTTCCATGAGAGTGTGTGAATCTTCAAGTACAACAGAATGATCTGTCCAGACTGAGAATACAGGGAAGGATGAAACAGGAAGAAGATTAGGGTGGATGTACAGGGTCTGAGACGACACAGCAACAGTGCTTCTCTCCTGCTGAAGAGAAGTGTATGGGTTTGATCAGATGGGTTAAGCTCTGAACTGGAGGATTCCTAGCTGCTCCTCACGTCTGCCTTTGGAGACCAGGATATTCACAAAGTATTTTGTTACAAAAGTAAAGCAGTGCCCTGGCAAACTCATGCCATACGTGACATGAAACAGATCCTCCCAAGTGGAATACAGCATACATTTGCCTTTCAGATTTACCCCCAAAGAATTTTCATTGTTCCTAATAATTTACTCCAGGTTCTCTCCTCTCTCTGCATGTTATTTACAGAAGTAGTTCAATGTACAAACTCATTTGTCTACTTTCTTTTGCTGTTAAAAATTTTCTGGGAAATTATTGGAGAAAGTTAAGCATAATTATTGTTCAGATTTTTGTCTGCCTTGTGAGACTACCTGGCCTGGAAAAATTCTCATTATGATTTTTCTGGTAACTCTCTGTTAGGAAGAGAGTTTGCTGTTGTGCTTTTGTGGCCTGGCCTATCCGGGCTCCTTGTAGACAGTGGAGAGACTGAAATTTTTCCCGAGGGAAAAATCAAAGCATCTTTATGACACACCTCTTGTAAATTGCCCTCTCCAGAGACTGGTCTCTTCCATTTATTATAGGTGGAATATAAAACTTGTGTTGAAGCAGCAGTGCTGTATCCCAGGGAGATTTTTGTATAGCCTCTTTTTGGTTTACTCTCTTGAAAGTTGATTTAGCTACATTTTGCCAGGACTAGCTGGGGTTATTTCTGGGAATGATGATCAGTAGTCCCAAAAACCACATGGAGTTCTGTCAGGTAGGGTTGCCTGCTGGAAATCTCTTATTAGGCTGTAAGGTGATGAGCGTTTGAAAAAGTCTCTGTGGCCTACTTCAGTGAGGAACTCCTGGAATAGCTGGATCTCATGAGAAATTGTTGATCCACAGTTGAAGTGTTAGGTCTGTATTTCTGTGGAGCTGTACCATGCTTATGGATGAAAGGAGGCCTGCTACCTGAAGAAGGTCCTTGTTAAAGGACAAATGCTTGACAGCTGAGTTATCCCTAATAATCCTGCTGAAGGCACTAGCTCAACAAGAGGAAAAGCTTCAGGATGTGGCCTAAGGTAGGAAGAGGGCATTATTAATGTTGATATTTTTAACAAGAAGGGAGCTGTCTGTTTCATGGTAGCGTATTCTGATTAAATTGCTCATATCTGATTTTTGAGGCAATTGGAGGACATGTCTGAGTATCACTGCAGTTATGCTATCTCCCAAGCTACAAGGATTCCACAGTGGGCAGAACCATGGTTTGTGGTTATCTCAGCAGATTCCTGGCCTTGCAGTTGAAATGGGTTTGGGCAACTTGTGATCATGTGGGCCCCTGCCTTCCTGTGCAACCTCCTGTGGAAGTTGCATTTTTAAGCTGCCTCGATGCTGTGCCTGCTGTATCCAGCTAGAAAAAGCAAAGTCCTTGTGCCTATGACACCTGTATAACGAGCATTGCTCTGACTGACTGGCTTCTCCCTTCCAGTTCATTTCAAGCATGTCTGGTAAAGTAATTTTCCTCTCATCACCCTGATGCTGTCACACCCACACCCTAATTGCAGCACCTTCCCATCAACTACCATGTCACCCTTATTACCACAGCAGTCCTCCATCTAGACTCTCAATGCTTTCCACCTAGCCCATTCCCCATGCACTGCTCTGTCCTCTTTCTCCCTCTAAATCTCCTGTCTGTATGCATAACTTAAAAATTTCTGCTCTTCTGTCACCAAAATTGAAGCAACCTCATACACTGTTTTAAGATACAGGCAATAAATTCTTCAAGAGAAGGAGATAATTTGTATAGTTTGGGAAAATCCATGAGGTTTGGCTTAGTCTGGGAAGTTTTACTAATGAGAATAAATGTGTCAGTGGAATCTCATTGTGTATCTCCTCTCAAAATTCAGATTTTCTGCTATGTGTATACTTGCTAAATTTCTGCTGTTTGCAACAACCAGGTATTAAAATCAAGAATGTTTGGTTTTCTAAAGGGCAATTTGTTTCCAGATTTAAAGCAGCATTTTAAAATCCATTGATAGAAACTTGTTCTTGGGAAAAGAGAACATGACAGTGATGATGAAAGTACCTTTCTTTCTGATACATCAACAGTGGATTTTTTTTTTTCTTGGCACATACTATTTTGAATTATTCCTATTTCACCCATTTCTCTTCCAGATGATTTTAGTTTCAAAATTACATACCAGTCCTTTCTCTACACATCACACAACTGGAGCATTTAAATGAACTGTGGCATGCTGTCATTAGAAGTGAAAGTGCGCTGAGTTCCATGTCTCTGCATTACCATAAATTGTTTGAGACCTCTTTGCAAGACTTGTTAAAATTGTTTTGAGGGATGTTTCCCACTGTTTGGTCTGGTTTTGGTCAGTATCTCAGTCATGGATAAGTACATTTTATTTTCTCTACACAGATGTTTTATCTGTCACATATAATGCCAATCAGATTAGGTAATTCCAGGTGATCTTGTCAGTTTGTTCTATATAAGTCTTTGCAGGACAGGCAACCGTACGGATGAAGTGCAGGAAATTCATTTGTCTTCTGTTCATTGTCATACTTGGCTGTCACAGAAAATCAGTTCTCACAATACCATATGTGCTAGACCCATTATCCTGCTCTATGCTATATCACATGTATTTCATGTCGACTCATGCTTGGTTTTCACATTTTAGATTAAGAGGAGTGACTGCATAACATGTTCTGAAGGTGTTTATCAAATTCACAGCTCCTGTCACACTGTGTCCTAAAGAAATTAAAATAAACACTGTTGGTGTGCAGTCTGAGGCTGGAAATTACTATTTACAACAGTTATTCTAACAGTAGTTTGTTCATTTTAGGAGGAAAAGGAAATCTGTAAAGTATGAAACAAGGTCTTCCTCTCTTATAATATTTCTTAGGCTGAGCCTAATTCTTTGGAAAGTATGTTAGGAAGAGAGAGAACACCTGCAGTTTGCATTGACTTGAACTGCACATAGGCTAGATGTTTAAGGGCAGGACTTGACAAACTACCTGTAGAAATGACAGTAAGATTATCTTAGGTGTTAGCTTTCACAGTCTGTCACAATTTTTGAAGTGACATTCAGCCAGCTCAGGTTCCTGCACAGGCGTTAATCTCACTGGGTGACTCTTCTGTGGGTAGGGGGATTCTGAGTGATCATGTGAGTCAATAAGAGTCGCAGAACCAGACCCTGAGAGAGAAGTGTTTTCAGCTTCCAGGGGTTATCCTTATACCATGTCTCTTCATTGTTGGGGTGATTTTTGACCTTCAAATCATGTGTTAAAAGACCCACTTAACTCCTGAGTACTGCTTAGGGCACAGATATCCAGAGTTCCTACTTGAATTTTGCTATGGCAATTAAGGATTATTAAGATGGGGGGAGGAATCTTAGCCTCAGTACGGTTTCTATTAATGATTTTTAACATTTGCACTGAATGGACTACATGTCTTTGAAAGATGAGCTTGTTTTGCTTTAGCATAGTCCTATGATGTCACCTAAGCAGGAGAGCAGAGTTCAAGTGTCCTATTGGCCTGCAAGCTTGCAGAAGTGATCTGTGTGTCCTTGACTACCTTAGGAAACTATATCTTTCTGTTCTTTCCCCAGACTTGAAGCATTTCTGTTGAGGATGATAATTTAATTTTGCTCCAGAACATAGACTTCTGACTGCTGAGGTCAATGTCAATCAGGACTGATTGCTTAAAGCCAGGAATAAATCCAAGAATTTATCCAAATGCAAACAGCCTTTCTGCATGGTCTGGTCAGCCCTAGTAAATTGACTAACTTTTCAAAACTTTCTTGCAAAAAGGAAGATCAGCTTTTTATCCTTCCCTCCTCCAAAAATAATGTTCTTTACAGCATGAAAAGCTGTCATGTATAACAGAGACCCTAGCTGCATGTCATCAGTGCTGGGTGGACTTATTATGGCAGGGAGCAGAAAAGATATGAAGAGCTTTTGTAGACAGACTAGATTAACTTATCTATTTATTGATTGTTTGCTTCTTTTTTTATAGAGGAAGCATTCTAACAATTTATTTTACAAGACCCACCAGCCCTACTGGTAAATGAGTTTTATTACCCAATGTGGGAACATAGGTGTCATTTTAGCAAACTGACCAGGGCACATCTCTAGTAAAATAGCAAATGGTATGGATTACAGGAGATCTTGTGACTGGTATTGCTTAGCAACTACACGTGTTTAGATCAGAGGCCTGGTGAGGTAATTCATGCTGGGGATGAATAGGTAGCATCTGACCACATAACACATGCCATGTTCAAAACAACTAACCCTTTCACTGCCTTCTGGCAGCACCCTTACCTTTCTCTAGTCCTATCTTTATAAAGCACTCTTAAGGATGAGAAATGTCACCTTTTCATAATTTGGAGAATGTTGTCCTTCTTCTACAAAAGTTTGTTCAGCTGGAATTTCTGTTGCCTGGCTAAAATTACACAGGACATATCACATTCAAGAGTCAATGTTGCTGTAGGAATTTTTACTTTTTCCTTTTATATAGCACTCACTACATAACTACTACTACATAACAAATAGGCAGACCTACCCATGTTACCCATATGTCACAAAGATGGTACCCTTGGAATAGAAAGGCATGTTTGTGGTGTTTTCTCATGATGCATTTTTTTTCTGAGGTTTGTAAATGTTATGAATGTGTCAGTACATTCTTATCTAAAGTTGAAAAACTATGTTACTTTACATTATGTAGAGTCCTAAAGGACTTGACAAGACTTTGTTCAGTGGTTTGATGAAGACTACTGTAAGAATATAACCACATCCCCAGAACTGAGCATTATGTATGTTTGCAGTGACTTCTGGAAGAGGATATTGCCCAAACACTGTGTGAATCTGCTTTTGTCCCAGGATGGAGGTGTGTGTGGTTTGTTCTTAAAAAAATAAATAATATGAAATATACCAAATCCCCTCACCAGTTTGTGTTCTTTTAAAAGCTTCCTGTATTTTCCTTGCTCTTGGCAGAGAAGTAAAAATACATTTTCAAAAACAAAATTGCAACCATTCATCCCTAACTAAGAAAAGTGTGGTGTTCCATAGTCCATCATCTCTATTAATATACTTAAGTGTTTAGGAAGTGTGATGGGCATCCTTGATGTCCTCTGTTTTGGAGCATTCTGAGTGCCTCGAGGCTGAGGTACGTGACTGTGAAGGTTATGACTTTCTCAAGCACTTATTTCACTTGCAAATCAGAAACAGTCCTAATTAATAAACAGGTCTTTCAGAACAGACAAACAAATTGTATGTTGTAGTCTGGCAGGAATTTTGAATTTGAATATCCTTCCCTTCCCCTCAACCCTTTGCTAGGAAATTGTTGAAAAGTGATTTTAATTGCCTAAAATTTTATTGTTAAGCCCAGTTTTCACAGCTGGCACTGCCCTCATGCACAAAACTACACAAACATGGTGCTGAGATGGCAAACATATAATTTCTTTATCTCTCACAAATAAAAAAAAACAACAAACCAGCATTTGGAGAGATTCTGCTCAGGACATGCTTTGTAAAGGGACTCTTATTTAAATCAGAACAAGATAGTTGTAAACCAAATACAATCATGAAACATTGTAAAAATCACGTTACACCTGAAATTTGTAGCTTTGTTTGGAATTTGAAACTATCAGCTAAAATATTTCTGATTATATAATGCGCACAAAGTGTTACCTAAACTAACAGCTCACATTGACACATCTGTGAGCAAACTGCTGAAATGAGAACTCAGGGGTCTGCTCACTGTCCAGAGACAGGGCCAGACTCTGCATGTTTTGACTCAGAAAAAAGTGTCATTGTCTTCAATACACTTAATTAATGTTCTTGGGCTATGATGATCACGGTTAAAATCTCACGAAACGAAGCAATGTGTGTGTGAGTTTGTGTGAGAAGTATCTGGAGCCGGGCTCATCTGCAACTGTTGAAGAAGCAGTACCTTGCTCTCCAAATACTGTCCATCATTTCAGGATCTTACTGTCTTCCCAAGCCAACCTGTGACACCACTGAGGAAATAAAGATAGAAAGGAGGGAGATCATTTTTCCAATGTCCTTATAGGAAGTGTGCTGGGATTGGAACCTATCTCTGAGTCTTGCTTCTTTTTCTTGATCAAAGGACTGCTCTACCTCTCCATAGAAATCCAGTGTGTATTTCAGCTGACCCTCTGTTCTGCAGGGCACCCTTTGTTTCAGATCTAAATTTAACTCTGCTTCATACACAGCTTGGCTTTTCATGCTGCTGTTATAATAAATTATAGATCTGAAAGGATGATTCACCCAACAGTAAAATCTGTTATTGTTACAGCCTGGGAACATAATACTGGTTTAGAAACTGAGATTTGGGTTTTTTTTTATTCAGGAGAGCCTTAAACCTTTTCCTCTGTGATAAATCCCAGCACCTGAACAGCTCTGTATAACTGCTGAAACACATGAATACTACCGAGCTGGTTTGTTATCTAGATGTTGTGGAGTCAGAGTTGTCTGAAATGTAAATGCAGATGGACCCCAAGGTATTTTCCTTATTAGCATGATTTTTTAATGTTTTTTCAATTGATATTTTATGGCCAAGAAGGTGAATTTTTAGGGGAAGAAGAAAAGCTCACCCAAATCAATCGATGTTAGGACCCCGTTGATTGTCTAGGTACAACTTGAACAAGTAAAGAGTTGAATGAATTCTCTACTTGCCTGTAAAAGAATCTCTGCATCCCCTGAAGGGGATGAAGGGTTCGTGGCTGCACAGCACAACTAAGTCCCTTTCCCCCTTTAAGCCTATCGTGGATAGGATCTAGTGGAGCAGAACCTCCATTTATAGCCTTCACAGTTCACAACCTGTATGTGGATACAGGGCTTGTGTGCTGAACCTCAGCTGTGCTGCCTGACTCAGCCCCTAGCCTCCACTGGCATGTAAACTGCACCTAAATCTGAAATGTGGGTTGTTCAAGGGCTGTTTGTTGGCCTTCAAATCTCATCTGTGAGAGCTTGTTCTTAGGAGGAGTAAATATCTGTTCTTCTCCTTCCCATCAAGGGCAGTCCGATAGCCTTTTGCAAGGAACTTCCAGCGGTGCTTCGGAGTTCAACAGCCTTGTCCTTGTCCTTGTCCATAGACATTTTGGGGAGGAATTAGAAGGTTATAGATTTTCCCATAATATGGAATTGTTTATCTTGCTAATGGAAGGATATTGCTGCAGTTTACTTAGGAGGTCTGAGTGAAAATATTGAAACAAGAGTCCTGAATGCTTGGAATGAAATTAGCGTGATGCAATGACTTCAGGACTGTTGGCTGCTTTACTGTTGCATTGAGTTGCTTGGTGAGTCTCTGTTTATTTCTGTTTCCTAGTTTGTGTTTATTCCTTTACTGGTTCTTATTTATCATCTTTTGTCACAGGAAATGGTGCATGTGCATTCAAATAACAGTGTAACACAAAAAGTGTCTCTAAGAAATACATACTTTTAGATGCTACATATAAACAATACAGTAAAGAGGCAGGCATCAACCCAGTCTAGGTCTTTCCAAATAATCCAGTGTTTGGATTGGTCTGGGGTGGCTGGGAGGGTTGTGTGTTTTTAAGTAAAAAACCCATTAAATTGCAAATCTGAGAGAAACCATTGTGCTGAAGACTGGTACTAGTCATATCAGTCTCTTGACTGATGGATATGTCCCTCATTTGGAGGCCTCTCTAGATGCCTTTCATAACATGATAGTAACAACACACTTAAACTTGAATTAATTTAAAAACTAATTAAAAATATTAATTTAAATTAATCTTTTCCAGAACACCTTGAAAAATCAGTTGATCTGTGGAAAGAGAGCCAGCCAGAGACAGTGCTGAAACGATGCTTTTGATCTGAATACCCACCTAATGCAGAGGTCAGACACAGCCTGCATCTGGCTGCCATCTTTTGAATGAACAATTTCAATCCTGTTCCATGTCCCCATACACTCCTGCAGGGAAAATGCACAGTTAGGTTTACGTCTGGAATTCTTATCTTCTTCAAATACAAATCCTAGGTAACACATTCTGCTAACTGCACCTAATATGTAACAACAGTGTCAGAAAATAGAAGGATGAGAACAGTTCATTCACTGTGGGATGTTTTTTGTTTGATAAATGGCAGCTTGTCCAGGTGCTGTGTTAGCAATAATTTTCAATTTGATTGAATAATGGGGGAAGGAATACATTCCTCCATTCACTCAAAATCAATTAGCAGTAGGAGGAGGCTAGCTGCTTCTCCACAAAACATGCAGGTGTTGCTCATATTCTGACTACCATAAATTGTGCAAGTGAGGTTGGGGTTTCAGGAATTGAGTGGTGTGATGGAGCAGGAAAAACAATCAGAATAAATCTGTGGAAGGATCCTTCCCTTTTTTTCTGACTGAGGAACACATTAAGTGTCTACCTAGTAAAATGTCAATTGAGATCAAAGCTTCCAAACGGCATCTCCAGTGGCAGACTGGTTTAAAGGGAAGTGTATGAGGAAATAGTAGAGTCATAGAAAGGATGATAGCTTCCGAGGCTCATTGGGGAAGATGAAATGACAGGAGGACAAGGCCGTTCTACCAAGTGGTCTGACAAACTATTTAGATTGTCAAAAACCTATTTGGCTGTCACCCAGCACTGAAGACACAATAAAATCCATTGATGTTAATCTTGTCAAACGACCAAAAATGCTGCTTGATGTTGAGATTGCTGACCCATTCTGGGCCTTGCTTTAATCAAAATCCGCCCAGACTCAGAGATTAATGCTTAAGTGCACATTTGCTGGGCTACCACCAACAGACTCTCTCAAAAGTCTAGCTTCATGTGTAGGATGTAAAACCCAGGCTGATGGATGAGAACAGAGCCCGTGCCCTTCTTAGGAAAGACAACAGCTCTTAGCCCTTCCTCATTTTTAAGTAGTGAGATTATAATTCCAAGCCTCATATGTTCAAGGATGTAAGTTTTAAATGCAAGTTACCAAGGTCAGGGTCTGAGAAGATATATTCTAAATTGCCAAGAGGAATGGGAAGTCCGAAGACAGAGGCTCCTCTGAAGTGCCTGCTGGCAAGCGTTATTTGCTTCCTGTTGAGGATGCTGGCTTCAGGCACCCAATTTGGTTGCCTTACTCTCTCTGCATTCCATGAGCAGGCACTATAACAAATATTAGAATGCAAGCATCCTTCACGGGCAAATCTGTCTTGCTGAGTACTTCAGAACTCATTTTTCCTTCCAACATAAACAGAGGGAGCTTTACTCCTTTCAGTTGTGATTTTTACCTTTACATCCTTAGGGGAGTAGAAAACAGGCGACCTGGCTGTAAATTAAGGTCAGAATTGCAGTGTGTGTATCCACATGGTTTCTACCATCAGATAAATACACAGATAAACATGTGGTAGCTATTTTAATCAATCATACCCTGGGAGCTTTGCCCACTGTGTTCCCAAGAACAGGGTGCAAGATGCATCACTCTAAAGAAATTCCACACATTGCAGCAAGTGACCCCTTACCAAAACCAGGGCTGAGAAAAACTGTAATTTCCTTATTAGAATCACATGTCATCACCTTGCCAGCTACATTCTTGAATGCTCCTCAGCTCTTTTTTTTGCACTGGCTTCCCACAAGCATTGCACATAAAACCAGGGTGACTCACAGCATCCTTCTATGTCAAACAATTCTCCGAAAAGGCTGTGCTGGAGTCATTTGATGCCGTGTTTGCTAGTGCCCTGGAGGCCTCCAGGCAATCCCCAAGTCAGCTGAGTTCATGTCACCAGAGATAAGTAGTTGGCACTCAGACTGCATGTCTGCACAACTTTGACTTTTTTTTAGTCAAAAGTAATTTTACAATTTATTTGGAAATCACATATTGCTCACCAAATATAGGAAACAGGTCGCATTGCAGTCAATATTTTCCAGGTGCCCAATGGTCAGGTCTGATTGGTGACTCATTCAGAAGCTCCTTTTGGCTTTGGTTCTTCTAGCTGAGCTATTTGCAGCAAGCAGTGTTTGTGTTTGGCAGATAACCATATTACAAAAGTGAGTAAACACTAGTTATTTACAGGATAGATAATTGCCCGGAGGAGCAATGATCACCACTTTTCCTCATTTTCCCATTTTCTTCTTCTGTCTCCTCAAAATTTGGATTTTTGCCTTGTGGAAGCAAGTTTTTGAGTTAAAAATTGGAAAACTTTTTAACTCTGTGGGTCAAGGAAGAAGCAGTTTCTGGACAGCACCTTCAGGGAAGTCTGTTTTCAAAACTTTGAGGACTATATTAAACTGGAACTGTGCAGAGTGAAATTTTTACTTTTTTTACCTTGGATCCAAGTTTACACAGCTCCCTTCATGTTTTTAGAAAGTATTTCTTCAAAGGAGCTCTGAAACTCCTTTTTAGATGATGGATTGGGGTTCTCTAAAGCATAGATCTCCAGCAGGACTGCTGAAAAAGGCAGTGAACTAACTATCTGAATAGGAAGACTTTTTTTACTCAGGTCCTGTTAATCCCAGCCCACTCTCAAACGATTAGCAGGGTGTCGGCTGGAGGAAGCTGTGGTGCTCCACACGCAGTTGGCCTTGCCTGCACTTTCAAGGCATGATCAAGCAGCTCTTTCTGTGGGCCCCAGAGGACTGTGTGCTATGCCTCAGCATGAGGAAGCAGAACAAGATCCTCCAAGGGAATGTACTTGTCAGTTCCCTCCAGGATGGGAGATGAAGTTATGCTATCCAGGACATGTCCGTACAAGGGGGCTGGAGCGCACAAATGAAATGGCACAGAAATACACTGGTGAGGACTGTGGGTGCTGGCACAGCCACCAGACAGTAAAGACCAGTGGTGCAACTGGATATATTTGGCTTGGAATACATATAATACATAGGATTTCATGATCAGTCTGTACTCTTCCTTGAATCCAAACAGACACAGGCAAAGATTAAAACTTTTCTCTTTTGCAAAGAGGGTTTTTACTTTTCTGGAATCACAGCCTTCCATCTGCTGAGCTCAAATTTCTGAGTCTAAAAATGCTCTTCAAAGTCCCACCTTCAGTTTTCAGATAGGCTCCTAAGAATTGTCTCTCTGTATAACCACCCTAACTTCCAGTGAAAGTTTAATAGGCTGCTGCACAAAATGTGAATTCTAAGATTATAAAGCTCCTCTTGTTATAAGTAAAAAAAATTCAGAGATAAAAGATTCATGGTTTCACTGCAACTTTTACACAGAATGAATTTAAGCATTAACTTCGCAGCTTCAGTTTCATTTAAACATTAGTGAATGCTTGCTCAGCTCTCAATAGCAAGAGAGAGTTCATCTGGATAGCATAACTTCATCTCCCATCCTATTCTAGGGATGGAGTAGGAACTCACAGCAGGAACACAGCTTCAAGCTTAGAATCCACTCAGTACTGGAACAGCTCAGGACATAGTAACACTGGAAAAGGGAAAAATTTTTATAGGCAGATTGCTCTGCTGGAATAGCTACTGCCTGCCTGAAAGCCCTGCGATTGTTTTGGAGATACTTTAGGTTACTGCCTGTAATGTAAGCAAAGACAGCCCAACAGTTGGTGAAATCCTCCATCACATTAGATTTCCATGTTTCTCATGGTGATATCAAGTGAGAATTCAAAGAGAAAGTTGATTGACCTGTTATTATACTGGTACAAGATATGAGTGTTATCTTTCTAGTGCACCCAAAATAATCCTCATGTTTGAAAATGAGTTACTGTGTATGACCATGCTCAAGGGCATCCCTGAGAGTGCATGAGATAGAATGAAAAAGGCATCATGCATCTCCCCTTCCCATTAAGGAGACTGAGTTCTGTTCTGAGTCAGAACAGTTTGCATGAGAACATAAGTCCAAATTATGGAAGTTATTTTGATAATGATGTTGTGTCTAGGCAGGCTTTGAGAATGCCCATGTCAGAAAAGTAAGGACTTTGGAGAATTTTTGCGTCTGTTAATACTAGAAATTTTGAGTCTGCTGTCCTTGTGCTCATTAAAGTGCGACCACTATAATAGGCTAGTAGTATTTCACAATAAGCAAAATTGTTTTATAAGCATGAACACAATTCTTCGGTGTCCTTTTGTCTATAAATAGCCATATTTTGCATCATGCCTTTCACCCTTTAAAAAAACCAAACAGCCAAACCGCAAACAACAGCCTCCTCCCTCTCCCCCAACCAGCCAAGCCCCAAAGCTTCAATGGAGCACAAAGAAGCTCATCTGTGCCAGCTAACCAGCTAGTTTGGTGTAGCATAAGGTGCAGGAAAGGAATGAATGTGACTTGTTGTGACTGATTAAGAGGGGCAGGGAAGGAGCATGGGGAACAATGAATGCATGCTGTGTGGAGTGTGCATAGTCCTGGAAAGTAAGAGAGTGAAATGCTGCTGAAATATTGATAGGGTGGATAGGATCTGGAATGATTGACGGCATGTGTGTATGTCTTGGCAAGTTTAATTGGATTTGTTGGGGTAGAGGGTGGAAGAATGTGGTGCATTTCCTTTTATGGGTTTCTTTCAGTCACTTCTTTTCTTTCCTATAGAGTTGACATTCAATGCATATACTTTTCATTGTCTGCATAGAAAACCTGGTCTTTATTCTCCTAAATTTTAAGGTTGAGGGAGCTGCATAGTGGAGATGAAAAGAGATGTAAAACAGCTTTCATTGCTTTTTATTTACTACTTGTCTTCACTCTTCAGTGAGCAGTCATGCCTAGTGAGACTGGTGACTTGGAGGGGAAAGAAAAAAGAGTATGTAATTGAATGGTGGCTAAATGAATTTCAGTATTATGATGCCCATCATAACAAGAATTCTTCCATTAGGACTTGTGTATGTGCTCTACTGAGTATTACTGTGTTTTTCTTTTTGGCTTATCATCAGTAACCACATTCCTATCATCCTGCCACAAGATGGGAAATTGGGGCTCTATGCACGAAGGTCTTAGTGAGTTATGAAGTCCAGAATCCCCAAAATGCTGGACACCCCAGTTCCCATTCAGCCTCCCAACTTCTGCTGAAACAACTAGGTGTCTGTGGAGAGCCACCTCAGTTGCTTTGATGGTCAAAGCCTGGATTTCCAACAAGTTTCCAGACACAGTGTATGTGGGTTTTCTCTGCAAGGCTGTCTTCTAGCCTTTTCTCCCTCATGCCTTTCTGCAGCACGAGCATACTGTGCATTTAAGCAGAGCTGTCAAACCATCTGTTCTGTCCCCAGTTGTGACTTCCCATTCTGGTATAAATCAGTAGTTCCTCTGATGTCAAAACTAGAAAGAAAAAAGCCTGTCTTGATTGCTGATATCTGTAAAGTTGGGGTTTTTATGGGTTTTGGTTTGCTTTATGTTGTTTACAGGGCTTTTTTTGTTTTGGTTTGGGTTTTTTTGTTAATGGATTTTGGTGTTGTAGGTCAGAGAGCTGGTGCTGAGGATGACCGTTTCCAAGGTGTTTCCAAGTGAGAACATCAATTGCTGCTGCAGGGCTCAGTGGGAGAGAGGCCTGGTGTGAGTGTGAGTGAAGGAGCAGTGAATCCAGGAGGCTTCCCTTGTGTGGTGAAGATGAACAACTACTGATAAAGGACGCTGTATCAAAAGGTAAAAAATTTCACTTGTTCCTATTCTGAGTTTGGAATGACTCATTAGCCAAGACTTAGTAATCCTTTGCAAACTTGTGATGTTTCCAAGCCTTCGTGCATATACTTCAGGGCTTTTGTTTCTTCCCTTCTTTCTGCTTCACTCTGCCCCATGAGCAAGCTTAACAGTCTGTGAAAACCAATGGGTTGGTAGCTGTAAGGAGGGAGGACTTAATGACATGTTCAGTCATCTCTGAAGAGATGAAGCCAAACATGTGTCTGGTAGCAGGATATTTTTGGAGCTGTTTGTCTATTTTCAAATAACAAGTTTAATGTAATAATGTCATTACACAGCTCTAAATTCAAGGATGTGTTTTCACTGGAACACAA
The DNA here is from genome assembly GCA_034509185.1 of Euphonia xanthogaster. Lineage (NCBI taxonomy): Eukaryota > Metazoa > Chordata > Aves > Passeriformes > Fringillidae > Euphonia > Euphonia xanthogaster. Next base: position 12,614,486 of record JAYDZK010000271.1, on the reverse strand, counting down.
TAGAAGCTAAGCTATCAGTCAGATAGCTCATTTTCATTGCAATAACAGCCAGTTTCACTGGCAGAAGTATTTCTGAATTTTGCGCTTTTAGTTACTTAAGGCTGCTTTTGGTGTGAGATAAATGTGTCTTCCTTAGAACAATTAAAGACTTCTGGGGAAAAAAGAGGGAAAGTATAGGAGAATAGTCTGCTTGTTTGTTTGATCTGATTTGTTTTTATTAGTGTGTAAGCTAAATTCAATTTCTGAGTAAAATTGTTGATTCATGAAACCACGCATCATTTTTCTGCTCTGGATGTTGTACTTCCTTTCTTATGAAAAACCTGCATTTAGGGAAAAAGCCTAAACAGCAGAGATATCATTCATGAAGAGTCCACCAATGTCTTTATTGCTTCACTAATCAACAAACATCTATCTCTGCTTGCTGCAAATTTGCTCCCATTGCACCAAATGTTAACTCTTTAATCTTAGCACCCTCTGCTGTGGACAGCTATAACAACATCATACTGAATTATTCTTGATTTATACCTTGTGTACTTCTTTTGTACCAAAGGGTTTACAAATGTAATAAAACTTGTATCAATGGAGCTACATGAATATGGCATGAAAAATGTATTCTTTTTCTTCTGTATTCTTTGAATACAAACAAAAAGTTCTAAATTGTTGTAGATTAGAGAAACCAAACCATAATCTTAACCTTTGCAAAATAGAAGTGTAGGCAGGCAACCTTGCTTCAGTCTGGAGATCAGCTCCAGGTTGGTGAGTCCACAAGAAAAAGCCTATATTTGCCATATGCACTGATCGTATCACATCTACCTCTGGTGATTCCACTTCTAAAATGTCAAAATAGACAAGAAGTGAAGAGTGAGTGTGACATATCTGGGGTGCATGGGCACAGTATCACCAGCTGGACAAAAGTGGTGGCTGTCCAACTTTGCTCTGCAAATTGATGCAGCCTCATCTTGAGTCCTGAGGGCATCACAATATTAAAAAAAGCATTATTAAACTATTAGCATCCAAAGGAGGGCCACAGAATGGTGAAGTGTCTGGAGGTGAAGCCGAATGCGAAGCGGCTGAGATCACTGGGTCTGTTCAGCCTGGACAAGAGGAGACTGAGGGCAGACCTCACTGCAGTTACAGCTTCCTCTGTGGGGAAGAGAAGGCACAGGCACTGATCTCTTCACTCTGGTGAGCAGTGACTGGATTTGAGGGAATGGCCTGAAGCTGAGGCAGGGGAGGTTTAGGTTTGATACTAGTAAAAAGTTCTCCACCAGAGGGTGGTTGGGCACTGTAACAGCTCCCCAGGGAAGTGGTCACAGCACCAGCCTGGCAGAGTTCAAGTAGTGTTTGGACAATGCTCTGAGGCTCCTGGTATGACTCTCGGGGTGTTCTCTGCAGGGCCAGGAGTTGGACTCGATTATCCTTGACACTGATGTCATGCATCAGTCCCTTCCAACTCAGTGTATTCCATGTTTCTGTGATATCAGCCTAATTTATAATAAAAATATTGCAGGGATTATACTTTAAAATCAAACTTTGTTATTGTATCTTTCCAGTAACCGTTCAATTATTTTGATCTCATTTACAGGGGAGGATTTCGCTTAGTTTTAGCAGAGGTACAGTCTGAAAACTGAAGGAAGAAACTTTCTAGAGGTAAGTTAAGAATTACGAACTCTTTTGCATTTGATTACAGACAGAAAATCTCTTTTCCCTCCGTAATGAAGTGATCTGCGCCCTAGATCCTCAGTTGGAAACACTGTTTCTAGTGAACCTTTCTTCTTTCTTTTCCTTCATCTCACATTTTGAACCTTCCTCCAGCCTATGTAAGGCTTGGAGGCCAACCTGATGGCTTTCCCAGAAGGGTGCTTTTGAAAAATGCAGTAATTTCAGAATAGACAGAAGCAGTTCTTTGTACTTTCAGTGTTTTCCTTTACATGATTAAGTATTTGATATCAACCCTCCCTTCATATTTTCTGTTTTCTAGAAAGCAGCATGTGTAACAGCAGTAAGAGTAAGAATCTGTCTTACCCTTCTCACTCCTCCAACTCCATCTGCTGATCACTCATATGAGAGCTCTAACATCAGAGCTGCTTCTGAGCATTATTGAAGATGTGGAACAGTGAAATCTTTTTTGTCAAGCCTCCAAGAGCAAATAGCAGCAGAGATGAGATTTTGAATATGTTGGTAATACTGCTCTATTGATCTCAAAACAGTTTACAAGCATTAACTAATTAAGCTTTAAAACAACAAAGTAAGTTTGCATTAATGACACCCATTTAGCAAATGAAGAAGTGGAGGTAAACAAAGGGTGAAATGACCAGAGTCAAGTGATGAGTGAAGGTCAGAGGAAGGTCTCCTGTTTTCTATTTGTTCTGCTTTTATGTGATCTCATTGAGAAAATTTTTGCAGTGGACCTTGCAGCCATTTTAGTTTGAAACATTTGGACATTTTATCACAATCTTGAGCTTTTTTTACAAGAATCAAGGTAATATAAAAACTCATAAAAGTAATGAACATTTTTAGTCTCTCAGGTCCAGCTTTGATTTTCAAGAGGCAATTTCTTATAGCAGAATGAGGCCAGCAGTAGTTGTGGGCTGTTCTGTGTTGTGAGCCTTTTGTGTTTTTGTGCTTCATTTGTGTTTTTTTTCTGGTGGTGCTAGATTGACAGAAAAGTGCCTTAAGCTTCAAAATGGGAGCCCCTTCATGTGGGCTTGACACTGATGTCATGCATCTCCCCCAGCCTTCCTATGGGAGGACTGAGGCCTTCTCAAGGGATTGCTCTGCTCTGGTTATCCCAGCCAGTGACCCTCAGGGGCTGTTACAGAGTGGAATGGCTTAGAGTCAGTGGAGCAACCCTGGATTAAAATCAGTGTTAAAAATTGGAGGATTAGGCACACAGTAAGTGAATCATGCAGACCAGCGCTGACCCAAACAGAGGATGATGGCTTAGGGCAGGTTCCTTGGAGACATTAGGTTATCCTTGGAAAGGGAGGTCTCAAAGCCAAGCCTTATACTTTCTTAATGGGTTTCATTAGAAAGAAATAAAAGGAACTGGAAAAAAAGACATGTAGCTTAAAAGGGAACAGCGTCGGCACAGTCTAAAATTTGTTCCATTTTTCAATAAATGAAGCCAATGCTGCCTTGAAATTCATGTCCCTTCAAAGTTCAAGGAGGCCTGTATTGTTGGCCTGCACAGTCAGAACGCTCCAGCCACTTATTGTATGTGGAATGCACTCCAGGGACTGACTGAAAAAATATGATTTAGTGAAAGCTTGTACCCAAAACACATCATTGGCCTCTGATCTCTGAACATTTAAATATTTCAAGCTTACAAGCGGACGCTGTCACGAGGACAGACCCTGATCCCTAGCTGATTCTAGAACATCTGTTGAGGCATTTACCAAGTTAATAGATTAGCTATGAGAATCAGGCAGGTGTTTTTCACCAAAGCCAGAAAACATCAAAATCAGATTGCCCTCCAAGTCTTTCAGCACAGGCAATCGAGTTAGAATGACTCATAGAGTCTAACAGATAATAAAACACACATAACATTTGCTTTAAGGTACAGGTGGGGATATTTTGTACTGCACTTAGGAGAAAGAAAAACTAACTCTATTTGGGAATAGAGTAATTGAATACAGATGGGAGGAGGCAAATGAAAGAATTTAGCAAATATCTCAGTGGAATAGCTAATGGGAACGAGACAGAATAGGAAATTAAAAATTATTCGAAGCAGATGGACCATTCTTTGAGTTTTTTAAAATTTATTAGGGCTGCGAAAAAAATGTGTCTGTTTATTTTCCACGGCCATGAAATTAATGACTTGGTGAGTTGTGCTTGTGCAATTTTATGACTGCCATGTCATTTGTCATAATTTAGGTTCTGTTTGATATGGATTTATGAATATTTCCTCCCCCCAGCATGATTTATGGGTGTTGGTCATATGTGAATTAGACTGTCACCTTTAGTATGAAAAAGTACAAATGACAGATTATAAAAAAAAATGCTCAAGTCCTTAGTGCTGGAAAGCAGAGTTCACAATTCCCTGCTCTGCTTCTTCATTGAAGTTTTTGTTTGGAGCTACGATTAAATGTTTGGACTTGAGTCAAGCATATGGAAACATTGAGAGGGCTTGAATAGATCTGAACTCATCTGAACTTCACCTGTGAAACTCAGTTTGAGTCATCCTTTCCTTGTATTATGCATTGGGAAAAGAAAAAATCTGTACGCTACTTGCTGTAGGAACAACTGATTTACTGTAACAGAGCAGCAAGTTGGCCTTGAAAATTTGCTGTCCTGCTTCCAGTAGTGGCTAACTCTGGGTGAAACTTCCATGAAAAGTGGAAATAATCTTACGCAGTATGTTCAGTTATGCAGCACTGCATAGTTGAAGTAGTGAAGTTAAAGAACATATGAAACAGGCTGGATTCCTGTAATAATAATAGTGTTCTAGGTCTAGATCCAAAGCACTAACTTTTATACTAGCTGTTATCACTTCCATGAAAACTACTACTCTTTGCTATTTGTTTTGCAATGTGTAGCAGCAGCATGCACCAATTTAGGACAGAAGGAGAAGCACAGTTGCTCCTGGATTTGAGCCACCTGACTTCAAGTATAAAACTGTGGCACCTAAGTTAGTACCTAATCACCCAAGGCTCCCCCATTGATTCTGGAAAGTGATATGCACCTCCAGAGGCTAATTTAGCCCACGTGTCTTCATCCATTGACTATGCAGGCAGAGAAAAACAGTACCCCTTCCTCATTTAGCTCCCCAGTTTGGTCTAGAAATTCATGTGGGAGGAATAAGAGCCCAGCATGGGATGCAGCTTTAAAAACAAGAAACAATACACCTTGCGTGTCAGCAATGCATTGCCAAGCATCTTGCATTCTGAGCTAGCAAATGTTTCCTTTATGGGGGATACAACTGGTTCCTTCTACAGCTCTTAAAGAGCTGTATGCTAAAGCCCATTTACTGAGGCCCAGCATTGCTTTTCCAGTGGAGGCTGATAATTCTTACTGGATATCTCTGCACTTGTGCAGAAAGTATGGTTACTTCACAGGGAGCCACCAGAGCAGTCTTGGCATGTTTTGCTAGCACCTATTACCTTTAAGGCTAATTGAGTTCCTCTTTTTTTGTCTTGTTTTTTTTTTAATAGCTAGTCAAGCAAGAACCTGCATTAGCAGGTCATGTCTGCTGTAGTGATGGTAGCTGAAATGCTTCACTGTGGTGATATGCAGCTGCACAGGACGGGACTAACTTGTAAAAATAAACCTGGATCACTTCTATTTGAATTAAAGAGTTAAATCCAGTAATCTTAGAATGATAGTCATTAAGGTTGGAAAATTTAAGATCATTGAGTCCACCACTGTTACTTTGCTGACTCGTCAAGAAACCTGCACAACTTTTGAAGAAAGCTTCGCTCGTCAATTGTGGTACATTGATCTATCAGAAATATTCTATTTGCTTTGGCTGATGAAACTTGTATTCATCTAGCACATCTAATTAACCTATTCCCAAGCTCCAAAGCTACTTTCACAGTGTTAAAGTAGCTGTTCTTTAAGTTGTCTGGCAGTTCCTAAGTGCAAATTTTTCAGAAGACAGAAAACTGAAAAATTTCAGTTTGAGTTAAATAAAATATTTTGCCTAAATGAAAATAAAATGCACTGCTTAGGATTTACCTATGTTTAATAAGTTTTCCCCTTACTTGAGAAATGCTTCTGAAAAAGCTCCTCTTGAATTTTTTTTCAGAAATAGTTTTTTAAAATTACCAGAAGTCAATAATTTTAGTGGTTTTCCAATATTTCTGGGGTTTTTTTTCCCTATATGGAAATGGGGAAAATGAAGCAAATTTGCAGAACCTTTTGTTTCAACAAGTCTGCATTTATGTCCCCCCCCCCTTTTTTTTTTTTTGTCAAAGCATTGAGTCTAGATTATTTCTCTTAGTTACTTTTCTATTTTTTCACTTACTGGATGGATTGTCTTGTAAATTTTGCATTATGTTTCACCATATTTTGAAGTCAGTGAACTAAATACAAAATGCTTTTCTGTAAAAACAGTTATACTAGATTTGGGGTGGAGAAAGGAGAATATGAGCTGTTGGATAACAGTAGTGTTCTCACTGAGCTTAGATTGGAGCTGTTTTGTCAGTATCTGGCACTTGAAAGGCCAACCTGCTCCTACCCTGTTACCATAAAGAAATTTGCCAGGAAGGCAGGTGTCTAACTATACAGGCAATCAGATTACAGAGCAAAGTAATCATGATTTCTGATTTTCAGCATAGGTTGCCACATTATCACATGTACTTTGGAAGAGAGGGAGAAGTAATCAGAGCAAGATAAGGACAAGGGTGGAGATCATTTGAACCAGTACAGTTACAATAGGGTAGTAAATTTTATGTAGCTTTTATTAAGCCATTTTTTTTTCTTTTATACAAAAAATAAGGTAAAGCTATCTGAAAATGAGAAAATTCCTGAGTTTGCTTTCATTTGTTTTTAAGAGTTACTGAAATGTAGCAGTGTGTTTCTTGGGAGGCACCATTTGCACACACATGTCTGCAACTCTGAGCTAGTCACAGCTGCAGAGTTTCTTTAAGGCATGCATGCTTGGCTTTGACATGCTGAGATTTATGGTGAGATTTAAGTTCTTGTACCAATGGTGACGTTTCCTGAATAGTTTTCATCCAGATGGTCTCGGAGAGGATAAGGTTTAACAAGATTTATTCACTGAGAGGGGGCAATGTGAATTAAAATTACAAGGGGTACTGTATATACACTAATTCTTTGCCATTCACTGCCTCGTGAAATGTAGAAAATCCTTGCTCTTCATTCCCCCCAAACGAAGTTAAATGGAGTTGCTTCTTTCAACATACTGTTCTACTCTGAGCAGATCAGGGCTCTGGCAAACAAGTGCTATTAATTTTGGTGGGATGGAGGAAGGGGATACTGCCTTTAATGTCTACCCTGCCACTTTGCCTCAGACTTTCACCTTACTAGTGGAGGCAGCAGATGTAAGCAAGTGCCAGTTTATCAACTGTTACAGTTTGCAGACCATTGGCAGTTAAAATTAATGTGCTGGCTCAGAGCTCTATGGATGAGGGTTGGACCATATCGCTTTCTGATGGCTCTGTTTCAGCTTCTGGTGGGGGACTGCTGCAGACAGCTGGGAGAGGTAACCTCTTAAGCCATTATCACTAAATCCAGCACAACCTCTCTGAGTGAGCTCCAAGCCTTTGGCCTTTGAGAGCCATTAGGGCTCCCCACACTGTTGGGGGTCCTGAGGCTGTATCTTCAATGGGTTACTTAAAATCAGAGGAGCACCAACAGTTGGTGCAGGCTGAGTATCTAGGCAATGCTAATTCAGATTATGATAGCTGAAACTAGATTTTCTGGAAAACTATACATATTAAAACCAGAAGTATTGATGTCATTTCATACTGAAACCTTGTCAGTTTTTATAAGGCTATTGACTCACAGTGAAACAGTTAAGCAAATGCTTAACTGCTGCAAGGTAAGTATCTTCATCAAAGAAAACTAGCAGGTATTGATGCCATGCTTAAAGCTAAACAGTTTGTAAGCATTTTGTTGGACAGAGTAAATTTTGTTTTTCAGGTTTTTCTGTTTAAAATACTGTGAAGTGACTGTGGAAGCTCTGGAATTAGTGGCTTACTCAATTTCTACTTAAAAAATAAACTGAGTTGAGGTGTTAGAGGTCAGTATCTTATATCCATTTGCCATTTTCCTGACTTGCAGGCTTAGTTTTGTCCCCATATTGAGAAGTATTGGAAGTATCTTAACTCTTAACAATTTAGCTTCTTTAGCGGGATTGAGACATTTCAGGTTGAATATCATAATATTGAACCAAAACTCAAGTGACAGAAGTCCAATTCATCCTAGAGGAGCATTTATAGGAAAATAGAATGTACTGCTTGATAAGAAGAGAAACAAATTGACAGCATATTGCCTTTACCACTTTGAGCATGTTCAAGGTAGGTGGTTTTTTTTATTATTTTGCTTTCCTATCTCATATTATTTGCAGAAATACTTTTCATTCATTGCCTGTTGCCAGTTGAGCTCTAATGTAAGATCTTCACAATCAGTGATTGGTCTTGAGTTCTTCAATATTGGAGTTGTCAATTTGTGAATCTTTTGTTTTTGAAGGGTAACTACTCAGTGTTTCATGAAGTTATCTTCATATGAAGTGCCCTTCATGTTGTTTCAATTTCAGCAGTTGCAAGTACAGGTACTGAAAAATCACTAATTGCTTTTATAATAATGGGCTGGTGAACAACTCATTTTTAAAACAATGGGAAATTAAGGGAGAAGACTTTGTGGTTGTTCTTTATGTATAAGAGTGGACATGAGTAAAATGTCAAAGAGTTAGTAATTATACTGAAATAGGGCTTGTTGTATTGTAGCAAGTTAAAAATGTGCCTCTTGCCGCAGAGCTTGCATTAATACTGTTTGAGAGAAGTAGCATCAATGCAGTGTAATAGACTTTTATAAATAGGCCAGAACAGTCATCTGTCTCTGGGTTGGTGTGATAGCTGAATACAGTGAACATGAACATCTTGACAAGCAAGTAGCAAAATCTATCAATCACTTTCAGCATGAAGATGCTGTGATAATTAGGTTTACACTGGTAATAAAATATGGATAAATAAAGTGTTCAAAGCCATGGAAAATGTAGGGTCCATAGTGAATATCCTATAAAATATAAAGGAGGGCATCACCATAAATTCATCTAGCCATGTAGACTGAGATCATTATTCTCTTGACCCATCTTGCTATTTTTAGAATAAAATTCATGCATTTTTCAATCAGCACTGTTCAATGATAAAATCACTCCAAGGCTTAAAGCCTAGGCTGGATTCTTTTCTTGTGGTGCACATGTGCAAGGATGTTCAGTGTCCTTCCTGTTGATGGTGCTGATGCCCTCAGCACAGAAGTATGGTGGCATGTTTTATTTAGTGCTTGTCACTTTTTCTTTCTGGTATTGGACCGATAAAGATTGGGGTGTGCTCTGCTTCCTTTTATGCTCCTCTTTGTGGGTGGTTAGCTCCATTTATTTCAGTGGAATTACTCTAAGTTCATGGTTTGAGGAAAAAAAAACTTCCTGGTCTAGTGGCTTCTGGTGCTAATGAGTCAAAGTCTCCTAGACTGAGAAATTATGTTTCACGTGACTTCTGGGGGAAAAAAGGTCCTGGTTTTTTTCCTTTCCTAGGGTATTGTCACAGGCAGGACAAGGCTTTTCTAGTGGCAATTCATTACATTTACATCAAGTTTCAATCTCTTTGTAATTGCAGGTTAATCTATATTTTAGCATAAGGCCTAGTCCGAATCACTAACCTGCCCCACCCTAGATGGCACCTGATTTTTTTTTATTATTATTTTAAGAAAATTAGTAAATTCAGTTCATGAAAAAGTGGTAGTTTGTCAGCCAAGTCTTTGTGTTTGACTGTGGCACAGCCATGCTCAGACAACAGCAGAGAAGGCTTCTCCTCCCAGTGTGCCTCCACCCTGGCCTGTAGTGGGGGAGAGGTAGTTTTGCTTCCTATGCTTCATTGGATTCTTGGCACTGTCTGCTGAGAGTGGCAATGGAGTTGCCAGTTGTGGCATGCAGGTTTATTGCTGGGAATTGAGCCAGAGCCACCAATCCATTTTGCACAGACAGTGAACAGCAATGGTAAATACTTCTTGTTCATTACCAACCTAAGCTGGATTTGAACTGAAGACTTGGAAGTGAAAGACTGTCTTCCATTCCTTAATCCCTTTAACATTTCAGTCTGCCTCATAAAATTTTCTAAAACCAAATGTAAACCTTGTGTATAAAATGAAATCCAGAGGAGAAAAGAAAATCCAGAGTGAAGACTGAGACTGTTTTCTTCTTCAGCAAGCTTCTTTGCTAGTAATGACCCTGGAAAATTGTTCCCTGATTATTCTCTTGAGAGATTACTCTAATTTCTTGCTGCTGTAGATGGCCATATGATCAATTGTCATCAGTTACTGCCTGATGATGGGTCATTACTTACCGGTGCATACTTGGGGGAAAAACACATGCGACTTCCATTAGGAGGCAGAGTGCACCTACATCAAATATGAAGTATACACTGAGTTCTTATTAATAACATTTCAAGACTGTCCTCCTAAAATTCCTAGCACCGGAGCTGCCGTCATAGTGGAAGAACTGAAACTATGAAAGATTTGCAGCTTACAGCCAGGCAAATGAGTATTCCCCTAAGTAAAATATCTGATTTTCAGCTGAGCATTTCAATAACAGATCAGTTTTATTGAGAAAGAAAATTAAAGCTCATACTCGGTGCTCTTTGCTTCAGGATTTCCTAGCTAAATTAATTAATTTAATTTAATTAAGGTACAGCCAGTATAAATATTTCCTTCTTGTTCCATTTCAACATTAAGAATGCATGTATGGTGCTATGGAAAATGCTACATCTCCTGGGTGCTGCGTTGGCCAGGAGGTTTGAATATCTTCAAGAATATGGAGATTATTTTAGTGAAATTTTAAAATGCATTACTTTCATGTTTTCTAAACTTCCTAGTAGAAATCCAAATCAAACAGACCTTCAGCTGAGTGAACTACTGAGAACTAAACAATGTAATGCAAGCACTGTCCTACTGTGCTGAGTGGCCTTTTGAATGGATTCTGCAAGGGCAACATCTTTCCTCTAAGGCTGAAGACAGGTTCTATCTAGATCACAGGGATTTTCATTTAGGCTTTTGAAGTGAAATCTAGTAGATCAAGAGGAAGCAAGATAGAAAAAGGTGAAATTGGAAGAAGCAGTTGTTTTTGGTCCCAGTAAACAGAAAGCATTGAAATATGGAGGGAAAGGTTTGGCTGAGAGTTGGCCTTTTCTAGTCATATTGCTGTGTGTACCCACTGGCACTGAATGACACTGGGTCTGGTGCATGGTGTTGTAAATTAATAGATATGCAAATAAGTGTTGTGTGAGTAGGATTGGTTTTCCTGTTTCCCCCCACTTCCCCAAGGTCCCATGTCTGTGTGGAAGACCTCTTAAGAAGAAGCCTTAAGAGAAGCAAAGAAAAAAAGGAAGGCTCATCCTCTGACTTGTGCTTATTGGTATCTTTTGTGCCAACTGCCACTAAAGGCACCGGTGAGGAATCACAAGCACAGATTTTTATCCATGAAGAAACCAAAGACTATGTAAAAATGTGCAGGTTACTGGAATAACTTTGTTATAAAGTTATTTGAAGTGACTAGCAGACTACTTAGTTTTAACCACCTCATGAATTGGCCTTGGATGGTTACTTGTAATATGCTGTTTAACGCTGGAATGTACATTCTGGGGAAGGATCATTTTAGGAAATATGGTCTCTACACCTTCCAGCTTCCATGCCCTGTGCTCACTCATCTATATTTATTATGTTGCTTGGGTTTAGATGGGGAATTTTACAAAGGAAGTTTGAGCCACAATCCCACTGAACTATAGGGAGGGCTCAGTATCCCCTTAAATTATGTTATAAAATTGTAGGTAAAAGTTTGCAGACAGTTCAATTTGAAGTAATTTAGGGCTATGTAGATGCCAGGTGGAATTACCAAGGGTTCCTAAAGTGATCAAAGGCCTGATGTCCACTGAAAGACAAGTAGGATTTAGGATCTTCTCCATATCCTCTAGTCACTACGCTATTTCTTCAGACGATGAAGCGTGTTTTTAAATTTGTCCTCAAGCTTACCCACCCCAGTGCCCAGTGGTAACTGAAGCAGGACTGCAGCTGCCATTTCACGTTCTCTCTGGCACCATCTAGTGACTCCAGAACGACTCTTCCAACCACTGCTCTTTCCCACTGCTGAACAAGATGTGCTCTCCTTTGGCAATAGCTTAAAATTCAGATCAGTGCAGATGTCGCTCTCATGAAAAGAACTCACCTTAGAGCAATGGCTGCAAAGCTTTTTGGGAGAAAGCTTTGTAGTCTGGCTCTTGTACTAACACTTTAGATTCGTAATTCAAGGTGCAAAACTGCCAAAGCACATGAAAAAATAAAATGAAGATCTTGTTATAGATATTTTGTTACATTAAGAATCAGGAATGGGTATGTGTGTGTCTGTTTTAAGACTGTCATAGTCTTTAAGCATCTTTTCTAGTCCTAATAAAATGGCTGAGAATGAAATGAGCATACTTAAATTATAGAATGATTCAGGGCATCATGTTGTTAATAATGTAGAGAAATGAGATATAAAAGCTTTTACTCAAGCATACCCTAAAGCAAATTTAAGTAGAGCACACAGCTATGATGCTGATTGTTTTCACAGGTGTTGGCACCATATGAATTAAATGAAGAAAAAAAATGGTGAAACATTTATGACTCATTAGAATTATGTGGTTTTTTATCCTGTCCTAACAACTGAAAAAAGGTGTAATTTACATTTGCAGCCAAATGGCGTGAAGTAACATTATACTTTACCGACATGAAAAGAGGAGACTTCCAGATGACTACTATTCTGAACTTCTCTAGTTCTCAAATCCTGGATTTTCAGTTTCTCATGTGGACTTTTGAAAGCTAATATTATTGCCCCATTAAAACAAAAAAAAAGTCAAAAAGAATATGCTACCTTGAAATCTCTAGAACATGTGATTCCAAGGAACTAAGGGCCATTTGCTGGATGGAACACTTTTACAGTCAGAATATTTTTCCCTTTCATCAACAATACACTTGATAGATCCAAAGAGAGCCATATTCATGTTTGGTTTCATGGGTGTTTTGTTTATTTTTTTCTTTTTTAAAATAAACTCTGTATCCTCCTTTTCCTTAATTTTTTTTTAATCAGAATTGTTTTGTTGTAGGTCTTTTGTAGTTTGTTGTACATCTTAAATATTTACATGAAGGAGGTATCCTGACAGGCTGATCTATAGCAGGAAAGCAACAAATAAACAAATCCATGTCTTCAGTATTTTAGATCCTGGTTTCCTGAGCTCCTAAGTGTTTATTTTTCCTATTGTAAAAACCTGCATTGAAATACCTTCAAAATGGAGTTCACATGGCAGCTTTCAGGCAACATCTAATGTTTTAACAAAGCCATAATAGTAACCTCAGCTTCCCATACACTGTGTAGTTGGCTGAAAAAGAAAGCAGCTGATTTATCAGAGCCTCCATGCTGTACATGAGTCTTCAGAAAAAGAACATGTCGTACTTTGCAACTGAGACGTTTTGCAAACACCTAATAAAGCAGAAAAAGAAAGTTTTATTGGGCTTTATGTGCACATTTTTCTGTTCTCACCAGAGCACCAAACCCAGTTTGTAATCCTACTTTCATTTATTTCATTCTCCCTTGAAATTTCTCATAGCACAAACACGCTCAATTTTGGCTGCCTAATTTACATCTCATGGCCTACAGTATCTCTTTAGGTGGTGAACTATTAAAAATACATTAGCCTGGTGTGGATGATAATGGGCCAAATGCTGCTGGTTTTGAAGGCAATCTGGGAAAGCTCATGGTCTCTCTCATTCTTGATAGCTGTGCAAGCAAGTTGTTTGCTTTTTCTGTCCGTGGACTTTCGAAGTTCTAGCAGCAGATGTAGATGAGATTATTGTTCTTCTGAAAGTCTGAATTGAGAAAAGCACTCTTCTTTCCTTCCAAGCTTGCTCTAATCTTTAATGTTACCCTTATTTCTGTTCTGCCAGAACTGTGTACTATTAGCATCCAAAAATGTTACACATAACTTTGGCTTGCTTACAGAAGATGATCCAACCACTAACATTTGCCTTCTGTAGCTGAATGCTGAAAGAAAAAATAATCCACATTTGAAATGTGAGACTTTGCTGCTGTCAGTTTCTGGAGTTGATTATTAGGACTGTGATTTTTATCTACTCACTTGTACAGTAATTAAAAGCAATTCCCTCATCAGTTATCATCCTGCAAAGCCAGCTTTTAAGCAGTGTTTGATGTACAGTTTATTAACCTAAGCCCATGTTGAGGGAAAGGTGACATAGTTTAAAAAGTAAGAATGAACACATCTGCTCTGAAACAAAGAGCTGAATGTTAAATAGATGCTTACTTTTAAACCAGCAAAAATGGCAATGTGATTTTAATTGGCAAAGTAGGAGCAATTACCTGGCTTGGGCTAGGTGTATGCCTCCATTCTGTCCACTCCCATCTGTGTCCTTTTTATGTGGATTATTTTCTGTGGGGATATATCCTGTCATGATGGCGTAGGTGATTAAAGAATTAAGGAAGAGATTAGGGAGTCAATAACTTGCATGCTGAAGAGGAAGAGCTATTCAGCTCCCTGACAACCTTTGCCACACCTTCTAGTAGGTATTGATGAGCACATATGATTATCAGTGTCAGCTCCAATTCAAAGATATTTGATATTAACTGGATACTGTGCCTCTAGTTGCCAGCATTGTAACTTAGGGCATCTTTATTTCAGGAAAGAAATGTAAAATAACAGGCAAAAAAAGTGCATTATCTTTATCTGTGATAACTTTTCTCAGTGGGTGCTGGAGACAAAATGGTAGGGTGAATGAAGGCAGACTGAGAGTGAGCTCAACTACAGATCTAGCCCATTGGAATTCTCTTGACTGCTGAAAATGATGGTTATGGAATCTTGTGAGAATATTCAAGTATTAGAAAGAAAAGGCATTGAGAGAAGAAAATTGAAAGTGGGGCACAAGTCCCTAAAGCATTATATGCACTTAAAGTGCCAATGTGGGGGGCCTGAGAAAGGGGAGCAGAAACAGCTCTGGGAGTAAAGATGCAGAGCGCAGTGTTTACTGATGGAGTTCTACTATATCCAGCAAAGGGAAGCAATGAGGTGAAAACCTACTACTGACTCTGCTCCTTCAACTAGTTTTATTCAAGGCAGTCTTACAAAACAGCGTGGTGTGTGACAGGCAAGAAAACAATGTGCAATCCATGGTCAGCCTAGAGAAAGCACTAAGTGCCACAGACTGTTGTGCCCACCCCCAGGGAGTGAATGAAGACCTGCATGGATTTCATTTTAAATGGAGCTGAGCAGTAATCCCAAGAGATTTAAGAGCTGACATCATGCGGTGGATACATATTTCACACCTGGGGATAGAGACATGCCTGAGATGAGCCAGGAAATGTATCTACAGGCCGGGCATGAATACCCAGTTGAAAGCATACATGGAGCACAGCAAGCTGTGCAAAGAATACAATGATTGATGAGAAATGCCTCATGGAATTCCAGCCCAGACCTAGGAGAAGGTCAGAACAAACTTGTTAATTTCTAATGAAAGAAACTTTATGGCACAGTAGATTAATAACCCAGTTTTTGAAGGATGCACAGACAAGAACAACAGTGAGAAAACTGAAGGAACAGATTTTGAGATGTGCAATAACTCACTGGCTGTGACTAAGTGAGAGACTCCTGATACTCTTCATTTAAGCATTTGAAAAATGTGGTACCTTTAAATACTTCTTCCTAAGATTTATGTTTCTGAAAATATGCAACAGGATAGGACTATGGCATCAGCCTTGGCAGCAGCCAGGAAACTGGCAGTGTTAGATAGATAATAAGGGTGTTTGGCCTGGTTATTTTGAACCTCTTAAGTGCTAAATGTTCCCATGGTTAAAATAGTGATATGTACTCAGACTCTGGCCTTGCAGTCTAGGTAAGTTTGTCTACTAAAGCCTGAGGGAAAACCAATCAATATTTTTTCTTTACAGTTCTTAGGAAACTAAGCAAGTGCAAAGCACCGAAACCCCAGAGGTCACTGTATGCAGAAAGGCGTGTACAAAAGTAGCCATTAGGTTATTATGAAAAGTAACAAAAAATGTTACTGGGTGCAGGATGTGAAATGAGTAGAACAAGCAGAAAAAATGAAACTCCAGATACCGTGCTGTGACTTGAACTGAAGATAGCACAGGTGATCATAGTCTGTTAGGCTAATGTAAGCAAGACCAAAATTATGTGAATTGTGCGGTCAGCATAGAGGATTAATATGGCCAGTCCTTTTGAATGCCTTCAATAGTAGTAGAAAACAGGGAAGTTGGACAGCACACACACAGGGAAGTTGGTGTCTTCATTCTTGGCATTTGATGTTGTTTCAGCTATTGCAGATGTCTGCCTGGCATCCATTCATCACCATGGTGGAGTGTCAGTCTGCTTCAGGTCCTGCGTCATCTCTGCTATTCCTGTGCAGATATCCTGGATGCTTTACAGCCTTCTCAAATGGCACTGGGCACCTGTGCCTTGGACAGGAATCCTGGCCTTTGCTTTGTGAAGCAGCACGTTCCTGAAGGGCCACAACAATGTGGTCATGTTCACAGCCAAGCATGGCAGCAGTGAGCAAGTTGAACAAATCTTTGAACAGGTATGTCTGTGCAATAATTGTGTTCAGCTTGGGTCTTTTAAGGCTGGCTGTGGGCTGAGCCCTACAGCTTCCTGCCTTGGCTGAGAATGAATCACTTGTGGGGTGCTGCATTTCCCAGAGCAGATGGGAGCTGTCGGGTTCAGAGTCAGAAATTATGGAAAGGGATGCAATGTGTAACAGCTCCCTTTGGGCAGGAGAGATTGGAGGGCGGGATAGGTCTCTTCAGCCAAGCAGAGGGTATCACAGATAAGTATGCTTAAGGAAGATGCTTTAAAATGCAGTCAAGTGTCTATGTAAAATACCTAAGAGGAGAAAGCAATTAAAAGAGCTATAGTTGATTAAAAAAAGTTGAAGAAAATGCAATCAGTCTGAGAATAATCTTAATCACCAAGGTGCTCTTGAAGTTTATCAGACCACCTAGAGGTGCAATATCCTAGACAGGCAATGAGTTCTCAGAAATATCCTTCATCTAATCTTATTTCTTATTATTTTTCTCTACCCTAGGACGATTGAAGTGTTTTGGTTTGGTTTGGTTGGAAGACTGTACTAGCTCGCCAGAGGGAATTCAGAGGAAACCAGAATACTTTCCCAAAGAGAAGGTAAGGCCCAGCCACACCTTGCAACATCAAATCTTTAATCATGTACCTGCCTGTATAACAGCAGCAATATTCAGTGTTTCTGTAACATCATTCATGCAAGAATTTCAAAGCACTTCATAAGCACTAATTAATCAAACTTCACAAACCCTCAGCAAGCAGCAACGTTGCCCACCAATGAAGCATAATCAGCTCTAACATGGAACATGATGGCAGTTTGATATCTCATAACATGATGCAACAGGTCAAGGCAAGTAGAACAGGAGCAATTGAGGGCACTTGGAAAGCACTGATCCTTTCACATCTTGGCAGATACAATGCTTCACTAGATAGGCTTTGTGGAAATATTTTGCAAAATAGTTTTGGGAAAAAGTAATTTATGTATTGCACACAATACAATTTGAAATATATTTTTTAACTATTCATAGATCTCCTAATGGCAAAGGCAAATATCTGCACTTTGTAGGGGCAATGCATCAGAATGCTCTCCACTCGTTTTGGGACCTTTGTTTCCATCCCTCTAACCAGTGGTACCTGGAGTCCTAGAGATCAACTACATCAGCCATTCTGGTGTAGTTCTTGATTGCCAGGCACTGCCACCTGAGGCTCCCCAGGGGAAGAAGGAAGCTGTGTCCGAGACTGCAGGCTATACCTTCACTTCCTCTGTGTTTTGAGGGACCATGCAGAACATTTCGTAGGAATGGGATGGGTCCCCCAGGATGGGTCTCTCAAAGCTGTGATCCCCAGCTACAAAACCTGCTCCAGTGCAGAAGCCACAGGGCCTAAATTAGTGCCTTCTCTTGGCCCAGCCAAAGCTGTCAATGTTCCAGTTCACTACAATAAGAGAAAGATTGGGCTGGCTCAGTTTCTTTATATTTCTGCCAATCCGATATTGAGGGGCGGACAAATTCAGAATATGTTACTAATACTCAGAGTATGTGTCTTCCAATTAAGCATATGTTGAACAACCTTCAGCTTTTCCTGTCTGTAGGCAAAACATCACTGTATTTTAGGTCTACTGTCCCATCACTTCTTACCTCTTTTGGAAGCAAATGGGACATAGGTTTCCTTTTTTGGTTGGTTTTTATTTACATCATGCAATAAAATTTTATTGTACTTGTATAAAATAATGTTCAAACCATTAAGTAGAATAATGAAATACTGGAAGTTAAAACAATAAGCTTGGATGATTTAAACCTTGCTACATTTAAAATGTGCAATATGTTTGCAAGAATGAAATTGGTCTTTGGGGCTGAATTAATAGTACAGATATCCAGCCCATTTTGGAAAGAACAAGTAATACTTAGGAGCATAATTTATTCCAGTCTTGTAATTAGCTGGTCATTTCACATTGTGAGAGTTCTGGTCTTGTTGTTTGGCTTTATAAATGACTCATATAGTCATCTTTTAATTATACATGATATGTTTAAAAAACACAACAAAACCCACCAAACTGTTCAGATGAGATTCTTTCCTGTGGCAGGAGAGTGAAAAGTAAATATTTTAGATGGATTATGTAGTATACTCCCCATTAATACGCCTTTGCAAACTTATTTAATAAGTCAAGATCTGGAAGCTCCTTTAACAATATGTCCAGGTTGTCATAATTCTCCCTGACTTCACTTCCTAATCATGAAGAAACAAAGTATTTTCAGTCAAAACTCATCTCACTATACATCTAACTGATAAATAAGGGATCTCGCTGTAAATGCAAAAATGTGGCTTTGTTTGTGAGTATGGTAGAAACTGTTGAATCAAAACCTCTATTAGAGAAATTCAGTAAAATTTTTGCAGGACTAAATTCAGATCCTGGGAGGACTGTACATTTCCTTGGGACTTGCTTTCCATCTGTAGCACACAGTATAAAGAACTTTCTGCCTATCACATAGGGTCAATGTCATACTGTGCTGATGCTGAGATGGAAATCGGGACTCTCTTAAGGCTGTTCTCAGTCACCTTCTTAGCACCCTTAAGCAATCATTTTCGTAGCCTGGAACTGGGGAGAGGGAGCCTTTCCTAGTCACAGTTCCCTTATAACTTCACTTGCAGCAGGTTAGTAAGTGATAAGCTTCAGAGGAAGGCATTGTAAAGCTGTCATGTGGGGGCTTTTATTTTTGTCTTCCAAATCAAGCATTCTGCCAACAGAGCATGAGGTTCAGGTGCTTCATTAAGCTGACATCTTGTATATTTCAGTCTTGCTGATGGATAGCAGCTACTGCAAGAGGTCATGATCTGACCCCAAATTTGACTTCTATGTAATAAAGTAAGGATTCTTTAGTAGGCTGAATGATATCATTATTATCAGCACGTCTGCAAATGCAACACCTCAGTGAAATAATTTGTAGGGAGATTCTAGATTGTGAATCATGATTCTTTGTGGTGAAGTTTTGGCTGAAGAAGCTGTCATTTAAAAGATTTTGTGAAGGCATAGATTTCAGTCCTCTAACTATCCCCTGTTACCAACCTAAAATTTAAGAAATTACTCTTTCATTTCATATTTACCTTTCTTTAATCTCTTGACCTTACAACTTGATTGAAATGTACACTATTTATGGGTTTGATACAAGGAAAAAGACATTGTGTCTATCCACATATATATACTAGAAATTAAAAGTTGAGGGGTAAGAAATGAAAAATTCATAGCCTTGGATGTTGAGAAAGTCAGACCTGCTGTCTCCCCTTGAAGTCACCTAGGTGAAGCATTTTGACATAATGGAAGCATCAATGAACTGCTCTTGATTAAAAGTTTGACAGGTTGACACTATCCCCCTGAACAGGAAGACCAGGGTTGAAAGAAAATTTTAATACAAACAGAATTTCATTAATACCACAGTTTGCTATAATGGGGGTCTTTTTTCCCTCCACTGTTATTTTTGCTTAGATGGTGTCATTACCTTTTAAAGGGGAAAGACACTGTGGTTAAGCTTTGTCTCAGAAATTATATCATACTAATGGAACAGGAGCTTTCAAGTAAAACATGAAACAAACTGTCTGGAATTGTTCTGATTCTCCAGGCACAAACAAAACCAGTTTTAATAGAGTGGTTCCTTTAAGTGCAGGCTCTAGTCATTGAGCCAATCTTTGTTTTGTAGAGAGTACAGAAATTCATTAAACAGTATAAAATAATCAATATAAGCAGAATATCAGAATGTCCTTACATCTCCCAAGATCCAAAAATATAGCCTCACTTCACTTTATTTACCTTTTGAGAGCTTTTTTTCTCTAATGTGGTAACTGTTAGACTCTATCTGCTCTGCTCAGTGTTAGGGCTGTCATGATGAAAGTGCATAAACAATATAAATAATAGTTTTTGGCACATGAAAGGAACTCTGAGTAGATTGTTCTTTTGGAATTTAACCATCACTATTTTTGTTTGACTTTCAGGGATTTTTTTATTATTATTTTTACTTTTAACCCAAAAAGTCTTATAATCTTAAATTGATTATTTGAAAAAACATCATTCTTTTAACATATACATTACAATTGAATATTTATAGCTTGATGCCAGGCAATCCTTATACAATTTAGTAAATATTTATTAAATCAGACTTGTTTTTAAAGACTTATAGTTTTGTAACCACTCTCTAGCACTAATACTCTTTGAAGCAGAATGTCAGGCTGTGCAAGTCAGCCTCTATATTGTATTTCCAGTCCTTGTCTGCAGTGATCCTTCTTGACTTCGCTTCACTGCTGAATAGTTAAATAGTTTAAGCTCTTTCATATCCTTGATATTATCAGGTTATATAACCTCCCACTCCATTCCCATTCATCATCTCTGCAATGCAATATTTGCACATGGATTTTTTTACATCTTATTTTAGATTTGCAGAGACCCTTAAAGCAATTGATTAAACCCACAATATCTCTCTTTGTGATGCATTTTTCTCATTTAGAGGCAACTTAATTGAATTAATGTGAGCTTACAGTCAGTATTTTCCTGATACTATTTTATTGTAAGTGTTGAGTTTTTAGATGCAGAGCTTGAGGCATATTTACCACCTTAATTGCAGACTCATTCTAACTCTTTTTTTGAATATGATGAGCATTGAAGTACTGATTCACAGTGGAAAGCAGGCAGTGTGCATCTTCTCAGTTTGGAAACCTAAAACTAAGCCATCTAAATCAATGAACTTGATACAATGATATAAACAGCTTATCCAGTCACCAACATAGTTAGTAATAGAACTTGGGCATCTGCTTCACATTTTCTTGTTCTCCAAACATGCCATTTCTCTCTCCTTAATGCATCAGTGACAAATAAAGTCAAAATGGACATGTGCAGAGTATGGGGAAGAGTATGTTGAAAACAAAGCAATTCAGAGCATTTTATCCTTTCTATCCAAGTCAATGGCAGGTGTTCTATGTCCTATTACAGCCTTGATAGCATGTTATGTTGCATCATTTCAGCATACTTGCTCTCAGACTGGATGACTGAATGTCAGTTCAGATAGCAGTTATCCAATCCAAATGATACACAGTTGGATGGCAGCAGGTGAACAGGAGAGTGTCCATTTCAGAAGCCTACCCTGCCAGTCCATACATGGAAGGCTGCAGATACTCCAGATTTTGTCAGTAGAAAGGAACAGATGTAAATTAGGAAATATTTTCATGGGATTTTACAGTTCTTTCATCGTTGTCTACAAATGATGGAGAAGAGAGCTCTTCAGAGTAAATATTAACAGTTCTGATTA
This sequence comes from Euphonia xanthogaster, assembly GCA_034509185.1. Classification (NCBI taxonomy): domain Eukaryota; kingdom Metazoa; phylum Chordata; class Aves; order Passeriformes; family Fringillidae; genus Euphonia; species Euphonia xanthogaster. The sequence goes on along the minus strand of JAYDZK010000271.1, from coordinate 12,592,888 downwards.
TCTTTCCATTTATTGACACAAAATTGGCACTAGACAATGTGTTATAAGCAAACAAAAAATAAAAAATCGCTGTATTAAGAACCATTTCTTTGCTACAATACCCATTAAATCAGCCTCTTGACATATTCCCCAGCAAGTTAAACTGATCGTGATTGGCTCTGAGTGAAATGGAAATGAGAAAATTCCAAATAAGCATGTGAATGTACAAACTGATTTTCAACCCATTCTAAACAGAGGTTGGCTGAAGGCATTACTTATATAGGCCAGTAAGTGAGAAGCTGAAGTGCATCTGAACGTAAAAGCCAAAATCAATTTGATTTTAAATGATTTCCAGCTGATTTTAAAAAGCAATGGTGCAGAACTTATGTGTAAGGTTAAAAGGCGTCAATTTTGTTCCTTACAGACTAAAGCAAGTTTATTTTTTCTCCTTTATTCAATTTGTTACTTCTTTTTATCCCACTAGTGTTTTCAAGGTCCTGTATATCACTTTACTGGTTTTAGTTGAAATTATCAGACCAGCAATGCAAAGCACTTATACACAAAACTGAACACCAGATGGGACTCCGTGAATATTATATTATTCATGGCCAATGAATTAGAGATGCCTTAAAAAAGAAGAAATCTAGTCTGCTGTGGCATGTCCTCAGCTTTTGTTCTAGCTGCAGGCTTCTTTTGCCTGTATGCATTGAGTAACTCGATGGACTCAAAAATCAAAATCCCCTTTGGAAATAGCAGGAGCTCTTCATGTTGAATTCAGTAGGCTGCTGGTCAGGCTGTGATTGCCATTCATTTAGTGAGCAAAATGATCATGTGATACAGGAACCATAATGAGTCTGAAGAAATCTGGACTCAATTTTTGTCCTTGTTTTGCCTAGTCTTGGCAATCTTGGGCAAAACATTTGTTCTCTTTCAGCCTTTGTTTCCTAAACTATAATGTGAGAAAAAGAAGTCCTTTATTTTTCATCTTTTGTTATCTGGCAACTGAGACTGTACTGTTTTTTGTCTAGAGAATTTATTTTTATTGCATGTGGAGCAGCAGCAACCCCTGCTTATTCCACTGGAAAACCAGGGTTTAGCCTCAAATGGTACTTGGAATATTGCGATGCTAATTAACTTGGAATTTCAGAAATACTTTGGTCAGTAACAAGGAAATGTAAGATACTATAGCTCCTCAGATTGGATGGACAGACAGTGGCCAGGAAATTAAAATTGTTTGACATTATTGCTGTTTGCGCTTCAGAAAAATGCTCCTCAATACAGATATGGTAAGGACCCAGAACAGGGGTCAAACACAAGTTTAAATTATGCAGGGAGTTATTCAACAATGGAGCTTGGAAGAATTTAAAGGAATTTAAACTGAGACAAAACAGAACTTGTTGAAATCTTCACACAAATATTCATTATTAAGAATGGTGACAAATGTGTCTGAGCTATTAATTATAAAATCCTATAGCAGGAGTGATTTAAAGAAACTGTAATCCATTTTTTTCTGAGAGTATTTTATATGAGGACTAAACAAGCTGTTTTCTGAACCTCCTTTACATCACCATAAATTGAAGTAGAATTCTCCTCAGAAATTAGACTGTGTGTCATAGGATCATTTGCATCCCCTCTTTCAGTTTCTCTCTGCATTCCAGTCCTTATGGCTTCCTACACTATGATTTAGTTTTCTGTTTGTATTTATAAGAGGATTTTATCGCTAATGTTTTTGTACAACGTAATTAAAAATCAGCTTCTGGACTCAAGGACTCTGAAGTCAGCTCCCCATGTTTGATAGACTCCCTGAAAAGCAATATGGTAAATCCCCACATATGAAGAGAGATTATGAACCAGACCTTCAGAAAGCATATATTTAAAATTAGACTCTTGTTTACATTTTTTTTTCAGTGAAAGTATTTTCAGCACTTGGAACCAGCTTATATATCTGAGGGTCTGAAATCTCAGTCAGTGCCCTTATCCCTTCACTTCTATTTAATGATTCTTTGTAGTACAAAATCTCAATTTTCCAATCTAGATATTTACTGATTGCATACTTTCTACTACCATTTCAAATTATTTCTTATTTTTAAAGCTTCTGTCCCTGCAATATAAAAAAATTAGTGATATAAATGGACTACTAAAATGGCCATTTAGCTAATCCAACTTCTTTACAGTAATAAAATTGTATCAGTTCCTGCATAATTTCCTTTCTGAGAAGATTCCAACTATTTTGAAGAAATATTTGCCAGCTGAATATTCTTAAGAATTTGGTGAGGAATCTTTTGTTGGTTAAAATATTCTATAGATTTTGTGCACTTGTATGTTTGTGTGCCAAAATATTGCTATTAAGTTGGTGAGGTGTTATAGGTATACCTACACAGATTCACAACTGCAAAAATTTCTGGGACAGTACTTGACATGATATGCATCTATAGTAGGTTAACATCTTGAAAATTATATCTTGCCCTCGACTCAAAAGGACCCTACATACAGGATTTAGAATGGGTAAAAGCAATGAGCCAGCATCTGGAAACATTTCCAGATGACAAGAGGTTAAGTAAAATGAGCTTAGAAATAGAGGTATGAAGGCTGCATAATTCTTCATGATACAATCTTAAATTTTATGAAAAAGTAGTAAGGGATGCTTCATCTCTATTTCTTAAAATTGTTAATAGTGTTTAAACCAATGGTAGTGGTTTTCCACATAAAAATATTGATGAACTATGGAACTGTCAAGTATGCTAGAAAAGCCAAAGTATAATTAGATTAAGAAAAGAGTTATCTAGACTTGAGAAAGGTACTCTTATCCTTACCATTAAAATACAAAATCTTTGCTATTGAAAATGATGTCTTGATACAATCTCAGCTCAGGAAGTCTGGAAGAGCTGAATTGCAGGATACACACCATAGAAAGGAGCTCTCTCTATTATACAATGCTGAAGAATTGCTTTTCCAGAAGTTTTGGGGTTGTGTTTTTATTCTACCATGAAATTTGATGGAAGATAGGGAAATCCTACAGCGGTGTTATGCCCTCACAATTGTTCCACTAATTTAAACCTGTCACACAGCCATTCTTTATCAACATCAAATACATTTTCTTTGATTTCAAATATGCTGATAATGCACTCTCTAACTCCAGTACATAGCAACTTTGTTCCTGTCCACATTTCATACCCCAGATAATGCCTTGTGTGTTCAATAACATAAATGTGGAGTACATAGCAAGTGCTAAAAGAAATGGATCCACTTACATGGGCAAAATTCTGAGCTTGTCTCCCAGTAGCATATGCATGCACCTACAAGCAAGTGTGAAATAGGGCAAGAATGCCTAACCTGAGGCCTAAACTCACTCTAAAAATACCAGAGTTTAGCCCTGAACTGTTTTCATCTTAATCAGGGATTGAAATCCACAGCTAAGACCTAACATCCCAGAATCTGAGTCATCCATCTTCTGTTGAGAAGCATGTTGCGACCAGTGATGATTTTTTCCCCCAAGAGCTAATCTGGCACGTAAAGGATGAGAACATTAGACACTGGCTTCTTTTTGTTGCAAAGTAGTTGCTGTTTCTTGACAGGACAAAAGTTGAGTCCCTCTCAGGAGGATTATACTACCAATGTCCTTTGCTTATTGCTGTCTGGGATTGTCTCAAAAATGCAGACAGAGCCTGCTGTTATCCATTACTTTCTCTTCTCATAGAGCTGCTCTGGAATAGCCAGGCAGATCTCTGGCTGCTTAGCATTTTGCACGCTACCAACAAAAAGAGTCAGTCCCTACAAGCCACTCACCTTGACAGAGACAGCTGTACAATTTTTCCAAGTAGTGCTTTTATTAGGGTTTGACTGTTACTGGAAGTGCTGAGTGAGCCCATGGCTAGAAGTCCCCATGGGTTCACAGTGTGTTGCACATTTCAAGAAAGGAAGAGAACTTGGGGTTTTTATTATCATTTGTGCATGAACCAGCATTGTCAGAGTCTAGACATGCTTGATGAACCACCAGACTTCCATTGTGCCACGAAGCTGTGAATGGAGCTGCTGCATGGCAGAGCATGGTGAATGAAGCCATCAAACACTTTTTATATTTTTCTCTCTCTTCTTGGGTCTTCTAAATGTAAAAAATTCAACCTTTTCAGGCTGACTCCCCCTCCCCCAGTCCACACACAACCATTACAATTAGCCCAGCCACTCTTTGAGAATATTTCTTTCTACTATCCACAGCAGCAGCAAGAATACATGAAAAGAAGGGCTTGTGTCATCAGGGAGGCAGAGCTCACCTACCAAAAGGTGATCAGCAACCACCATGTATGCTTCACATTTAAGTGCCCTTTTACTGTATGCAAGCACCTGTGGAGGCTAAAATCACCTGAAAGTGATTGCCTACTGAGTTTGGGCCTTTGAAAGGTGGGTGAGGGGAAAACTTTGGGTGCATAAATAAGCTGAAAAAATCCTCACTGTCAAATGAAATGTTCCTCTGCTTTATCACCATTATTTTTAGTGAGGTTTTGCATTATGGTACCTTGAATTTTAAATTAAATGTCAAATATAATTTGGCACTACAAAGAATGAATTATGTGACTGCCCTTAGAGAAAATCAGAAGTCTTAGCTCTCTGAGTTAAATTGGTATCTGCCTTATGCTGAGCTGATGTGGGCTAATTGATTAGGATCTGACAGGATACCATATTGCAAATTCAGCACAATCTCTTCCATTAAAAAAAAAATAGACCTAAGGTACCTTTAGGGAAAAGCAAAAGATCTCCTGTAAAACAGAATGGGGAGAGGAAAAGAGTATCTTCAAGGACTCTCTTTTGCACTGATGGGTTAGATTCCCCAGAAGCCCACACTTCTTAAGGGTACAACAGGGATGTTAATGTGCCCCAGGTCACTTTGGAAACAGGTTTGCAATCAAATTTCAGGTTCTTCTGGCCTAATTTTAAAGAGCAGCAAAATATTTTCTCAGTTAGCTGACTAAATCTGTCTCCATAAGAACTAAGATGACAAAGTGCCACTTTAGATCATTAAAGGAAGGCAATACATTTTAATCAGTTATTACATGAGGAAGGACAAGCCAAGTGCTATAGCAGTGGGTCATTTTATAAATGCAGCGCTTGTGGCCCTCTCCCTTTCAAAATGCATGATGTTATTTCCTGGAAACATCAGTCTTAAGAAACTATTGTCAAGTAAACAAGCCTTGTGTTTCTCACAGCCTTCATGTCTGTGTAGTCTGGCTTTAATTTTCTGTTAAGTGCGGGGAGTGTGTGGGGGGGGAGGACTAAGTCTGAAGTTCTAATGTAGTCAGGCTGGAATCTGTCACTCAGCTTATTGCATGTTGATGACTCAGTGCAGTTTCAGCTGTAAGCAGACCATGATTTATGGACACCAAGTGAACTCCTGCGGCAAAAACCAGCCATGAGATCAGAGCAGCAATAGGGCCCTTTTTTGGCAGGAGACAGCGCCTGCATTTTTCTCATTCATGCCAAACTGCTTTGCACGGCAATTAGCTCTGTCCTCATTTAGTCTCCAGTCCCAAAGGGTAATGAAAGTCATATATCATCTTCAAGGCTGCTAATTATCCAGCTCAGTTACAGGTAGGCTTTGTAACTGTGAGAAGGGTCTGTCTGCTTGATATTTATTGCTCTTCTAATAAGCAAGCAAAGGAGAAGGGTGGGGGGGGGGGAACTCTTGAAAGCTTGCCCATACCCCTTGCCTCAGATCCTTGACATACCTTCAGCAAATGTGCAAGTCAAAGGGGAAATGTCTTCATTCCACATATCCATTTTTTGTGGTGTAACTAAACATTCAGCAAGAACAGAGCAAGTGCTTGAAACATGAGAGAACACACATTTGGACTGAGCTTGTCTCTAGTTGTTTGCTCGTGGAAAGACAATCCTCTGCATAAACAGACATGAAAACAGGAAGGGCAACAGGGAGGAATGAGGAACTTCTTTCTCCTCTTCCACTCCTTTCTCTCCCAGCCCTTCAGCCGTCACCACAGCAGCATCTTGGGATAATGATGGGATTAGAGAACTGTGTTTGTCTTACTGAAGATACATAAGAGGAACTTGATATTTCAACCCTCTCACCATCAGCCCTGAAATGCAGTAAAATACAAATCTCTGTTTAGAATTCAAGCCCTGACTTTCTGTAAGAGGCTCAAGCAGATGCTTGACAATTTCAGTTCTTTTGGAAGTTGGTATTAATAGAGCCAGGTCTTGCAACTAGGAGCCATCTTTTACTGTAGTGAAAATATTAGTTAAATCAGCAGTTCAAGTACCTGAGTCCTTACTGTGCTAAGAAATATATTAAATCCTTTTAACTTTTGAAAAGTTTTGATTTGCTTTTGACTTATTTGTTTCATTTGTATTTTTACATCTTTATTTCATACTTATTTTCATCAGTAAGCCTGAAAACTGCAGTCTGTTGCTGCATGAATTTGGAGGCATCTCCAAATCCTTTCGGCCACTGAAGGAGTTGCCAGATGTCCTCTCTAAATGCCCAGTGAAGTCTTATGCTTCATATGAAAAGTTTACAGAAAAGATTCCTCCAATATTTCACATCAGCTGGGTGCCTTTTTGGCACTGGTGGCAGTGGCTGCTGAGGAAAAAGCTACTGTGCATATGCAGGAAAGCAATTTTGCAAGCTCAATCTCGGGGCTCAGCAGTGCATACTTTGTGCAGTTGACCTGTGTGTGTGCAGCATGCATGGAGTGAAATCTGATCTCTCTGTTATTATCAAGACTCCCATTTACTACAGGCTTCATTGTCTCAAAAATCCTTATGACAATCTTGTGTAGAGAGGCAATTGTCAAAGCAAGCACCTCAAAGGGAGCTGGGGCAGAAGCAGTGGGCAAAGCTCAGTGTCCTAGGGTGACTTTGTAATGATGAATTGTATCCTTATTCATCTTTTTAGCCCAGAAACAAGTTTTGCACCTTTAAAACTAGATCTGAGAGTGAAGGGGGGAAGAAGGAGAAGTGGTGGAATGTCTGAGGTGGCTGTATTCAAAAACACAGTGATAAGAGCTTCAGCTTTCCCTCTCACAGACTGTGTTGTCTCCAGCACAGACAGTGGCAGATAGCTCTCCTTTGCTTTCTGTTAGTTTTTTTAGCTAGCTGAGGCAGAGAAATTCCTCAGACTGTGGCTTTTCTTTTTCTTGGAACTGATCAGCCCTGCTCTGGACTGAAAACCTAGAAAAACACCAGGAGCTCACACCTGTGGCCCACCAGGGCCCGAGATGCTGCATTCCAGCACAGGAGAGACTGGTAAGAGACTGAGCAAGCCAAGCTACACCCCACGAGAAGGACTTTCTGAATTTGCTGTCTCTTCAGAACAGTGAGAGGTTTTATTGTTTAATATTTTTCATTTTTTATGCTTGTGAATGTTTTTCTTGTTGAATAAACAGGTTTCTTCCACTTTTCTCCAAAGAAATCTTTTCCCGAACCAGCAGAGGAAGGGGCCAATTGGATCTGCTTTCTAGAGGAACGCCTTTGGAAGTTTCCTCCCAAATTTGCTCTAAACCAGAACAAATACACTCAGCAAATAAAGGGCTTTGGCCGGCACAGGATGAGCAGAGATGCTGCTCAGCATTTGTGCACCATGAGAGCAGCATGTGACTGCACTGCTAGAAGGCAGAGAAGGTGAGGACCTGCTGTCACAGAGGAGACACTGCTGCGGAGTGCACTGCTGCAAGGTATGTGGCTCTTCAGGCAGGAGCTGAACTGCAGCACAGTGGGAGATCTGTTGCCTTTCCAGGCTTTGAACTGCAGCGTGGCATTGGGAGGGGCCCAGCACTGCTCCGGTGCCTCTGGGTGTTTCTGCTGGATTCATCCAGGCCTGACTTTCATTTCTGTCAGCAGCAGGAAAGCACTTACAGGGTGGGGATTTGAAAGAAGGAGAGGAAGTTCCTTAATCTTTTTTACATCTCCTCTGTATCTTTGCTGATGTAAAAAATGGAGGATCAACTTTCATGATCAAATGTGATTTCATTTTTCACTGTGTTGAGAATGGCAGAACATTTTGCGTGGTTCTCATCGTGGCCAGGAGAAAGCACTAGAAAATTGGATGAGATCCAAGCAGTTCAGATACCAGGACTCAGAGGAGCATTTGCAAAGGAGTGGGTGCTCATCTGTCATGCATTGGCAGGTTCCCTTGAACTCAGTAGTACTCATCTGATTTATACCAGTCACAGAGGTGCCCTGCAAACTTTGAGTTATTTGTCTATGCTGTCTTTGCCAAATTTCCAAACCTGTTGACTTGAACTTTCAGTAGTTGCTTTCCAAGTGCTCTCACCCCACCCTTCCTGGCAATAGGTATCCACGTAGCTCCGTGTGATGGCTGTGGGAACTGCTGCTGTATATCCAACCACAGAACTGGAGTTTGTATCCTGCTGTCTTGCAGAGTCAAGGCTTGAGGCACTGTGCCACTGGTGCTGAGGTGAAGGGCAGTGAGTTGGATAGAAGGATCAGAGGGGTGGTCTATCTAATCTGGGATCTTGGCACTGAAAATGGCTAGGGCTAACTGCTGTGGAGAAACTGCCTCTTTCTCCTGTTATTTAAATCTTCTGATATGAAGTGGCCCTTTTTTCTCAACAGCAAGAATATATGTTTCTAAAAAAAGAATTTAACTTTGCACTACTTGTTCCGTAGTCCCCAAACTTGTCTTATTACAAAACTTGAAGTTTTTCTGCTATCTTTTTGTGTGTTTAGCAGACAGTGGCGGAATGGACAAAAAATGTTAAAGGCTTCTTCCAGATTCTGGTGAAGCCACTAGTTTATTGTTTTTTCCATTCCACCATTTGGCTTAGCACTTTCTCCTGAGCCACCTTTTCATGTAATGTTAATTAGTATGACACCAATATTCTGTATAGTTTTGGAAGTAGTATCTTCTGAGATGAAGATGAAAGTAATGAAAAATGAATGTTCAAGCCTCACACTTCCCTGTCCATAATACTTCTCTTACAATTTAATTTCATTTGGTTTAATTTACATTTCTTGTCCAATCTCTTGAAACAAACGCTTGTCTGATGTATCTCTTTTCGTTTGTATTACCAAATGAGCATCATATCATAAAGACAGGTATGCCAAATGCTTTCTATTTATCAATAATTTGATTTGTTGTTGTGCAGCAAAAAACACAGGAATCTGCTGTTTCCTGTCTTCACCAAAAGGGGTGATACTTGGGTGTAGTTTTATATCAACCATGGCTAATCTATTTCTAAACACCAAAAAGGTGGTGAAAGGGTGTCAGTCCCTGGTCCTTGTGTTGTGTCAGCAGCAGCACTCATCCAGCTGTACAGCTGCACAGGGGACTGGATCTGGCTGACTGCTGAGGGTGCATCTCCATGTGCTGACACAAAGCGTGGAGGACAGACAGGTGAGATGGGGGAAAAGGAAGATTTGTCCCTTGCAGTAGTATTGCAGAGTTAACTAGATGAAGCTGACCATGAAATCACTCCCTTACTGTAGCTGCATCTCTACTCTTTCCATTTAGACCCCAGTTTGTTAGATGAATCCTTCCTCAAGTGAAAAGAAAAAAAGGAGCATGTGGACATGCTTCATGTGTTTAGAAATGTGCAGGATAAAAAGACTAAAGCCATTGAAACAATTAAAGTCTTTCCTGTAAATGCTTTTGTGTTTTACTTTCCTGATAAACCAGAACGGTGCTGCTGTAAATGGAAACTGAAAGACTATTCTTGGCAGTTTTGTGCTTTGGATCTGTCACATACAGGGATTTTCTGAAAAGCTAAGCTGAAGGAGTATTTATAAGGGGGAGTTTAATTTGAAAATAGGCTGTCAGGGGAGCCTGAGAAAGGTATAGCAATCAAAAATCTTTGATCATGTTATATCTTAAAACTCTCACCCTTGCTGCATGGACCTTACACAAGATTCAGCTGTTCTCCAAGCACCTAACCACAGCCTAAAAAGAAATTTCCTGTAAGACAATTTTACTGTTTCCTTTCAGATGAAGCAGGGGAAAAAAAAAAAAAACCAACAAGAAAAGATTGGAGAAAACTCTATTTGTGGCAATTAAACTGTGGATTTTCAAAATTGTTCTTGAGTGTGAGTTAACTGCCATGGGAACCTTGCTCTGCGTGTTCCTTGTGGCAAACTTTTGTGGAGAGCCTCCATGTTGAACAGCTTGGGCTGCAAGAGAACTCCAGACAGCTCCTGGGGACTTTGTTTTGGGAGGGGTGACCCTGGCTGACTGTCCTCCCAGCTGCTGTTGCACAGGGATGTTTTTCCCCCTTCTTAACTGTGCTGTCCCAGAGGCCACTGGCATTGCTGCTAATGGGCAGCAGTGAGTCTGTGCTGGAGCCAGTTGCCATTGGCTCTGTCAGACACAGGGGAAGCTCCTGGCACCTTCTCACAGAAGCCACCCCTGTAACTTCCCCCACTGGAAAAACCTTGCCATGCAACCCCAATACATCCTTAATCAGCACTGCATAAAAAATCACTTAGATGATTCAGGTATTCCATTTGGTTTTTCTACTAAAATGTCTCTGTGTATAAAATTGGCAGGAGGGAATAGGCATGGTGTGCATTTTGTCATCCTTTATATTCACGGGTAAATGACTAAAGAATGGGCTGTACAAATCACCAATCAATAAGTGTCATAGGGGAAGCATGCAAAAGAGCTTTGAAGTGTGAGGTACAGGAAATGAGAGTATTACTTCTTATGATGGAGGTTTTGTTTTCTACCGTGCATTTCTATGCTCAACACTTAATGCATTCCTTCTCTTCTTTTGTAACAGGCAATCATTAAAAATTTGACCACCTGCAACTGGGAAGACATCGATCAGATTTCATTTGGTAGATGTTAAGCTCATAGTCAGGGCTACCAAATCTTTGGCATATGTATGTGAAGAAGGGTTAGGAAGGAATGTTTTATCCAATCTCTTGTGTTGCTGCTTCACACATGGTCTTGTATTATGGTCATCTCTCCAATATCATGTACGTGTCATTCCATTTTATGAAAGAGCAAGCAGTGATGGGCATAGAACAACAGTGATGGGCAATTATGGGCATAGAACAAAAGAGGCCAAAGTTTTCAGTGTTATTTAGTTCTTGAAGATTTGTTCTTTGCCCCGTAAAGAAGTCTTGACGAGCCTACGAGAGAACCCATCTCTTATCCTGATGAACTCTGGTCTTTCTGTAGAGTGTCCTTATGGGACAGAGGGCTGAAATTGCTTATGGTCTGCATCTTGAATATGTACATAAGTATTCTGGAAAAATTAAAAAAAATATTTTGATATTGGTTTGAAATTTTATGTAATATCTTCACAGGTAACACAAAACAAAAGTAGCTTAGTGGCAGTACTACTGTGGAAACATACGAATGCACTCTTTTAGGGGAAGCAACCAAGGCCTTTGTGAGCTCTCATGAGAATTCAATAAGAAATACACAGTAGCTGGCTAGAATAAGCTAATTAATGGTTTCATTCTATGCTGATTTTTTACTACTGAGTTTTTAAGGGAATAATGGAAGGCTCTTTCTCAAGTTAAATATTCTATGTCTCATTCATGTAAGTTACCTGTTATTCATGTTTCTCTTTCTTAATCTGAGGATTGCCATCCTTGGGCTTCTCCACTGCAACTCAGAGAGTCCTGGGGCCCCTGTGCCTTTCCTGCTTTGGGGACACTGGAAGAATAAAGGTGGTGAGTAAAGAATAAATGTTTTCTTGCTGTTTAAGAAAGCCTCTTGAATATGCAAGATTTTCTTTCTAATAAGTAGGGAGTTATTTCATAATTGCTGTTCTGTTTTGCTCTGTTTGAGGTTATTTCCGTCAAGTCATAGTACTTTTGTACCTGGTAACACCACAAAAGTGTGGCCATGAATAATTCTTACCTAATTGTGTTTCTAGGCTATATCTCATTACGATTAATTAACATGCTTTTTGGGCAAGGAGGAAAATGTTTTATTTAATAATACAGTAAGCAACACACCAATGTTTAGTGAACTGTCAGTGGAAGTGGTTGTTTTCAGATTCAAAAATTATCACACCAAGTAGTAATTTTCAGAAGCAATCCTTTTATTCCTATCTTGAACCATATTTATATGGTTCTCAGTCTTCAAGCCAAGGCAACCATCCTGTTGCTCTCATTCAAACTGAAAGGGATTTTCTTTTAAGTCCATTGCAGTATTTGTTCATTCTAGGCTATTTAAATATCATTGCTAAGCAAGCAAGAGAATGCCTCTTCCTCTAGCTGGTTCTGCAAGCAGTACCATACTATTTTATCCCAGTTTTGGCATGGCTGCAAGGAGCAGAGTTTGGTGTATCCAGGATTCCCATTGTCTCTGCATTACAGTGACTAGCACTTCATTTGGGGCAGGGCTCAGTTGTGGCTTGTGGCAGTTCCCTGTCCAAGAAGAGAGCAAGAATTGTACGAGCTCTTTCTCTTCATGGATTCCTAAGTGCACTCCTACCGCTCTGATTTCTGCTTCCCCAGCTTTGGATGCCTCATATATATCTGTGTCCCAGCTGAGAGTCATTGGCAGAGGAAAGCAATCAGAGCTTGCCTTTCAGCTTTCCACATAGTTCCCAGGGGTCTATATGCCTTGAAGGCAAAAAGCTTTTGTGCTTATTGCCAATACAGATATTTTCATCCTATTTATGGATACATCAACACTGAAAGTGCTGAGACACAGAAGCTGGTGCAGCATGAGAATGTCTGGAACAAAGAATGGTGGGAAGGACCGTGGATGTATCTATGCTTGTTTTCTAGAACACTGCTTAGTCTAAGGAACAGCATGTGTGCAAGCACAGTCAAATGGCCTCTAGATCTGAGCTCTTATCTCTGCACATCATCACATAGACTAACCATTCAATCTGCATCCTGGAGTCAGACTCTCAAGTCCTCAGTGAGAGAAAATTCCCATTGGAGTCTGGCAGAAGGAACACATCATTTTGTTCAAAAACACTGAATATGCAGTAGCAGCTGTGAGTTGTCAAATCCAGCATAGGATTATACCCCACATCATATGCTTCAGCACTTTATACAGACTATGTTTAAATTAATTTTTAATTAGCTCATTATACAGATAGAAGATCTGCTTATCTCAAGTTTTACAACCACAACTTTGCCTGCAGGTCTCTCTATCAGACAGTTGGATGATGGCAGCACCCAACTTCAGCTGGAAGTGCTCAAACCCCGCAGCAATGAGACTAATATTAAAAACCCTGATACTATCAGGCACCACACTCCATTATATCACGACTGCACTTCCATCTTCATGCTCAGTCTTCTTATAAAAAGCTTTTGGAGAGCGGGGGCTCATGACAGCTGGAAAACCTACATGCCACAGAGAGCCAAAGATATCTGATTGTGCATAATGGTGCTACCCATAAGCTTGGCATAGGTTTTGATGATGAAGTGCAAGGTAAGCCCACCCAAAGTGATTCATATGAATTATTGGTCTGGAGATCTCAAACCACAGATCTCCCTCTTCTGGCTGGAGGAGATTTTCTAGACATACATGCCTGATGAAATGTGATGGTGCCAGTTGCCCGTAATAGTATTACCTGCTTTGGAAATACCTTCTCTCTTTGTTCCAAATCTGTTCCCTGTCGTGAGATACACTACAGATGTATGTGGCTTGAAGCATGAATAGAAGTGGCTGACAAAGTTCTAACTTTACAGACCTGGAATTAGGGTACTTCTAAAGCCATTTGTTTATGTTTGTACAGTAAATAAGTTGCACAGTGAAGGACAGGCCCAAGATCACTTAAGATCCACATATTGTGCTTAACCAGAGATCATCCTTATCTCCCTGGTATCTGTTTGATAACAGTTCCTTCATTAAATGTTTTAAGTTGGAGTAACATATTCTCCTTAGATCTTTCAAGCTACCCCAGTGTAAAAAGCGGACCACAGTTATCGTGAGATTATTCCGAGAATTTGTTTTGCCTTTTGTTTTTTTTCTTTCCATTTACTATCATAAATGCCCTCAGAAAAGTAATTTCCATGAGATCAGGAGCTGGACATTTTATATGCTTCAGTATGACTTTTTAAGGATAGCCACATTGCAAGAGACTGGCTTCACACTCATCAGACAGAAGCAAAGGTTGTCAGCTTGACTCAAACTGTAAACTTGACTCAAAACTTCTTGTGAAAGTCTATGATTTGTTCTTTATGCTACAGCAAATCTTTATGGAAAGGTATTCAATCTCAATTTAGTTTCTATGAAATCCTGTTCTTGGCCCATGTGTAACCCTACTACACTCCAGTGACGAGAGGTGATCCAGCTGCAAAGACTCCTTAAGCTGTTGTCCAGCCATTCACACCTCTGGAATTCCATAAGAAATTGAATCAACTGAATGAGTGGGGCGTTAGACAATGAACAGATCTGAATGAGTGGTAGAACCAATGACTCATCTTTGTTTCTAATTTCATTCCTGTACAGATTGTTTATCTAGGAAGAACAGGGCAGGGAATGTGTGAGGATATATGTGCTGTTTCTTTAGAGCTGTAGCAGAAAGTTAATTCCTAAATAGAATCTCTGCTCTGAAGCAGAGATGGAGAGCAACTGATTTGCTAAAGGGCTATCATGAATTTATTTATTTTAATGACATTTCTTGTCTTTTATGTGTAACAAAAGATAGTGACTTTCTCCAAAGCCCATCTGTTTGAGATCCTTCATTGTTATTGATTTCCATTCAACTCCTTCAGTTTCTCTGTGAGTTAATGGCATTCAAGGGCCAAAGCCTAGTGATATATTTGCTGTAGTTTTATCAATGCTGTACAAAGCCTCATCTCTTCTCTAGTTCCTGATTGTGGTGAGCCCAAGGATGGAAAACTAAGCAGCACTGAAGAATTTCAATATCCTATTTCACTGCAAACTCACATTAAATTTGCTATTCTCTTTGAAGTCAGCAGAAAAGCCCTGATTGACATCAACTGAGTATCTAGTTCTGTGTTTCTGACAACATTACTGCTTGTCTGGTGTAGCAGTCCCTGTGGCCACTGAGAGTGAAAAGTAGCTGAGGCGGTTTCTCAGAGGCTGGGGATACTAAGAGCCCAGATAATTCACCCTCTAACCAGCCTGTCATCCCCCTTGCCTGTTCTTTCCAACTTGTGCTGTTAGTGCCACTGCCACTGTGTCATGGGTCTGTGCTGAATTGTTAGTAAGAATACAAATGAGGACGTGCGGGTAACTGTTGGGCATGAAAGTAAGCAAATATTTTGCTTGCCCAAGACTGGTAATGTTCTCAATGAACCTGCCTATTTCTCTGAATTTGGATGTTGCAGAGGATTTTCTGTAAGAGACAGGCATCCTGCCTTCAAAAATATCTTGTGCCTGATCTTTCAAAACCCTTCATAATGTACCTTGCCACTTATATGTTGCTGAGCAGGAAGGTTGAGAGGATTATTTCAGCTGTGGCAATCAGTTTACACCTTGAACCACAAGATCGGATTACTTTTGGCATTTCATTTTGAAATATTTCCCCCAAAAGTATGGTACCTTTGCATGTTTCCCAGATGAAATTAATTTTGTTATTTTCTGCTCTTATTTTGAAGCCTTTTCAGGTCCTCTGTGTTGTTTCTCTGTCTTCGCTTATGTTTGCAACACTTCCTAATTTAGCATCTTCTACAAATTTAATTATTACATCAACTTTTTATATCACCTGATTAGTGGTTTTAAAATATTACTGAATATCACTTCAGTTTAGCACAATCTCTGCAAATTTCCCAAGGGGCAATTGCCTCAAATCATTTGGTCTTGGGGGTCTGTTCATGGCTAGTGTATGTGACACTGTGGATGTACATAAGACTACTCAACAGAAATTGCTGATGCCAATTAATGCTTTCTTTGCTCTGAAAGACTTCATCTACAGACATCCCAAAGGTGTGAAACAGCATAATTAGGGCATAGGGACATGGTTGTGCAATAGCACTTGTGAGTTTTCTACAGGAAACATCTAGCAAAAGTGAATTTAAAGCTGTCACAAACATGCTTCATGTCATAGGTGAAAAAATAAAGACTGCCATAGGGCAAGAAGACTTAGATAGTCCAAGAAAGCCTGAGAGTTCTTTTAAGGATCAGGACTAGTGAAAGCAGTGGTAAAGAAAGATGTCCAAGGACAGTGCTTTGTAGTGCCCTAAAATGGTGTGTTGAATTTGATTTATAAGTGGAAACCAGGGAGCTGAGAAAGAAAAGCATGAAAAGAGAAAAAATACTTGAGATGGCCATTTAAAAAAAATGGAGTAAGAAAGTTTTGAGACCAAAAAAAAAAAAAAAGAGCTGCTTTGATGTAGCTGAGGCAGCAGATGATTAATATATGAACTCTGAGTAGTAGAATAAAGAAAAGGCTGAATTTTTAGCTTTTAGACCCAGTTTTATGTTACCATCTATACAAATGTAGTTGAATATTTCGGATGTCTTTCCATTAAATGATTTACTAATGTCTAATGTATCATACATAGTTTAATTTTAATTTTTTTTTAATTCAGCTGTACGGCAGTTTAGTAAGAGTGTAACAAGTTCCTTATGCAACCTCTTAGTGCTTCAGACAACCTCATGGTTCTTGTAGATGATTTTTTCCTGTGCCTGTTGGACTTTGGCACATCTCTTTCAATTCCTTGTTCTTCTTTTCCTTTTGTGATTACCTATATTCTTAACACAGGAGAAAGAACACAATGAGATACTTTGTTTACTGTGTTTCTTTTTACATGGGCTCTTACATTTGAAGAGGAATTTTTTATTTAGAGATTTTATAGTGTTATTTAATCACTATATATCCACTATAGTGGATCATATTTTGCAATTACTGCCATGTCCTGTTTTAGATCCTTTACTTGGCCTAATCGTGAACCAGGTGCTGGGTGCTGAGCAAAAGCAAAGAAAGCGTGGGCTTCTTCCCAGTGAATTTGCAGCTTATTGATGGCTGTTGTGCTGCTCTGGTGTTTGGAACTGATAACATTGTATTTTAAGCACTGTTAGTGTTCTAAAACAGTCTTCACCACACTGCAAGTTTTAATGAATATGCTTTTGCAGAAGGAAGCTGGAGAGGTTAGTTGTGTTTCCTGATTGTGTTTTTTTAACCAAAACCTAATTTATAAGACCACAGAAAAGTGATGGTAGATAGTATTTAAACCAGAAATGGTGCTGTTTTACAAGAGCTTGTCACGATGCCCAAGGCTTTTTGTGGGGTATAGGCAGGATTCACTTAATCAAACTTCAGCAATCTAGCATGCATGTGTGAGTATAGGAGGTCCAGGCTCCTCATATACTGAATTAAGAGAAGTAGGTACCCACTTCTTCATTGTCCTCTGGAAGTTCCCCTTTACAGAAAACCTGGTGGCCGAGGGACCTCTAAGAATAGGTATCACTCTCCCATTGTGCAGCCCCGCTGCTGTCCTCAAGCAGGGATCTGCACAGGCAGAGTCCCAGTAGTGAACAGTTATGTGGCTTGCTTTAAGAGTTATATCACTAAATCTAGGACAATTGTCCACCTCTGAAATCACAGCTATGCTTAGGGATCGGTGTCCTTGTGAGGGGGCTGCAGGCAAAGGTGATCAGCTGGTCTTTTACAGAGAAGACAGTCTGGATTGAAGGGGGTCAGATCAGGAGCTCGTCTGTAAATGAAAGCCCTGCCCTCACTAGGCTACACTCCAGTGGAAAAAAAAAGGCAGAGTGCACTTCTCTGGTAACCTCATTTATTAGGCAATTTTAATATAGCTGTAATAAGCTCCCTTCAAGCCAGACCTTGGAAAAGGCCTTAGAAATGCTCAGCTGCCATGTGGCTTGTAACAAATATCACAAAGTATTGATTTATTCCATAACCACTCCCTGCCATGTGTTATGTAAATAACGATGTTTGATAGAGTGTGTGGCTCTTCGTGCTGTAATGCAGAGGTCTTGGGAAGGTCTTGAGTCAGAAGATGAAAGGCCTACTGTCTCCAGTTGTCCTCAGGATGTGTGCATGACGCTGCAGCTGCATACACATGCACCAAGCCCTTCCCTTTTGACTGCATTTAATAATCATGATTTTACTGTTATATCTGGTTCTGCGCTGGCTGGATATAATCTTCTAATTACATAGCTTTGAATTTTCTCAAATTGTCTCTATTTAGAACACTGTTAGTAATTCTCTACTGGTAAAACTGAATTCACAGTGCTTTCATTGCATATGCTTATATCTCTACTGATTTAAGTTAGAAAAAAACATGCAGTCTGAAAACACCACTAATTGTACCTCAGCTTGTATGTTGCAGAGCAGCCTCATTCTGTTTTCCCACAGCCAAGGGAAGGCCTTAAGGCCAAAATGTCACCTCAGATTTCTTTTGATCTCAACTTATATTTTATTAACCCTTTTAACTTCACTGAGGGTGTGCAAGGAAACATGTATATTCCCTTTCATATAAACCCAGCATTGTCCTTACATCTTGTGTGCAAATGTATGGACAGCTTTTCATACAAAGGATTATTTAGATGTAATCTATATGCCTTGTGAGTTACAGATAAGAAGGGGCAGGCAGCATTTCTTCTGCAATGTTTATGATTTATTTGCCTTTTATTTTCTCTCTTTAACTCCATCCAAAATATTTCTGAGAGTCTTAGTGAAATATAATACTAGAAGCCTTTAATGGCACCTTTTCATCTCACAATTGCAGAGCACTTTTCAGGGCTTAATTAAATTTTACAGCATGCCTTTCAGGTGAATGTAATTTGAATGCATCCATTCCTGTTTGTGAGGAAACTGAGGCAGGGTGTGGTGATTAGCTCAAGGCTGTGAGCCAAATAAAGTGTTAGAGTAAGAATTATGGCCCAAGAGATTAGGAGATTTGATAATTTCAGAAAAATTTGGTTCTTAAAAATTTAATCAGACGAACAACATGGATGATGGCTGCCTGAATGGCAGAGGAGCCAAATAGCTTCCAGACTCTTCCTTTCCTTAGCATAAAACTAGTGTTTTATGCCTCAGTCCAGTTTTGGCCTCGCCAGACTTTGGGCACACCAGATGCTTGTTCAGTCCTCCAACATGATCAGGAGAAAAGGAGTGAGTGGCTACACTCTACCTTTGCCATATTCTCAGCAAATGGTTCAGGCCTTTCAACCCTTTCCACTGAAAGGACTCTTAGGGTGGGACCTGAATGTGTCCACCCACTCCTACAGCCATGGTCTTCTACGAGATAAACTCTGCAATGTTAGTTGGAAAAGGCCTGAAGCTCCTTGCCTGGTGGTCAAGGGAAAACTTTTCACCCATCTCCCCACTGGAAAGTATGGAAAGCAGCCTGTCCTGTTCTGTGGGTAAGCAGGTGGAAGGGGAGAAAGCTGCTGAGACAGGAGTGTTCATTTATTCTGCACATGTATCTTATGAAGATCCTCTATAGATTTGGTCATCAGCAGTTACTACCCAAACATGGTTACTGGTGATGCTGCAGGATAGGCCATAAAGCATCACATGGGAATGGGTTAGGCTAGTGGAAGATATTACTTCTGGGCCCTCAGTGTTCATAGGTCAGAAATCACACTTTGTTTGGCCAGAGACTGACTGCAAGGAGCTCCATGAGTGTCGCTCCCTCTCTGTGTGCTGCTGTCTGCAGAGGGGATGGCATTATCCAGCCTGTCTGGCAGGCCTAGAACTGATATATGCTGCAATTTAAAAAGTCAGGTGTGGCCATTTCTTTGAAGGCGTGTGAAAGAAGCCTGAAATCAAGCACATGAGAGATCCCACAGGTGCAGTACACTGGCTGAGAGTGCCCTTTCCTTTGTACCTGCTATCATGGTGAGAAAAGGTCATCTGGCTGTGAGACAGGCTCAAAACAAACAAGTTGACGTTTTTAATGAGATAAAGAATCAGTCTTTGGGAAATTCATTCTCTCAGTAGATAAGCCAAAGATTGAATTATGTCCCTCTGTCACCAGACACCAGTCTCAGATCCAGAGGAAAGAGAGGACTCTTCTAGTGCTTCACTGCCTGGCTCTGCTACAGCTTCAGCCTGCAGTGGGCAAGCACTACCACATCTGGGCTTTCCAAAGCCTGAGCATGGCATAGCAACCACAATGCCTGACTCCAGATCCTCCACACAGGGTATGGAATGTGGTACACAGTATGTTTCCAGTGTGCTGTGACAGTCAGTCAGTAACCACTAAGCAGGTACAATGAAGGCAAAGAGAAGTTTTCTGTTTCCATTGTTGTCAGCCCAATGTCTTACAAGTATTTACCTGGGAGTGAAATGGCTCCTCTTGGTTCTGCAGAGGCCAATCTTCCATTGCTGTATTATGAAAAAGGCACTGCATGGTTTGTGTTTTTATCAGGATAGTATGATCAGAGTACAAATGAGGTCAGGCAACTCTTGAACAGGTTTTGCTACTTACTGTTGATCATCTTTCTGATAACTTTCTTTTCTCCTTCACGTTGATCTCTTCTAACAGTGAAGTCAGCTGTGGCCACAGGCACAGGACATACTTTGACAGCAGCAGGACTCAGCTGACAGACTCTGGAATATATCATTTCAGTAGCATCATCTGGGTCTATAGCTGGCTCTTCTTTAACTCTGTTGAAGGCCTTGTGTGTTGTTCTTTTCATCTTCTTTCCACTACATGAGCATTGCACAGGGATCTTAAAGTGTGTGTAGGAAAAGGGACCTTGGGGACAGACTTTACTTCAGGGTTAGAAACACAGCTTTTTTTAATTTACAAGTGCTTGGTTGTGTGTAAATCTGTTTCACTACCCAAACTTCACATCAAAGTATTTGTACTGTACTTGAGAGCAAGAGTGCATGTTTGTCATTGCATAAGTGAAACAGAAATTTCTTTGGGAACGGGGAGACAGAGACCTGAACACAACACACCATAGAAGATTTGCTGCTAATTCAGTGACAGAAAGTTTTGGGGATTTTACATTATTGACATTCCTCCAGATGAAATCTTCTGCAAAAAATGTCATTTTGAACCTATTTATTATTGAGGCTATTGCACAAGGGTTCTTAGGCTCCTTTGAAACCTCTCTGTGGGGTTGAGTTAGCGACTTAGGAGACTCCAGGCCACCAGGATGGAGTGCAGAAAGTGCCCAGAAGCCTAATTTGCCTCTCACAGAGCACAAACACTCCCATTGACCCCACTGCTTGAATGCCTCCGCTGTCAGAAGAGAGCCATGGCAAGAATTCAGTCATGTATATCAGGAGGAATTTTTGCTGATACCACACTGGGGAGAGCAAGAGAAATGCTGTGAGTGGAGAGAGCATCCTCAAGATCAGGATGCATTCCTGCCTTTCAGTGAGAATGATTCCAGGGGATTGTAAGAAGTGTTTAGTTTTCAGGAAGATCAGCTGCACTTTTCATTTGTCCTTTGAAGATTATTTTTGCTCTGTAAAGGGTTCTAAAAAATGGCAAACCAGTACAGACACATACAAAAAAAAGGGAACACAAGGTTATGGAAAGAAGCTGAGATTCTATCTATTTTATTGAATGATCCTGGAATACAGTAACAAAGGGACAGTCGTGTGCTTAATCATCTCACTCTTACAAGTGGAAACGATGCTTGACAACAGAATGTACTGATATGAATGTGAGAGTAGGGGAAAGGAAAAAAATCTAAGGAACAAAATAAGCATAATATGTAAACAGTATTCTGCTAGGAGTATTTGTAGTGACAGATGCTTTGGTAGATAGGGCAAAAAATATATTCCTTTCTCCTAAAGGGAAATAGGTGGAAGTCCATCAAGTAAACTTTGTCCTGGCATATTTTATTTTTGCATGGAGGAAAAGGAAAAGATCGTTTTTGATGTCAGATTTTTTTTCTGCTGTTTTTTCCCCTCTTTGCCATACCAGGAAAAAAAAAAAAAAAAACGATCAGGGAAGATAAGCCAGGCAAAAGGAATAAAAAAAAAAGGGAGGTAGGGAGGGGAAAAAAAAAAGGTTACTCTGAGTATCAGAGAGGGGGCTAATTGTCAAGGTTATATCTCCACAGATGATTGATGTGAGGCTGGGTTTTTCTGTCAGCCTGTCACAAAGCAGGAATGTTTAATGTTCTCATTATTGGTTACGCTGTTGTGTATATTTCTCTGTCAGCACTACGGACCCATCTGAACTGCCAAGGCACTTCAAAGCCCTGCAGGTCATTTATCATCCTCCTGACGCTGCGAATGTTCAGCCTCAGCTGAGTGCCAGGGATTTGTTATGACTTGAGAGCCAGCTGACAGACAGGTCTGCTGCAAAAAGGATTCCTTTTTGTCACACTGCGAAAACATCAATGTTCCTATAATGGCCTACAACTGTCAAAGGGGACTGCCACCTGACAGTTGTGTGGTCTCACTAATTTGCAGCCCGGTGACTTGTTTCCTTGAGTTTAGATTCAGTTACGGTGTCACATGCAAACAGGTCACCATCTGTCGTCCTGTGCCAGGGGGCACATGGTAGGGGGTGGAGAGGGAGAGAGAGCGAGAGAGAAGGAGGAAACGATGAAGTGGCAAACTGGGGGTGGGGGAGAGGCAAGGGGAAAAATAAAAACGGCCATGCAAATCAAAGCTGCATCTTTATTTTAGATTCCTGGTCTGTGAGTGTTTCTAGCCCACCACAATGTGAATCTCTAAAAGTTGTGCTGAAAATTGAGGCAGGGAAAGAAAGGACCTTGCAAAGAGCCAGAGCTGGGAGGGGTGGGGGCTGGGGGAAAGAGGGGGGGAGAGAGAGAGAGAGAGGGAAATATCAGGGCTTTGTTTCCTTTCCCAGGCCATGACATGATTAATCGTTTTCTTCTGATCTAATTTTGGAACATGAAAAACAGCACATTTGTCTTGAAGAAAAATGATGTGCCGTACTGCGCAGATGGAAATTTCGAGCAATGAAAAAGATTAAAGTGAAATTCCACTCCTTAGACCTAATCATGAGTTGTAGATTATTCTGTCGTTCTAACCAGATGGTAGGCTTGATTCCACAACCCCCTTCTTATATTAATGAATACTAGACTGTTATATTTGACTTAGGTAAGTGAAATGTCTATCAAGCCTAATGGACTGCCAGCCAGCATAACACATGTTGTACCACTGAGGGTCCTTGCTGCATTTTTCATGTTTTATACTAATGTAGAACATTTTGTTTCCTACTGTTTTCCATCATTGTCACTGTTTGCTAAATATTTTCACATGTAGGGGGAAAAAAAAGTAAAAAACTTGTGTCCAGAGCTAATTTCCTCACGTTGGTCGCAGCTATAATTCTACAAGTAAAACAGTCACCCGAAGCAATGCATACAAGAACTCAATAGTAACTTGATTAAGTTCCCAGTCAACAAGACTGCACTAGGCTGTATGTTAACAAACCTAATTATAGGCAGCATGGTGATAAATTGTGCAGGGTGCATGTAGCACATCTCTGAGGTCATGTCTAGAAAAGAAGTTTTACCCCAGGGGACAGGGATGGGGTGTCATTTCTAAATAAAGTAAATGCAGGTTCACTGATGTTTCCCATTGGGTTGCCTTCCGTTTTCTGACAAATGTTGTTCTAGCAAGGGTGTCCCAAGAGATCCTTGTGAGAACGGAAGAGTGGAGGAGGAGACAGATGAGAGGCTGGGGGATTCTCTTTAACCTTTCCAAGTGTGCAGTCCAGTGACTGCCACACAGCTTCTGCCATGCTTGGACTTGTCAGAGCCATGGGTCCTGCTGATCATGTGTTGGGATGGGTGCCACCACTTGTGATTACAAACCATGTTACCATTTTCAGCATTTAGCTGAAGAGAATGGTACTTGTCACATATGCTGGATGTGAGAGTGGGATGGAATCTCTTCCTTGTATGTGAAGTTAAAGATAAAAATCTCTGGTTTCTTCCATTGAAAGTTAGGCCTTTGTGCCTGAGTGGCGCCCTGGTTCTGTTGGGGAGCATGCTCCCAGGTAGAGGAATCGTGCATGCACAGTGCTAATTTTAGACATTGAAAGAATCAACAGGATGCATGGATCAAGTTACTCTCTGCCTAGCAGAGAACAAGTCCCAAAACTTGAGTATGCAGTCAAGAGTTATCCAAATCAGGACTTACTGAAATATGATAGATACAGTAAAGTTATGAAAGTTCATTTAGGCTGAACAAAGAAAGACAAAGTACACCTCCTAACTGAGAAACCAGGAAATCTACATGTGAAGTCTTTTTGATAATGGAATTAATTTAAAGCTTGCATCATTGATGTAGGGATTTTATTCTCACTATTTTCAACAGTTTTTTCAGAGTCCTGAACTCTGACAGACATGCCTTTCTCAGTGAAGTTACCACTGATTTTAACTGCTGAATAAGGACTCTTAGGCTGTGCCATAAAATAAACCCCAAATGGCCCTCCAGTATGATTGCCCTGCACTTGGGACCCTCATTGTCGATGATTTCCCCTTTTTCTCACACAAATAATGTTTTTTGAAATAATGAAGTGAGGAAGGCCTAAGCAGAATGCTTATCGCATCTTACCCACACTAAAAGCAAACAAACTGGAAGTCTGAAAATAGTATGTCTTTAAAAGCTTTTCATTGTAATTAATTTTAATTAGCTTTTTTTATTGGTACAGATTGGCTCTATCTGAGAACATAAGCTAAAATGCCAATATGCTTTCACCACATTTCTTTTACGGTTGGATTTAGATTCTGTCTTAGGCCTTCCTAAAGCTTGCTCTCGGGGGATAAAAAAGTTTCATTCATGAGAATTCCTATGCAAAATATTGCCTGGCAGATTTTTTTCAATTAATTTAGAATATAACTCCCACTTAGTCCTTTATACTCCTGTCAAGTAAATTCAGGGTACGTTACCCCTTTAAAATTATCTGTACAGATTACCAGCCTCTGTAGTTCCTAACCTCTGGGGAAAACTGGCTTTTTTGCAGTGCTGCTTCTCTTCTGTGCAGGGCATGTGGAGCTGACTTGGCAGTGAAGGGAAAGTAATTTGTTCCTGACAAGGGCCAGTTGCAGACTATTTCTTCACTGGAAGAAAGTGACAATCAAGCAGGAAATTGTGACTACGGTTCCTTATTTGAACTGATCCTTCTTAGGAGCTAGTAGACATATCTTAACTTAGCCTTTAGCTTGTTTTCCTCAGTCTCACAGCTTTGCTTTCCGTGAAATGTCAAGGACCTCAAATTCCTGCAGTGTTTACAGTTTGACCTGTGGAATTTGTGGCCTGCTTAGAGTGTTGCAGATTTACAATTATATTGTGAAGGTAACACAGGAGAGGCAGGCATTCCTCTTCCCAGTAGCCTTTTCCAGAAATGGGTGCAGTTTTGGGAGAGGACTTTGACCTACTGAGGAAGAGAGTAGCACATCTGGAAGAGAGAGCAAACTGTCTTTTGCTGTTGAATCCTTACTAAACCAACTTGTTCCTAAGTGCAGGGACAGATGGATGGATGGAAGGCTGTGTTATAGCTATAGGGAAGCCTCAGAAAGCATTTGTCTTCCTGCAAGAGTGTATTACAGCCTTTCTGGTCTGCAGTGGGTTATCACCCTGCTGTAGCTTTGATCGATGGCAAGTGATGGCAGCAGGAAATAAAGGTCCACTCTTTGTGCTCAGGAACACTGCCTAGGAGGGCAGGACCCTGACCAGATGGAACATTTCTGTGGCTTTGGAAGCAGTAGGTTATACAGCAGGGTCAGCGAGATGCTTGCTGGTGTCTGTGCTTCCAAACCCTGTGCAAGGGCTCAGAGCTGGGGTGCTTGTACCCGTGGATGAATCAATTTGCCCACAGAGGGCTGACAGCTCCGAAACAGCCTGATGTCAGCGTTCTGCAAACACAAATCCATGGGTCTTAGCATTTTGGATGGGATATATTTTCCTTGTGTGGTGGATGCCTTTCTAATGTTCTAGGCCAACCAAAGACAGATTTGCACACTACCTGCTCACACCCTACCCTTTTGCCTGTTTTACTTCAGAGAAAATTACTCTATCCATCTTTCTGACGTGAGTCTCAGATCACGAGATGCCATAGCCATTCCCCCCTGGGCAAAGTGTCTCCCTCTGGTGGGCCCAGGGGCAAGGGAGGAAGGAACAAATTCTTTCTCATCTGAACTGCAAAGCCATCACTTAGAACAGTTGTCATGTGAGAGATGACAAGTCTCTTTTTTTTTTTCCTCTACTATTTATTTCCGTTTTATGCATATTCCCAATTTCCCGTTCTCCATGCATTCGGCTTGTTTTTGTACCCTGTAACTTTCGTCAGTTTCTTTTCTTTCACATGTGCTCAAGACACAGCACAAGTTGATACAATCTAATACAAACTTCCCTGTTTGCTCTATCATAAAATGTAGTGCCTTGTGTGTTCATTCTCCTCCTGTCATCAAGTGCCAGCTTCAGCAGGACTTAGTACTCCAGGTTCTTCCTGCTGTCATTTTCACTTCTCCCCAAGGACTAAACATTTAAAACCCAAGAAATGCTAACTGAGATCCTAAGTAACACTTGAACCATGCTGATCTTGGGTAAACAATTCCCAGAGTGTTACCATTCCTGATGTTGAAAGAGCAGATCAGTGAAAGAAAAGAATGTGCATACAAATTCTTGATAATTTGGCAGCCATCAAATTTCTAAATATTGAAAGATTCCCTTAGAAGACATTAATTTTATGTTTAAAATGACACACAGCCGGAGGAGCCTACCATTTACTCATTTAAGACTTTTACTCATTTAAGATTTTTAATAGGAGTTAATGGTTTAAGGCTAAATTTAGAAAGCAGCATACTGGGTATATTTTTTTTCTATTTCTTATGTAAATATTTATATATTTAAAATTTGCTAATTAAACTGTTTTTTGCAGTCTACACAGCAGACAAGTAAGAGGAAAGACTGCCCATCACCCTTTGTGCAGAACTTTTTTTGCCCAAACACATGCCTACGTGGGAGGTTATATCAGGTGCTGAGCAAAAACCTCATCTTTTGTTGGCCAAATTACAGCTTTTCAGCATAAGAGCAGGTATATATTTTTATAAAAGGTAAAGCAGCAATATTTATTGCTTAAACAAGGCTTTAGACTCCCATCTCTTCCCAAAGTATAGGTTGGGTTGTATGAGGCCCTGACTGGCTTTAGGAGCTTGGTGAGGCTGACCTGATGACCTGCCTGCAGGTCCATGCCTACTCAGCCTTGGGCTGTCTGCTAAGCCAAGTTAGAGGTGCTCCAGGACATCCATTCATTGCTCTGGCTTCCTGACTGGCTTTTTGGGGTGGACTCCAGAAGTGCCCTGCAAGGCACTTCATAACTTTGTCTTCTGTCTGTATCCTGGGCTGTGTCACAAACCCATTTTCAGCCTCCTCTCTCGATTGTGCTTCCTGGAAGGAAGCTGCCATTCACTCCTTATCTCACCTAGTCTGGGACTGTCAATGGACTCTATTCCAACCACCAGCCTGGCCCTGCTCAGGCAATGTGGGGCTTCATTCAAGTTACCTTCATTCCCCAGCTGCTTCTCACCTTGGAGATTCCCTGTTCTTTCTGCTCCCTGATGAGTGGCCCCATTTGGAATTCATGTGTGCACTGCAGCAGGAGAGCTCCCAGGCAGCCTGCCTTTAGTCATGGTCTGGCCTTTCCATGGCCCATGTTCCTTGCTCAAGAAAAGCAGAGTCTGCTTGAACATCTCACTGCAACCCATGGTAGCATGAACAGTGGGTGTTCAGGGGGCTGGAGAAGAATTCTGTTTCTGATTCTACTTGGTTTTGAAAGCAGTTCCTGCTTCAACATGAAATCTTTTTGTTTTCAGTAGTCACAGAACAGAACTCTCTAACTTGCTGTGTGACTTTGTGCAGATTCAAAATGGCTTCCTGTCCCCATTTGTTAGTGGAAGGGATAGAGTTTCCCTGGTGCAGTGCCAAATTCATCTAGAAATTCAAATGTTCTTGATGAGATGCTGTGTTCTGTAATGCTTAAGGAAAGCATAATATCCTTGAGGATATATATAAATACACTGGTATATGAAGAAAAACCCCGCAGGATTTTTAAATGAAACAGTTGAACATCTAGCCTGTATCTCAGTTTCTGTTGTTTTTTTCTAGAAAAATACACTCATAGTAAATTCATACCAAATTTCTCAGTAAATCTGATAGAGAATACTTGAAAGGCTTCAACATTATTGCTGACTAGCTAACATAAGCTGACAATAGTAGATGACTGTAGGGAAATACTCATGTTTCCTTAGTCCTGCTTCTTCCTCTTTCTAGGATGTTGGTTCTGAGAGCACCTATAAGCCAGTGGTTTTACCACATGGCTAAAATTAATCTCCAGATTGGTGTAAAATTAATTGCAGAATTCAATTTTTGTGGAGAAGAGTTGACAGTGGAAATAAGTAAATCTTCCCTACTCTGTCCTATGACATGAATGTTTATAAACTCTAACCCAGGTTAGAGAGTCAGGTGTCAGGGCAGGGAAATACAAGTCAGAACTGTGATTTATATGATCAGCGATAGAATTTAAATACTAAGTTCTTATTAATCTAAATGTGAATTAGTTAGCTAAATCCCTATATCCTTTCAAAAATATGCCAGTGTTTTACTACTAATTTTGTCACTTTTGTATATAGTGACAGATTTTGTAAAACTACTTTCATAAATGAACAAAACCCCAAATATATATCACTAAAACCTTAGAAGACAAACTGATTAGATGTCCTGTGGTGGAATTACATTATCAAACAAAACAGTTTCGAAATGCAACACCTCAAAAGAAATACAGTTGGCTGAAAATTCCCATAATGAGAAATCCATGAGCCTAAATATTTGGTGTTCCTGATTTGCTCACTTCCTCAGGTTAATGTTTCTTCAACATGTTTCCAGTTCTTTTTTTTTTCTTTTTCAGCTGGGTTGGTTGTTGTACTTTCAAAGGTGATGATTTGCAAATGATGATTTCCAGCCTACTGTAGTCTGTGTATGGCATAATGTCCATCAAGTTGCCTCTAGGTGACATTAGTAGTGCAATCATTCAAAATGCAGCCTGACAGCATTTCAATCAATTCACTTTTCAACACTAGACATCAAATATACATTGCAAACCCAGCACCTGCTCTACTTGCAGTGTGACATCAAATAGGTTAGCCTCGGGTCCTAAGACAGAGACTGTCTCTTGAGCTGCTGCATTAAGGAGTGACTTTGGCAATGATACTCTTGGAGATTAACACTCCACCAAAACTGGCTCTCGACCTACAATACAGGATAATCCCTTTACTCCCTGTGTTTGTCTCTCAACACAGTCCACAGGAGCTCTGTGTCTGCTAGATGAGTCAGCCACAGAGCCTAGCTCTTAACCTCATCCTGTAGAGCTTCATATTTACAGCACAGGTGTGAGCAGAATGGCAGCCAAGCATTTATAAAAACTTGTCCCAGCTCTGAGCTCCTTGAGGTTAGCTTCCTCCTTTTTGCAACTACTGCATTGCAGTACCCCTTGAGGTGGCAAATTTGGCAACTCTTCATGAGGTCTTGGTCGTTGTATCAAGATCTGCTCTTTTAAAAGAGCAAGGGAAGCACTTAGGATAATATCCAGCTCTTGTCATACTGCTCTTGAGATGAAGAGGCCTGGCTACTGCCATCCCAGGACTGTCTTTTGCTTGGAATCAAAAACAGGTCAGTTAGTGGTGTCCTTGAAAGTTCTCAGTACTCTTCTGTACTTTGGGCTGAGGTAAGGTCTATTCCTTGACCTAAAAAACCCTATACTGTGTGTACTGAATCCTGTGGGTCAGATCAATAATTCCCGTTAAATGAGATGGCAACATGCTGTTGTCAAACACCATGGTGGTGCCTAACAAAGCAGGAAGGTGGTGAGTGTGCCCAGGATTTCAAGTTCAGAGAAATAAAAAAGGCATGCCAGCACTTGTAAACCTTAGAAGAACAGTGTGAATCCCCTTCCTTTTGTTCTGCTTGCTAATCAGGCTTCGGTGCTGATGGCATGACTTGGATAAAACAGTACTGTAGAGGCAAGGGCATGGGCATGCAGGGCACTGTGTGACTCAGGCACAGTTTGGGCCTTCTGAGGTGGCCCTAGGATACAGGAGTGGGGATCCAGGTGTGATAGGTTTAGAAAGAGAGAGTGTTGATGTGGCCTATTTACCACATGCCTCACCACCATTCCTACTAATGCTGTAGTAGATGTGATCTTTTGTGCCTACAGGGACAGCACCTGGTCCAGTCCTGACAGGATTCCAGGTACTAGGCAGCATGGTGCTGATCACATAATCACCTCAATCCTAGAGCCAGGGATTACAGGTTTGTGTTTCCTATGCAGGACAGCATCTCCCTCTCAGTGTGCACAGTGAAAAGGTGACCAGCTGGCCTCACTGCTAGCTCTGAGCTCACAGCAGGCAGGAGATTTGTGTCCCCTTGCCCTGCAGGGACCACCAGCAATCACATTCCTGGAGCTCCACAGAGGACACTGCCCTGCTCATTGTTGCCACTCTTGCTGAGAGATGCTCCACATCAGGAATGGGAGTGCAGCAGGAGATATACATCCCAAGTGGCACAAAAGAGGTAATGTAGTACCCAATAACCTTCACAGATGAAGCAAACAGCTGAGCTGACAAAACTGTCATAAGTATTTGCATCCCTAGCAAAGTTAATGGAGGAAGAGGAATGCTGTCTAGAAGATGAAGCAGTATATGGACAGATTTCAGAAAGGTAGGAAATTGTATAGGGGTAGCAGAGACTGTTCAGAGCTACTAACTCACTATGGACGTATTATTTTCTTGTTGAGGAGTTACTGAATCTCTTCCCAGTGGAAATGTTTGGCTCTGGAGATAGACAGACTGGATGCTGGGAAACCCCAGGTTAGGGCAAGGTTAAGCCCTGCAGGCCTGCTCATTCTGCTGCTTGGGACATTCAGCTGGCTGGTGCAGCTCCATCCTGCAGGTTCACAGATGGTAAAAGGAATCAAGCCAGAATGAATGCTTGCTGGGGACACAGATGTGCTCTGAAGATTGCTTTGGTAGTTATATGAAACAACAGCTTTTTATTGAGTGTTGAAACTAATAATAAATAATTATAAATTATATTAGTGTATTATATTGTTGACATAACACAATACAAATATTTCTTAGGAGAGTGAATAAACATATAAAGCTATATTACTTTATAAATGAATTCATTAGTATTTATTACAATTACAATCAATTATTAAGCATTATGATGACTTGCTTGGAGACTGGAATTTTTTTCTTTTTGCTATTATCAATAATTTTAATTACCAACTTTAAGTACTGGTTATTTCCCCACACACATCCCAGGGCACTAATTTTTATACAGCATCTAAAAATGTACAGTGTTTTTTGTTTGGGTAGCTTTGTAGTACACAACAAATTGCTGAAAATAGTTTCCTAGTTGTTAAGTGGAAGTAGAAGCTCTGGGTGTCCCTCAGTCAGTTATGATCTAGCTTGGGAGAGCTGGTTTATATTGTGCAATAAGGAATTCATTTCTCCAAAGTTTTATGCATCATATCCAAAACACCAAGAGGCCAAGTTTGCCCACATAACCGATTTTTAGGTCCTTCACGCCATCAAACAAAAGGTTGTATCCTCAAAAGCTTACACACAATTTGTCTAACAACACATAGTATCTAGAACAGGTTGCTCAGAGAAGTTGTGGATGCCCCATCCCTGGAAGTGTTCAAGACCAGGTTGGATGGGGCTCTGAGCAGCCTGGTCTAGTGGAAGCTGTCCCTGTCCACAGCAGAGGATTTAGAACTGGAGTACCTTAAAGGTTGCTTTCAAACCAAGCCATTGTATTCTTGTTGCCTCAAGGGTCTCTGTAGATTGTGATGGTCTCACTGCTGGACCTATTATTATTTCTGATGCTGACTTGGTTGGCCCTACTACACTCTTCTAGATGTCCAGCTACTAGACTTACTACAAAGTTTTCAGACAGTCTATTTTCACCTATCTTAATTTGTTAAACAGATGCATAACCTGAATGTATTTTTTGAGTTGTTATCACAGGTCTTCATAGTCTCACATCTGTTCTCCAGTTCTTTTCCCTCGAGCCTCCTCTAGCACTTCCACACTCTGATCTCTCAGTTGTTGCTTCTGACTCCTTAGCTGCCTGGCTGGTGTGCTGTGCTGCAGACACACAAACTCTGACACAGCTGTAAGCATTTTCCCTTCTCAGCTGCCACCCTTAATTTCGTGGACAGGATTTCAGTAGACAGGGGGATGCTTGGGCAGCTGTACCCCTGACCTCACCCTTCCTTACCCTCTTCTATGGTACTGCAGCATCTCCTGAACTCCAGTTATCCTTACAGCTTTCCACTGGTCTTCTGCTGATAGGAGTAGTGGGAGCTGGGTGTTGTTGCCATTCCCTTCAGTGCTCAGGGAATCAGCCTATGCTCTGTAGCCACAGTGAATGAAGGTATTAACGAGGACACCTGAATTGATTTGCTGCTGATACTCAGCTCTTGAAC
>JAYDZK010000271.1:12499020-12560579 GCA_034509185.1 Euphonia xanthogaster | reverse complement strand
CATCAGACTATAAAAGCAGTGAGGTGGATTAACAAAGTATTTTGCTTGGCATTGTCTGTGCATGGTAGGGTTACTTTATAGTACCTTGTAAAATGCTTTATGCTAGAGCAAAGCATAGTTATTCTAGCTTTACTAGAAGTAGTTACGTTTTTACTCATTTTTAATAATTTCAGTGCTACTGAATGAATAGATTGTGGATGTTCTAAATAGGTTTGCCTATCTGGAGGGAGGCAGGGGAGGGATGTCATAACTGAGCTTTTTTTTTTAAGGTTGCTCTTTTTTTTTTCCCTTGTATTTTCAACACAGAGAAATGAATTAATTCCTCATGGAAGGTGCTCTATAGACAACTCCTTTTTATCTTCACAAGTCCTGGAGAAACAGCAGTGGGTTCCCCTGCCTTACTTCACCCCTAGGCTGGTCCCCTGCATGTGTCTCACATAAGGAGCTCTGTTGGATTGCTCTCCTTCTTTTCTGTTGAGAACATCCCAGGTGAGTGTTTGCTTCACAGGGGTGTTTCGCCCCTCCTTAGTTTTTCACTCATTCAGAGTGGTTAGTCGTTGAGTAGATATGACCAGGTCAGCAGATAGAGATCTACAAATGTTGATCTGGTATAATAGCTTATATTACCAATAAATGTGCAATTTTACCAATGGTACCTGAACAATCATTTTAAGTTGAAGTGTTTTCTAATCAGCAATATAACAAATTGCCTGCAATTTGCTATATAAGATTATATATGATAAATATGCCTTGTTTCAGCAGAAGTATAACTTTATAAAATCAGTTTTTGTCATGCTTTTAGTCCTGATGAATTTACAGTAGTATTTTCCCTCTAGCAGGACTTGACTGAGATCTTTTGCCTTCCATTATAACAATTAAATTTCTTTTACACATTTTAACCAGTAATTTGTTGCAAAGCACTTTGATATGCTCCGCTCAGATGGAAGACATTATAGAAGGATTTTATTGCTGTCAAAATTGAGTGAATGCTTAAAAACATAAATAATAATTCGGATTTAGAAATAACTTGGCTTTAGCTGTCTTTACACTGTTGTTGCTCAATGCAGCATTATTTGAAAGACTTGGTCACAATCTGGAACCCTGCTGTGCTAGAAGATGTATTGACACTGGACAAAAAGGTAGCACTGCTATGAAGTGCTTTCAGTTTTCCCACAAACACTTATGCAATTAAGTTGGAGGCTTCATTTGTTTGCTTGTTTTAGTGCTTGCTCTGGCCTTTTTGTTTTCCTCTTTCATAAATGAAAATTTATATTGAATGCACATGTTTTAACTGCCTAGAATACACCTAGGCAACATGTGAAGGCTGAAGTTTCCACTGAAGTTAAGGAAAAACCTCTTTATTTCTTTTGTCTGTAGATTTCTTTGACTATCTAACTTCATGTTCTTAACATATGTACAAAAAATATGTAAAGCTGAATGACGTAGAGTGGTACTGGTGAGTGACTAGAAGTATATTTCAAAAGAAACATGGTCATCATCAACCTCTTCTAAGCAGCCCTTTCCTGACCTTCAAAACCAGAACTACAGAATGTGGCATTTTCAGATAATGAAAAAAGCTGTGGCTGTTTCACTGCTAGTGCTTGTGTTGTGTGGATAATTATTCTGTAACACTGGAGGCAAAATTAGAAACCAAAGTCATCAGTGGTAAGAAAGCAACAGAAGCCACAAACCTGCCACTGGGGAAATTTATAGTGGGGAACTGACACAGAAGGGTGAAGCATATTCATGATGCTAGGGTCAATCTCATTCACTTTGTCTTGGCCCAAGCTATGTTTCCACCTGTTGCTTTGTATGCCTGTGAATTCCCCAAAACTGCCCTAAGTATCAAACAAATCTGTTTTGGTCTGCAAGCAGTATTTCAATCTTTTAGCCTTGGAGATACTTGTTCTGCTTATTAATTTTGTGCTTTAGGTGAATACAGATGGTGAGATAGGGCAAGAAGATTTATGTTGAGATTTATTGAGGGAGCCTATTTTTCCCTCCTGGTTGACATCAATAGGGTTGTGTGGTCTATTCTCTTGGTCACAAAGTGCACCCTGAGAAAGTACGGAGAGGGCCCTGATTGCAGTCCTGCCTTCCAACAGGTCACAACTCCATTGTTCTGGAACAATAGAGGTTTTATAAACAAAGTCTTGACTAGAAAGATTGTGAGTTATGATACTACAGAGAACCTTGCTGAAAGCAAAACAAGGCAAGAAAGAAACAGGGTAAGGCATAGAAAAATGCCTATAAACAATAAGTTAAATCCCAGGTCTTGAGCAATATATTGATGACGGAGGAACTGTGCTACCTTACAGAATGCTGAGCTTGGTCCATTAGTGTTTACACCACACAGTGTACATGCTGCAGAATTACAGTGAAAATAAGTGAATACACACACAAGTACTTAAAAATCTGGTTACTGCTGGCTTCAAAGAGATTGCTTGCATGCTTCAAGTTAGGCATAAACTTAGGCTTCCTGTTGGGGTCCTGGAAGAGACTGTGGATGATGCCCTCTCCCTGCATTGTCTATCACAGTCATCTCTTGGTCCCTTAAGTTACTATTTCCAATGGCCACCTGTTGCCTTTCATCATAAATTGAGCACTACCCCTGCAAACTCTCCCCTTGGCAAGGCCTGCTGCCTACTCATGTGGCAGTATTTTTGCAATACTGAACTTACTCTTTTGAAGCATGACTGTCTTTTCACTTCACAACATGCAGTACCTGGTGTAACAGGTGCCCTGTGGGTGTAGAGCAATGTGAGTAATGGGTGGAACAAGTGAAGGATGCTCTGTGAAATCCAGAGCAAGAAAAGAAGCCTCTTGATTTCAAGCAGCTCATGTGTTGAAGATATTCAGACTTGTATATATGTGAAATTAAAATTAATCTAACTATTAATTTATCTCTGTGCACAGATATTTACATGGTCTTTTTATCTAGGTATTCAATGGAGGGGAAATTAGCATTTCAATCCATCCCACCCAAATCAAGAAACTTTCCCTCTTTGGTACTAGCCTAGAAACATTATTTGTTCTTCTCTTCCCTCTCAGAACTGTAGGTATCTGAAAAAATAAGCTCATATTACTTTGTTTTATGAGCTGCTAAAGTTTCTAATTTTGGTTGCTAGTGCCCAGAGGATGAGTAATCAGTTATTAAGCTAATCAGCCTTATGTTGTAGTGCATCAGTTTGATGAGGTTAATGTTAAAAATCTGGCATAAGTATTTGCAACCTTCCTGTGTTAGTAGAATGTAATGCTTTTCTATGTGAAGATCAATGTAACAAGCAGAATTAATCCAAGACTGAGAGGAGAGAGGGAGGGGGGTCATGGCAGAAGGGATTGAAACTCCCTGTGTGCTAGACTTCCACCTCTATAGCTATGGCAAGTGATTATTACCAAATAAAGGGTTCAGCATGTATTCCAGTAAAGCAGGTGGTCAGAATGTTAGGCAATAACAATTTAGGAACTGCCTCTTTTCTGCTCTCTTTTTAAATGCATCTATAAAGAACATCCAAGAAGGCTGTGTGCAACTTTTCGGAAGCATTATAATGAACTTGCTCTCATTTGTTAATAAGGGGGTAATGGAAGATTAAAAGTATCCTCCTGCTATTTTGTTTTGCTTTTTAACTAAATTTTTGTATAGTATGCGATGTCTGCTTGCTCAAAGTGTGAAGCAAGTATTTGGATAAAAGGCAGGTAACTAGGACTGAAAAGTGCTATACTATACAGGAAAACACTGCAGTTCAAGTTTCTAATAGGTGAAGCTTAGAGTCTCTTGGAATTACATTAATTCCAATGAGCATGTTTTTACCACAGATCTAGGTGCCAGAGTTTCTGCACCAGGCTTGTTTGAGAGGTGGGGAATGGAGGCTGTTCAGGTTTATCAAGCTGAATTATGCATTCTGCAGCCTTAATCAGTGTGAAGCTAATTAGCAGCCTCTACAGAAGAGGGCCACAAGTCATTAATCATAGGAGATGAGAGCAGGCAGCCCCCCATCCTTGACATTTCAAGAAAAGTTTTCTCTCGCACTTGTTTTTTTGTGATGGGGCTTCAAAAGTCGCAAGATTGCTTTTCGTGGTCAATAGTGTGTGAAGTAGAAGCCATGTCTTGATGTGACAGACAAGGGACCACTGTTCAAAGACCTATTGGACTCTTTTCTATTCCTTTTTTCCCCCCTTCTCCCTTTCTAAATGCTGTCCTCTAATAGAATGGAGTCAACTGATGACTTTATTTGCTTTGAGTTGAAGCATAGTTCAGCTGGGAATAAAAAAAAAGTTTTAACAAGTATGATTTTTGTTAGAGCAAAATTCAAGTTTTTTATAAAGCTGCTTAGTTCTTTTTAAAAGTTTACAATCCTTTCTTATGCGCAGCTAATGAGGAATGAAAGTCCTTTCACATGCCTAATGCAGTTTAGTACAGTGTGTCTTGAAATCCAATGCTAACAGCTGCAGGCTAAGCACTAGGAAATCCTTGCAGGAAAAAAAAAAGTAACATTTCTTGAGGCTGTTGATCAAACTTCTTACAAACAACTTGGAGAAGTAAATTTTAGTAATAGGTTTGTTGTGTTTAATGATGGTGAGAATTAGACTCTGTGTTATATTTTATTCTCTGGGCAAATGACGTGTAATTCTATCTGTATAACTCCCACAATAAGGGATGGGTGGTGTCTGTATGCCTGTCTAGCAACTCTTACTGCATGGTTGCCCATAGCATGTCCTTGCACCTGTTGATAGCATCACTGTTTCAGGCTCAGATGTTTACTACAATATTATGGCCATTTCAGAACTTCTGGCCAGGACAGTGAGAAGAGGAGGTGTTTTTATAAGTAACAAATACAGTTCATACAGTGTTCTTTTGTTAATCGTTGAATTTTCACTATGAGCAAAACTGTTTTGTTAAAGGATAGGTTTTAGAAATATTTCTTGAAGACCTAAATGTCTCCCTCAAGGCCTCTTTTTTTATCCTATTGAGCTATGTGGACTTTGTTGATTTACTTAAGCAACTGGAGTAACACTCAGAGCATGTAATGGGCTTTTGTCTGTACAGCTCTCCAGGAGCTCCTTGTTCTACCAGGCACTATACCAAACTCAACATCCATCCCTGTAGCTGGAGTTGTGCACTGCAGACTGGGAGTGGCTTTTTAGAAGGTGTTAGCTCAAGCAGCAAAGCTGTATGGTGACAAAGCACTGCACAGCAGTGCCAACAGCCTGGGCACACTAAGATCTACTGCTCCTCTATGAGCAGTGCCAGTTGTACTTTGATTTGCTTATGTCTCCTGTTTGGAGAGTTAAAATGATGTTGAATGGCTGTTTGGTTTGAGATTTTGTCATTGTTATGTTTGTTTCTTTTCCTGTTACCAGTCCTTGAGATAAAAACTGAAAATGAGGAAAGAAAAGTTCCATTAGGAGGCTCAAACAAATTAAACCTGTGCTCTGTCTCTGGAAGCTCAGCAAACAGCTGTCTATAGCTGCCATATGGCTGTAGGTTATTGCAATTACTGCTCTGTATCACTAGTAGATCTGGTCCTTGCACTGCTGCTCTATTTCAGTAAGAATGATGTCTTCAAGGTGCTTCTTGTGCATAATCTCTGCATCTGGGGTGGTCATGAGATGGTCACTTTAGGTGACAACAAGGAGATTAACCTAGTCATGAGTCTGTGATTGAAAATTTAGCTCTAGATAAGACTTCAGCATGAGAAGGCCTGTGTTTTGATGCCTGAGTGATGTACCTTGATGTGTTGTTTACTTCTGAGACCAAGGTTGTGAAGCCCTGTTAAGTACCACCTTTTCATTGTATTTTTATTTTCTGTCCTCTCCTTTAAATGTGCATATTCCCATGCTCTTTCTTTCCAGTTCTCTGTTTCTGAAATATGAACCCAGTGATAGTCCAGTTCGCACCTGGCTTTCTCTGCTGGCCTGAGTGGGCCTGGCAATTAGGCATCCCTAACAGAAAAAGGCACCGTGCAGAAACTTGACCAAAAAAATGGTACGAGCACTGAAAGAGCCATTAAATTCCTCCTGGCATACCAGTGAAACTGTACATACTTTGAAAAATTCCCCTAATATATCTTTAAACCATAGACCATAGCACTGGTTATGGTCTAGAGTACCAACTCTTACGTTTCAATAAGAGGCCATTTTCTTTTTTTGTCTCTAATACTGGGGGGGGGTGGGTGGGGGACGGGAATATGACATGCATCTACAGAAAAATAAATTTGTAGTGAAATCACATTAAGGATTTGACTAAGCCCACACAAGCAGAGAGTTAAGACTGATATTCTGTCATTACCTCAGCTCATTCCATCTTGGGGTTTTGTTACTCATGTAGTCATGTAGTCAAGATCACCTGCTCTCTGGAGAATCCGATACTACCTGGAAACAAAGGGAAGTGTTATGTTGTAGCTTTACCTCTGAAATTTCCTTGCTTTGCCAACTTTCCTCAGTGTTACCATAAAACAGTTCTTGGTGACTTATATGTATTAATGGCATTAATTAAACTATCAGCACAGCTGAATGGGAGAAAATGCGTCTTCTGAACTTGTTTCTTGAATAGGACTAAATGCCTCATTAATCTTAAGCATCAACCCAAGAACACTGTGTTTGTTAGATAGAATAATAAATGACTTTACAGGAAATACACAATAGCAGATGCTGGAATGCATCCATTCATTAGTCACTGTGCATAAATATCCCCTTATTTCCATGAAGAGACATTTAATGGAGGGCCAGTCTGACAAACATGTGCAAGTTTTCACTCACTCATCGAGAAAATGGAGGGAGAAAATGTCATACAGATTTGCCTGCTGAACACAAAGTATCACATACCTTATGCGTGCTTTTTCTGCTCCTTGCCCATCTTTCATCAGATGGAAATGTGCATTAAAAAAGGCAAAACTGTTGGACAGGTTTTGGAAGCCCATAAGGCATTACAGTTATTTCTACTTCTTGGTTGCAAAGTCTGGGTCACTGCTGTGTCACTTGGAGGCAATCACCAACTTTACTCAAAGCCCGGTTGAGTGTCTGGTGAAGTCAAAGGAAGGCTGTTTGCTTCAGAACCTTACAAGAAAATATTGTTGGGTTTGTTTTTAATCATTGCTCCCAAGATACTAGGAAACAAGCAAGCAAGCCTATTTCAGTGAATAACAGTGAATGTAGAAAAAAAAGTGGCTCCCCTCCCACAACCCCTGCTGTCTGTTAGCTTTTGTAAGCTTATATGTATTTCCTAGTCTTGTAAAGTAACTGAGCCAATGAAGCCCCTCTGCAAACAGGGACATCTACAATGATTCAAAAGATAGTGAAGTCTGTACATTAATTGTTTTGCTTTCTTCTCCACATCTACTCCTGTTTTTCTCAGATTGTTGATTCAATGCACAAGCATATTAGATGTGTTACAGGAATGCCTAAATAATTTGCTTGGTATGTGCAATTGTTCCTCAATGCATGCCATAATTAAATGGTCACATTATAGCATAATTGTTCTCAGAACACAGTAACAGTGTTTGTATGTCATTATGTGTTTGAAGTCTGTCAGGTTTCTAAGCCTAAACTGACCAGAACTAGGAAATCTGGATTTATGAAACAAATTCTTAAACTGGTTATTGCTGTGTGTACCAAAGGTATCAATGTTGTATACCAGCAGCCATCCCCATCAAGAAATCTTCCATCTAAGCATACAGGTGCCTTGTGCCAATGGATTCTTCACAGGTGTCACGGTGCTCCTCTGTGTATCAGTGTTCTGATCAGAATACTAATCAGGGTGCTTGGCTTTGGGCCTGCACAGACTCGGCCTCAACATTAGGGAGGACAAAGTTTAGTTTCTTGTCCTGGAAGTTTCTGAAAAGGTATGGAGGGAGGCAGAGTTTTGTTTCAAAGTAATATATAATGATAATAGCAGCCTAAACTTCCAGAAGTGACCAGTGAGTTTTGAAATAGAAAGTACCAGCAAGCTTGCTGTTTCTGCACATCTGTCATCTGACAAATAGCCCCACTTCAGCTTGTCACAAAAATTACTGCTAGGCTAATAGTTCACTAATAATGACAGAAAATATTACTACTTTATGAAGTGTGATGCAAATATAAGTCTCTAAGCCATTTCTCACCATTAAAGATCCCGAAAGAACTAAAGAATTTTCCCTTTTGTGATTGTAAGATTTCCTTCTGAAGAACCTTACTTTTTTCCTGAATCACACTCCTGGTATGGTTTCATGTGGGTAGGTACACCAGTACCAGGATTTGCAAGTTCACATCCTTCAAAAATCTGTTCTATTGGTGTACTGCAATTATATTTCTATCCTAGGAGCAGCTACATTCCTTTGATCAGCAAAAACCCTTTCAATATATACAAAAACATTAAACTGAATTACCTTAACATTGATTAGACAGGTATGTAGGAAATAAAACATGGCATTGCCCTTTTCTCCCAAGAGATCAGTCATCCTACACAATGGTAGTGGGTTGTTTCCACAGTTGATCCTAAGAGGTCAACTGTACCTCAAGCCAGAGAACTCCTGTTGGAAGAGAAAGGCAGAGTCATTCTTTACAACTGGACTGCCGGGTGGGAATCCTCTGGACTCCATCTGGAACAGCTTTGACCAAACAAAGGCCCCAAATCTGCTTGCAGTGCAGTCGGTGGGAATACTGCCACAGCATTCCTTGGGAGCAACATTAGGCTTCGATTATGGTCACAGCAAGAGAGTAGTGCATGTACAGCTGCCAAAAAATATTAACAAATAATGCTGAAAAAGCTTGTGTCTGCTTTCATTTCTTCTCGCTTTTCTTTAAGGCA
This sequence comes from Euphonia xanthogaster, assembly GCA_034509185.1. Classification (NCBI taxonomy): domain Eukaryota; kingdom Metazoa; phylum Chordata; class Aves; order Passeriformes; family Fringillidae; genus Euphonia; species Euphonia xanthogaster. Next base: position 12,551,794 of record JAYDZK010000271.1, on the reverse strand, counting down.
ACTAGCAGAAGACATTTTCATCTGTCAGGAGTGAGGACTAAAATAAAGGTTTACTGCCCAAGCTTCATCTGCTTCCCAAGACCGGTCAGAAAATTCATGGCTTTCAAAGTGCTCTGAGCCACTGTCCCCTCTTGCAAACACAGGATTGTGCAAGGGCCTCAAAGGTTGCTGGTGCTGTCCCCCAGGCCTCTGGGTGAAGCCCAGCTTTGCTGATTGCAGCCTGCCTTGCCCTTTCCCCCTCTTGACCACAGAGTTTACTCTGGGACTGCTTGAGCCTTTCTTTTACAGCCAGGTGTGCTGTTGGAGTCAACTCAGCAGAATAATGGTACAAGGTGTGGAGAGCAGGGGCCAGACTGTGGCCCAGAGTCTCTAAAGGGCCAAAAGCACTAGCACCTTTTGGAAAGCCTTTTTCCACCACAGACATTCTCCTTATGGATTTGATGCATCTCCTCTGTACCCTGTGTGTTAGCTCTGCCTGAACATTTTTTTATTAGTATTTCACAGCATGTGTGCTCAGAGCAATGTTCTGCTGTTGTAACCTTTGATGAACTAGCTTTGCAAATCAGAATAACCTTATATTGGGAGGAGAAGATAAGGCAGAATTGTTGGTGCTCAATTCTTTCTTGCCTGAAACAAACAAATATCTAGGCAGACTCTAGAACTTTTTGATTATTGAGAGGAATAGAAATTAAACAAAATATTGTACAGTGGGAAGATTAAACTGCAGAAGAGTTTCCTTAAAACACAGTGTGGACAGATTATTTCCATTAGATTATAGGAAAAATGCCATCAGTTATGTTGTATGGCTTCCTAGTTATGCTTTATTTATAGACATTGAAGTCATGTTCCTGAGGTCAACAAGTTTTTGTATCATTAATTTCAATGGAAGTACAGTAATATTTAGAAATGCTTTTTCTAGAGGCTTCCATAAATATTCCTTTCCTGTGAAGCCTTTTACAAAGACTATAACAGATTTTCCTTCCCCATAAAAATGAATTCAAGACCATCAGAGATGTCTCTTTGTCAGTTTTCTAGCTGTATAATCCTGCCTTTAATGCTGACCACAGTGTGAATGCTGAAGCCTTGAGTCTGGAGTGTTTTGTACTTTGTCCCATGATGTTTCTTCCATAGACTCCAAAGGAGAGACCTTTCCCAAAGTGAAAATCGTGAAAGTATGGTGCTGCTAGTCTAACGGCAGGTCAGGATAATCAGTGAGGTATGAGAAATAGAAGGCCAAAAGCCAAAATAAATGCTGCCTGATTTTATGATTGAAAATATTTTGTGTAGATAATGGTGAAAACATAAGCATTTAAATAGCTGCTGATAAAAAAGAACTCCTTGTAACTCATTGTAAGATAAAACGTGTAAGGTTTCTAATTCTATAAAGACTATTCAGAAGCATATAAAAATTTCTGAGTAATTCTAGACTGATCAGTATCTTTGCATCATATCAGCCTAGGGAAGCAGATGTAAAACCAAATAGTTCTGGCTTGCAGGGTTTTAGATTCACTTTGTTTGCAGTTGCAAAGTGTGGCACAAACTTCAGAGCAATTTAGAACAAAGCTGCAGCGTCCTTACATCTTAGATGATTCACTCCAGCTATTCCAGAGTCATCAAGAGATTGTGTTGGGCATAGAAATCAGTGAATTTCATTTCATATCTTTTGGAAATACCTTTCCAACCCCTCAAAGTGGAGAAGGGTACATGTTTACTCACTCCCTCCTTCTCTGTGCTTACGGAGGCAAGTATTTGCTGTCTCTTAACTGATCTGTCAGTTGTCTTTAAGGCAAACATCAGGATTCTGTGAAATGTGGAAACCAAAAAACTTGCTTGGGGTAGTGAAGGGAGAGAGAAGAGCCTCAGCTGAGCTATTTGGCCTGGGCTGGTTTGCTAGGGTGCTGTAGGATATAAAGACCATCTGTGGTGTCTGAAGACCTCATAGAGGACATAGGTGTGCAATCACTACATACTCAGCTTCAGATCAAGTAGGTGAGAGAGACTGTGGTAGGGGTGTATCTAGGTGCACTGAAGGAGGGCTTCTGCCCTCTACAAGTGGCTTTTCAGTGACTCATTACATGCTTCAAAAAAAGTGCTGTGACACTGTGCTTTTGATCTTTATGTACAAGTGAATATGCATTCACTTTGCATATTTGTTTTGCATAGGCAGTTGGCATGCAGAATTAGCTGTGGTGTGCTCTTGCAAAGAAACCCACAAAGAATTGCAGCTGTGCATGGCATGGGATCAGTGGCACGCACTATGTAATTTGCATGCAGAGTGCTGACACTGTGATCTTGGTGTGCTGTGCTTTACATCTTGATCCCACCTCTGCTTTTAAGTGCATATCTATCAGTCTAGTTGTGCTGGCTGTCAAGCAGTGGGTGAGCCATGCTCTTGCTGTGTCTATCCAGCTTCTGGAGTTAAACCCTCCCACTTCTGCCCTAGGAGTTCAAGGACTGACACAATTCACACCCCTGATACGAAATGATGAGAGATGAGGCACTCTGCTTCCACATCTCCCCACTCCACCCCTCATGCAGCACAGAAGCACAAATTAAGTCTGTGACTGAGTCACATTTTGACTTAATTCAGCAAAGCACTCACTTGGGCTTGCTCTTAAGCATGTGGGTAATCTGCTGCTATTGAGCAACTTAAACACACCATCTTTAGGGGGCACTAAGCACGTGTTTGGGTATTGAAATGAGGTCTTGGGGGTTTTTTTGAATAAATTCATGCCTAGCTATAAGTACAAACAATTGTTAGTGTACGTGGTTAACGACGCTCTAGCTGGAATTGCTCATCTTTGCATCTGTACATCAGAGTGTAATTTTAATTAGAGTTTCATTATCTTTTCATTTATTTTCTTCAGCAAGTAAATTTATACCTTGCTGTAAGTTTTCTTGGGAGTATAAATTAAAATAACATTATTAACATGATATCTTTCCTAATTTGTGTATCTACACTTATTTATCTGTGTTTTTTTATTAGTCATAATGAAGCATGTTTGGAGAAATTGTGCAACTAATCTATGTACAGAAAAAGATAATGCTAAACAATATCATTATAATAATGAGAGGCTGTTTCTGATTTACTGAATAGAAATAATAATATAAATTTGTGATTATGGTTTTTAATATATTTTAAAAATTATTTTCAGGGACAGTTGCCTGCATAATAAATGTCTAAGTAAAAAAAGAATTCTGAATCTGACCTTGGAAATGAAATTGTTCAAAAATGATATTGAGAATTTTTTGTTCCAAATTCACATGTTAATGCAACCTAATGTCAACCTAATTCATAATAATTTAATAATTCATTATGGAAATTAATTTCTTCTGGAAAATATTTGTGCGAAGAAGTTTGATATGAGCATTTTTAAAACTCTAGGGAAATTGTCTAAATTTTTCTATTGGAGTGAGTTATTTCTTAGACATAGTGCTATATCCTAAATAACTTAAAAATTTGTATTTCTGCTGACACATTTTGAGTCTGAATGAATGCTTTAAAATCATTCATCAATATATGAGACAAGTGGAAAACCAGTGTGAGCCTTATGGTGTACAGCAGAAGCCCCAAGCACAGGGAAATAAGGGACGATGAATTTAGGCAAAGTGACCAATAATTTGAATGATCAAATTTTCGTATGTTTTACTTAAAATGTCTTAAGAAGTTGGTTTATCTGTACTGGACATGTATAAACTTTTTCTGCATATTTTTTATTTTTTACCACTGTGAATTATTTCAAAGCTTTGCTTAGCCAGCATCCAGATCACAATAGGCAGTTCTTTTGTGATATTTCTGCTCTGTAGATATGAGTTACTTCACTCCACATGCCTGAGTGAGCTGAGCCTCACTCCTTTGAAGCATTTAAAGCTCATAAGACATTTTCTCCTTTTGTTCTTCAGTTTTCATAGGTTTTTTGGATGGCTGCTAATGTTGTACAGAGAGTCTTCAGAGGTGCACATCATTCAGAGAATGATGACCTGTCTACTCCACCCTCTTCTAAGTTCCATATTATAAAAATATTCTCTTTGGTTCTATTTTTTCCCCCTTTCTCCTTTAAGTCTTTTTTGTATCTCCAAAGTATCAAGCCTTGCTGCTGAGTTAGTAAGCATTTCCTACTTCACTTCCCACATGGCAAAGTGCCTTTCACTGAGACATGATAGGTAGTCACAGATTATCTCTGCAGAAGTCACATGATTCTTGTGGGTGTCTAATGGTGGACCAGGTACTGAGGGATTAGGGGTGCTTTGAGATGCCAGGAACTAGAGCTAATTGTTACAATTGCTTTTCTGCAGGGTGTTCTTGGACCAGAGGATATCATTGGGTTGAGTAATGGGGCTTGGAACAGTGAAAACCTTGTTAGGAAGCTTAGAACCAACCCAGCGAGGTGCATAGCTGGTATTTACCAGGATTGTGTTTTCTGTTCTGCATGACCAGAAAGTGATGGTAGCATGGGTGATGAACTCTGCCTTGTCATTTTAGAACTCTGTTAGAGTCCTTCTTTGACTAAATTCCGTGTTATATTCCTCCAGGCAGTCACAATGTTGACTATGAAATAACTGTGTTGCAATGGTAACCTTAGACTTAACAAGCGCCTGTGCCTCCTATAAGTGGCAAAGTATTATTTCTATTTCTCAACTTGATGGAGCCATTCAGCTTCAAGTCTCTTCAGAATAGTGTAACATGGAGCAGAAACTGGCTAAACCAGGTTTACAGAACTTTTGCAAATGCTTTAAACGTTTTCCCTTTCTAAGCCACACAAGTCTTGCCTGAGGCACCGTTCCTAAAATAAAATTAGGCTTCTGAAAGATTTATTGTGTGCTTTTGGAATTCAGCATAGTTGTCTTTTGCTTGTTCACATAATGAAGCAGTTGTGAAACTCTGACTCAGGGGTGAACTAAGCCCTCTTCAAAATGGGGACAGATGAGAATATGTGGTCACACATGTAACTTCATCATAGAACTGAGTCTCTGTATGCAATACAGAGTGGGCTAGAGAAGGGTTTTGTACAGCATCCCCAGCTGCCTGCTTTATCCACTCCTCCTGTATTTGCTGGGGGGCCTGCTATGGTCTACAGGTACTCATGAAACAACTGATGCTATATATGGAATCACAAAAGCAAGTGGAAGCAGGTCTGTGTGGTCCCTAATGATGACTGCCCTGTCCCCTGACACAGCTTGTTCTTGCCTGTAGTGACATTCTGATCTTTCTTATTTAATTGCCCCTGTGTTGGCTCTGGTTCATAGTAGGGGGTGATTAGAGAACCGTGTTTCCCTGCTGTGTTAAACAGTCTTGTCTTAAGTGAAGTGTACCCAGTGCATTGCATTTAGTGTTGTATGTGTCACATAGGAAAAGGCTGCAGCAGCATTTGAAGCCGTTTCAGTTGATTGGAGCTAAAAGACCAGAACTTCCTGCTGCTACTGCCACTCCCAGCTCCGTGCAATTTCAATGGGCTGTTTTGCTGAAATCAGCCCCCCTCTGGGTTGTTTACTCATCAGAACTGGTTTTGCGATATAGGAGCCATCAAATGCATTTCAAAATGTGGGATAAGCTTCAAACTACATCCAGGATAGGGTGTGTATTTGTGCACACAGCCTAAGATGCTTTTTCAGTGAAGTCTTTCAATAAACACTCTGAAAAGTGTCAGTTTTTTCCACAGCAGTGCTTGCTGTAAGATTGATTAGATTCAGGTGGCTTAAAGAAAGTAAAACTGTTCCTATGCTGCACCTAATTTTTTTCCTTTGTCTTCCTGTGCAAACACAAATAACTAATGCTGGCAAAGAGTAAATTGCAGTGAGCGGTGGAAGTGCTAAATGGTAGCAACACTTAAAACATTGCAGAAATTCAAAAGAGCAGCTGTTAGACATTTAAACCTATCATTCTCTTCTGAACATAGATCAAATTTACTTCATAGCACTGTCATAAAAATGTATGAGAATGTAAATGCTTGAGTGACCCATTAATCTTCTGAGTAGTAAACATAAAGTCTTCTTAACCCCAGTGATGATATAACCATACTTTATTTTGAATGAGGGCTTTATCATAGAAGTGAAGATGTTCTGTGTCTTTCTGTGATGTATAAGTAAGAGCAAATTAATATTAGAGTCTGATGTCTATGAAAAGCGTGCCATTATATTGATTGCAATATGAAGATATATATAGTGAACAAAGCTACACTCAATTTCTGATGAGCACAGAAATATAATAATAAATACACAAAGAGTATAAGCTCGTTACTCATTGATGGCAGTCACCAGTCTGATGCTGTTATCATTATTATTTACTAACTAACTTAATAATGAGTGTTTGTTCTCACAGAATTGTCCATATAACTTTCCTTTTTATCCTTTGAAATGATGAACCTGCCTTCTATGCCGTCTTTGTGGTGAAAATAAACCCTTACATATTGAAAGAGTTGGTTGTTTGTTTCCATGCATAGGCCAGTCAGTTTGTCTCAACCAAGCAAACAGGCCATTTACATCATGGTGAATTCTGCTTGAATACGGAATAGGGAAGAAAAGCTTGGCTCCAAGTTGGGAACACTACTATTTGATTTATTCCAATCCTTCTGTATTCCTTCCACTGTCTCTTGAAGCCATGTTTGAAAAAACATTCTGACTAGCCTTTAGAGGGAAAAGGTACTGCTCATGAGCAACAAACTGCTTTTGTTGAAGAGCTAGATTTAGCCTTGATAGAAGTAGGAGAAATTTCATTAAACTTCTGAAGTTCTCCAGTTCAAAGCACTGTGCCCACAGGGTAAAAAACTGGGAGAGTTGGAAAACTTCTATTAAATAATCAATTTCATCTTCCCATCCAGCCAGGATTGTTTCCAGCAGTACACTGAGATTTCTTAAGCAATGGGACTTCGTGTGTGGGGAACTTAATTTATTCATAAGTCATTTCAATTTATTCATAAGTCATTTGAACTGTGTCCAAGTTAGCTTGGGAAAACTTATGTCCATCAATTCCTAACGATATTTGGAGATGGAGGTGATTCCAACAGAGAACAAAAGAAAGAGGGAAGGACAAAAATGATAAACCAGTAGTTTAACAGAGTCAGATGAGCTGCATTGGTTTAACTAGAAATGTAAACTAGCTACCAAGCTACATACTCTGTGACAGGCATAATAAATCATCATGTTAACTTTCAATTTGAGACAAAGTTTCTCTTGGTAAATGACAAACAAGGTGTAGGGGCCTTGATGATAAGTCAAAAATGTGATCTGAATTTGAAACGCTTGCCTTAAACTGAAAGGTAGGTTGCAAAACTCAAGTCATGGGACAGAAGCAATACACCAGATAGTAGTCAGCCCAGGCTTTCATGTGTTTTGGAGCCCCCTTCCCAAAAACATCTTCAAAGTTAAATAGAAACATCATTGACACAATTAATGCATGTGGTAGTCTGCCTTGTCATCTTTCTTCAATATTTGTTTTTAAAATACGGTATTACTGCTGCATATGTTTGGAGGAAAGGGCTGGATGAAGGAAAATTTTTGAGGAGAGGTGGTGTTGTGGAGAGTGGATTTGGTAGTAGACCACATACTCTTCACCAGCTCAGTCAGAGGCCAGGCTTACAGTATATCCACTTGTACTTTTGTACCACAAGGTCCTACAAAATCAGGTCCCAGCAAATTGGAATGACCTGGGGTGGGTAAAATGCTATTCAGTGAAGTGGTGAAAAAGTAAGTGAGAAAATGAGTTTTTCTGCTGGGTTCCTCAAATCTTCCCACACCCTGGACTTCCACTTCTATTTCACGGTCTGAGAGAAAAGAGAAAAAACCTCTTCCCATGCAATGCACTCTTCCTTTGCCACAGCTTGGAATGTTGTTGCTACCAGCAACAAATTCAAAACAAATAATACTGTTCTTTACCTGAGGGCAGCAGAATCAGTTTTGTCTGCAGAACTCTAATAAAGCGAAATTTCATTCTTCACTATTGCACTCATTACTTTCATAAAATCAGAGTTAGGATAGTTCTGAGTTGATTCATCCTTTTTCAAATGACTCCTCTTACTCTGTTTTGGTACCGTGTGGTTAATTTGGGTGAGCAGTCAGGAAAATGTGATTATATGTTGCGCTGAGTATACATAGAAAGTCTGTGAGTGTTGAAAAGATGACATTGTTGTAAGACAAGTTTTATAGAAACTACTCATTTTGACTTTGTCTTCCCAAAACTGTTCAAGTGTATTTAATGGTATTGCACTATTCATGGTGGATGTAACTACATTCCTGGGGAAATTCCCACAGATATTTCACTTTTTGAATAAGCTTGTATGACTCATAGCACCTGCAGGATATGGCTAGAAATGTTAGAACACCTGCCAGTGAGATTAGGGACATCTTGAACATACTTGATGAGGTACTGTGAGGTCTAAGCCAGAACTATAAATAAAATGTCACTGAGATTAAGACTACAGTACATGAAGGAAGTGCAAAAGACAGGGCCTTAGGACAGGTTCTAGAGGTAGCAATGCTGATACAGGCATTGAAGAGGAGCAGTTCTGCCTTCTATTTATCAATGTTTTACTTCCCATAAGAAAAGGTTTCTTGCTGGTTGATGGTGCTATTGCAGTCCTTGAAAGCTCAAGTAAAAATATCACTCTTACTGGAAAGACACTCATGAGTTCAACAGCATATTCATTAACCAAAAGCAAAGAACTGCAGATAACAAAATAGATCTGACCCAACAAGCCCTTGCTAAGATCATATTAAAAAATGACAAAGATGTCTGAATTTTGATATCAATCTTTCACACACACTGTAATTGAGATTGAGGTTTCATAGCCAGTGTATTCATGAGCCTCCACCTGGGCATGTCAGAGCTTGCATGATCCGTGTAGACTTTTGTGATCTGTGTTTATTGAAGGCATAAATACTCTTCTGTTGCTTATTAAGAGGAAAACTCTAATTTAGAGTGAGCAACAGTACTTAAAAATGTGCAACACTTAAAAGACATGCTTTCAGTAGACTACTGTGTCATATTGGGAAGAATTCCCTCTTAGTGTAGTGCAAGTAAGTGTAGAGACATACACCTGATGCTTCCTCCTGCAGCCAGGCTCATGTCTCTGCACATTACTTCTTCAAGCAGTGTCTGAGCTCTGCTCTGAAAGATGGCTCTGTGCTTTTTTCTTTCAGCCCACTTCACAGTGGAAGAAGCTTCAAGTTGCCTCCTCTTTCCATTGTGAAATGAGGCAGTTCTCCCACACTAATGCACATGTGCATGTGGGATCAGTTTAATGCATACACACTCACACCTGTCAGAACGTCACTGCAACTGTGCACAGAGTTATCCTCCCCTTGGATGCTTTCCCCAGAGTGCCACAGGCTGAGGATCCACTCGTGGTGTCTTGTCCCTTGCTGAAGCCACAGAGTCAGTGTTGCCAGGAGGTGTCTAGGGCAGTGCACAGGGCTGGAGTGGTCACTCTCGGCCTCATAACTCTGTGATGAAAAAGGCAAGTGAATAGGGAAGAGCTTTTGATTTCTTTTAATTAAAATGGAGTTTGCATCAGCTCAGAAAAGACTGAACATGGTTTACACAAGGATAATATCTAGCGTACCTTCTTGGACATTCAAGTCTCCATAAAAATGCAGATGTTTCTCTCAGCGATGCATTCTCTGTATAGTTCCGATTTTCTGTTTATTTTTTGATTACCCCAAGCAAGCCACATCAATGCAGAAAAAAAACCCAGATGGTCCCTAATATTATAGAGAAGAGCACAAAAGGAAACCTTTTTCTCACTCTTGCATATGTGTTTTTCATTCCCATATTGCAGGAAGGAACTGTCTTTTCTTGCCTATCTCTTTTAGTAGCTAATATAGAAAGTTATTGAATGTATTGACTGTCGTGAAGCTCCTGATAAATAACTGCTCCATGGCATACTTAAAAACTGCTGTGACTCCCTGTTGAGTATCAATTCCTTTTTCTTTCTTTCAGACATTTTAATTTTGCTTGTGAGTTTTTGCTTCTTTTCTAGTCACCTTCTAGAGTTACTCAAGACAATGAGCTAGTCGAGTATTTTAATTAGGTATAGGGAATGTTTCTTGAAATCAAAGAAGCCTGTAAACATGAAAATTTAGATCCTGAACCTGAAAACTGAACCTTTACTGTTACACCTGTCTAGTCAGGAAATAAAATACTTATTTAAAGTTTCATTTCAAAATTGCTCTCAACTCAGTTCCTCTTTCTTATAATATGTTTTACTATGGAATACTTTGAAACAAACTGTTTAGGACCAATAACTCTGCAGAAAGTACATGGTTGGAAAATGTGAATTATGAGTAAATTAGAGAAAATCACTGTCTGCTCGTGTGCAATTTGCTAGAATACAAAAAAAAAAAAGACGTGAAATGTATTGAATATGTTAGTTGTTATGGATTATTTGTCCATTACAAATTGATGCCCTGCTCTTCTCATGGATCTGAGCCATATAGTATTTATAATTTTCTCTTTTTGTGCAGTTTATTAATATTAATTTTTTTCAGTTTCTCCTTACTTGCAAATCCTTCTTTTACAGATTACAGCATCTGCAGCTAGGTAGAAATATTTGTCACTTGAGAACATAACATAAAGACATCTGAAGAGTGAGACTGGAGAAAAATTGCTGATTGTGTCACTGATGCTACAAAATTTAGAAATGCTAAATCTGAAATTTAAATATACAAGAAAATATATTGCAAGGCATACAAAATACTAAAGCTTCTCCTACCTACCAATCACCTGAAGAAGTTCCAGTTTATAATTAGGAACACATTTTTAAATTAGTCTTCACTGTTGTTTGTAAGCAATGTACAGGGCTACTGTGCCATGTGAAGATAACTATATCCATCTGTACAATTCATATTTTCTCTGTAGGGGATAAATATTTTTGCTTGGCCTGGAAAGATTAGAATATGTTTAGAAATCAATTCTATAGGTTTCTTCCCATAAAAAAAAAAACAAACACCAAACCTAAAAAGAGGTGACTCTTGCTCAAATGTATCTTTCACCTTTTAAAGGTTAAGGTTGAGCCTTTCAAAATCCCATTCTAAAATGAGAGGATATCACAGCTAATTCGATCATCACTGAAAAATATGCTTATAGCTTGAAGCCAAAAGGTTTTTTTTGGTTTTTTTTTTCCCCATTGGAAACCAAGAATGACACCAAGTATACACTTGGAAAAAAAAAAAAAAGGGGTTAGCAGTATCTACATTTTTCTAACCGCATGGCCTTCCCTTGCAGTGCCATTGCATCAGAATTACAGCTGGGTAGGTTGTTCCCAGATTCTGCTGACCAGATTTGTCTGATCAACCTCTTCCAAGGAAATTGGATTCTCTGGAGTGAGAACTTAAATGCTCTGCCCATATTAAGGCTAGTCCACTTAGTGAATTTGGCCACCTTTTATGAAATGGATTTGATTCCTGTCCAGAAGATCCATACAAAGTCTATATCCTGCTGGTCTTGAACTTGTAAGTGAATCTAATTCCATAATTGAAAGTGAGTTTTGCCAGAAAGTCAGAATCAGGTTTAAAAGTGAAGGTACAGACAGAGTTCTTGGGACCATGGTGTGAGAAGGATCAGGGTTGCAAACACTCAATTCAGATGGAGCAATGGGTAAAGTTTGCAGGTCTGAAAGCTTCTAGATGCGTAGGCACCAATTTCCATGGCAGTCACATGCTAAATTAAACTGGTGTTATCCTAGTAACAAATCCTCAGTCATTTTCACTTCCTCTAGTGTGCTATGTGTGGCTATTAATGGAAAGCAGGTGCTGGAATCAGCCTGCAAAAAAGAGATGTTTGCAAATGTTGTTGCACTGTCAGCAGTTCCAAACCATGCCAGCACTCATTGCTCTTGCTCTCTGAGTGCTTAGTCACTCTGTTCCTGTACAGTCACTGAACTGCCTCACTGTGTACTAAATGCCTATTTAATTTGTTGTGTGCCTAGCATACTTAGAAATTCTGGAAAATCATTTGCAAGGCAGGATCTGAGCCATCAGCTGACTCCACTGGGACATGACTCCTTAACTTTTTGATATATGTACAGAAAAAAGTCCTTCCATGAGCAATTGTTTCCAAGAGTAAGGGTATATGAGTGAATCATTCCTCACAGTAATGACAAAACACAGTCCCTTGTGAGCTAGCTAACCCTTATATGTTCACTATTTAAGATGCCATTTTTTCCAGCTAAAACTTAATGGGGAATCTGGAGTACATGCAATGTAATTCCTCAGACTGGAATTTGCTCAGAACTTTTTGCAAGAGCACAGTGGAATTGGCAGTCATCACATTTGTCAGGATTTCAGCTGTGCAAGATGGCATCCCTTTAACAGGTACTAGTTTAATAGTGGGCACATTTATTAGGGTTTATTAGTGATTCAGAAAGGGAAAATGCTTCTAAATTAATAGCTCTAATCACTTCTTGCTACAGCCTGCCTTTCTGTAGAATGTTCCCAATAAATATGTTGACCCAATTCTCTCAAGGTGTAACTTCTCCAAACACAGCAATGGCTCAGAGAGAGCCATCAGTTGTGATTTGACCTGTATTTGTCAGTGCAGTGTCTCAGTCCACTGAGACTAGAAAGGAAAGGAATGAATACTAATATTTTGGTATCATGGAGAAGCCATCCTGTCCTGCTTCTTCTTTCAAGACACAGATATTATGAAGAGCTGTGGTGATAAGCAGCAGAATCTCTCTTACCTGCAGTTGGGCCACAGTTACAGTTTTCCAGTTCTTGTGTTGATGACCTGTGAATCTATTAGCTGAAAGCATGCACCTCTTCTGGAGGGAATGGCAATGAAAGTGAGGGGATTTTTATTTTACTTCTATAGAGACATATGTATAGTGTATATATACACTAAAATGTATACTTTGTTAGACCACAAAATTTTAAGGCAATTAAACTCTTGGAAGTAATGTTGAATCTCTAACAGAAGTAAATTTGTACTATTTTGGTCTTAGAAGATTTCATCAACTTCTGCTAAACAGACATCTAGTCTTTATGACTGTGAAAAAGTCTGTGATTGGACTATTTGTATTGAGCTTGTAATAAAAATTATGTAATAGAGGGACTCTTATATTTTAAAGTGAACTTTGAGGGTTTTAGTTTTGATATCATCTGCTGCATTTATGGTCACTGTATCCAGCTACTCTAGGACTGTGTCTAAGGACATCTTAAAAATTATGGCTTTAGCCAGGGAATAGTTCCTCAGTTAGTTCTCTTCTACCTCAAGCCAAACATTAGTGCAGCAAAATTTGGATTAAAATGAATTTCAACAAAATGGATGCCAATTGGTTGAGTGTGGAATAGTTTAGAAGTCCAGTCTGAAGTCTCATGTACCATCTCTGGCAGAAAACTTCTTTTGCCCCTTCTCATTCAAATTATAGTAAGACTCTGGAAAAGAGCTTTTCTTCACCATCCTCACGCACCTGTATTGCACAGAGCTAAATGAGGGTTTTAGAGACTAAAATGTTTGGGAGTGAAAATCTGGAATAAATTGAAAAATATTGCACAATTATTAAATTACTGGGGTTCATAACTTGTGATCCAAGGAATCTGTTGCTCTCAGCTAAATCAGTGAATGATCACTGATTACGAGTACAGGATTACTAGTTAGTGCAGCATCTCACTTAGCATTTGCAACCAAAAATTGACTTACCTGTCTCAAAATTGTTTCCCCTTTTTTGCTCATCCTCACTGTACTGGGCGATTGATGACTTATTGTAATCATAGACCTGTATCATAAATCAGAAAATGGGTGTTGTCAATAACAGCTACCGAAATGCGCCTGTGTTCTCCTACAGTCCTTTACCCTTTGTCTCTTTATTTCTTTGTTGTAGATCTAGGCCTCATCATTTGTGTGCTGCTTAAAGATACAAGAGTATCTCTTCTCTGGGTGATACAGAATTAATTGGCTTGAAAAATAGATCTTCACGTTATTACTTGCATTCACAGAAGTGACAGGGGTCACCACCATCCACATCACTCTGTTCTACCAGATGAATGGTAAGTTGTATTTTCTATTTTAGACTTTTCCAGAAGAGGTGAATATGATGATAATAGAAACTTTTGAATAAAATATCCCAAAGCTGTGAGACCAAAAAACCCTGTGTTCCTAGTTTGCCAAGTGAAAGGCAGAGAGATCTCTTCTGGCAAAATAAAAGCATTAAAATGTCTGGAATCAATTGAACTTCTCTATATTATATAGGCAATGAAGCAGCATACAGGAAATGTGCTGAATCACTTGCTGTCCCTTAATATACCACTATAGAAAAAGTCTTAGCCCAGACTCAGTGGTGTCTTCATTTTAGAGAAAAGCAATTAGCTTAAAGGCAAACTGTAAAGCATATCTTTCCTATTCCACATTTGTACATTACTATATATTCAGACTGATAGAAAGAATCTGACCCAATTCATTTGCTTTTAGGGATTATATAGCATATTAATGCTGAGAACAATTGAGCAAATCAGTGCAAGGAGAAATGATAAACAGATTTGTCTTTTCTTACATGGTGATTAGCTCGAAAGTTCCATTTTGTGGCTTTTAAGATCATAATGCCAATAAACCCTGCCATGTTACACCCCTACACTCTATACACAAATTAAGTTTTTCTTCAATAAACCCATGAAAATAACAATCACACCTGACTGATTTGCTATGAGCAATAGTATTCTTTCTCAGTATTTCACCTTTCTGCCTTCACGTTACCTCCTCAACAACTGTGCTGGTTCCTGTGTTTTGCTCAGAGGACTGCAAGAAAAATATAAGTGAAGGAGTAGAAAGAGCACCTTTGATTCTTATTCCCTCTTGCCTCAGCAGCTACACTGCAGTACTGCAGTGCAAGTGCTATATATTTAATTGCAAATTGTTTGAGGTGATACATGAGGCAAGCTGCAATACAGCTAACCTAGGGTCCCCATTTCCAGATGAATTTTTGGGGGGTGGGGAGAAGTACCAGGGAGTCTTATTCCAAACCACAACAGTAAGATGAGCTTTACTATGTATGTTGTTGGGAATAAGTTTGAAATTACATCAAATAGATTTGTAATTATAAGTGATCATTAACAATTTATGAATGATTCTGGATGGCTAACTGGAGAGACCTTAAAGCAGAAGCTGCTGAGCTCTTTGTTCCTTCAGAAAGGAACACCTAAATTGACAGCTGATTTTTCAAAACTTAACCTAGGTCTTGCTGTAACAGTGTGAGATTAGCCTATATGCATGCATGTGTGTGACTTGGAGGCAATTGTGTTGGAGACTGCTCATAACTATCCTGCCTTTTTTCTTTCTTGAAATCCACGCTACCAGTAAAAAAAACCAAACAATTGAAACTCATGCTGAAATTGTTTTTGCTTATGATGTAGGGAAATGAATTAATCTTTATAGCTTTCAAGCACCTCTTGTGATCTTGGGAAATGCATAAAAGTGCATTAAATTCTGTGTATTTTTCTTTTAAGCTCTTTAATATCTGTTCAGAATTAAGTACTAATTTTAACAATTTCACCTTAATCATTCATCAGGAAATAGAAAATGAAAGAGCTCTCATTCCCAGAATAAAGGGGCAGAGAAGGAGCACACACAACAATGAACTTCATTTTAGTTTTTGCACCTAGAAAGCTGCAAGTTTAATATATCACTTAGTGGAGGTTAATGCTGTCATTGTAATGAGCTGATGAATCAATGATTAATATAGTCAGTGTTTGCAAATTAAATTCCATGGTAAAATGCAAATAAACTGAAGGGCTTTATAAGTTGGTCAAATTTGATTTTCTCATCAGAAAATAAAAAAAAAAAAAACCAAACCAGGATAAGCTGGACGTGGACTTCTAACTATTTTTCAGTACTGTCCAACTTTTCCCCCTTTTTTATTACAAGTTAAAAAAAATAAGTGCAATACAATTTATCTCAATCTACTTCTAATTTTTTAAGCAAAACAGTATGTTCAAAAGAGTAAATAAACCTAAATTTTCTTTCATTGATATAACAATGAGATTCCACCTCTTAGTTAATCTATATGGTAGACAGTTTTATAACTGGTAAGTTAGCATCATGTTTTACAACAATTATTTCAAAAAATCTTACATAAATGTGCAGTAAATTTAAATGCTTTCTAAAGCTGTCTTCAAAGGTTCTCACTCCTTATCAGATATTCAATAAATCCTGTGTTGCAATAGTAAGTGCTTACATCATGCCAGAGACTATTTTAATTGTTCAGTTTGGATTGCAAATGCCAGGTGAACATTGATTTTTATTTTTTATGGTTTTATTCATTACAGCTTTTAGCCTTTTTTTTTTCTTACTGAAGGTATTTCATTTACTAGACAAACCTAGATTACTAATACTGACAAACTACATCTAAGCCGGATGGTTCTGGTCCTGTTCTCGAGAAAAATATTGTAAAATTTGTTGCTCAGTTACATAAACTACAACATCTGTATCACTATTTTATGAATTAGAATATTAGGTAGATAGTCTGCATAATTTTATAATCCTTATGAGTAAAATATAGGGAGGAATTAGTCATGTTAAGTCATGGTAGACACTGCAGATAAAAGTTTTCTGTAGCCCTCATGCTTGATGAGAGTTCCCTGGTGCAGTGCTCTAAGACCCACCATACTTCTAATCCCAGCCTGCACGAGTGTCCCTGAATCCTTGAAGTGCAGCAAGCAGAGACTTCAGCCAGGTATTCTAGGTGATCTCATAGCCTGAGCTTTCTGCTAGGTAGGTCACAGACATCATCTAGGTGGGCTTTCACATTTATTAAAAACATAAAGAAACATCCAACTACTACTGGGCTGTTTCAGAAGTTGTTGTCACAACTGGCAGCTAGTGGGTCTGGTATATTATATCTCTGTGAAAAGAAATCTTCATTTCTTCTTGCACTTCCCAGAGTTAAGAACACCTGTATATCGTCTTCTGGGGGCATGTTTGTCACAACAAGGTGAGAGAGACGTAGCACAGTGTATGCCTTTTCTTCCTCATTTTGGCTTCCTTCTCTACTGCAAAGTAATTGGTCTGACTTCACTGTTGCATTTAATTTCAACAGAGCAACAAAAGAAAGACCTGCTGGTAATACACACACAACCTGTGTTACCAGTAGGTTTTTCTTTTGTTGCTCCGTTGAAATTAAATGCAACACTTTGCTTTGTTCAGAATATTTTCTGTATGGTTTTGCTTGTTCTTTGTTTTCATCACTTCCTGCTAGGAGTTTTGGGCTGTGAAGCCTAAGCAAGAGCACTACCACCTCAGTGAGATTGTGGCAAGCACAGCAGGAGCCACAGCACAGCAACTAATTGTGCCTTCTCAATCAATACCAGTGTTACTCAAGATCCATTTAAACTGATGTTCTCTTTCTTTCCCTTTGAAAGGAAGAAAAGTTTTCCCCTCACCTGGAAGTCCTCAGTCACCATAGAAATAGTGCTTGCATGGCCTGGAGGTTGGGAGCAGTGGGACACAAAGGGGCTGCTTGCATGTACAGACTGACGCTCCCAGGGACAGCTGTGGGGAGCTCCAGTGATGGCAGGGATGAGCTTCTCCCTTTGAGTTATCTTATAAACTTTCATTCAAGGAAAGAAAACACAAGTAGTGATATATTAAACATTATATTTCTATAAAAGGCCTGATCTAAGGACCAGTGGAATCAGTGGGGATCTTTCCAATAGTTCTTCTATGTTTCGAATGATACTATAAAAGCTTTCAGCCAGGAATGTGACTCGGAAGCGGATCCTACAGATGATCCAGGGTCATCAAGACAACTTGCTTCAGTGAAAAGTTATGTGAGGGCCTAGAACACTTTGACGTCCTTCTCATTAACTTTTACTCCACAAAGACAAACCTTTTGCCTTATGAATGACACCAGAAAAATATTACCCTGGAGAATAAGGATTGAGAGGATAGAATTGAAACATTTGTTTTCCTGTCATGAATTACCGTATTGTTCTGGCTGTGCTTGATCCAGACTTTAGTGTGCAGCTGTCACTGAGAACCTTTCCCTGTCCATTCTCCTAGTTAGTTATGAGGCTTTTTACAGTCTTAGAACTTATCAGTCCTGAGTGTGTACTTGGGCTACACTCTGTAATACAATTTACTCTTTCAGTTACTATATTTCTATATGAGAAACAGCAATGAATGAACATGAAACTGTCTATTAGGTAGGATCAAAAGCACTGTGCATCATCAGAAAATAAGGTAAGAATGAAATGAAAACATTTCTTAGGGGCAGATAAAATGACTTACAGAGGTTTCACACACTAATCCACTCAACCAGCATTGTGCCTACTGGCGCATCTGCACTGCAGTTTGATAGGTTAAAGTAACAAGAACACTGATGTATATTTCTGTCATTATTTAGGTTACTTATATTGTTTTACCTCAGGAAGAATTCTTAATCCCTCAGATTCTGAATACAATGTAATAAAGCATAACTTAAGTTCTGCTGGGAAAATGCCTGCCCTGATACCTATAAAATCTCATACATTAATGCTCCCATATATTTCTAAGGCAAATATAAGCAAAATAATCCATTAGTATTCAAAGAGGGAAATGTAATTAGAAATAAAAATGTAAGATAACCACATCCACCTTCCCAGAAAGAGATTTACATTAAAGAACAAGATGAAAATGTTTGCTCTTAAAGATTTTTACTAGGTAATTTCTAGCAGGGCAGATGTCTCCTTCTCTTGTCTCGCACAGCTGTCCCAAACCAAGCAAGGGCTATATTTATCTTCAGTTCTGAATTTCTGAATTTGTGTTGTCATTCAGAGTTCTTCTAAGATAAAATACATCATCATTTACTCTATTAGAAAATAAATGTATGGATGTATTATGGAATTTGCATTCCATTACCTTGGTTTGCATGCCATAAAACATTTATTACACCCTTGGGCTACAGTCTTAATAATGACTGGGTGAAATGCACTAATGTGGTCTTGGCCTTGCTATAGAACAGAAGATTAATGCTCTTTGATGTCACCCAGCTAATAGTTGTCCTCGCCAATTTGTCCCTTCAAAAGACATTACAGTCCCACAGACAATCCCTGTAAGACTAAAGCTAGCAAAAAATGTTCAAACTAAACCACAAGCTGAAGCGCAGTTAACCAAATAAGCATTACATTAGATTTTCATCTCTAAAAATAAATGTATGCAAGCATCTTTCAGTAAAGGAAGGAAGATCTTCCATGTTTTATTTCATCCTCTCCTTTTCTGATTATACCCTGCTGACATCAAGTTTAAAAAAAGCCTTCAATATTTTCTTGTGTTTTATGGCAGTTACAAAATAACATTTTAGTTAAGCTCCGTAAAGGCATATATCAGTACTTTGTACAGTCCCAAGCCTCTCAGGCTCTTCTCATGAAATAAATTTCATGCCTATGATAAAACTATTGAATTTTTGCCTACCTCCTCCTCTTTAGAGAGAGGAAGAAGTTGTCCCTTTAACCTTAAGAGATAACTGTGAGGTTTTTAAACTTTTTTGCACAATGCATTGCTGATGTTTGTGTAGCTTATAAAGAACCCCAAACCAATTAATGCAATTAAACCAGCCTGTCATACTAGCAAAATTTGCAATTTCATCAATCTTAATGAATTGAGCTGTGGATCAATATTTGGATGACAAACATTGGGGGGAAACTGTAAGGAGGAGCCTTGTGCACCTCCCTGAGCCCCTGTCCCAGTAGTTGAGGGGATGTCTCTGCTGCTGCCTGTATCCACCTTCTGAGGATCCTAAATTGAGAAAGAGCCGGCCCAGTTCACAACTGATGTAAATCAGCATTGTTATTTTGAAAGCAGTACATTGACAGTGACTTACATCAGCTGACTATTTTGACAAGACTGTATTATTTGTCACACTGTCTGTGTTCCAGCCTGGAGATCTAGCACTATGCCCATCTGAATTTTCCAAGTAGTTTTAACACACGATTTTTCTCCTGCTGCAATTTCATATTTTGACTGCAATGAGTTTGGAATGTCCTTTCCAACTGAAAACTCTCTGCTGGTGTTTCCAACTGGAGATCACTGTGCTGCTGGGGTGAAGGAAGCCTGTATCTGTTTGAAGAAAAGCTGTTTGTAATCATGGAATGTACAGCACAAGGATATATAATCAGCATGTGCTATATTAAAATCCTTTCAAAGCTCTAGATGTTGACTGGCAGGCTATGCAACAGCATGCTTCTATAGCAAAAAAATTTTAAAAAGCAGAAACTCTAAACCAGTGGTCATAAAGCAATCCTTTGCAAGCAGTTGTGATTAACATAGCAGATGAGCCAAAGTGAACATCTTTTTCTTTTTTTCTTTCATATGGCAATAGAAAGCACAGTCTGTTTTAAAAATCTCAGTGCACAGGATATAGAGCAACACAGAGAGGAAACTAAGACTCTACAGTAAATTTTGATAAATAGACTATAAAAAAAGAGTGAGAAATTGATGTTTGTGGAATAACAGATGGAAGTTGTCTTTTTATAAGGAAAGTACAGCCCTGCCAACCTAACACTTGTCCTGAAAATGAGATGACAAGAAAATAATACAGATTGTAATTTTTTTTTCCCCGCACCTATTCTGAAACAAAACATTTTAATACTCCTCTAACTACATGGCAGGTCTTATGTTTCTGTTTGTGTACATCATACATATGGATGTATGGCTATGGAATACCATTGGATATATGGAATCATTGGATATATGATTATGTAAAATCAAGTGTTAGTAGTAGGAATTGGTATCAGTACATTTATTTCTATTATTTGTTTTAAAAAATGCCTTTACAAATCTCCAAAGACCTGTGGAGAATTTTAATCATTGTGTGAATAAGCATTTCTGTTCTAAACTTAAATGATTTGTATTACAAAGGCACTATCTTCAAACCTCAAAAACTGAGGTAAAATATAACAGGATGAGCCATGTAGATTTGGAGACCTAATATGGGGAATAATGTTTAGTTAAACAGTAGGGAAGTTTAATATCTAAATGCCAAGGATTTTTAGTTACCTGTGTAGAACCACTTTACTCGCTCCTTTCCAACGTGCCAAATCACCTGTGGTATTCACAAGACATTTGGGCTGCAGTCTTAGAAAAGCATCCACCAGCAGTGGTGCACAGGTCTGTGTAGTACCATAACACATTTATTTCAAAGCCAATTTCAAGCAAATTGCAAGTGCCACTTCTTCTGCCTGGTTGGATTTGTGATTTAAGTATCTCATTTAAGTCCTAGTTAAACCTGCATCTCCTCCACTTGAGCTCTGGTCAACTCAGACTCTGGTGTCTTTGTGTTTGGAAGCTGCTGAGCTGTCTCTGCCTGCCTGCCAGATAACTGTTGTAGGGATAAGGTATTCCACTTCCAGCTACAAAGTAGTCTTCATGTTTTCATCCCATACAAGCAGCATATCTCTCTTGGCAATGTATTTATGATGGCTTCTGGCTGTGTTTCTGTTTTCCCTTTGGCTGACAGGTGGGTCAGAAGTTCTGCTGGTGTGCACTTTGCCTAGCAATACCTGGTTGTAGAGCCCAAAACAAAGGCCAGGCCTGTTCTGCTCCTCTCTGCAAACCTTTCCTGGCTTGGCAGCCAGGTGTGACTGCTGCTTGTGTGAGCTTGCCATATCACACTGTGATGCTCAGAATCACCAAACATCTGCCCCATGAGAAGCCGATAATTGCTTTCATCCCAGAGCTTGGTGGGTAACACACATTATCGCTGTCGACCTTGACTCCTCTCTCACCTTGCAGAGATACCTTTCATAAACAGTGAAATATCTCTGCAAGGCCAAGTTCAACCATTAAAACACTACCAGGAACGCAGCTTAAGATCTTGAATCAAGAGGTGCCAGAACAACAAAACAGAATATTGCTTGGTAGCTCCTTCCTCCTTAGGACTTCTGTATACTTCTCTAGAGGAGTTTTCACTAGGACCTGTTTCTCTAAATCGGAAAACAGAGCATCTAAAATGCTCCTACCTTCTCCCCCAACACCTAAAACTGTATGTTATGGTTAGTCCTTACAGATATTTCCATTAGACTACTGCTACTCAGTCAGAAAGATACTTGTTTACCTCTTAAATTTTGCATTCACTGTATGGCCACAGATTCTTCAAAACTATCACTGAATTTTCTTTTTCAGCTTTCTATTTTTTTTTCAGTTTTACACACAGAATTCTGGCAGAGTAAAAAGAAAAAAGGTAGAATTTTCCAAGATGTTCATATTGAGACATCTACAGCCTTGACTTCCCTCCATCTTTGGCTTTTTACAAAAAGGATCTAAATTTCAGAGTAAAACTCCAGTCAATACCAAGTACAGTTTGAATTGGCCCATGTTTTGTCTTGATCACTTGTAACTCAAGGAATAACACAGCTGGTGACTCCCTTTAAAGTCTTAAAATGACTTGTTCAGCATCACAAAAAAAAATTAATTGGCAGAAGAAAGATAAGCTTCAGTTTCTAACAGTGGTGTTCAGTGGTGTTGGCCATAACTGTTTTTTTTTCACATTTTAACTAGAGTAAGAGGTAAAGTAAGAATCTTGCCCCACACCAGGTTCATTGACTGCACTGACCTGGGCACAGCATCCAATCTGTGCTCTGAGTAGTTCAGTAGTTTTATGGCATAAATAGGAGCTTCGTGGTGTACATGACAAAGGAACCAAATAAAGCTATGTGTGGCTACTTTGGTTCTTGTTACCTAAATCTTGACTGACACACAGAACTATTATATGTATGAGTTTAATGTTCCACATTTAGAGCAAGCAATATTTAAAGCATAACTTGTAGCTTATTTTCAAAGGATTTTAGATTATTAGATTTATGCACAGACATCTAGCATTTAAATTATCAAGTGGTTGCCAAAGAAGGGCTATTGACCTCCCTCTGTATTAGTCGTTAGAAAGGAATTAGACAAACTTCATTTAAGAGTTTCACAGACAGCTGCTGACAAGAGAAGAGATTGAGATCCAATATCAGGCTTAGTTTCCAGGATGTGAACTGCAGGAATGAGCTCCTCTGCCCCTGTGAAACAAGCCTCTTGGCCATGCCTTTATACCCCTGCTCCTTCCACGATTCAATCTCCTCTGTCTTCCATCTGCCATTCTGAGCCCACAGCAGCTGCAGAGAAATCATTGCTTATTATTTGTGCTTGGGTCAGAAGCAGGTGTCAGTGCTGATAGCCTGGGTAGCTCTTCTGGCACAGAAGGCATGAAGGGGGTGTGGGATAGAGGTTATACTTTGCTCAGTGATTGCAAACCAAACCAAGTGGCTGTTCTGGAAACATGCTCTTCATAATTTTGTTTTGCTTATGTCCCAGAGGTGAAAAGCAGTACATGCACTCTAATTGTAGGGTCTGATATGATGAACAAGGATGGCACAGTAAAGCTTTGAAAATTAAATTCCTACATCTCATGTATAGAGTCTGCTGCTATTTCTTAGTCAGTTTTGAAGTACCTGGTCTTAAAATCCTCTTGCTTCCACTTTCCTGCTATGGTGCACCGGACTGTAGGATTTAAAATCTCTTCCTTTAGCTTGAGCAACTGCCATGACTTTGGTAAATAACTGTTTTAAAAAAAATCATGTTTCATTTAAAAAAAAAATAATTTCTCTTATATAGTGTTGTTTTTAACATCTGAAGTGTTGTAACTGTTAAATCAGTTAATAATTTTTTTTAAAATTACATTTATATTACAGGATTTATTGTATCCTAGAATAAGGACATGCTCTGCATGAGAAAACATCTGTCCAACATTCATTTGTAGCTTGAAAACAGGAAATTCTGACAGAAGTATGGCTTACTCAATTTTTTCTGCTTTGGCTGTCTCAAGGAAAGTCCTACAGCTCTTATAGCATCACTCAATACAGAAATAGTAGCCTGCTACCTATTCATAGCCAGTAATTATCCTCTGTGATCACTAACCTTGCTTTTCAGTGCAAGTGCTGACTTGGCCACGGCCCAGTATGTTAATAGTAGCACCACTGTTCAAGCTGGGGGAAGGGGAAATCCGTTTGTCCAGTGCCTGTGTCTGACATAGCCTTTAGTTTAGTGGCCATTGAGTTCAAGGAGCCTCCTGCTTGTTGAAAAAGTCAAAAAGGGGTAAATAAAACCATTTGCTGTATGGCTGTCTTCTACTGATAAATTCCTAGATACTGGAATCACTGCTGGCAGGTCAGTGTGCATCTTGCTTGCAGACATGTAGTTGGCCCCCTTTTCCATGTGGTAGGTGACTTTATGTGTACTTTGCAGATCATAATGTAAGACTTTAACCGGCAGATTCTGAGGAAGTGTGAGTGTTTTTAGAAGAGATACATATCAAAGTTCTTGGGTGTTTTTTAATTCTTCCAAACAGAATTTGGGGATACCTGTTGGTTACCTGTTTTCTAAAGACAGGTAGCAGATACCCAGTGTGGTTGTTAAAAAGGCAATGGCTCATTAACCAAGTTTTCAGCACTTTTCTATAGAATTATAAGACATGGGTTACCTCTAGCAGGTGTTCAGGATATACATTCAAAAATCCATCTTTCTGCAATGGGTAACAGCTGGTACAGCTGCCTTATATCACTCTTGTGGTAAGCCTGACAGAAATCAAACTCAGGAATTGAAGAGGAGGGATTTTGCTACAAGGCACAAGTGCATGCAGCTCATTTAATTGTTTCAGGAAGCCATGTATACTTTGCTCATTTCAGACCAAAATGCATAATGGTTATACCTTTCAAATGCTTTTGTACAATTAATTAAAGATGTTCTTGGCTTGCCCGGGTATCTGGTAGGAATTGTATGGTTGATCATTGCTGAGGCAATTCTTTTCCTTCCAATAAATCTTAAAGGATGTTATGGGATGATTTTTTTAGTGGGCCCTTTGTTATAGGAAACTCTACAGGATGGTGCTCTGTGCAGCTCTTTTATTTATGTATGCAAGAACATTTGAGACTATAAGTGGATTTACTAATGTGCAGGTGGCACCCAGCTGTCTTTCTCTCCTATCACACTGGAAGGTTTAAGCTCTTCATTCTTGTAGAACCAAACCTCTGAGGAGGCTAAAAGGCAGGTTGGACCAATCTCAGTTGAGATAAAGTGGAATTTGTGTGGATGGGGGGATGTTCCTGATGATGATTGCTGACAGGGCAAATGTTGTCTGTTCTAAAGAAGTATAACCACATTTTTATTTTCATCTGGCAAAGCCAGTATGTTATTCTGACTTTCTGTACCTCTTTCAGTATTATCAACTTCCTTGCCCAGGACATTGAAAGAAGTTTAGAACACTGATACTCAAACCGCCACCTGTGATAGGCTGTGATCTCATGGCAGGCTTTTCGTTCTGTTCTAAAGTCTTGCAGAAAAGAGCACCTAGGAAAACTTAAAAGTTTTCATAGAGACTATCATTTTCTAAATCATCTAGATGAAAAGGGAAATCTAAATGAAAAGTAAACCCATCACCTAAATGAAAATAAAAATATTTTGAATGTATAAGACCTTAGTAAGCTCTGTCCATATTGCAGTGAGGAAGGCTGAAAACTGCTGGAAGCATGAATAATCATTCTTAAATATATCTCAGTTGTCAAACTGACTCTAATTTGGGATATGTAGTAAATTTTGAGCAAATAAAACTCGGACTTAACCTCTACTGTAGTCTGTGAAGATCTAGTAATTCAGAAAAGCTAGTGTGCCCATAAAGTTTTATTGGTGCAAGCATATATAGAGCCATAAGCAATGTGTTTATATATATTAAAAATCAAGAAGGAAATTGCTAGAGTTCAAGAAAAAGCATGACAGGACAAGAAGCCCTTTTCCTGCCTGGCACATTCCTCTATTGCAAATAATCAGTTGATGATATGTGCAACAAAGAAAAAATCACTCCATGAAAAACTGCTGCCTCCCCCAGTTATTGCTTTCCTCACACTCCTGCCAGAACAAGGGAATAGAGAGCTTTCAATTTGATGTTGATGTTATTTCCTTGAATGGTTTTGTTAAAGTGCTGAACGTACAGCTTGTTTGCTAGCAACCTTTGGATTTACGAGTTGCCAGTCCTGGAGACGTTACTGTTTGTCATGCATTTTCCTCCTGATTTCCCTTCTTTATCCTCCTGCCTTCAAACCTTTTTAAAAATCTTTGCACTGCTGATACTCACTCTGATGCTAACTGGTAGTAATAGAGGGCTGTGCAGCTGTGGCACTGTGGCTTCCCTGGATAATGCTGACCGCAGACTTAGCAGCATGTGCCAGCTCAGCACATCTTGATAACTCGTAATCCCTACCATAGGTTTTTATAGTTTGTCTGGTCTACTGTAAATCTCTAACTCACTGTCATCAACAGAGCTCTTGACCTGATTCATAGGCACCAGGAATTAAGCTCCTGTCACACTCTGTTAGAAGATGACACTATTTATGCTGTGATATTATACAAACAGAAATAGATGGTCTTGAATATATTGAAATTATTCAATATATTGAACAGCATCAAAGGTCATGTGATTACTTTGAATCTTGTTAATTAAGCAAAGAAACTGAAAAGAAGGAGGAAAAAAAAGAATCTAAAAGAAGAGCAAAAACCAAACCTGTGTATTAGCCGGCATATTGAAGTACAGGTGAGTTATCTGATCTTTTCTACTAACACACCTGAAATTTAGGATAATCTTGTGTGCAATAAGAAAAATATGTACATTACTAAAAAGAAGTAGTTCTGTGGAGTTTTTTCCCCCTCTGTCTCACTGTGAATATGTAAGATAATCTTCAGTTCTATTGCAGTTTACATTGGTTCTCAGCTATATAAATATTCTGTCCCACTAAGGAAAAAGGACCTCAAAAGTATTAAAAAAAAGAAATTCAATCAAATCACTTTTGACATTCTGATGCAGCATAAATTACATAGGTTGTGCTGTAAAAAGGAGCCCAGTCTAATTCTGTCTAGTTCCTCATTAAAGATCAATTTGTTTAATAATGAGAACCCTGGACAGGGTACCAAAATATCAGAATTTTATTCTAAATCACATCCTGGCTTTTCATGTGGCTTTTGTACTAAGGCTTCAGTTCCTTGTGGTTTTGATTTTTACTGCATAATTTCTAAATTTGGCCCACTCTTAGTGTAAGGTCCCAGCTGACTGCTCAGTGCGGCTGACTAGTGGAATCTCTGATTGCAGGTGGAGGAGCAGGATGCTGTAATAAAGTGAACTTGATCTTTGCTGGCTCAAAATAAGACAGAATGACAAAATCACTTTGAAAAAAATATTTTAAAATGCATCACTTAACTTTTATTTGGTCATTCCAAGCATTTTTCCTTTGCTACCTGAACAGATGTAGCTGTTTTCAATGGAGAAAGTAAAGTGGTTTAGATTGTTATGCATGATCTAGTAAGAAATTATCTTCATGGAAATTTTTTTGTATTTTTACTTATCAGATTTGCCAGCATGGAAAAATTTGATAATTAGTAGATTCCTAGCTTTCATAAGGCTAACTACATATTTCTTAGTATACAAACATGATTCAATGAAAGAAGACTTGTTTGAGTGAGTACAAGTTTCTTTTTGAAAATTATACTGGTTCCTATTTTGCATTTTTTCATAAATTGTGATGAAAATGTTCTTCCAGCTGCATTTTCCTGAAAAAATGTCTGACTGACCCACTTAACACAACATGTAAATGCTGAGAAATTTATTATTATTTCAGACATTTTCCAGTCCCCCTAATTCAATCAGCTTCATGATCAGATTTCCAAATTTTGAAAATCTGATGAGAAACAATATGTGAAATTGCAAAGTAATCACAGAGGAACAGAATAATATTGTATTTGTAAAAGAGGAGACTACACAAAGACCTTGTTACACACCTCTGCTGCAGGTAACTCTTGACTATATCTAGCTGTCATCTGAAAGCTGGTTTGTGAAGTTAGTTACTCTGGTTCACGTGCAGAGGAGCTGGCTGAGAAGGGAGCAAATACCTCGTGATCCATCCATCCTCCTTCAGGCAAGGTCAGTGCCATTAGTAAGGACTGAATGGGCCCACGCCAGCTCCTTGGGGTGCTTCTTCCCTTTTGTTGGTGATAGAAGAGCACTGGCACACAGGATAGTGAGCACTGTGTCTTCCCCTGTCTATTGTGTTGTCAGTCTGGAATTTCAGTTCCTACAGATGATGATTCAGCTTCTTTCAGTTATGTTAAGTTCACTTGAGAAGGTTTGTTTTTCCTCTTGAATTGTAGAGGTACATATTGTCATAAAAATTCCTTTGTTGAACCTTTGGCCCCATTTGACCTCATAGCCTTATTTTTCCTCTAGTGGTGTCAAGAAATGTAGTGTTTTAATTTGTCATCAATATGGCCTAATAATATCTAAAAAATCCAAACACTTAAGAGCATAATTCAGTATTCTAATTCAGTGACTTCTCTGTGGTGTGACACCTATGATCTATAGCACTTCTATCTATATCTGAAAGTCACATTGGTGCCAACTGATGGTGCTAAGGAGACACAGAAGGAAAGACAGCCACTTCTCTGGAATGCATTTCTTCTAGCCTTGGGATCCAGCAAACCTCTGTGTGAACTCTCTAGCGCTCTGACTGCGCTGATCAGAAAAGGGAAGGTACAGCAGTTCCCCACTCCCAAGCCATGCTGAATTTGCTACAGGTTGCCTATTCCAGGGCAGTCAGGGGTAAGATAACTGCTGCAAGGCTACCCTTGCCCTAGATCCTGGAATAGCCATAGGTATTGTTTCATGGTAGCAAAATCCCTCAGGTGGGGTGCCTCCAGCACGGACAAATGCAGGATTTCCAACATACCTTCACAGGTGGGTAAATCTCTGTTTCTCTTGATGTCTACTGACAAGGACTCTGCCTCAACTTGGGTCTTTTGAGTCCATTGAAAGAATAACCAACCCACAGGGACAGAGGGGAACAAACATCTAGAGAGTTTGTAGCCTGTTGTACCCACAGTCCTAAACCATTTTAGCCATAGCAAATACAACTGTTAGATTGATAGATGCTGATTTCTTCAATAGAAAAATCCTGTGGACTACTTGTTAGCTTGATGCATGTCAGCTGGCTAAGTGCTAAAGCTCTGTCCCTACTTCAGCAACATCATTGCAGGTCTTTATGGTAGAAACAAATTAATGAAAATTATATAGATTAAAGCAGGATAATCTGATCTAGTTCTCTTCTGTACTAGAGAAGGTATCCAACAATGATATTTTCCAAATTCCAGTGTGGTTTTTTGTGCTTTATAATTTGATATTTCAGTGCACTCTCTCTTGAAATTAATTGCAACTAATTAAAAGTGATCCAGTTAGGACAATTGGACAATAGTGCCCTGGAGATTGCTTCATTCCCAGAGGTTTTAGTGACTTTCTGCTGTACTGGCTCAAGTCTTCAGAAGGGTGCTTACATTGTTATTTCTCTGAAAGCAACAATTTAAAAGAGTCTCCAGTGAACCTTGAGCAGCTTTGCACTAAAAAGAAAAATGGTACTGTTCAAGATCTGTAAAATATAAAATATAGATTCAAAGAAATCACTTGACATGAATAGTAGTATTAAAATTGTGCCATTATTTGCATGTAATATATAATGTTGTAGTAAAAGGCTAACAAAGCATTTAGGCTGCTCCAGGCCTCATTGATTTTTCTGCACCTTTGTTCAAACTAGGTCAAAACCAATGCTGAGACTTCTGTCCTAAAGTGATATAATGCAGCTTAGCCCCACAATATATTGTGGCCTACAACACCTATTTAAAGAAAGGCAATACTCTTGTTTTGGTTTAGATTACCCTAACCAAGCAGCTGGCTAATGTGACCTAAACTTTGGAATATACAGAGGCCCCGTTTTTTAGTAACTTGGGTGAACTGAGGGCTTAATGGAATAAGGCTTGCTTTCATGTTAGGGTGAAGGCCAGTCATTTAAAGAATTAGGAAAATGAGCTTTTTAACCAATGCAAATGTGTTAACACAGTTAAACAGCTCATTTGATATTCTGCCTCAGCACTATAAACAGGAACATAGAGCCTACTAAAATTAGATTTTGTCCCAAGTCCCAAAGCAAGAAATCTTCCTGCCTGTGTGACCCATACTTAGAAAGCTTTATTCTGTGAAGAAACAGGGATGCAAAATTGGGATCAGAATGGCTCTCAAAGAGGAAAAACATAAGCTAGGGGCTATTTTTAGACAATTATGAGGCTTTCAAACAAACCATATATTGCCATGACATTTCACATAATTTCTCTACTGTGAAATGAGTTCTATCATAGAAACCAGCCCATATGTTATAGTGTGTGATCCTTCCTCCCACTACAGCACATCTGGAACATCATCTCTTCTCAACATGTCTTGTTTTCCTTAATTCATCTGATTTCTGAACAGGACCATCAGTCAGCCTTTGAATAGGTTTGATTTCACACCGTTATTTCATTTCTACACAGTCATAATAGCACAAAAATCGATGAGTTGTACTGACATACAAATGGAGTAATGTATTGGCAGATCAGACCTATTGAATCCATCTTGCTCACGAGACCATTAAAATTGGTTTCCAAAAAAATTTCAGCAGTGAGATAAGGAGTAGTTTAGTTTCGTGCATAAAATCCATCCTGTGTTCTAATACTTGTGCTCATATTAATGGGAAAATGAGTGGATTCTTCACTTTCTTATCAAAAAACTTTTGAGAAAAGTTATGTTAAAAAATGTGTGTATTTCTTTGTACAACTGTAGTCTCTATCTCTTCTACAGACTGGGAATTGATGACCTATATTAATGGATAAACTATGGAACAGAATAAACAGAGACAAAATGCTGGTTCCACTACATTCAGGTGAGTTTTATGTCCAGCTTTGCTGGAATTGGGAATTTATCCTAGGAATCTCCTTTCTTTATTTATTCCAACTCAGCCACACTAACCAGCATACAAAAGTACATGCTCCCTTGTAAGCATGGCATTATTATCTTCTTCATTATGCTAACACAAACCTCTCAGCATTTCTCTGGTACTATCCCAATATCCTCTTGCTAAATGCAAAGCAAGATTAAGCAGACTTGCAGCGTGTTCTGCGCATGCTGAAATTCAGGCTTTGGCAGGCATCAAGAGAGAGGGTTCCAGAGAGAGTCAGTAGGAATGTTTTGTCCATCAAGATGTTTGAATTGGACAATAAAAGCACTCCAGGCAGTTGTAAGTTATAACCACTAGAAGATACCAAAAAAAACCTTCAGTCTGAGAGATAACTGAATCCAAGACAATGCACTTCCGTTGGAAGATAACTCATGTCACTGCTGCTGCAGTTGGTTTTTTAAAAGTAATTTTTCTCTATTCAAGGCAGGGAAGAAAATCACTAAAACACAAGAATGACTGGGTGAAACTTAAAGAAGGCTCACATGCACTAGCCTTTATTTTGTTGGTAGACAGATAATTTTTTTCTCAGAGCGCTGATAACTGATCACAGAGTGAAAGGGGGAACGAGTACACTCTCTGCTTTTTTCTTCCCTGGTCCTCCTTGTCCACTACTCCTCTCCCCCTTCCTTTCTTCCCCCCACCCCGCTCTCTCTCTCTCTCTCTTTCCCTCTCTCTCCCTCTCTCTCTCTCTCCCTCCCTCTCTCTGGAAGTTTTGAACCTGATTCAGGCTGTGGTCTGACGTTCACTACAGAAATTGCTTTACCAGCTTAAGACAAAACTGCTGGCTTAACCTCTTCCCTTGCCAAAGGTTATTGGCCCAGAACACTGCCAAGTTAAGTCGATTACTTCAAGAAATCTTCTATGGTGGGTTGAACCACCTTGGCAGACTTTGCAATGAAGTGGGTGAGGATCCCTCATCTGCCCCACTCTGCTTGCTTTGCAGGATGCTGTGGAGAGCAGCACAAAAGTAGCAGTCCAGCCATCTCTGCTGTGAATCCTTGAATGCATCTTCAGTAGATGCATTCAAGGTAAATGTAACAATTTCTAAGTGTAATTTGTGATAGATCTTCCTTACTGAGGTCTCTTTGTGATACTGTTTTTCCATACCCATCCTGAAAGAACAGATCAGGATCTCCTTGGTTTTAACCCGTTCTGTCTGGCTGTTTCTGATGGAAGAGGCAGTGGGGTGAAAAACTGACAGATTAAATCTCTCAGATCCATCTCCCATTTACTGAACTTAAGGGGTGTTTAGTTCACTAAAAATAGTATGGCTTGATCTTTATTAAAGAATTGTCATACAGTATTTCAGAACTGCTAAGATAGTCACTAAAATAATTTTACAAAATTACATATACTATATATTCCTGTGTAAAGACAAACACACAGGGAGAGTGGATAGTTAGCACATATGAGACATTTCTGTAACTTTTATTAATAAAAGTAATAGCAAAATGGCATCACAAAGTCCTGTTCTTTCGACTTCTCAGTGTAAACTTTCTGGGTTTGTGTTCTGGCAAACCAGTAAACAGAAATCTGTTTTTTGCAAACATTTTAAGGGCTCTATTCCATGGTCTACAACACCTGGTGTATCTCAGCTCTTGGCATAATTTAAACAAACAGGCCATGTAACACATCTCTCTCTCAGTCAAATAAAGCAGACTTGGTGTGCTGCCAATTCTGCTCTCATTTATTTGCTAACCCTGGGTTTTATTTATTCCCTGAATCATCAAACACATTGCAGAGAGTGACAGGAGCAGACAATATTACATCTAATAGCTATATAATAATGTAAATAAAATCTGGTAAATCAGGTACATTATTTGCCTGATTTTAACTGCCCCACTTAATTTTGTGGACTTGAACCAAAAGTATAGTAAATGAAAAAGCTTTTTGGGCTGAGCAAAGCTAGAAAGAATATACGCATTGGATACTGATGCCTGTTATTTAGAGTAAGTGAAAAATACCTTTAATAAAAAAATACACCTGGATGTAATACAAAATTTCCTGCAAAATTTGCCCATTGTCATCTATGGCAAAATCTCTTCTGACTTTTGTGACTCGAGGATCAGCCCAGTACTGCCTAGCTGTGGGATACAGTCCTGTAAACAGTAATGGATCTGAGGATCTGTGAAATGCTGGAATGCTTTCCAGTGTTGAGTAAGAGTTACTGAGATGATTTCTGCAACCAGAGGGAGATAACAATCAAGGGGGAAAGCAAGGATGAAAACAATGTTTTGTAGTTAAGAAGTGTGAGGGAGATCACTCTCAGTTCCCACAGGGGCAAAGGGTTCATGGTCAACAGATCATTGCGTGGATTAGATCTGAAGAGCAAGTGTGTAGGTGACAAAGCCTTGTGTTTGTTTGAGCTTCTGTTTTAATGAGATTTGTCTTGCAAAAGTCTAGCTCAACTTTATATCAGATTGATTTCCTCTATAGAGTTGATTTAAACCACTACCAGGTGAAGGATGGGAGCTGGCAGGTCAGTTGCATGTTACTTCTAAAGATAACTATTGAAAAGAGGAGTTAAAATTTTTGCATCTGTAGTATACTCTTGAAATACATTTCTGAAAACTGATTCCAAGATAGGTTTTCAAGAGCAGCATGCTTATAATGAATGGAAATTGATGGCCTGAAGACTTTTGTGTACAGTTTCTGACTATAAAGTTCACAAAACACTCACTTTCTTCTGTTTATTAGTTGGCCATTCTTACCAGGTTCATGTGAAAAGAGAAGACTCTGTAGTACTTTGTGCTGTGCCTTGACCATGTAATTGGAAAAGTAAATGGTTTCCCTATGATCACAGTTGGAATCTGTGCCAAAATGACTGAGCTCCATTCAAAAACCACTTTTCATGAGTCATTTTGTGGCAATGCTTGTTAAGAAATGGCAAAATACCAGGAGTAAAATGATCAGCACACCTTAGGCTGCTAATAATAACAAAATAAGCTTTCCCTACAGTGAAACTGGCTCCTCTCTGGAGTCTTCACACTTATGTGAGCTTCCTATGCAAGAGTAAGTCAGAATCAGGCCCTGATTCTTTTCTTTAAAAAAATGTATTTTAAGATCCCAGTGTATCTGCTACCTTAAAAATGTAAAGAAGCACTTAAATTTTCAGTTTGTTAAGGAGTCCCAATGTCCTTTAGCATGTGTCTCTTAGAGAAACAATGTCTGCAATATATTGCATTTGAAGAATGAATGGCAAGGCATGGTTACAGAGGCTGGAATTCAAGAATCATTGGCCTCACTACTAAAAGCCATGAATCATGGGCTTGACTGTTCCAGGTCCAGCTCTGGACACCCCTCTGTCTCCTAAACCCATCACAATATATTAATTTGTACTGCAGCTACTCATGCATTGTGCAATACATTCTTTATTACTCTGTTCTACTCATGCATTGTGCTCAAAAGACAGAGGGTTTTTTTTCCTGCTTTTCTAAAAAAGCAGCAGAGGTCTGTGAGTCCTGTCAGATTTGAATCTAGTACATGCTAGAGAAAACAAGTATTTCTCATCTTCAGTGTAACAGTTTGTTCTCCAGAATTTTAATAGTCATACTGAGGAGGAGAGTATACCCCTTTATTTCTGAGGATTTAATTCCTTCCTCTATTATGTGGGCTGGGCACAGAACATGGCCCTAAGTATTCTTCATGTGATTTATTCTACATTGACAACCACTTAAGTGGAGGCAAAGTTAGACCCAAAAGGCACAAAGTGATGAAAGCTGAAACTGAAAAATAGCATGACAGTCAAAATTGCTGAGTTTCACACAGCCCCTGCTCTAGCAGTGTTAGAAAACTCTTGGTCGAAAAGAATCCCTAAGAGCCCTTGGAAACCCAATCCCATGGCTCATGTGATCTCCTTGAAGGCTTTTTTCTTTCCCTCTACAAAATGACATTGAATAAAGCCTTGTGACTGTGCTACTTGCTGCAATTTGACAGCTTTTAGTCAAAATGTTTTCTATTTACAACAGAACTTCTTTAACCAAAGTTGAAGACTGGCATCTGCAAGTCAGACTGAGCTGGTTTTGGTTGTAGGCTAGATCTTTCCACAGAGGTGGAATGCCTCCATGGCAGGGGACGGGAAGGGATATGGAGGAGATGCCCTACCTCAGGAACTTTGTGATGAATTAACGCTGGTGACTCAGGCATTGTTTCCCAAGGACTCCCAAGAGCTGAGATGGCACTTAATGAATCAACACTTTTGTGTTTGCCTAGTTCACTAGATTGTTTGAAAGACTGACAAGCCAAAGCCACTGCATTACCTGCTGCAGGTGAAGCCAGGAGGAAGTAATTCTGGTCACTATTTATATTGTTCTGTTCAAAAGTAAACGGGAACAGAGGATTACCCTTTCCTTCCCAGCAGTCATTCTGTGTTGATTCACAAAGGCCAGATGCTATCTGATCTTCCCACTGGGATTCAGTTAAGAATGCAGGCCTCAAATACTCAAGTTCCCTCTGAGCATTACATAAAACTGAAAATTAACTGGGCTGCTAAAGGAGCATGCATCACACTTATAAATAATATTTTTTATTATTATTATAAAGGTGTTGTTTTGATGATTGCTTTTTGGAATGTGCATGTAAGTTCAAAAGTGTTTTTAAGATAGACATGGCTAATCCATTGAAGGCAATCAGTCTTTTCAAGTTTGTTTGTTAAAGACTCTTTTAAAATCCAAACAGTACAAAAAAGTGTTTTCAGAGTTTTCCAGCTCCACTGTCAACAGCTAAGAAATGGATCAACATGCTTTTATAATCTTGTGTGTGTATGAAGATGCAATAATAAACTGTTTTTTTTCCTCTGGCATAAGAAATGACATTCAGAAGGAAGTTAAAAAAGGAGGAGAACAAAGGAGCACAGGTAGACCTTTTCCAAGTGATTTTTCTAAAACAAAAAAATCAAAATTAACTAACCTTATGTCAAAAGTTGTATAAGAGTACAAAAATCTGAGTTTTGTTCTACCTTCTTGTCTTTACTGAGCCTTAAACTAACTGTAAGTATCCTATGCTTGCATGATTTATCTCTGACAATGCTGTAGGAGGCAGAGGACTTTGAAAGGAGACTTTAAAGTCAAGAGTGCACTAATAAATTTTTTGTAGTTTTATGTCTTTTTTATAATACTACTTTAACAAAGGATGTCTTTTCTTTACTCTTCAGTCTGGATTTCTCTCTTTCAACATGAGAAAATTAAAGCTGATAGATTGTATGCTGAAGTCCATGCTTCTGTCACTGTTCAGCTTATGGATGAGAAATAAAAGGAGCTAACTTTTCTTGCTGATGAGCTACATGTATTTTGTCTGTTTATATACAGTGAGTATAAAAAAAGTGTTTTCTCATTTCCTTAGATTAAAGTTGCAGATCTGGTACTGCTCCCCTTCCTGCCATTCACAATGACCTTTGTCTCTCTAAATAAGAAATTGTACAGTCAGCTGGGATGAAAATGAAGGTGTTACCTACAAAGTTAGGGTTTTCATCTATCTGACCCAAACAGTGGCAATGTGGATTACTCATCAGGAAAAGCTGGTTTGAAGGAAATAATGTGGATCATAAAGCAGGCACCAATCTGTCACTGCATAGGTGCAAAAACATACTATAAAATATACATGCCAAATGCTAAAAGGAAAAGCAGCTGTCAGGAGTTCTTTGCTGTCTTCATAAGGTCTCTCTTGCCTTGGTAACTTCTTGAGCTAATGCTGCCATGCCACTAAATATTTATTAGAGGCATATTCCATTGAGGGGGGGTGTAGGCTGTCACTGTATTAATGGTGTTCCAAATTGAGCTCTGTATAGATAGCTTATGCTAATTCACGTGGCTTCTTGGTGCTTTTTTTGTTGTTGTTGTTGTTTTATAATAATATAAATCCTTCGTATTTTCTAACTAATTCTTCAACCTGGATCCTTTACAGTGACTTTTCAAAGTGTTCTGCATTTCAACTTATTTTGTGCTAGTTAATGAGCAAGCAATGATTTTTGGTTTACTACTTACTACAAACCTGAGACAAATTCAAATACTGGAGAGACATTTGGGACCTAAATACACTGCCTATTCCACCAACATTTTCACCAGTGCATCATGGCAGTAAAATGCTAACTTCACTGTATGTTACTTTGAATGGCCTTCAGAATACTTTTACATGCAGGAGAATGCAGCCTTCTTTATCAGTCAGTGCTGGGTAGCCCACATCTTCTAGTTGGCTTTATTATTTTCAACTATTTAACAGTAATCTTCTTGGTAATCAGTTGTGCATTCCTTCAGGTAATAGTATTGGCTTGTAATTGGCAATGTTACTAGCATTAAAACTTTAATATCAACGTTTTAAAACTATTAAGCAACCAACTGCCTTAATAGATTGACTTAAGTTGCACTGAACTTAAACCAGGAAAAACACATATACCTAAAAATTAGGATGTTTTCTGTTCTAAATCTTTTCTTCCATGGGTTTTTAGAGCAAGTTTTTAGCTTGTCTGCTTTCAAATAAATGCCTATAAAGTAGAGTTTTTTTTGGATGATTGATTATTAGAACCGTGTGCGTGCAACTGAAATACAATATTTTAAGTTATGACTTCTTTCAAACAAAAAAATAATCTTTATATCTTAACATGATTTACCATTTTGAAACTAAGCCAGTTACTGGCATAATTTCAATGTGTGTCTCTTTAAACTGATAGAATATAATTATTAAATTATTAAGGATTTATTTTAAAAAAGCACATCTTCCTATTACAGCTGTGTTTCAAAAATGAAACAAATGGATTAGTAAGTTCTCTGTAATTATATCATTAGTTAATGGTATTTCAGATACAGTCTGATAAAAAATACTTAAGATGATGTGGTATTTTAAACTGACTATGTGAGTTGTACTGCTAAATACCTTCTACAAAATTTTCAAGGAAGGTTTTTTCATATATTAACTAAACTGGGAGGATCAAATACTAGGAATAAAAATAATACATTTTTTTACTCTTAATTATCTGCTAGTCCCATGGGACTATCCTTATCCTTTTAGTGGTGATCCTAATCCATACTCCTGAAATGCATGTAAGCGAGCTGTTAGAGGCACCCTTGCTGTCTTTTGCCCACCGTATGGTTTTGTTCCTTCATTTCTTGCTGATTAAAGTGAGACAATCCATCCCTTTTCAGAACATAATTATTTTTGCTTATGACATCTCTTCCTAGGACTTGGTCTACACACGAATATTTTGCTCTCACAGCTCTGTCGAGACTATTTTTTTGTTCTACATTCATTGCATCATAGCTGTGCTGGCAAAATTTCTACTTTATATGTGCTTATGCCACCAGGAAATTCTGTTGCCAGTTTTTCAGGCACTGCTTGAGAAACAGGTTTGTTTCTTTTGCTTACCTAAAGCATATGCATTAAAATACATATTGTTTTCATCTTGGCTTTACTTGTAAACCTTTGAAGAGCAGACGTGTCTGGGAGGTACCAGGACACAGTTCTGAAGGAATACCAGCTCAATGACACCCTCCTCTCCCTACAGTATGCAACAGCACAAAAAACCTGTAAGAAAGATGAAGGGTTTTGTTCCTCCTCATCAGTGATTCTTTTAGTCCTCTAACCACAGTCACTGATAAGCACCACAGATATCTGCAGCTTGTCAAAGATTAAGTAATTAGTTAGGCAGAGCATCGAGTATGGGAGCAGTGAGAGTAAAAAGGACAGTGGCAGAAAAGGGAAGGTCTTCACAACCTCAACATTAAAAACACACCATAGATAGAAAAAACTGCTTCTTAAGGATTCTTGGTAAGTAATGTGACAATCTAAGTCATAAAATCCTTAAAAGCTATTTAAAGGTCAGTGGATTCCAGTAAATTTGACGTTAGTGCTTTGAGGTTTTGAAATTAATGCACTTACTGAAATATTTTATTACCCTTTTTTTTTCTAGTCAATAGATAAGGTAGAATTTTGTGGTCTACTTCTTCAAGCTGCCATTATGTCAATCAAAAATCTCAAAACCACATCTGGCAAATTATTTTGGCAAGTAAATTAAATGCTTTTATGGTTAGTTTAGTGTTTTCCTAAAACCCCAGCACAGTCCAGGAAGCATTCTGCCTTCTCTCTTAACCAGACACACTGATTGCTACACATCAGCCACAGGCAGTCTCTAATATTGTTTTTGCTTTGCCCTAATAACCTTACTAAGATGCATCTTAACCCACACTGGCCTAAAAAAAATGCAGGGGGCAGTGGTTGCTTTTAAAATTATTACCGCAACCATTTCCCTGGTGAAAGATAAACACATATTAAATAACATGACATTAATAATTGCATAAAAGGGATGTTAACAAAATAGTTTCAGGAAAGAGAATAGACCGTTAATGAATTACTACATTAGTGAAGTAGTTTGGGCAATGGTTGAGATGTTTGTACTAAGTTGATAAATGCTGTGCCAGTAAATCACTTGCATCTATCTTCTTTTCTAGCCATAGTTCAGAGTCCTTTAGATCTCCAAAGGTTGTAGATAATTTTTGCACCCACTCAGTCAATGACTGGCAATGCGGCATGGAGCCGCAGTCATTCATTCTGTCAGTCAGCAGCCCTTGATAATGTGCCTGTCAATATAATTCAGTGCCTGTTCAAGGAAAGTGACACTTTGAATAGTGGACACTTTTCAAAAGCATTCATACAGGGTCAGTTCCATGATAAATAAATATATTTTGTGTTTGGAACAAATAGGCAGTATGCAGGAGCTGGAGTCAGAGCAAAAATACACCACCAGTCTGCAGGATATATTAAACTGCAATGAAGAGTGAATATCATAAATGCATCTTTGGGGTTTTGATGCTGTGTTAATGATGGGATAATAGATAATGAAGTCTTCAGGATCCTACTTGGCTTGATTGAGCCCTGATCCATGACCAGGGGCCCTATGCGCTGGTACCCTACGAATGAGATATTAGAATAATAGTATCAATAATTCTTTAAACCCTATTAAAAAGGGTGAATATTTTCATTGCTGAATGAAAAACACAGGCAGAACTCTTTAATTACCACTAACAGTGTGTTAAAGAAAGTATTTATATGGCATACGGTGTTTAGTTTCTATTAATACAGGCTGAGAATGTGAGGAAGAAATATGTGATAGTGACAGGATTTTTAATGGTACCTCACCTTAAATGCATTTTAAAATATGTAAATCAATAAAAAAATTATTTGTAATAGCAGACTAAGAGTGCTGGTTAGCCTTACTGCTGAATGAAATGTATGCTACAAGCCCTATTACCATACATCGTGGGAGCTGTAGTTAGGATTAATCTGTCAAAAGGGATGGTTTAGTGTTGATGAATATGACATGTGACCATTAATGATGTTGATTTTATCTCCTGAGATTAGCATGATTTACTTCGGATGGATAATAATGTCATTTGCTTGATGCAGTAGATCTGTTTACGAGCTGATTAAATTGTAAGGCCTTGCTTCATTTCATGCTATTTGGTTTACAGCTTCATTACTGCAATCACAAAAGCTGTGGAAATGTCCCACATCCCATGTCACAATAAATCATTGTTTAAGATTGCAGCTATGTATTTTAGCATTTCAGTTTTGCATGGACCATGCATTCCTTAACAAATATGTGATTGGGAATACATTAACAAGATATTCTGGAGCTTACTGCTGCAGAAATGTAGAAAATAAGCCTGAATCTTTTAATTGAGATTAAGGAAGCACTTGAGTAATTAGCTGTAACAAATTACCTTATTATTTAGACAGTGAAGTAAACGTTTTTGTTGCAAGGATGATTATCATAAATCTGCAGAAAAGTGACAGTCAAACAACCATAAAGGAAACTTGTAAGCAAACTACATTTTCTGCCTATTACCTTTTATATTTAAATAAAATTTATCAGACACATACTCCAAAAAGAATGTATTTCTTGTTCAGGGATAGTATATGTTACAAGCTATACCAGCTGTAATTACTGCACTGGGAAGAATATATGCATGTAAATCACAAAGGTAAAAAAAAAGAATCTGTTAATTATAATGGCAAATGCTAATGTTGCCATAGTTAAGGCTGTGTCAACGTTTTCATTATAAACCCAGTAATAAAGGAAAGGGGAGAGGGAGGGTGGTAATCAGCCATCAGAGATTGCTGTGTGCTAAAATTTTGTATACAAAAAGGCACACCATGTAAATCAGCTGTATTGGAGAGACCACACTCACAGTCTCAGTGAGTGGAGGACCATGGCCAAACTCTCAGCTTGGGAGCAAGGGTCACTTTGTTGCAATAATTTTTTCACATTTCACATTAAATGATATTGCTATTTTTATTGTACATATTAAAAAAAATGTTGCATTTATCAGCCAAATGGGACCTTTCAGAGCTTGTGGCTTACCACTAGCTGAATTTGATAACTGTAGTTTATTAAGTCTTGGTTCGTGTGTGCAGTTTTAATTAAAGCTTTTATATTTCTTTTGAAGAGCATGCTTAAATAATTAGCTTAAGTTGAGTATTTTATTATAATAGAATGGAATTTCTTTTAGTTATTTTTATTCTCCCTTTTTTTTTTAAATCCCCCCAAGTTGGCTCTCAGTGGACTTCATGCAGACATGTCAAGTTTGCTTACATGTGAATTCTGCTGGATTATAATATGGTCAAATGTGATTGTGAACTTTATAGCAGATCTGTGAACCTTTTTCCCTTAGCAAAACTCCCCTCTCACCTCAAAGTATTTCAGCTGGCAGATGAAGAAGCAGGAACCCCAAGAGGAACTGTACTCATGTATATGTATACATATATATATATATACAGGCCTAGAGTACCCAAGGATTTCCAAATGTGATCTAGCAATGACCAAAGTCAAATTTTTGTACAAATGATTCATGACTCGGCTTTTCTGGTTGGCCCATGTCATATCATTTGAAAAGCCAGGCCTTTTTTCTCATTTGTTTTCAATGGTTGATGCACGATCCATTTTGGAAAGGGGACTCTTTCAGGAGAGTTCATGCTTTGGATTTAGAAAGAGGCAACAACTCTAATGGTTGCAAGTCACTTCTATTTGGTTCTGTTTGGGGACAGATATACTGAATTGATTTAGTTTTCCAATACATTGTGGCTGCTGGGCATAGATCTTCCCCCCCTGACTCTTTGCAGAACCAGTCCCTGTTGACATTCGTAAAATTAATGAAAATGTTTCACATTTTCAACACATTGAAGTGGTGATTTTTCCAGCAAC
The DNA here is from genome assembly GCA_034509185.1 of Euphonia xanthogaster. Taxonomy (NCBI): domain Eukaryota; kingdom Metazoa; phylum Chordata; class Aves; order Passeriformes; family Fringillidae; genus Euphonia; species Euphonia xanthogaster. Next base: position 12,509,808 of record JAYDZK010000271.1, on the reverse strand, counting down.
ATTTAACTAATCAAATTAAAACAGTGATAAACATTTTCTCCTGCTTTCTAAATAGCTCTAGACCTGAGTTGATGAAAACATATCCTTGAAAACAGAGGGATGCGTATGTCTTTTGTTTTGTTTCCTTTTCTTTAACAAAAGAATAATTTAATTGCTGTGACAAAAAGAAAAGGCAAAAACAGGAAACCATGCTTTAAATCTTCATTGCTTCAGGAAAAATTTGGTAATACATTGCATCCTTGCTTAAGTGGCTGAAATGTTTCACAGTTTTATATTTTATAACTTTGAAATTAAACTAAACAAAGGCTCCCTCTCTTGATGAGCTGCACCTTTTGAAAACAATTTGGTTTCTAGCCAAAATGGAAATGCGAGGGCAGAATTTTTCAGGGTAAACATTATTTCACTGCTATTCCTGTTGAAACAAAAAGAAAAATGCCCTTGAAAATCCCAACGGCTGGCTTCACTGAAAATATATAATTTTACCACTGACCTGCCAGGGATGGTTAATTTAGTGTAATTTATGCACAGAAGAAAATCCCTTGCTAGTGCTGCGAGGTGGAGAGGCTATCAGCCAGGTTGTGACAGTAGTTTTGTGGAAAAGGACACCTTTAACCTGCACAGATGAGGTCATCTCCTTGAACTTTAGCAGCCACTGTTTATATTACCTTGGGAAAAAGTACAAAGGACATGTAATTTCTTAATTCCCACACAAGCTGTCCCCAGTCTGCCCTTTACCATTCCTTAAACTCTGTGATGTTTGGGGAATCTATTTAAATAAAAATAATGAATCCTGGTTGATGCTTTGAGGTTTTTTCTCTGAAAATAGTGGCAACTGTGGAACACATCTGTGTCTACCTTACTGATAAAGCTGCTACTGTGGTATGAGTGAAGAGACTATTTGATCTCTGTGACTGAACCCTGAATGAACAATTTATACATTCAGAAAGTTGATGGCTGCTGGAAGATGATTCATCAATCTTCTCTGCAGGTGCCTTCAAGTATAACAATTATTGAACTTGGACAGGAAAAAAAGTAAAAGATGGGTTTAAAATTATTCAAATGGATGCAATTAAGTAACAGAAGTTGATTCTCTAAGTGGAGAGAGGAAAATCTGTGCAATATTTTGCCACTGGAGAATTGGTTTTGCTGCAGGTTTGTTCACTGTCAAAGGAAGCAAACTAACCTGAAAATATTTTTTTTTTTTAAATTTGGTCTTCAGTAGTAGGATCCTGGGTAGCTTTAGGCCAAAGAATTCTCCACACTGGTGTTGAAACTCATGTAGGAGAATACATTATTCCCCTGGTTTTGGATCTTATCTACATAGAATATTCTTAAAGCTCAGGCAAGGCCTGCAGATGCACTCACTGCATTCGAACATCTAAATTGTATATTCAAAGTCATCTGCATAGCTGGGTCTCTTGGGTACTAAGAAAACTGGTGGTTTGGAAGCCAGCACTGCTGCTGAGGACTTGATTGGACTGCAGAATTTCAGTTGCAAACTGTGTCCAGTGATGTGCTAGCATTTTTCTGTTTGAACACTAATCCCAGAAAGGATAATTTCCCAAATTTAGGCTACTAAGAGAAAGCAATGAATTTTCCTTCGGCAAAAAAATTTATGTTCATGTAAAATCTTGCTGATGTCAGCACAGTTGTGCAGGCATGTACTGGGTGAACATTTTCCTTGAGAGATTCCTAGGAAATGGCACTTCCTAAATCTGCAGCTGTTCTAGAAGGCATCCAAATGGCTGCTGAGAAGGGGCAAAGTCACAAGCAAGGAAAATCTACAAGGCAGTGTGTATGCACGTACTTGCATTTTGACCATGGTGAGCCTCACTGAAATATTTAGTGTCTGCTCAATGGCACTTAGAGCCGTGAGTTCTGAGTGACTTTAGGCATCAGAACCATGTGTTTTCTGAAGAAATACAGATTCCTAAAAGATATCTTGTTAGATTTCAGGATGAGCAAAATCTCTGTGATGGTGCAGTCTGATATTCTTTATTACTGGGGCCACAGAATTTCATTGAGGAGCACCTGCAATAAGTGTAGCTATGTCTGATTGAGCTAGCTAAAGAATATGAAGAGAAATTGGGGCAGATAATTTGTTATTTTATCCCTTCATAGAGTTCAAAAATAGGTTTTGCAAAAAAGCAATTGTGCCTCCTTCAATTATTGAGACTGCTGTAGTCAAGCCTTTTAATGAACAAGTTTTGTAGAATTTAGGGTCTCTGAAATGCAAAGCCACAACAGAGTGTGCCTCTTAATGTGCCATATGAGCATTATGTTGCTGGCTTTCTCTGTCAAAGCTGGCATGTATCAGAATGCAATAAAAGAAAAACTATTTCATTCAAAATTAAATGGCCACATCCAATTAAAGAAAAGACTGAAGTCTGAAACTGTAAAATCCATTGAAAGTTCTTTTCTGTTTTAGAGGAAATGTACCAATTCTGATGGAAGTGTTGCTCTAAACGATTGGCTACTAGTTAACTATTATGTGTTCTAGCAGGATTTGTGGTTGGATTTTTTTTTTTTGTCATTCCTCCTCCTCAGAAGATTTGGGGAAAAGAACAGAAAAGTATTGAAAAGATTTCCTTAGTCTTTTATCTTTTGAATCAGTGTCATACTAACAAAAAGATGTTTTGAAGTCTTTAACCATTAATTGACTAACTGGTTTTCTTTAGACATAAAACTTGTCAAGGCCTTGATTGTTGTGAATCCATGGTGATAGATTCTGGCTGACTGCCTAAGTACAAGGTCTCTGAACACTAGGATAACACTTTCTGAAACAGCTGGGGCTTATCCCCCATAATGCCATTTAAACAAACTTAATTGACTAAAACTTCCACTTTTGTGCGTTCTGTATGAGGTACTATTTGCAAGAAGAGGCCTTTTGGGAATAGAACCGATGCTGAATTATAAATCTGTCTCTTTAGGTTAATGATTTTCATTTTCCATTCTTCTTTCAATGGCAAATTAACTTGGGTTTGAATGGAAGCAGTAAGTCAGGTTTAAATAATATACAGGAATGATAAAACTCTAATACTTTTTTCAGGGAACATGACAACTCTGGGATAAGTCTTTTATCTCTAGAAAGCCTTCAAACATCACAAGGTAAAATTCTTAGTATCTCTAAGTTTTGAATGCCTCATATGACATGAGTTTGTGACAATTGTCTACTCTGTAGTTGTCAGAGCCCTCACAGCTCAAAAACTTCACCTGTGGTCTCCCCCACCCTCTGTCCACAGGATCTGGAGCGTCCTCAGTCCCTGCCTGAGCAGGACCATGGTCATGGGCCCCACTAATCCTGAGCCTGAGCCATGGGCTGACGGCCTTGACCTCCCTTTTTTACTACAAACCTGCTCAAAGGTCATTATTCCAGCTGCTCTCACTCAGTCTGATCCTGACCTGCAGATAGGCTTCCAGCTTGACCAAGGATTTTCCTCATCAGCACAAACTTGTCTAACTGTCTGAGCTCTTGGTTGAATATCAGCTGCTGTCTATGGTCCTGCCCTGCTTCCTCACTGGGACAGCCAGGACCCTGCCCTGGTGACATTGCCCTTGGCTCCCTGTTCCCTGGGAGAGCAGCTGCCTTGCTGCTTCCTGACAGTAATGCAAAAGCTTTGATCTTATCAAAACAATATTGCAGACCTGAACCAGATGCCAGTCTTTACCCTGCAGTAGCCATAAGGTGATTTCCAGTGGTGTTGGTGATTTCTGGGGGAAAGGGGGAGTATCACTAAGAAGCCCATACAGTGAAGGGAGTGCCTGTTAACAGTGCACTTGTTTCATGAGCAGAGGATTTCTCTCAATTATTTTCCTAGAATAGCCACAGAGCTTTAACATAAAGATCCCATTTTCTTTTAATCCATCTTTGAAAAAAAATACTCCAAGAAAAGAGGATTTTATGCTGAGCAGCTCTGTTATGAGCTAAAAATCATGTGGCTAAGTTGGGACTTAGCCTTCACAGGCCCATTTCATACAAAGTCTGGTTGCAACCTGGAATAGAGTGGAAGAGTCATTTTTTCCCTTGAACTCATAAAGGTACTGCAAACCCAAGTCAAGCAGGACAATGTGTCAGTTGTTCCTCATAAGAGAGTGCAACTATTATTAGAGTTAGTATAAACATCTTTCTGATTTAAAGGATTTTTAATATATTTATTTCTTAACTGACTTTGTTTTTGCTAACCAGAACACAAAAACCACACCCACCCTCAAGTCTCAATTTTATTTGAAGACGATTTTTAATGGAAAAATGTTGTTCCAGTTTTCAATTAATGGAACAAGTGTTCTGAAGTAAATTTTATCTTTAAAAGTTTTGTGTATATTTATATTGATATATGAAATTACATTTTTGCTATGCAGAATTTGCTTTTCTTGACTTCTGCACCTAACTAAGGACTTTGCTGTTGGAAGGCAAACATTGGTGATGTGGCAGTGATTTGTGAAGCAGCTATAAATGTGATATACCCACAAACAGAGAATGCTTTCAAGATATCTGAAACAATAACTCTGAGACTATGCCAGCTTTGTTAAGTCCATTATCTCAATCAATAGCACTTGTATAGGTGATATCTAAAAGGTGTTATTTAATTATTATGCAGGTCTTATTTCACTGCAAAGGCACTGAGAACCTTTCAACATGAAGGTGCAGTGTCCTTAGGCCAAGTCTTTAATTTATCAGGACAAGATTATGAGATTACTCTCTGAATAGCAGTGTATTTTATCACTGTTTTACAGAATCAAGTCTACTGAGAGCATACAGCACAAAGCTTAACAACACAGTTGCAGAACAGTAAAAGAAAATGTTTTAGAAGGAAAAGTGTTGCTGCCAATAATGCTAGGATGCTGAAATGTATAGTGATCTGTATTTTGATATGCTGCATCCATACAGCTGGAAATTGGATGCAGAGTCAAAACTACTACTAAGAAAATGTTCAGTACAGGCAAGAAACATCTGCCACCACTGAAAAAAGGATGTGTAATCCTTGTAGGGCTGTGTGCCCTATCTTCACAATGAGTGGTAACCTGTATGAAGGAATAAAAAGGGAATGTAGTGTTCTCCTGTAGAGTACTGTTTATTTACTGGGGTTTTTTCCTGATGTTATAAAATAGTTTGGATATTATGTAAGTTTTGTGATATGACTTCATGACCCTTCCTTTTTGCCCATGAACCAGCACCATAAAATATTTCAGAATTTTATCAAATTATTAATAATAAAATACCAACTACTGTAATGTAAAACATTACAAGAATCCCTTCTGCCAGTAGTAAACAACCAAGTTGAAAAGTATGTGTTACAGGAACATTAATAACCAGCAACACAGTCTCACCAGTAGAGGTAGTGGGGAGTTGAGTGCTTGCATGGGAATTGGTGAGGAGCAGGAATAGCTGTTTGCTGCACAGGCTCGTGGACTCGTGCCTCATCTGTCAGTCACTGCACAGCTGTGAGTGTGAAGCACTACCCACAGGTACCCAGAGATGTTAGAGCAGGGTTCAGGCACCTGAGTTGGTGGGGCAGTAAGGTAATCCTCCTGTTGTCATCAGTTCTGCCCAGTGATTTCTGGCTCAGCATCAGAGAAAGGGGCTGCAAGTTGATCCCTGTTTCCTCACTTCTCTCTTTTCTAGTTCTCAGTTTTTTGATGAATGAGAAGTGCTGGTTCAATCTGCATTGCAAGTCTTTAGACATTTCTTGCCATAGGTCATCCAGGAAAAATGTCCCTATTCTTTCCCTATCTGCTCTACAGTAATCTGGGTGCTTGTCTCAGACCTATCTAAGGTACAAAGCCCCAACAAAGCAAGGAAAGAACAAGGGGATTTTATCCTTGGAAAGACAGAAAAAGTCCTTCTACTATTAAGCAGCTTGCAAGGCCAAAAGTTGATAATTTTACATAATTAATATTTCTTTACTTCCTCTCTGATCATTCACTTGTCCAAAAGCTGTTTCAGGCCAGTTTACTCACTCACAGACAGACTAGTAATTATTGTAGATTTAAGACACCTAAACCCAAAATACTGTCAGATGTGACTATTGCACAAGAGGATCAGACTAAAAGCCTGACACATTAGTACTCTTTAAGATTAGCAAAGCCCTGGATGCAGGCTTCCCTCCATCATTCCTAAAATAATGCTAATCCCTATACCTAAGGTTTTGCAATTCTGTAGCTGGACAGCACCTATACGAAAAGGATTTTCCATTGCTGCTGCCTTCTCAGCAGATTAGTTGTAGGAGGGGACTCCAAGAACAAGCCATGCTTGACCTGCACAGAATCTTCAGATGTCTTAACTTTTTCCTCTTTAGAAATTTCTCAAGCATTAACAATTAGTAGGGGAGAAATATTAAAATTGTGTTTATATTTTATGAATGACATTATCTCAATTTTTTCCCTTGTGAAAGGGGAAAGACCAGTGGTGCAAGACACTAAAGAACTTCTTAATTTAAGATTTCATTTAACCCACTTTGACACAGCATAGATTATGCCATAAAGATACCACTAGTGAAACTACATTTTGCAGTGAAGCAGTAAGACAAGTTTTACAGGGCAAGTGTATGAAGTATACAGACATTTGTGCTATATTTCCAGCTTTGGTTAAAAAAAATCAATGTAGGTATAGCTAAAAATAATAATCTGATATTTAAAACATTGATTTGCAACCATCTGGGCCCACTTTAACTTGGTGAGCTAGGGGTTATGATAGAAGAACTGTGGTGCCAAGGAAGTGGAATGTCTTCCTCCCTCATGAAGTTAAGGTATTTCATATTGTGATAGACCATAAGCAATGATTCTGAGTCACATTCCAGAAAACCCTCTAATGCATAGATCAGTTGGTCTAGATTCCCGTTCTGCCTTGGACCATTCCTTTTATGTCCTAAAACTCACAGTGCTGTTAAAGACTTTTCACTGCAACTGTCATGCTTATTGGGAGTTGAGGAAGAACAGGGTAGGATATTCATAGTCCTTTCAACAGAGATAGGGAACAGAAACATTTTAGAAATGCTTCAGTCTCTTCATTATGTAGGATTCAATATTGAAATTTTTATTCTTTCAAGCTAAAGATTAGTAATTGATTTTATCACATCTTTTGCAGTTTCCTGTACAAACTTCTGCAGACCACAGTTGTGGATGTCCCTCCTGAATGGCACTTTCTGCTCTATTCACACCAGAAGGTAACTGGAACTCACGAGTGATTCTCCATCCTCCTAGCACCTCATAGAGACATCTGACCAGAGACTGCTGATGCACAGGCAGCTGGAATATGTGCTGTCTTATATAGAGAAGGAGTGTGGGAATAAGTAAACAGAAGGGCCAGAAATCCTCACTCTAGGGAACTGTGGAACTGATACTGGAAGACTGTCAAGTCAGAATATCCCTAGAATTGTAGGACATGAGTTCAAGCCATACATAAATCCAAATTTCAGAGGCTTGAGCTCAGGTAAGACTCCGGATTACATGAAATTTGTAAGAAAAGTACAGGAAATCTGCAGTGATTTCATGTATTTAAAACCTCTTCTCAATCAAATTAAGACAAATTAGTTTCAACAGAAAAAAAAAAAACCAAACAAAAAATAAAACAAAACAAAACTGGAAGGGATTCCCAGAATTCTGAATTAAGAAATTTTCAAAAATTTAAGTTTAACATATTACTTTACTTGAAAACTGTTTCAGGCTGAGGCAGGATCTGAATCTAATTTTCACAGCCCCACAAAATTATTCTACATATAGAAACTTATTACATACATAATTACCTTATTCTAGCTTGTATTCTAGAACAAACATGTCTGCATGAGACAGTTACTCAGTAAGGATGATACTTTTATTCTTGAATAATTCCATGTGCAGTCAAGCTCTCAGTCAAATCACCACAACTCTTTATGTTGAGGAATTGTCAGTCTCTCTCTGCTTGCATTTACAGGAAATCTGTACCTCTGTCACTAAATGCAGCTGACAGATCTGAAAATGTCACATTTGTTTGTGGAGTAGGCATCTTACAAGCTCTCACCCCTATTAGCCTACTACTTGTGTCCTTTGCAGGTGTTAGGAACTGCATATCCTTCATATTTCATGTTAAATGTCGTTAGCAAACCAATAAACGCTATGGAGCGAGGAAAAGTTTTTTCCTCCCTTGTTTGCCAAAAAGCAAGAGGGTTTTTTTGCCACAAAGAAGTTTTTGAGTATGACATTAACTTTATATATAAAGTCCAGGAGAAGAAAACTTAATTGCTTTTCTTTGGGAAGGGGGAGGAAATAAATCTTTGTTCTAGTTCAGTAAAAAATCCCTACATATTACACCTTTTAACCATAAAGACTTTTTTTTTTTCTTCATGCTGTTTGTGTTTGTCACCTATGCTTGCCTAATTCTGTCATGAGTACTGTCTCAAAGCCTTAATAAAGCATTAATGTCCAAGCCCCAGAACTTCCACTGTTACATTTCTATCAGTTATCTCTGTAACTGATTTTAGCTCTGGTTGCTTTTTAGAAAAGTAAAACAGCAAGCTATACATTTCAAGGAAGGGACAAGATTAATGAATGTATACAATTGGGGCCTGCTGCTTGTGATGTAAAATATCCATTGGAACTCTTAATATGTACTTAAAATAGTTCATTTTCTACTTTGTGTAGTTCTTGTAGCTCCACTTTCATACTCCTCTCTAATACAGGTGTCAACAACTCAAGTATGCACTGAATGACCTTATTAGCATCTTTTAAATGAGTAAGTAAGTGTAGCTTTTAATTCAATTGCACCTAAAAGTTGTATGTCAACTAGCCCATAAGAAATGACGTGGTGCTGGCTGTGGAGGCATGTTTAATGTGAACTCATCCCAGCTGTACTCTCAGCAGAGAGCAATTCCTGAAAAGCCCATGAAGATGGATCAGCTCTCTTTTTTCCCCGGGTATTTCCCCCAGCAGACTGGAAGGAGGAGATCGGTTCTGTTATCACTTTTACAGTTGCCATGCTGTGGGCAGGAGTCTGCATCCTTTGTTAACGTCACAGCGGGCTGTGGCTGCCAGGCATTACACTAACATCCAGTGATGGCATTTTTCAGAATCACAAGCCCAAGACCAGTTGGTTTTCTTGTTGGGGAGGGCATTCTAGATTTCCAAAATAGAACCAGTCAACAGAACTCCTCATTTTTCAGATATGTTTTTGTTCTTTGAACAAGTGTCACGAGCCCCGAGTCTCTGTCACCTTCGGGGGTTCTGGAAGGTTCCCTCACGCCTCCCCCGAGCAGCGAGGGCCCAAAGGCAGGTGAGGCATCGGCCGGAGTTCCTGGAGAAGGAAGGGGAGGATGTGCATGTCCCACTGCCCGGTCACTGGCGGGACAAAACCCAGCCCGAGCCGTGCAGCCGCTGCAGGCATCTCCCGGCACGTAGGGCTGCCCCACAGGAGGCTGCCCCGGCAGCAGCTCCGGCCCCGGACGGGCCGTGGAGCGGCGCTAACTGGGCAAACTGAGGGAACCTGCGCCTCTGGAGTTGCCCACCTGGGGATGATCACCGCTGGTCTCAGCGGGCTCCGCGCCCCAAGGGCAGGCAGGCAGGCGTGGCTGCCGGTGCCCGAAGCGGGTGTTCGGCTGCTCGGGAAGATGGGAGCAGCGGCTCCGCTGTCCTTGGAGGAGGAAAGGCCGTGAGGGGCCGCGCGGCCCGCGGGCAGGGCAGGGAGCGCCGGCGGGACTGCCAGCAGGTCAGTGCCTCCGCGGAAATTCCACTCCTTCTTTTCTCTCTGAGGAATGCTTGTCATCACGTTAGCTTCTTTTGGAGATTTTTAAAGTATGTATCAAGAAAAATCCCTTTACAAATCATCATCTGCTTAAGTCTTCTTTGGTTCAAATGTTATTATCTTTTTTTATTGAAGGCAAACTTTTTTTCATAAAGATCTGTTTTCCTGTAAAACAAAGGATTTGAATTTCTATATCGGAGTAGTCTTTAGGTTGTTTGTTGTTTGTGTATCTTGCAGTATAGTATTTCATTTTAAGGAAGAATTCTTTTGGGGAGGTTTATTTTGTTCAAAAAAATTTAAAGTAGATGTGTTTGACTTAAGATTCGATGGGTTTTGTTGATAACTTGTTTTCCACAGGAAAAGGTAAGTTTTGTCATAATGGCTTTTCCCTTCTGAAGGGAATTCTTTAACTCTTTTATGCATAATGTTGTTGTTTATACATCATTGTTTTGTGAATTTCTTCTGTTGTTAAATAATAAGTTGAGGCTTAAGTGTGAGAACAGAAAATAGCCTTTATAGTATTGTTTACCTCGACATTGGTATAATACAGTTCTTTGTGTCATAAAGATGTTATTTTTATCATGGTAGATTTAATCCTATCTACCAGCTCCTCCACTGTGCAAGGTTTTGGAACAGGACAGCACTCGCTGGGTTGCTGAGTCCTCCGCTCCCTATTGCAGCCGTCACATTGGATAATTTGTTTTTGGAGTGTGTTGTACTACTCTATCTTAAGAACTCTTGTGTGGTTTATTCCCACTGTTCCCAGAGGATGGCTGTTACAGAATGTGATTGCTTTACAACATTGCTGGTGAGCCATTTGCTATTGGAACTGACTTGGGATAAAGTCAAAAACAATGAGCTAGCACCATACACTTAAAAAAAAAAAAAAAAAAACAGCTAAAGTCCGGTTGGACTCATGCCAAAATCCTCTTTTAATTTTTTTTCTCTCTTGGCTTTTTAACTAGAAGTTACACAGCAATCCTGTCCTCTCTCAGCTTTTGTTATAGTAGACAAAATAAATCAAGCTTGTTTAATCTCATTTCATAAAATAAGCTTTCCATTGCCCTTATTTACCT
>JAYDZK010000271.1:12456878-12471861 GCA_034509185.1 Euphonia xanthogaster | reverse complement strand
TTCTAATCTTTAGTAATTGGTTCAGCTGCAGCTCATTGGGGGATAAGATTACCTTCTATACCACCTTCATTTACCCACACTGTATCCCCCTACACCTCCCAAATTTAAGTAGGATGCCTTCCTATTTATTATAGATATTTAATATCAAAGTCTGTTAATGAAAAAATAGTAATGGTTGAACTGAAATGATAATATTTAAGAAAAACAGTAAACATTACAACCCATTTAGAAAAGATGCTTCACTTTCTCTGGACTGTTGGTATCCATTTGTATCTGTTATTGTTAATAATAAGTAATATTTATAAACCAAAGAGGAAAAAATAAGAATCTGGATGCCTTTTTTGTTACTCTTCGTGAAAACTATGTAAAGCAGACAGAATTTTTTGAAAGGGTATTATTTCTAATTACAGCACTCATATAAACAAGGGTCTTTATCGTGAAGGTAAAAGCTGTTCTTGGGCAGAACTCCCTCCTTTCAAATATGGCTCTTAAAATCATTTGTACAATAAAGAAAACTGGGGCTCCGTTGTGGATATGGAGATAAGTTGATCCTGATTTTTTTGGTCAACATTTGAAATTTCTGTGACTAGGATGAAGGGAAGATCTCTGTTATGTGCAGTAGCAAAGGACAAGATTAGTTCAGCTGAGTTCTGGGTGAGCAACCTGGTGTAACGCAGAGAAAAGTTGAAAGGAAATATGGTTCTTTCCTGTGGCAGTCTGTAGTTCTATTTATATATTTATTATGGAGTAATGAAAGCAGTAACATTTTTACAGTGAACAGTAAATAATCATGGGATGCCAAAATACCCAGTCTAGGGTAGGGTATATTTATGTTTGTAGTATATACACACACAAAAAAAAGTGCTACCTCTTGGAGGAGTGTTGGGCTAAAGATGGTTTGGTATTTTTTACACAATCTTGGCTGCATGTCTCTAGATAGATCAAATGTTTATCAGTGGTGCCCTTATATCTTCCCAGAAGGCCTGTGTATGCTTGCTTGTGGAATATTATTAAGTACTCCAGGAAAAAAAAAAAAGATCTTTAAGAGCTACAGATTTCTCCAGTTAGCTGTCCTCAGTGTGGGCACTAGAATATGAAAAGATCTGTTGCGCAGGGGTCTTTCTAGGACTTTGAAAGGCAGGGTGAATTTCATCCTTAGAAGTTTAAGAACTGAAACAGACTCCTGAAGTACAGAAAAATTAATTTAGCAGTTATAAAGACATCAAATTGATGACACCAGAGAATGAAGTGCAGAATGTCCTCCCCTGCCTTGCCAGAATAATTAGAGAACAGTTCATTCATATCCTCTCTGTTGTTTCTGCAGAAATATCAGTCCTGTGACAGGACTTCTGTGATGGAGAGGCCTACGAATTCAGCTCACAGATTATTTAACAGCTGGAGAGTGGCAACATCTTTGATACAGACTTTTAGACAGTAGCCAGTGGTTACTGGCTCCATGTTTTACCCTCCAAATGTAAAGTTATTTGAATTTTTTACTTCTGCTTATATACTATGGATGACTTTATTTGCCCTTTTCCTGCTAAGGATTTTTGCTTCACCTTTAAGTGACAAGTTCAGATATGAAGTTCTTGATTTTTGTCAGTTTAGGTCAGTTTTGAGTACAGTTTTGGAATAAAAATGCTTAGTCTTCTGCCTTTCTATTCCATATAAAATAAAATTGCCTAAAGATATCCACTGTAATCTAATCTATGATATTATGATATGTGCCATATCAACTTTAACATTTTTAAATCTTAAGTGAATATATAATATCACTGTTTAATACAAATAGATCTGAATTATCAGAAATATATTTAATGCATAGTGCATGTCACTTAGGTATTATTGTCAGTAATGGATGAGGAGCAACACTAGGATAATTTATAAAAGTAGAGAAAATAATTTCTCAGTAGTTCGTGTTTTTCATGGAGTTGGTTTCTAATAACAACATTTTGGTCATAATACATTTCTAGCATAACTTAAATGACTTGTGCAAATTACTGAACTAACCTGAGTGTTTTCCTTCACACCAGGCTGATTTCCCCTCTTGAATGAGCTGGGGCTGCCAGACACCACAGCATTATGGCTGTCCTCTGAGTGTCCCCTAACAGGTTTTTGACATGCTGGGTGCTGTCACTGACTGATACATTGGGTCAGATTGCTTTTACAGAGCACACCTGAGAGGTCGTGCTAGACATGAAGCATTGATTAAGTGATTACAAGGCATGCACAGTACTAGAATGGCCCATGGCTGGAGGTGGTAAGGAACAGTTGTGGAGCCAGTTTGGAAATCAGCCCATTCCACGTAAACAGGACTTGGAGCTGAGGCTTTCTTCTCTTACAAGGAAGAAATACAAGGCCATTATAGACTTACTCTTCAGTATCTGGCTCAGGATGTCAATGGCAAATCTTAGTGACTCAATAAAATGCCAGGTTGGGCATAGAAAAAAATGAAGTGCCAGAATAGAGGTTGCCTCTACACTCATGGTTCTGTTGTTTACTTCATGGATGTGATGACAGTCTTGAGGTGTTAATGAAGATTAAATTATACCACCCCTGTATCATCCTTGCCTCATTTGGTGCAAAATCTGCCAGACAGAATGCCAAGAAATCATGATTTGTCACTGACCCCTTTGAGAGATATGGTAGCGGCACAATATAGCAAAGTAGCCTATTGTTTTTTTTTCACCCACACAGAACATACAGAAGTCTGATGAAAAATGAGGAACCTGTAGCTCTTTCCATACCGAGTTAGAGGACTAAAAGCAATAAAGGATTATAAGTTAAGGTGTTAAAAAGAAAGCACTTTTAAACCAGTAAATTATGAGTACTAGGTATTAGTACTAAAAGTATACAGAAAAGTTATGCAGTTACACTTGCTAAATAAGAGTTACATTTAGGATGTGCCCCTGCAAACACACTGGTTTGCCATTTTGTAATCAGTGATAATTATAGTACCTCAGCAACAGGGTAAACAGGAGGACCTTTATTTTGCACATCCTAACATCGAAATAAAATTGTTTTCTAGTGGCATTAGACTGGCAAATTTGATAGAACTAATATGATGTGTAACTGTATGGTTATGTTAATTGGATACATAAATTTTTGTTGTTAAAACAAGCATAAAGTAGCCTGGACTTACTTTAAGGGAGTCAGTTGAAAAAACCTCTCCAAATGGTACAAAGTGGAAGTTCTGTTCAGTGTGAGATGCTTAGCCTGGCTTGGGGAGTGGGGAGAGTTTAGTATGGGCTGTACTTCTGGGCCACTGTTTTTGCTTTGATCTGAGGACCACATCTTGTGGAACTTCTGTAGAAATCTTTTGATCATACATATTCATCTCTCTCCAAGAATTTGTAAAGCAATGGTTTGTTTCACAAGAAAATATAAAGTCCTGTTAGAGCCCAAAATTTTGTCCATTGATTTTGTATTTTATTTTTATACTTTCCATTCTACGAGAGGGAAAATACTTTTCATTTTTAATTACACGTGCAGAAGTGATTATCACTTGTGGGTTTTATCCCCACTCCTGAGTGTATTAGCAAGACAGCCGACCTTTCAAGTATCCTCAGTGTAACTAACTGTAAAATTGGGATATTAATGCTTAATTGAGATGGGTATAGTAGGGCTTAGTTGATTAATATATGTAAAATGTAATGAAATTTACAGGTGAATGACATTTTAGAAGTGTTAGGTAGGACTTTCTTTATATGTTAACATAACCAGCATAAATAACAGCAGGAACTGATCATTATGAACAATTTTTACAAACACATTTACTTATCTTTCCACTGAAAGACAAATTAATATACTGTACAGTGAGTACCATTTGAAATGGTAAATGTAGAAGAGAATTAACATGGATTGCCATTCACTAGAAGGAGAATATGAATCTTAATAAATTTCCTTGTAGATAACAATTTGAAAAGATTATTTTCAATATGTCAGTTTATAGGCCAGTATGATGAAATATATATATTCATTATATATAAATGATCATTAAGCTTAAAATAGACTCTCTAAAATCAGTGGACTTGACTTCTTTTTTGCTCACTTGTTTAGTTGATGAAGGCTTTGGTCTTAGCTCTTCTGCTTTAACAGAACAATTTTAAATGTTAGTATAAAACAGATACCCTCAAACTTTCCAGGTAAAAAAAGATTTTCAGACCTGTGGTTACCTTAATATTTCTGTTTCTTACAGTGTGGACAGTTCTGTAGCTTCAGTAAAATATGTATATTTTCATAATGAAAAATTAATGGTAGGGAAGCATCTTGCTATGCTTTTTAAGAATTAAAATTTGGAATAAGCAGAAATACTCATCATGCTGCTGCCCCTTTGAGGTTATTTCACCAGATTTTTTTTTTCACATTGTGAAGAGCTTAATGTTTTTTTTTTTTCCCAATGAATTTTCTTCTAAGTCAGACTTGTACTTACTGTAAGATCAAAAAAAGAGGAGAAAAGTATCCAAGTTAGCTATTAGGTCCAAGGTGGTTGGGATTTTCCACAGGAAGCTCCACATGCTGTATCCAGGCTGCTGTATCTGAAGTGTGTGTCAAGCTGCATTTTGGGATTACAAGGCTTCAGTACCATGTCTGGGATGCCAGGTGAGACCTTTCCTGACTGTGTATCACATCCTCAAGAAAAGAAAAAGAAGTTTTAATTGCTAAAAATCTTAGTGAAACAGCAATACAAATTTTAATAGGAGGTTAATGAATTGACATAAGATTAAAAAAGCCAATGGACACTGCTTATAACCACACATGGCTGCTACTGCATAACCTCATCTTTGACACGCGGTTCTTTGACTGTAAAATTTTCCAGGTTCTCTTACTGCATTAGCATTGCTTTCAAAGTTATTTACAAACAGAACCTTCTTATAAAGTACAGCCTAATGGGTATTTCTTTCTTGTTTCAGTAGGGAAGTCTAAGTCAACTGAAAAATTCAGAAAAATTTAAAACTTGTCTGTCTAATCTGGATATTTCCTTTTATTGTGAGAATTAACTATGCATATTTCTTAAGAGTTTTGGGCTGAGAATAAAGTAGTTTTTGTTGGTTACTGCTACTTCTTTATGAACTCAATTTGTATTTTATTTTATTATTTTGTGCTGTATTTTATCCCTCTGTCCTGTTGTCCTGATCCATAATGATATATGTTATGACAGGCCCCTTTTTGCTGGGTTCTATCACATAAATCAAGTTATTCCAATTAAAATCAACAAAGTTGTTGTTTTGGTAGTTGTTGTTGTGTTCTTCTCAGAGAAAAAAAAATTTAATTTGCCAAAGTTTTATGAATAATAATATTTTAAGCTTTCTGAACCTTTTTTCTTGATATGAAGTCTTTTTTAATAATGTTGTGACTAAGTCTTAAAACCACAGCATCATCTGTGACTAGATTTTTTAGCCTTCACTTTTTATTACCAAGCCTTGTCTTACCAAGGTACAGAACCTTCCCCCATGCGACCCAAATGAATCACAGTGGTCTAACTCACACAGAGTCATGTGAATGACTCTGTCACTCAGATTCACCAGTATAATCATTACTAGAAATAAATCCAAATTCATAACCCTCTGGTGTTTTTTGGTTATGGCAAGTTAATGGTATTAAAATGTGCTACACTGTCAGCTTTGAAACTGAAATCTTACACATCATGGTGTAACTCATGCTACCTCCATTTTGATCCAGAGACAAACCCTGTGAGACTTTGAAGTGATTTTATTTTTGATATCCATTCAATCATTGCCTTCTTTTGCAAATATGTCCACCGGTATCTGTTTCTGTTTTGATTTTGTAATGTGGACATTTCTCTGCTTGAACCAAAATAGTTCCTAATTAGTCATATATGTTTTCCAACACCATCAGCTGGCAGTAGCTTTACTCATCTGAGTGGGATTCCAGCAGGGAACATAAGCATGGAGAGCTTTATATGATATTGTTATCAGTCTTCTACTATAGTATTATCAGTCCACTTTCATCTTTACTTGAGAGGAACATTTAATAATCTGAAGCTCTGAATCACTCTCTTGTGATTGTGGAAGAGGACCCCAGCATGATGGTCAAATATCAGCATGTTTTTGGATACTTATATATGCATGGAATCAAAGTTGGATTCCAAAATTAAGACAAAAATTTCCTTAAATTTAGCATTGGTCTGTCTCTAATAATCTCTGCAGTATAAACAGGAAATCTCTTTGGTTTTAGTCTGCTATTTCTTTTGTGTTTCTCAACAAATGAAGGCTTATCAAAAGATTTTTATTATATTTTTTCTTATGTGTACAGATGGTATGGAGACTAAAACATAACATACAACTTATGGAGGACCGCTCTTTGCAATGAATGATGCATTACTTTGGCTCAGCTACTTTCTTTTTATTTTCCCACTTGGATAGTGAGAAGGGTCTAGAAACAGGTTTTTGTAAAGGAGTGGAATATTATTGTCAAAGTTGTAATGAATCTAATCCCTATATCACAGGACTGCTTGGCTCACAAGTTGGAACTTTTTTCCTGCATTTCCTGTTCACAGTAATGCTATTTTCTTGTTAAAGAACAGGTTCTGCAGAAAATACCTCACCCTGCACTGGGCTCCTTTGTTTGTACACTTGCCTACTCATGATTTTTTTGTTTTTGAAGAACTGAAAATTGTGTGACTAAATTGTGATAGCTGCAGAAGAACCTGGAGAACCTAGGGCAGAAACATCTTGTAGGACTAGCAGGTACTATAGAATCTACAACCTACAATTAGTCACTCTTTCTGCTTCAGCTTACCTAGGAAAGGTGATTATGCATGTTCTTGAGTTGGAAGGATTTCTCAGTATATTCTTTTTTTATGCAAGGAGAGTAGAAGAAAGGAATAAAACACTAAAGTCACCATTCAGGAAGAGTGAAATTAAACTAAACCACCTGGCTTTCCCATGTACTCTCTCACATTTTCAATAAGTGTAAAACCTGTTTCTTGTAGTTTTCATGTTTATGTATATCTCTCTGTTTTAACAGACAATATATTCCTTGTGGAGACCTCTGGAACTTTCAGCTTTCAGCTCTTCCTTCTTGCATCATGTGTGTGCATGTTCTTTTCCTAGTGATGTCTCCAGATGCAGAATTAATGCTGGCTGTGCTATATTTATCCCTCCTCACCCAGAAGGATGGGTGGATGAAAGTAATAAGTGAGTAATGGGAAAAGTTGCTGTTTAACAATCTGCAGAGGATGGTGGCTTTTGTTTGGGCTCTGCTATTTCTTAACCATTCAAATTGTTAGCAACTTCCATACATTTCTGTGGGAATCTTTTGTACTTAAAAGGTATAACAAAAAACAGCAACTGGTTTGGAACTGAACAATAGGGAGCAAAAACATTTGCTACTTAAAATACAGAAGTTATTCCATATTCAAGTGTAGGAGGTTGACTACTAATTGGACTCTATTCCTGCTTACTACTCTTCTCAGCAGAGTCTCATGTATCTGTTATCTCTGTGGAAGGCTGTGATTCTCCCCTTTGCTGGTATAACCTGCTCAAAGATGGAAGATTAAAGAATGAGGCCGTGAGAAGCAGGGAAGGAACCTGTTTGTTAATGTCAGCTATTCCCACACCTTGGCTTGAACTCCTTCCTGATCATACAGTTTTCTGGTGGGGTAAAGACACATCCTTAGGGGCATTGGCTCTTAGGGGCACAGGGCCCTGTCCAATGTGTATTTTCAGTAGTATATGCCTGTTTATAGATAGGTCTCTCTTACTATGCACTGTTGTTTGCAAAACAAGATGCAGAATGTGTCTTCTTGGATTAATCAGGTGAATATAATTCTTTCTGAGAAAAATTAAAACTAAACAAAACCTCAACAAAACAAACAAACAAAAATCCCCCCCTCCTCCCCTTCCTCACCCCACTAAAAAAATAAAAGGCCCCATAACCCCTCTCAAAAACCCAAAACCCCAAAATACCTTTGGCTAGTCTGGTAATTTAGTTCTACAGTGAGCTGCCAAGACAGCTGGAACAAGAGAGAGCAGCTCAACGAAAGCTGCTCTGGCCTCTGCACCCACTTCCTTTGTTTTTGACCTTTGTATTCAAACACTTCCTGCAATAATTTTGTTTTGTCTTTGAAACCAGCACAGTGTGACAGACAGTTGCTGCCTCAGACATTGTGACACTGATCTGTAACAAGAAAATACCTCTGTGAACCTCAAATCTGTTATTTAGAATAGAACTGCAATGTTGTATGGCCTCAAATTAGACTTTATCCTAGCTTTAGAACCCTTTTCCCCCTGAGTTCTGATTGTTGCATTCTTATGAGGAAGCATCAATGCCCAGAGAGGTACAGTTGCTTCAGTATTGCAATTTACTTTCCCACGATTGTGCAGCCAGCCAACCTGAAATTCACCTATATAAAATGGATTGTAGGGAAGTATAGCACTTCAAATATGTTGTGAGTCAGTCATCTTAGGCTTAGGAAAAAATAATCTCTGTGTAGTTGTGCAACATATAATTATAGGAGAAGTGGTAGCAAAAGCTTCCATACCAAGCTTACTGGATTATTTCAAATTAAAAAAAAAAAAATCTTATGATCTTATTACTAAGTGTTCTATGTCTCCATGATTAGCAACAGGACTTTGAAACTTGGCAGAAGGAAAAGCCTGGCATCCTTTTGATGGCTTTAGGAAAAAAGAAAAATTAGCGTGCATAAATTGTAAGAGACTGAAAAATACAATTTCTCATATTTGGTTTGTGCTATACATTTATTTTTGACAACACATCCAAATCTTGCAATAATCGACAAAGCTTGTGGATGCCCCATGTCAGCATCTTTCTCCTGTGTGCTGTACTCCAGATGGGACAAACAGAAAATCATTATCAACCTTTAGCTTGGAATAACTCTTGTTGCAGGTATTGTCCACCTGGTGTAAAGAATTTACATTTCTTTCCCATCTTTTTACTGGAAATAATATTTTTTTATTATGTAATACCTACAATAAACAAGGTAAAGCAAGACAGAGTATTGTGTACAGTTAGAGTATCAGACCTAGGTCCTGGGTGGTGCAGCTTCAGTTCCCCAGATGACCACAGATAATACATACAAGTTTTTATACAAATAATGTATCTATTCTATGCTGCAGTTCCTTTTTTTGTAGGATAATAAGAAAAGGATTTTTATATTTTCCTGGCATAGAGTGTGAATAATTAATTTAAAATGCCAGAACTTCTGGTAATACAGAGTATTGAGGAACTTAGTGATATTTTACCTGGTTGAGGTAATTTACTTATCTCTGTCCAATCTATAGTCTAAAGGAAACAGAATTCTGTATATTATAAAACCCAACCAACCAAACACCAAAATTCACAAAAAGACAGCTCTGAACCATAACATGTCTTATGAGAAGGAAGAAATAAATTGCACAATTAATTGTTGCTATGTCTTAGTTGTTGAGGATGTAACTTATAAAACATAATTTTAGCCTAATAGCTATAGTGTGCTATATAATATAACATTAGGGATTTTTAATTGTATTCGGGTCATACCATTTTGGTCAACAAAGCTGTCGTTACCTTTATTGGAAGTGAGATAAGATTACTGAGTACAAATTTTATGAAAGGTTTTTTTTTCCCTGCCATCAAAGCTTTTATGTTGTTCTGTTTTTTGAAAACTCAGCTTATAGAATAATGCATTTTGAAGTATATACATAAACTTACCTTAGAAGAATGCTAACAATGTTACAAAATGAAGCTTTTCAAAGACATCAGAAGATGTCAAACTTCACGGTGCCTTTGCAATAAAACAGTGAGTGAGCTTATGGGCTGCATTAATTCACAATGCCCATGTAGCTTCACTGTGCTCATATCACACTTCTGCCATATAATAGGAAAATAATAACCAAATTTATCCCAGAGATGGTTTTAGACATAATTCTGTTTTTCTTGGGGACACTGGAGGAATGAAAGAGCCAAAATGCAAGAAGCAGGAAATATATCAGATTGGATGCTCTGCTTTTGTGTAGCGGGAAAGGGTAAAACTCAAAAACTAGATGAATGTAGAAATATTTACCATTCTATCTTTCTGATATGAGTCTCCACAAGAATGAAAAAAATGTAAATCAAGGCCATTAGTTGACAGTAGGAAAGCAAACCCAGAGTTCTTACATGAGCCTACAGCAGTATAAGATAAGCAATTTTCATTGACTGCTTTTTTGTACTAATTTATCCTGCAGAGTTTCAAACACTCCAGCATGGGCATACTTCAGGAAAGAAACCCAACACTTCAATGTCACTCAGATGTTCTTCAATTTTATAGCACTATATCACACTGCCATACTAATACTGTTCAAAAAAAAGGTGTACCAGTGTATTGAATACATATGAAGAACTTGCTTTTCAGATCCCTTTAACCTGTTTATCATTGGCTGTTTAAATGTCCTTATAAGTGGCAGTATGAGAACTAGTTTGGAGATAGGAAAGAAGAAATCTAATTTGCAGCTGTTCAACTTAGGAATGGCAAATGACATCATCATTACTGTATTTCTTTCTGGAGGACTAAAGTACACACTTTATTGTACTTTATCTTTTTTCTGTCAGGGTTTTTTCCTGCATGTTTCACAGCAGGGAGTGCTAGTGATGCTGTTTCCTGGAAGACATCTGAAGTTATTAGTTTGAACATTAAACACCCTATTTAACTCTTTGTGATTAAAACAGGTGTAAGGGAAACTATATATGAATAAAATGTTCCTTTGGCAATACAGAGGAAAATGTTTGTACTACAGTCAATCTTTCTCAGCTAAATTGATTCAATTTGTATTCATATCATATTGCGGTGGATACTTATTAACAAATATTTTGAGACAATATTTTCATTGTTAGCATCAAGAAAATAAGTTTTATGGATAAACTGTGAGCCAAATTTTCTGAAGGTCAAGTTGGAAAAATTCTGTTACTTGGCTGAGATTTTTTGCTGAAATTATTTGCTTCAGAAAACTGTTCAAACACTATTTTGTCGGGAGAAATTATATATATGTGGGTTTTCTTAAAAGTAGACAATAGTTTATTAGACCTGCTCTGAAATATAGGGTAATTGTATTTGTGTGCATGGAGGTGTACATGCATAGTGTACTGCAAGCTGGAAAGCAGACCATTTTGATTAAACTCAAATATTTTTATAACTTTCAGTTAATGAAAAAGTCAGGATTGCTATTATTTCCTCTTATAAATGTTCAGTGTTCATTTGAGATGGGGAAATGCTTGTACACAAAGGCTTTATATGAAATGACATAATTCATTTGGTGCTTTGCCATATTTACTGGTTTGTATCAGCTAATTATTTGATCAGCTGGTCAATGAGATTTCCTGATTGTAACTGAGTCCTAAAATGACACAAAACTCTGCTGTTATATGAAGAACTTATTTATAAGAAGCAGATCTGATGGGTATCTACCATGGTTCCAACACATTGCTTCCCACTTGTTCGGAGCTGGTTTCCAGGTATTATTTTGAACTTATAATGCTCTTTATTCAAAGAACAGGTCAGCATATATACATATTTGTGTGTGTAAAAGATGTACTGAGCATATTAGTGTTTCTCAAAAGCCCTGTTTTTTTAAAGGCCATGTTGGTTTTTTCTGTATGTAACTGACATATCAAGCAGATTTGGCAATACGCTGTTAAAAATCTTTGTAAATCTTATTGAATGGCCCATACAGAAGTGCCACCTTCTGCATCTAATTGCAGTGAGAGTTATTATTTAAATAAACAAGTGATTTTTAGGTTTGTTTTTTTTTTCATATAAATACACTGTAAAAAAAAAGACATTTCAAAGGTCAGCTATGGCCAACTGCCACATAAACTATTTTAACCTCTACAAAGAATCCTCAGAAAACTTTCAGCTTCTGAGGAACCTGTGAAAAATATATACTGTAAGTACAAACTTAGTCCTTTGAAGCTTTACTCATATAGGCAGCTCTACCAAAGCTAAATAAAACCCTGAGATGATGCAGGCTGCACAGGTCAGGACTCAAGAAGGTAATGTTTTGAGATGCTCAGAAATACAAATACGTATGGTAAGGTGAAGAACAGCCTAAATCCAGAGGCTGCTTCACATTCACCTGGGATCTGTGCTATCAATTGACACTGATGATCAGCTGGCTCAAAAGCTGGAGAAGTCCTTCAGTATTTACATTGCATTGGGATGGATTTCAGCTTTATAACAATATGGGGCACAAACCAATATGCCTGAAATCTGAGACTATGTTATAACTTTGTTACAATTGCAGATTAGATGTTACACAATAGTCCTTCAGGGGTAGACAGCTGTGAGTTTTCATTGCTTTTGAAAATTATGTGCAAGTGACGGGTACTTAAGAAATAAGGGAATAAAGCAGAGTCTAAAATGGCAAAGTTTGAGAAGTTCACCAATAATCCCGTAGGAAACTGGGAGAAGAATTAGGATTTTTTGAGATGTAAGTTTTCAAAGTCTAGGGAAGCACCACAATAAGACAGTAATCTCTCTTCTCCTTTCCTCTGTTGCAGGGAGTTTTGTTTTTCCCTTCCTTTACAGTATAAGAGTCCCATTTTGTCACTGCGGTCAGTAGCAGTCCCTTTTGTTACACACCATGGGACTTGGATCTATTATTTATCCATGGCAGATAACAATCTAGGCCATGTCTGTACAAGAAAACGTTGAACTGGTTCAAAAGAATGACTGTAAGCCTGATGCACTTAAAACAGTTTGCCACCTCTTTAAGTTGTTTTTGTAATTTAGAAAATTCAGCTCAACTGATTGAAGACATGATAAAGTCAATTTAAGTCACCCGGTTTAGGGAGCTGCACCTGCAACTTTTCCCTCTAGACAAGGTCTTGCCTAGTAAGTAGGAGGATCAATGGCAGGTTAATGCAACTGGCAAAGTAAGAAGCTGGAACCCCCCCCCAGACTAGCTATTATTTGTGTGGGCTATTTTGTAAACTATTTAGGCAGGGATTTTTTCTTCATAGAGGTCTCTAAAATGACAGCTAACACTCCACCAAAATTAATCCTAATAATGTAGATAATGAGATGCTAAATTGTTTTCAATATAGTTGTTCCAATTTTACATGAGTGTAGTATTGAACTGAATTTACTCCACTACGACAAATACTGTAGCAGTGGGCCACTTGAGCCTTGAGCTGTATGTATTTATTCTGGTGGGAACCACATGCTTGTAGCTAAAAGAGATAAAAAGTAGATACAGAAAGAGGAGAATGTATTGCTTTGTTTAAATTTACAGTTCACATAGTACTTGTTTTTCTTGGCATATGTTATTTACTATATAATCTAATAGATAAATAAAGGCCCTGATGGTTTGAAGCATGCTGAGTGATGATCTGAACTAGCAAGTATGCCTGGATGGAAACTCTTACTTAGAGAAACAGAGCTTTTATTCATCAGTGTAGGATCAGCTTATTTGCTGTGGCTGAAGGGTTTGATTCTTCTGTCTTATATGATACAAGGAAAATTAGATCATGCAAAGCACTGGAGTCATTTATTCATTGGCCATATTTTGATTTTCATGCATGTTGGCCCATTGACATTTCTAACACAATCCATTAAAACAGGGAGGAAGAACATTCTTTTCCTCAGCTATTTGCTCTGTGTTTCCTGTCCAGCAGTCACTGAAGAAGGAGGGATGGCTGTTGGGAAGGTGTAGTGCCACAGTTGTACCAAGAATTTATTTTGTTGATACTGAGAGGTAGAGCAGCAAGTAGGGTATGGGTTTCTGCTGTGTTGCTGAATAAACTCAAGAAAGTGGTTTGCAGTGAGGAATACATATTGTCCTGAAACTTATTTCCCCTCACAGCATGTGCCTCCGCTTTCAGCAAGAGCGAGTTATGCTATATTAGCAATAAAGGGGAAAATGAGCCCGATTTTTAAAGGTGCTTAGGCAGGGGAAGAGGTAGGTAGATGACTAATAGGATTTAGGATCCAAGCTTGGGAAACCTTTAAAAGTCTCATATAAAATTCTTACAGAAAACCTGCAGCTCCTCTAGTCTGCCTGAACAGTGATAACCTACCATCATGCCATTATTTTAATTAGCAAATTCTCGTGTCCTGGAAAGACTCATTTGACAGGGTTTTCTGATCATTCCAAAGGTATTTCTGGTTTCCACACAAATTATTCTATGTTCTAGAAACAAAAAAAAATACTGCTATGGGAATGCGGACCTTTCCTGGAGATAGCATGTTTTTGTTTTCTTTTTTTCTTGCAAGTGTTTCTTTACCAGTGACATACATCTCCTCAAAGGCAAGTTATGCTTTATGCCACAAATTAATGAGCTGCTTAGTAGGTGGAAAGCCAGTACAGATAATGTTCCAAGTAATCTAGCACCTTATGGGAACTGAAATCCAAGAGGTGATCCCTCTGTCGGTGTCACAGATTGGCAATTTACATCACTTCATCCAATGACCTATTCCAGCACCGCTACAGCCCAGTACTGTGCCAGCCCTGGCGCTGGGAAGGGCAGAGAAGCTGCGGGAGGGTCTGGAGTTCGAGTCTTATGAGGAGCAGCTGAGGGAGTTGGGGTTGTTTAGCCCGGGGAAGGCTTGGAATAAGGGTGGGGGCAGCTTAAAGGAGCGTTCAGAAAGGTGGAGGCCAGTCTCTTCTCTCAGGCAGCTGCCGACAGCAGGTACCTCAACCTGGGCCAGGGGAGATTTAGGTTGGACATCAGGAGGAATTTCTTCATAGAAAGGGATTAACATAAGAATGGGCTGCCCAGGGAGGTGATGGAGTCACCGTCCGGAGAGGTTTTAAGGAAACACTGAAGGTGGAAACACTGAACCACTTCATGCCATGGTCTAGTTGGCGTGGTGGTGTTCGGTCCTAGGTTGCACGGGATGGTCTAAGAGGTCTTTTCCAACCGAGTCGATTCTGCGAGGCACGGCAGTGGCCGTGTGCCGCTTTGGACTCGCGTTCCAGGTAGGATGTCGCAGCGTGGCCCGGGGCGGCCGCCGGACAAGGATGACCGCGCCCTGGGCACGCAG
>JAYDZK010000271.1:12422808-12456556 GCA_034509185.1 Euphonia xanthogaster | reverse complement strand
GCCGGCGCGTCCCCGCCCCCGGCACTGGCAGCGGCTGCTCCCGCTCCGCGCCGGCTCCCGCCTCCCTGCCCGTGCTGCTCCCGGTCACTGGGGGCAGCGGACTCGCACGGGGCCGGTTTAGTTTCCAGCAGCACCGCTCCACGGTGCGCCGCGCAGGTATCGCCTCCGTCGCCGCAGCGCTGTCCCGAGGCCGCCGAAGGGAAAGGGCTGAGGAGCGGCCCCGGGGCTGCGCTCCCAGCGCCGGCGGATAACGGAGCGCCGGGCCGGGGCAGGGCTGCGCTGCCCGGAGCCGCTGCCGTGTGCCGCTCACGTGCGGCGGGCGCGCTCCCAGCGGGATGCGCTCCGGCTCGGAACCGCGCTTGCTCTGTCCGGCTGGGGGGCCGCGGGAGCGAGCTGAAGGAGGAGTGAAATGTGCTAAGTGTTGTTCCTCCTGAAACCGCTTGTGTATGTTTCGGTTTGGTTCAAGAGAAGTTAGGAAATATAACACATGCCTCTGACTTTTACCCAGCGCTTTGGATGGCTACTGAAAAAAAATTCTTTCTGAAATTTGATGACATTAGTGATGCACCTGTGACTAAAGTTAGAACTTTTCTTTTTATCCCTCCTAAGGAGAAGGAAGCTTGTCTTATTTTTGAAAATGGTTTGCCATTAAACCAGGGTGCTACCCATCTAGTTGCTTCTTTAATCTGGTCACTATTTCTGTGTGGAATTCATGTAAATATATGTGTGATATGAAGGCAATTAATTGGCTAATTTTGAAGCTGCTGCAGGAAACAGTTCCTGTGGTCTCTGTGGTGCACCCTGGCACTGAGTGACACGCTGCCTTCTTCCCTTGAGCCCCTTAATTTGGCTGTGTGCTCAGCATACAGTCTTCTATCATGTAATGCTCAGCTGACTGGAAATATTCTCCAGATATAGTTCCCTTCAATGGGAGAGAATATGCAGTATTGAGAGTTCTTACGTGACCTTTTTGGTGACATTCCGTAATAAAGACGTTACTGTATGCCTTATTAAGATTTCGGTATCATTGTAGAATGATCACAGAGACTAAATGGTGATATCCTCTGAAACTAAAGCAGAAGAGAGGTGCAAGTGATATTGATAGTTAACTTATGTTTTAAATATTTTGTAACAACATGTCTTTTTCATGAATTGCACACAGTGTGTTGAAGAGTCTGCAAGAATATCTCAGGGTCCACAGCCTGTCTGATGCTGGCTTTTGTGGGAAACTCTGAACATTTTGGTGGGGTATTGAATAGGCCAGCAGTAATGACTGACTGTGACCAACCTTCACTATATTTGAGTCAGATAATTAGGTCACGGACACCTCTACATCTAGTTTTTAATCCTGTGTGATGGTCTGTGACTGGTATAGAAAATCTAAGAAATCTGCAGTTACTGATGTGCCTTGCAGCCAAAGAGCTGGAGTCTTGGGAGGAGTATGCTTGCTCTCATCTCTCAGTGGTGATGTCTCTGGATATGTACTTGGAAGCTCATAGTCATTTTGAGGGTATTTGAAGAGGAAGCAAAAAGAAGAATACTGAATTATGTACATTTTATTGTTTCCTGAGTAAATGATTTTGAACTGAAACAATGAAAATGAAGAAATATTCTTCTTTCTTCTGTCTACTGACATCTCGTTTTATATTATCATTGTACTATGAGTTTGCTGAAGTGGACTCTGTGGAAGTAAAATGCCTTTACAAGGCCTCAGCATTGAGAGGCCATTATA
This sequence comes from Euphonia xanthogaster, assembly GCA_034509185.1. NCBI lineage: Eukaryota > Metazoa > Chordata > Aves > Passeriformes > Fringillidae > Euphonia > Euphonia xanthogaster. Next base: position 12,454,824 of record JAYDZK010000271.1, on the reverse strand, counting down.
ACAATATGTCATTTGTAAATATGCCTGTGAATAATCTGTTTGTACCAGTTGTGTAAATATATTTGCGTATGATAACTGTTCAAAGGCTGAACCTTTGAAACATTTTATGTGTTTTGTTTCCTGTGTGCTCTAAACAACATTTATATTAATCTTTTTCTTCAATTTCTATTCTTGTGGATAGGGCTTTGATGGCCAGGTAAGTTTCTGAAACAGTGTTTAGCAGGCCAGAGTCCCCTGCTCCTTCTCAGCCACTGCTCCCTGGGTGAGAGGCAAAGTGGGGGTCTGTGCTCTTGCTGTGTTTGTAGCTCCTCAAGACATTCTTGTCCTCCCAGTGTTAATAGCCATCATATTTTAGTCATTTCTGTTTCTACACATTACATTGAAACAAATGCTTAATCCAAAGCGTTAAGCTGTTAATGTGATGTCTTTCAAAGGGTTTGCAAGCATTAATTTAAAGAACTCTACAATTCAGTGAAGGATGATGCAGTTCTTTTATGCATACCTTTGTGTATGTTGTAAAACACATTGTGATTATCTTAGACATAAACTGGAGGAAAACCCCAACATATTTAATTCAATAAATTCTGCAAAACATTTTCTGTTATATCCAAACCATTTGGATGCCAACTACCAAAACAGTTCCTTTCCCTTTTGTTCTTATATTTGCTCAAGTTGTGCGAATGTCTGGTAACAGAATATATTGCAAGAGCAGGTTGGTCTGATTTAACAAGGGGAAGTAGTTGTTAAACTGAGCTTCAAGCTACCTGTTTTCTGCTCATAAAAATTATTTCACTGTTGTCAGCTTTATCTGTTGAAGTTATTGAACAAAATGAATTAAATGGAATGCCATATAGTATTATCAGATGCAATCATTTTTAGAGCGTAGGAGATCAGGATGACTTGCAGAAGTACATACTGTCAGTCTGCTCTGCAGAGGAGTCTCTGTTTTAACAGAAGGTGGAATACTATCAAAACAATTTTGATGGGTTTTTTTGCATGTTTTTCATCCAGCATATTTTAGACTAGTGGAATATGGTATTGAAATTTACTTTATAATTAAACAAGTGGATAATAACAGTGTTGTATAGATAGTAGTCTAACGTGGTGCTTAACTTGCTAGTTGGTCATTAAGGGAAGCTAAGATTTCTGCAGCACAAAATCTGAAATGTCAGTATTTTGAACACAGAAAGGATGAGCCAATATAGATGTATAGAATTCTTGACAATAGTTTTGAAAAGCTTTGTGGGATTTCTTTGAATAAATCAAACCAATGACTTCTAAAACAGTACGGCAGAAATAATAAAAAAAGTTTTGCTGCTTTAGGTTTTGTGTTCTTCTGGAAATATTATTACTCACTTCATCCTGACTAAAAACAAATGAAAACAAACAGAATCTGAGTAGACTGGTTTTTGTGCTACCACTAATTCTTCCTGTGTTTGCTAAAGATGGGTTAGATAGGCTGGTATGAAAAAGATTACACATATGTGAGGGTAATGAGAAGCCAGAAATCTTTAAGCTTTCCGTGACTGTCTGAAAAGAAGCTGCATGCTTCGTTTTCATAGTCATGGGCAGCCCTCTTGCTCTGCCCGTAGTGTGCTACTGGGAGTAATAATCTTCTCAAGGAATGGTTAGAATGGATTGACCGTACACTGCTGAGGTATTTCTGCACCTAAATGTAGAGAACAACTTTTGTTTGTTGGATATGAAGGGCCAATCTGGAAGATGCTTTGGATGGCTTCTGGTCCTTCAAACAAATTTCTTCTGGAGCATGTCAGAATGGTAATGTGAAGTAACATTAGATCAAAGTATTAACAGTGAAATAGAAGAAATGTGATACATTTAATCAAAGTATTTTTACCTGGAAGGAGACAAAAGGTACATAAAGACTATAGATGTAAGAAATATTAAGTTGATGGTATCAATAGGAAAATGAGTTTGTGTCATAGATTTTATAGCTGTAAAACACATAGTTTAAAGCTGTAATGCCAATTCATTGGATTGCATGTTATCATTTTATCAATGAGACAGAATCTAGACAGGGAACTAAATCTACTGATGAAATGTTTCCTTGTTGTTTCTATTTCTCAGGTGTCCTACATTAGTCAGGACTGTGAAGAAATTCCAGAGTTCCTAGGAAGAAAATATGGACACATGGCAAAAAGGCTAGATCTTAGCTTCAACTTGCTAAGGTATGTGGCAATATATACTTTTTCAAGTGCAGTGTGGAATTCCAACTCCTAAAATAGACTGGGGTTTTTTTCAATGTAGAAGAATGTATGTCGAGTACATTTAATTTTTATCATGAGGATGGCACTGTTTTATAGGTAGTGTTTGTCTCCTTTTCTCCCCTACTTGGAGCACAAATAACCAGGTAAGTCTGGAAAACTAGTATGTGTTAACATAAATAATGCTCATTGAGAAGCTTATGCTTTGTTCTCTACTTAAATTGGAAAATAAATGTTACCTGAAGAAGTGAAGAATGGGATCAAAAGTGAATTTTCCTTAACCAAAACACAAGTAAGTATGTGCTTCTCTCCCTTTCTAAAAATTTTATTTATGGATTTCTGGTATTTCTATAAATGCTTTATAATGCTCTTTTCCTAGATGATGTATTTTGTTCTATGATCTTATTTTTGTGCATCTGTGTAGTTAAGTGCTAAAGCTAAGTGCAGTTAGAATTTGTAATTCCTTCTAAGTATTTTAATATATGGATTGGTTTAGGATTCTGTAGTATTGCTGTGAGCTACTGCAGCATCCCATTTCATGTAATCCTTATAAGAGAGCCTGCTGAGGTTCAGCAGAGTATATTTCAGGTAAAAATGTGGGTAAGTATGGAGAAAGAATTTGACTGCAGTTGTCTATTTAATAAAAAAATAGATTTGTGAAGGTAGGGTTGGACTCAACTCATTTTCCTTTTCTTTTATTGGGGGTAAGCTCACAGTCTGCTTGTGAAGAGTAATACAAAAAGTAGTGTGCTGATGCCTTGTTTTCCTAGAAGAAACAACCATGGATTTTAACTTGCTTAACACTCATAAATGTTCTTCTGAGCCTCTGTCAACTCTGAAAGACTGAATCATGCATGTAAGAAGGAGCAAAGGAGACACTAAATCTGTGGGTTGTTGTTGTCTTATACTATGACTCTGTACCATTGGATATTGTAATCAGAAAAGAGAATTTTCTGGCGGATGGGATCAAATGGTAGTTTTTTCTTTTATTTTGTCATGAAGGCTATTCAAGGGTCTGTATGTCTATTAAGATTTAATATGTTGACAAGACTGCTCCTTCTTTGCATTTCTGGGAAAAAAGGTGTTTGTCTCTTTCAGTTAATGTATGATTTGAAGAACAGTTCTCTGAATTTGTTTCATTTCATAAAGTAAAATAATAACATTAAATTTGGATGTAAAGTACCACTTTAAAACTCTGATCATGTTTCCATAGAGAGCACAATTGGTGATGTATTTCTGAAATCTGTGTTTTCTCTCCTACTTTTCTTCTCTACCCAAAAACACTTAGCTTGTTTTTCAGAAGGGATATAATTTGGTTTTGTTGAGGTTTGGGGAAGAACAATCAGCTTGTGATGTAGGAGAAGTTGTAGTTGTAAATCTGTAAAAGTATTTTAAGACCAGAAATCAGATTTGGGAAAGGGGAGAAGTGGATTTTTTTTTCCCTTTGGGAAGCTAATACTAAATGGGATGAGAGCAGTAAGGGTTTCTCATTTGAGTAGTAGATCTAAATCATTAGGTTTATTAAGCGTATAGAAACTAAGAGTGAAGTATTTATGTACAGTAGCTGTTTACACTGGTCTGCACTCATGTATAAGCCCTGTACCTGCATATTATTGAGAAAGTCAGATAAGTTACAGAATAAATGTCATAACCTTAAATGAATGTGAATATAGAGTAATGCCTTGGGCAGCTGTTGAAGCAAGTGTAAGCAGTGACAACTTCTTTAAACAGGTGTTATTATTTAAAAATCTAACAACGTTGTAGTACAGTGATGAGTTTTATGATTTTTATCAGTAAATGCTTAATTTGAAGAGTTTAGCATGTGATTTTCAGTGGGGAAACAATCCCTACAATTAATGTTGATTTAGAAAGGAGTTAGATTTTTTTAAGTACAATTTACTGTCTCTTAGTAAAGGTGCGAATGAAGAAGACCAAGGGTGACCAAATATAAGAAAAGATAACGAGAATACTGTGTTTTGCTAGCACTGTAGTTATTTGCAATAAAGATGTTAGCTTTCATTATAATTTGATTTATTATTGGATGACAGTTTATGCATTTTTTTAAAAGGAAAAAAGAAAACCAAATGTTCTTATGTGTGATGGTTTTATTACTCAGATTTCCCTGGTTATTTTCTTTTTGCTTGGGATGTGTTCATATAACAGAGGAGGGGAGGGTTGTCATTAGTTCTTTTGAACTGGCAGTTTAATACAGAGGGAAGTGTACATTTTCCACCATTTTTTTTCTGACTTCTGAATTCTTCCCAGGCTAGAGCCTCTTCCTCTTTCTTAAATAAAATTTAGGGGCTGTGTAGATGCTTAATTATCTTTGCATCAGATGTGGTATGTCTAATATCAACACTTGATACATAGTCACAAACAGTTGCTTTTGTGTCTTTCTTGTTTGCCTTTTTCCAAGAGCTGGTGTCTCTCCTTGGTTACCCTGAGCAGTACATGGATCCAGCTCTTTCTTCTGGCCCTCGAAGTGACTGTTACCAGTCACAGTGGTTACACATCTCCCCTTTTCCCTGGGAGGGAAAGGAAAGAATGAGGTGAAAGGTACAAGGGAACTTCAATGGGAATTTTGGGAAAGAGGAGGAGTAACAGCAATTTGTTGTGCGTGAGACAAAGGGAAAAATGTGTGTGTGCTTAATTGGCAGGATGTGGTGCCACTGGATTGCCTTCTGCCTGTGTCTCTGGCTGGTGGAAATCCCTCAATCCCATACAACTGTAGTCCACTTGGGACTTATTTCTTCTCGTGCTGTTTTCAGTACCTTGATTTTGTTTGAATACTTTCTAATGTCTTTTGTTTCCTTTTGGGGCTGAGGGGGGTTGTGAAGAAGATGGAGCCAAACTCTTGTCAAATGCACAGCAAAAGAACAAGAGGCAGTTGTCACAGCTGCAGCAAGGGAATTTCCAGCCACCTCGGGGAAGGTTGAGTGGAAAAGGTGCCTAGAGAAGCTCTGGAATCTCCATCCTGGGTGGTGTTTAAAATGCAACTGGACAAAACTCCAAGCAACCTGATCTAAATCTTGAAATCCCCCTTTTCTGAGCAGGGAATTGGACTAGATGATCTCTAGATGCTCCTTCCAACCTAAATTATGCTGTGATTCTGCAGCTTTATTGGTGTGATATGGCCTGAGTTGTAGCACCTTTTTTGATTTTAGAGTGATTTTCATCTATTTTGGAAATGAAGTATTTACACTGTGTATTTTCAATAAGAAATGTTTTAGGACGAGAGATGTTTTGCTTTGGAAATCTGGTCCTGAACCTCTCATGGCAACTGTATTTGATAGCCTTCCCTATTAACAGGGTCCTTTCATAATAGGGGGAAAACATTCCCCAGTTCTCATTTTGTGAAGGCATAGAGCATGGGAAGAAGAGACACTGATGTGTGAGGGTTAGTGTTACCTGGAAACTTTGTAAAGGATTTCAAGGTAGAATGAAAAACTATTTTTGATCATGGAAAGTTAAAGATCTCACTAAAAAAAGAACAAGGTAAGTAGTAATCACTGGTGAAGGGAAGAAACTAAGTGAGTAGGAAGGATGTAATAGAGGTAGGGAGTAGAGATTTGGATGAAATACAGAGATTTTAGTTTAGATGCATATTGCTATCCTGTGGGAAGAAGAAAAAACCCAAACAACCCACAGCTTGTTCAAACTTTTTTTACTTGTCCTAGATTACGGTGTTCAAATTTTTTCCTTTCACATTAAAGGCTAAATGCACTCCAGTGCTTGAATAACAGATATCAGTGATTTTGTACAGACAGGTGCCATGCTATTATAAATATCATCTACAGTTCAATTCACTGAGAAGTCTACCTTGTGATTTTTGTCCTCAGTAGTTTTAAGCACGTGAGTTGTTTTCCTTTTTCTTACAGAGATTTCTTCTCTGTCTAAGCTATGAGGTGAAGGGGAGAGTGAATCTTTAATCTTGGCCAATGAGGAAGGATTAATCCAATAATTGTGCTCATGGAGATACAAATATCTCTTCCCTCTCTCTAGGGTGCAGATTATTTCTGCTAGGAGCCTGAATAATTTGCACAGTATGTGCTTGTGCATAATTTCCACTGTCTGATGAAGAAGGTGCATGTATGAAAACATTCCATTGAACTTCAGTCCTAGTCTGGAATGTTCCTCCATGACTTTTGTGAGGCTGAGGCTTTGTAATATCTTCTCTGTGGACTAGGTATTGTTCTTTCTCTCTTCTGTCTCCTGTTTTTTAGCCTGGGGGAATATGCAAGTGGCAGCCTGAAAATGGGCTTCAGTTTTTACAGGGCATGTTCCTCTTTGTAAGTTGAGTATGTGAAAGAAAGGCTTATTTTTTTTTTCCTAACCACCTTCCCGGTCTGTGCAGCAATAAGACATGCAGAATAGGAAGATGAACAACAAAAGAGAGATGGAAATAAAAGCCAGAATTCAAAACAAAGCATGACATATTTTTAAAGCCTTTAGACTCATCTTTATAGCACTTTAAAATGTTGAAGGAAATGCACTATTGTTAAAACTTTTTGATGGTTTTATTTATAAGGTAGAAAAATATTTTCACCATAATTGGGTAACTCTTAATCGTAGCAATTGCATATTTATCAGTATGAGGGGCTGTTATTAATGTAGCTGTCATGCACAAACACATTTCTGCATTAAATCCATTTAGTATGTGCATTATTCGGTCTAGAATGTCACCAGGACATCAAAGCCCCCTTAGGCATAAGAGCACAGTGCCCTGCTGTGGCTGCAGAAAGGGCTTGATCAATAAATGTAACATGTTAATGCAGAGCAAATAGAATAAAAGATTTCTTTGACAAGACATGAAAAATCACCTTGTGGCAGCTGGCATGGTGATGCCATTTCAGCGGAGACACTAGCAAAGTTGATCTGACAAGTAAAGAGGAGAGATGATGGTTATAAGGTGCTTTTGTTTCAAACTTCTTTCTTGACCTGTCAGGTTTTGAAGGAGCCTGAATGGCCCTTTTTTGTCATGTGAAAATTGTAGTCTTAGGCAGTTATGAAGCAGTTATCTCTTCTCAAATTGTGAATGCTGCTGTTTAATTGATTCACTTAGCATTTGAAACTGTCACGCATTAATAATTGCTAAATCCTGTAGATACTGCTCCAGTGTGTCATGCTTAAATGTGTAGTTATCAGAAAATTAATATCCTTAATGAACTGATGCTTTCAAACTAGCATTGCATGAAATCTCTTTTGCCCTTTCATTTGCTGAAGGTATATCAACCAGTTTTCAGAGAAACCCCTCCCGACAGTTGTGTGGTTTTATTTATTTATTTTTTTTGATGCCCAACAAATGCCAGCTTTGCTTTGGGTGCGTAGTGTGCTCAATGACAATAAATATAGTAATTATGCTGGAATTGGTAATTAACATAATTATAGTCAATTACGACAAATACAGTGCAGAGCTAAATGAATGAGGGTGAGAAAATTAGCAAGCTAATTAATTTACCTTGCGTGCTGCTTTTTTCCTGCAACTAACAGTTGCAGATTTTCTGCAGGAAAGAGTGTTTACAAATAGCTGATTGTGTTTTGAAATTATTCTGTCTTGTGGCTCTCACTGCTGTTTCACCTACACTGAGGTGAAGAGGATTGAAATATGGGGTAGTGGTTATGAAGAGAAAGGAGCTGCTTGGTCCTCACTGAATGCTTTGAAGGAAGATGTATGTACTTACTTTAATTTTAGATGCTTCTTCCAGTATTGAAAGGAGAAAAACTTATGTGATCCTGTACAAAAGATATTTCTTGAGAAATTTTGGACATATATTTTAATCCCCTTAGATGTGGCCTGAATTATCTAAGAAACATTTGTTTATCTGTTTGTTGATGTCAGAGATCTGCAGAGCATTGGAGAGCTGAAGGAAGAATTGTTCAAGGAATCTAAGTGTGTTGAAACAGTATGCTGTTGTTCAACCATCAGTTTCAATAATTTAAACCACTGGACCAGTAGGGATGCATAATATCATAACATTTGTGCACATTATAATTGCCTGTTTTGTTTCAAGATGATTTATAGGATCTTGTCTGAAATAAGTGTATTGGAGCTATGGAGTTAATCTGTTTCACTCTCCTTGTTTTTTTATTTTCTTTCAAGCATGACACAGTTTACTGTGTGAAAGGAGAATGTATATGTTTAAGTGTTGAAGATTTTGTATTGCTCTTCTAAGAAAAATGTTGAGTAGTAGTTGAGATTTCTTTCTTTAAGAAAACAATAATTTATATATGTTTGTAAATTTTATGCTGGATATTGTTTACTGTTTGAAGGTAAATGGATTTGTATAGGGAGACTTCAGCAAAGAGATAATGTTTTCCATGGTTAAGCAATATGAAATTTATAAATTCTTGTTAATTTTTCTTCTAGTATTGCAGTAAATGTATCAAGTTCAAATGAGTAGGTAGGTGCATAGTTTGAGGTGGGTACTCAAAGTTTACCCTTAAAGGGATATCCTACAATAAGCATAAGATTGTGTTTTTTAAATAATGTTGAAATGTTACGGATGTGTCAAAATACTTATGCAGTAACACTGCTAACGGTGGTCAGTCTTTAGAAGCAGTTCAGCTCCTAGAATAATTTTGCTGAATTAAATATTTATACATGAGGAATCACTGCAATTATTTACAGATAAAATAATCTTTCTGTTGAAATCTTATATGTTTATTAATCACTGTGGACTACCTTATGTGTAATTATCTTTCTACTGAAAGAACTTCTTGTTGTACTAGATGGACTGAAGACAAGTATGTTGATGGGTTTTTTCTAAATGGGTAAAACCTAGGGAGCTGTATAAGAGAAAGTTTTATAGATGTGTAACTATTGGAAAACTAGAAGGAGAGCATTTCCAGTAACAAAAACAATTACAAACTTCAGCTATTAACTCTACCTTGGACAGTTGATAGACATCAAAGCTAAATCTACTGCTTGCTTTCTTCCCTTCCTTTTCCCTCCCACCATGCCACCCCTTTTTAAAAAGTGGCATTTCAGCAGGAGCCAGGTGTGATCTGGCTAATGTAGAAGGAGAACTTTTCCCCCCCACCTTACAAGTTTTGTGACTTGTATATTTTTCTGCTGTGTCTTAATTGTGGTCATTGGTTTATTGTTGATATAAAGGGGACCAGTCAATGATGTTGTTAAAAATATCAGATCAATGGATTATAATATGCACTTAAATATCTCACTGATTTCAGCATACTCTACCATGGATGTAAGCTGTACTTTTTAATGGAAAAGTTATTTTTCCAAATTCAGTAATATGTAAATAATAAGTACTCTAAATTGTTGTATTTCAGTATGGGTGGCTGTTATCTTTAGTCCCAGCAGCCTCTCTTTTTGTCCATTGATCCTTGCTTGACTTTTTATGGCCACATAGTCACTAACAGACTGTGAAAACACTGTTGTATATATACCTCTGACCCCCTTTGCTGGCCATTATCCGTTGATTTACAGTACCTGACAGGTCAGAACACAGGATTGTTTTCTGTTCTGCTTTCCTCGGGAAGGCTTAACATTGTGGAAGGAGTTGTCTTGAGGGTGTATCACATGGCAGAATTGGGCAAAAACTTTTTACCTGAACCTTTGGCTTAGGGGACAGTGTAGGTTCACGTTGTGTACTGGAGAATTCTTGAGAGGATTGCTAGAGCTTGAAATCTGGTAAAAAAATTAAACAAAACAGCACAATTAAGTAAAATAAGTTTGTGAGCTTTGATTGTTACATCCTTAATGGTGACTATTGCTATGCTGGTTGGTGAAAGTTGTGGTTTTGGGGAAATCCATGTCGAAAGGTCTGTTGCAATTACGAGTAAAGATGACACCTGTACTTCTTAATAAAGATGAGTGACAAACTGGGACTTGAACAGAGATAGGGTTTCATATTAAACATCCATTGACTCAAGGCTGTTGGTAAATCCTTTTGACTGAGGCAGAGCGTTTCTCAGTGAAGGGGTGTTTGCATCACACAATTTTCTTCATGTTTCAATGTGTAGGGAGTGAACTGCTTTTTCTTGATCCTAGATTGAAGTTGGATTTTGAAGTGATGTTGCATGCTAAATCTACACAATCTGCAGTTGTTCCTTGGGTACCCAGAGCACTTAATTCATTGGCAGTCAATCCAACTCCTCTTGTGAAAACCAGTTTTAAACTAAAATCAGTATTTGTGTTGAATTCTGTTCTGAACAATAGGAATCTATGTTAGATTGAGAGAATATCAGTAAATAAATGGAAGACTATCACAGTCTATGGAAAGTATTGGCATTTGGAAGAGATATAGTTTAAGGTACTTGTTTTAGTTTTCAAAGAATGGCAGTAGATTGAAAATAATACCTTGGTGGCTGCTCCTGCATAGTCCATGATTATCTGGATTTTAAGACCGAGAAGTACTTTTTTTCAAGAGAATTGGGGGGGTTAAAGAAAAGGGCATGATAAAAAGCATATGTAAAGTACAGTGATCAGATGGATCATTATTGCTTTCTGACTTCCTTAATCTCTCTCACTCTAAAACAGTATTTCCTCATCATTGCTGTTGTGAAACAAGAGTGAAGGACTGCAGAAATAACTGTTGTCTGAGGACAAGGAGCTTGGCTGAAGGGAAGAACCTGCATTAACCCTGGAATTATTGTCTCTATCTTTTCTTCTCTGTTTTGTTGAAAGGTATCTTCTTCTCATCTTAATGCAATATAAAAGATTCTCAACCTATAGTTGCAGGTGTAAAGAACTTGACTAGCTTTGCTGATTCCAATCACTAAGGAGGACCTCGGTCCTGCAGTGTTCAACAAACCTGCTGGTGGTCATGGTACAAAAAGGTGCTTGGCATTTGGCAGGAAAATACTTATGGAGCTTCTGTTTATGCATCACTTGTTTGTTTATGTGGTCTTGCATGGTTTGTGCCATTTCTGAGGTTCTGCATTTTACATAAATCATCTTTACATAAGTTATCCTGGAGATGGTTTTTCAGATGAAAAAGACTGTCCCCAAACCCTTCTCTCGTGCAAGTGTGAAGAGTGAGGAGCACGGAAGTGCAAAAGGGCCATGTATTTTTCTCAGGCTCTGGATTCAGCATGTCAATCCAGACACGCTATACAATAATTATACTGTCTTTAGGGTCATGGTTAATGCAGTGTTATAGCTCAGTTGCAGGCTTTACCCATGAACTGATGCTTGCAGTTATATGACATTTTATACTTTTTATTTATATTTTTGTTTTGTTTCTCCTGGTCTTCTCTTTTGATAATGCTTACCTGAGTGAGTTGCTCACTGGTAGAGCTGGAAGATTATTTTCTTTCTTAATACTTCAGTTTGCCTTTTTAATTTAATTTGCCTGCTGAGTTTATAGATGGGAGTGATGAATGTTCTTTGTGTAGTACAACCATTCACATTGCTCGTGCTTGTAGGAAGCCTTGCTATGGTGAGAGACTGCAGTGGTAGAAATAAGTTTTAAAAGAACACAAGTAAGAGTTCTTGTTAGGGGGTAGTTTAATTGGTCCAAAAGTCAGGGAGGTTAATATGCCCTTGCAGGTTGGGCCCATAGTTCTCTTCAGGTGCTTAAGTGTCTGCTGTTTTTCCTGTGCAGTTGGTATATGACCTGTATTGGCAAATAGTAATACTTGGATGTATGCACAAGGCCAGCTCATTTTTTCATAGAAAGCCTCGTGTGTGTTGGCTGCTGCTTACTGGCATATAATGCACACACAGCGACACACACACGCCACACAAAAAATAACATCTTCTGAATAAAGATCTTTAGGATGTATGCATATTTCCTTTATATATAAGTATGGTATATGTATTATATGTATATGAATTATATTTTTAATCTATATAATCTATATAAACTTGAGGGTGATGCTCAAGTGTTTTTCGACTTCGATTCAGCACTTGTGGTAGGTCTTTGTCAGCGATAACCTTTTCACTTTTAACCTTGAAGCAAGGAACATATTACTTAGAGGACGCTTGCAAAAAACATTCAGTCTCTTGAGTGTAAAATCTCTTAAAGTGCAAGGAAGTGCAGCAGAACTTGAACCTTGAGCCATTTGAGATGTGTGAGGTCCAAGACTTGCTGAAGTGCCATGACTCTTCAAGACCATATGGCCACAAAAGCACTGGATGAGGATCCTGTATTTTAGACTTCCAGGACTTTGAAGACATTTTAGTTGAAGAGATAAGAAAAACTTATCATAGTTGACCTAGTTAATTAAATGATAAAGTGTAGTGATTATTCTAAAGCACTTAAAGGCTGAAGGAAAAATGTTCTAGACAGGCCAAGGATTAACAGTATATTGAATATTCGTAAAGCTGTGCTTCCAACAGAGTTATGTTAAGATAATTTGACAGTCCAGTATGTGAATGTTCAAATCACAGCTGCTTGAGGATCTGAACACTTTCTACCTATTATCTTGCATTTTACACACTCTTGGACAATGAAGTGCTTTGGAGTAGCACAGAAACAGTCATATGTGAAGGTGATTGTACTGGAATTGCTGTGGGAAAAATTGTCAAGTACTATGTTTTCTAGGAATGGAAACTAAGCCAACTAAGAGAGAGGCTGTGTATGTGTCCAGTTTATTTTCTTCCCTCACTCTGTGCTGCCTTTTCCTCCCCACTGCCTTCATCTCCTTAAATCAGCAGAAGGCTGCTGAAGGTACTGCTGAGAGATTTGGGTGCAGGTGCAGTGTGAGGTTCCTGTGTTCTTGCCAGTGGTCTCTCTCTTGTTCCCCGTGTTGCTCATAATGGGAGCCAGCCATTAGCTCTGTTCATGTGCAGTGTTGGTTCTAGTTCTGCCAGCTGCACAATTAGTAAATTGCCAGTCTAAGAGGGGAAAGTCAGAGGGCAGTTCAGTTTCTTTCACTGCCAGTTCTTTGGCTTCCTTTAAATAAGTCATATCAAACAGTCTCTTACTACCACTAATATAAGGGCTTTTGAAATTTGGACCTTTCTCTAATGAGAATCTATCTCAACCCATTTAATGTGGGCCACTACTTTGCGACTGAATTATAGACTCTGCAGCCAGAGGTGGTTTGAAACAAGAGGTTCACCTGCATTTGAATGATTGAGCAGAAGAAAAGAAGTTTCTAAAATTAAGGAGACTAATGCATTACTGTAGATTTTGTCTCACTTCCTTGTAATTGGTCAATGGAGGAAGAAAGAACAAATGTTTTCATTGAGCTAGAAGTGAATGGGCATGTGTTTCTTTGTGTGTTTTAGTATAGCATGTGAAAGTCTAGGTTGCTGTAGTCCTAGTATTTTAAAACCTAGTGGAATGGTGAAGTCAGCTTTAAGGTAATCTTACACCTTTTTTTTCCTCCTATTTTCTTTCTGTGTGGGAACATAAATGCACTGGAAGCATCTAAGACTAGAGGGTAGAAATAGTAGCACTAGAAACCCATCAAGACAGCTATTAGTTGTAAAGTTGATATTTGTACTTACAGCATAGCCTATTCCTATCCTATAACATGGAATGAATAAATAATTCCTATATTGTAGCAGATGCACCTTAGAAGGTAGAATAGCATCAGAAATGGTCAGAAAGCTTCATTCTATACACAGAAGGTCAAATGTTTCAGATTCTCTACCTTATATTCAATACACTGTGATGCCATAATCTAAATCAGGTGTCCTGTATGATTTCCTGACTGCATGTTTCCATACAATTCTCATTCTTAGGGGGGAAAACAGAACTAGGAAAAAAGACTTCTGCACCCAAGTGAGTGGAGTGAAACCTTATTCATACCTCTCTTTTCCCTAGTAAAAAACCAGAAGAAAGTCTGCAAAAAAGATAAGCAGGTACAAATTTAGGATAAAGGTTTCTCTGTAAGTTCCTAATATCAAATTTCTGAACTTAACCTCTGTGCCAAGAAATTTGCTCAATTAAATTATAGTCTGCTTTTCAAACCACTTGCAGAAAATAATAGATATTTCCTTTCACTAGATTTTATATGTTGAACACAAATGAGATTCTTGTTGATCAAATCTATATCATTGACTGGAAATAACCTTATTCATCTTATAGAGTGCCTTCTCATCTATGCACATTATGTAGAAAGCTAAGTGTTACTTATGCCCATCCTGTGCAGGTCTCTTTCTCTGCAAAATTTTAAAATCTGTCCTTGTCTTTTGCTACAGAGCACTTTATGTATGTATGTATTTAATTATTAATTACTTATATTAAGGCCCTCATCTCTCTTAAAGTGAGCATTGAAATAGCAAGCAAATTGATCTTGGAATTCCCTCTCTGGTGATTTCAGCTAATTCAACCAGAACTAGTGTATTAAAAAGAGTAAACAATTCTGCCCCTCTTTTCCTCATTGGTATCGATGGAGTAAAGAGCTTTGACCCTGTGTACAGCTTTATCATGTTAAGCTTTACATGATAGATTATTTTCAGATTCTCATGTGAGTCTTGGGAAGGCTCCATGAGCAAACTTGACAGTGCCTCTCTGTGCTTGACGTTATAACTTTAGGATTTTATGTTATTTAAATATACTAAAATGTACCTTGTATCAAACTGCAGGTGCTGCTACACTTCTATTACAGCACGGTAGCACTTGCCTCATAAAAACTTTGAGGCTTGTGAAAGAGTTAAGCAAAGCAGCCAGAAATGGTTTTCAGCTTTTACTTTTCAGATACAACCTTTTAAGCATACCTACATTTACCTGCAATGGCAATCGTTTTGCATTTTAATGACAAATCAAGTATGCTAACTTGCATTTGAAACGAAAGTGCCTTAAATGTCTCTGGCTGTCAGAATGAGATGTTAGGAGCTTGATGAAAAGAGAACAAAGAAGACAAAGTATGAAGCCTAGATACAGAGCAAAATGAAATAAAACCTTGTATGGCCTGTCAGGGGTGTCAGTTGATATTCCTATCTAAAGCACATTATAGTATTACTTTGCAGCTCATAGCTTACTCATCTGTCTTTTTTAATTCATCACATTCTAGCCCACATCTTTTAAGTCCCATGTGTCAACAATGGAAGAAATCTGTTAATTGACAAATGAGTGTCACAAATGTGAATTGGTGCCTTTACATCAGAGGCAGGTAGTCTCTGTTGTTTTTTGTCGGCTCTATTATTGGCATAAGCCAGTGTAAGACATCTGTCTTTGCCAGAATGAGAGATGACAGCCAGAGAAGGGCTGTCATTGTTTTAGTGCATGTTCATTCTGCTGAGATACTGTATAAAGATAAAATGTCAGTTAAAAGAATATGAAAAACTATCGGGAGGAAGTCCTTAAATTACTTGGGAAGGGGATCTGGGAATTGGTGCCAGAATTGAAATCCGAACGTTCCAGTTTGCATCTATCACATCAATTTAAAAATAATACTTTCTGAGTAACTGGGTCAGTTTATAAGGCATTTAGGAAAACGTTATGTTGTGTTGGCATAATTAGCTCATAAGATGGAAAGAAAAACATATCTTCACAGGATATGAGTTTATTACAAGTTCATTTTTCAAACATGTATAGAATTGTCTCAATAAAAATATGCTGTGTAGCATCTCTAGTGTTGATTTGCATCTGTTTTGAAATATTGAAATTGCTCCGTTCCAATTTCTTTTTCTGTTATAGTTCTATTTTAGATTGATGAATAACATAATGAAATAAAAGGCATAGCCAGCTGTGAGTTGATGAGACAATTAATAGGAAGAAAATTATTAACATAGTTTCAGGGTGTCTAGAGGGTGTACAGTATATAAAAGTTACTCCCAAATCACTAAATCCCTTTATTGCAATAAATGACTTTTTAATCTTGGATAGCACAAAAGAGAGGAGGAAAATGTTTTAATGGAGATGGTAGAAAGGGGGAATAGAATTAAAATGTCATAAAAGGCTGCCATTTTACTTCTTCCTTTATATCAAAAGTCATAAGAAAGGCAGATTGGCACTTTTATCTTCAGCAGCTCTTACAATCACCCTGTGCTGTTCAGGACACTCACTGGGTAGCCCCCTCCTTCCCAAATGACCTGTCACTTGGATTCTAAATGACCTTGTCTGAACTTGAGGCATTTTGAGGGCTGTGTTGACACAATATGATGAAGGACTAACTCTGGATCTGTGGGCTGACTGAGTGGAAGTTTCAAGATGGATGTCTCTGAACCGCAAAGTCTTAATTTTAAAGTTACTTGGGTTTTGCATTTGAAATAGGGCTGTCAATATAGCAAACCTGAGGCGTTCTGGATTATGATACTAGTTAATATTGGTAGAATTGTCATTCATAACTTCGTAGGATTTGTGTTTTCTTTTTTTCATTTTTTTAAACTTGCTTCTAGCAACTAATTGAAGTAGCAGAAAAAATATCAAACTGATATTCTCTTTCCCCTTCCCCCATCTGATGCGGTGCTCTCAAATTTTGTCTTTGACTATTCTGTTTATCTCCAAGTATCTTCTGGCTCTTTCACTTCAGTCCATGGTTAATATCGATTGTAAATTTAATTATTGATACCAGTAACAGAGTTTAATACTTCTAATAGGTGCTAGTAATTTTATGAGTCTTCTGTGTCTTAGGGTCTAAAAAGCTAAGAATGAGTAGCATGCAGCTTCCGTTTTTAAAAGTATTTGGATGGAAGTATTGCTGCTCTGTAAATAGATTTCCTATGAAAAGAATACTAAGAGAGAAGGTTGTTCTTCTCTTGAAGGTCTGTTTGGTTTTTTTTTTTTTCATTTAAAAAGCTAGACTTTTCAAAGTTCCTTGGAAATAATTTTGCTAGACAATATTTTAAAATATTATAATCTAAGAAAACCAAGAAGTGTTTGCTGCTTGTATACAAAGGTTTGTGAGCCTTGGATACCTGTACGTTTTTAGTGAAAGCTTCATTCTTTCATTTCCAGCCTTCATTGGTTCTAAGTAGATGTTTGAATTTCCAGTCAAAAGCCATGCTGTTGGTATCTGAATTGCCAGGCATGTCTTCTCAGGCAGTTGTTCTTCATGTGCTTTGGAGTTCAGTTTCCTTTGAGAAGTGGAAAGACAACACTGGCTCCATTTTACAGATGGCAGAATTGAGTTGTGAGGAGCCCTCGTTCATTAACTATACATGCCAAATATAATTATCCGCTCTTCATACCAGCTTGCATAAACCACTTCTGCATGGGGGGACAAGTAATGGCTGATACCTGTCCACTTACCAAATCAGAAATTATCCTAGAGATAGTTTATTCTCATGTGTTGCTTGGCTGCACTTTTTATTATCTGATAGTGGATGTATCACAGTCTGCTGTGGTGATACAGCAGAGACTAAAAAGAAAGATGCATTATAGACTTAGAAGAAATCTTTGTTTCCTTTTGGTTAAATGGCATATAATTATAGATATAACAAAGGTAATGGCAAAAGAGATGTGCACTCTAAGAAGGTATCTTCTATTGTTGATTCTATTTCTTCCTTTTCTAATTAAAAATTCAGAGATGATCAGAAGGATAAGTAGGAGTACTGGATCTGGTCTCTCTAAAGAACTGAATTAATTTCATCATGAAAATTCATATGCAGGACATACAGTTGGAGTTAGTTAAGTTACTGCCCTGTTTCATACCCGGTCCTTACAGGAAGATGCCATGAAGCTTGTGGAATTCTGCTTTGGGAGCATGTGTTTGTAGGACAGTATTGTCACAGTTGAATTAGTTCTAGAAAGGGGAGATACAGGCATATGACTGCAGGAATGTTGTACACGTGTGTGCTCATACCCTCTGGGTGATTCCCCTTCCAACTGCCAGCTGTCATACAGAATCTGAAACTGACAAAAATTGATTGGGTAGTATTTAGAAACATGTCAGTGGTAATGGCTGGATCTCTGATTTCAATTATCACCTACTAAATTTAGGCTAATGTAGTGCATTTGTAGACCTGTTGAATGCACTTGACATCATGTTTAAAATATTCGAAACTACACTAGTTTTTGATATCATATGTTGACCACTTTCTTTTTCCTATTCACATCTGGTGCATGGCAGCAGGCATCCCATGTGACCTATAAAAACTTTGGTTGTACTAGTTTGAGTTTCTTTTTCTTCTTCAGATTATACTTAAGCAGAGAAGAAGACAGTAGTCTGAGACTACAATTACTTTAATGAGACACTGGTCTGAGATAGGTAATTCACCCTTTTCCATCCCCTCCACTACAATCAGTGTGTAAACAGCATTTTAAGCTTTATTCCTATTGTTTGGCTTTAATTTTTCTTTGAAAATCCTTGGTCACTTGGGTGCTCTTAAAGCTATTTTAATAAAAAAATTACCTGTAGTCACTATTTTTCTGTATCTGGATGAGATTTCAGGTAGAATCTGATTATACACCTTTTTTTGTTATATTAGCAGAGATTAATGTTGAAATCCAAAGTACTGAGTTCTGCTTTGCTTACTTTGCAAACATTTTATGTGCTATTATTTTAGGACTATTGAGGGCTATTTTTAAAAAACAAAAGTTTCTTTTTTAAAGTACTGCAATACTTCATTGGAGTGCTGCAAAACAGTTTTCTGTGTCCTGATCTTGTACTCTTTTCATGGCTATCTTCCTCATACATATTTATTAAATTTATATGCTGATGTTTGCAACTCTGAACTTGCCTTCTAACTATTGAAATAGTAACTGTTGAAGTAATTTGTTTGATAGTACTCAGGAGTACTAATCATCACAGATTTTGGTTTGTGTCTTCCTGTTTTTGTGAAAATATTGTGAGCTGTTTATATTACTACTAATATAAAGAGTAAAGCAGTCTCCAAATATGCCTAGGCTACTTTGATTAAGTTCATTGTCCAGATCTTGATAGCTGCATAAACAAACCTGGGGAATTTTGTAGGAATAAATCTCCTTTGAAGCAAGATCTCTCTGCTTATACTAATTTTGCTTTGGTTTCTTATTTCTGAGAGTATATTTTTCAGTAGTATTCTCAGTGGTGGTTAGCAGGTTCTTTTCCTGCCTAATGCTTCCAAACATCCTTTAGATTACTTCTTGTTAAGAATCTCAAAGTTGTTTTAAACTGAAATTATTACTAAAAAACCCTGAGCAAGTTATCTCTGAAATACAAGACACAGTAGCAGAAGCTTTCGAATTGGTTGTTGGAAACATTCCTACTGGGAGAGGAAGCAGACTTGAGGATGGAGTTTCAGTAAAGTTGAATGTTGGCCTTGTGATGAAATGTGTAAAGATGTACAGTGTTACTGATGATTTGTCACTTGCAGAATTTCTAGAAGCATCTTGGATGCTTCAGGAATAGTTTCCTCTTATGCTTATTTGCATTGGGTTTTGTTTTGGTTTTGGTGTAGGAATTGTCTGTGATTCCTTAGAAATTCTCTGAGCTAAGCATGGATACAGATGCATTCAGTAGTTGTATCCATGTAGTAGGGATCTATCTAGTGGCTTCATGGTGTTTCCAAAGTTACCATTTAGAAGGAGCAATGTTTACTATTCTGATTTAAGCTTGTCCAGTTTAAGCCTAAAACTCATAACTGATCACAAGTCACAAAAATGCCTATGTAACTTTATTACATCCAGCCTGTATATGTAATCTATATTTATTTTCCTTTCATAGAGATGTTTTTCTTAGTGGAGGATTCATTTAATGTGAGCCTAATGCTGTTTTTATTTTTCCTTGGATGTTTGAAAAATGAAACCTCAGGCCTGAGAAATTTCAACATATAAATTTCAATCATAAACTAACAACAGTCTTAGGTTTTTAATAGCTTGCAGAAGTGTTTTTGCTCTGTTATATATTTAGTAGTTTGAAATCTCCTGATAGGTTCTGTCCTCTGTCATAGTTTCAGGCTTTGCTGCTCCTACCAGAATTCTGGTTTCCTGGAACTGTGCAGGATGGGTATTTCACTTGTTTGGTTTGATATGTTTTCATGATAGTGTATTGGTTTGCAAATATGGGGAACTTCTGTACTGCTTTACTTTACTAACCTTTCTAATTGCTCTGTACTCAGTTCTTCTCAAATCATTCCTGTGCTGCCTGACTGCTACCTTGGATGACCCAGTGATGGACAGTTGTGTTGGCTTCCACTTTATTTCCACAAATTCTTCAGTTCTGTGTGACTGCAAAAGTATTTCCTCTGTTTCCAGGTATCTTATTTCTCATAATAATGTAGTGCCTACCAACCATTTGTTTCTGCAGCACATAACTGTACTTTTGCCTCTTCTTTAAGTCAATGGGACAGTTATTGCTTTCAGTACATCAAGATGGAACTTCTTCACAAATATGTGTTGTTCTTTAATGTGTGTCTGTTGTAGATGGTGCATCTGCTGTCTGCTTGCTGTGTCAGAAGAGTCATACTTGAAAACCAGGGAGGGAAAATTAACATGTTGCTATTTTCTCCTTGTTGAAGCTGTTAGATCTAATAAAATAATAAATATAATAAAATAATAAAAGTGCATGTTATGGTCATGAACTTTAAACTAGGAGGCTCAGGAATGATATTTTATGTAAGCATACAAATTAGGTATGTTTTATATATCTGTAGAGGAGGAAGGTAAATACTATGGTATTTACTATAATTCATGAGCCCCATCAGAAATAAAATTCTTCAAGTGTATTAAACTTAATCCTTATGTTAAGGGCTTTTTTCTGTTTTCTTGTGGTTTCTTGTGAATGCTTCATCAACAATCATAGTCCTGTAAAGCGATGGCTGTGTAATAATCAGAGATCACTGTGGAGAATTGTAATCAGGAAAAAACCAAATTTTTATTTAGTGGACAAATAATTAATTGACTAAGAAGAAGCAAAAAGCAGTGCACAATCTCATAAAAGCCAAAAAGCAGGGACAAAAGTAGAGGAGATTGAATGCTTGTCTTTCTTATTAACATGTGTCTCACTTTCAGTTCATGACTTCCGTTACACAGTGCTGCCCTTCTATTGAAAGCTCTGAATGCCCTGGCATAGATGACATTAATTCTTGTTTTAAATGTGAGCAAACATTAATTTACTTCACTGAAGAGGAAATAAGATAAAAACAAGGGAAGTTCATGTTTGGAAAGAGTAGAAAGTTGATATTGATACTGACTTTGCATTTTGATGACCCTTTGTGATGCTTTCTCATTGCATGACTTCTACAGGAGGTTGCTGGTGGGTTACATGAAGACAAATATCTTTGGAACAAAAAGACTCTTTTCTGTCAAAGCTGGAAGATAGTTTTGGCTCTTCTTTTTTATTATTATTGTTTTTAAATTTTTTTCTTCCTGCCCTCCTTCAGAGAAGTCTAAGAAAACTGCTGGCACTGACAGAAGATGAAAATGTGATTTATGCTGACATCACCTATCACCCAAGCAAATATGTTTTGTCAAAGACAGTTTTTTATGGTGTGGAAATAAAGAATCAGTGAATAGTTCTTGAAGGAGTATTGGTTCAGACTTTTCTTGCCTCTATCACCACTGCCCCACCCCTACTTTTCCTTTCCTATCTTGTCTGTCTTTAGGGATCTTAATAATGATGCTAGCTACAAATGGTTGTTTAACAACTCTTCTTCAGTCCTTAAGCATAGCTGCTTCATGTGGGTTGATGTAATGCAAAGTGTAATGTGAGCTCTGGTGTGAGACTAGAGGCCATGCCCAGCTATAGCAGTGTTGATACTGAAATTCTGACTCCCACAACATTTCATTGCAAATTCCGTTTAGAGATAGTAAGTGTCCTTTGCTGGCAAACTGTAGCAGCAGCATCCACTAAGTTGGGTTGGGTCTACTTAAAAGTTGTTTTCAAACAGTATCCCATTTGTGGACATCTGACTTAGTTAAACTGGACTTTGACTATCAAACGCTGTGGATATGACCAGTCACATTATTTGTTGAGATGATGTTCTCTGCAGCAGCAGAGAAGAAAGCAGGTGAATAAAATACAGGCAATATTCCAACATTGAACTGGTTAAAAAGAAACCCAGCTGGATAAAGTAGGTAGATTACACTAGTTTTACAGATAATTCTAGGCAGTAAGGCTGAAAAGGAAGTGACATTAATTGTGTGAGTGGCTGGAAAGATGTGATGACTTAGTCTAAGTCTTAGACTGTCACTTCAGCAAAAATCTCAGTCTAAAAACCAGTATCTTGGCTGAGACACTGAGGGAGCTGGGACACCAACCATCTGTTGGCTGCTGGGGATACAAATGATTCCAGAGAGAGAGATGTAAACCTTGTAAAACCTTTTCATTTGAAGTTACATAAAATATGGACTTCTACAGCTGTTTAATTAAGTTCTTTCAGTTTGTTGGAATTCTTAACTCCAAGGAAATACAAAATGCACAGAACCAATTAGGGTGATGTCTAAATTGTCACTTAATAAATGCTGGTTGATCCTTCCAGAGTGGATAATCGTCAGCCACCTGCACTCTGCCTATGTCTGAGGACCCAATGCATCCCTTTTTACTAAAAGAAAAGTAGCATAAAAATAGCTGCTTATACAACACCTCTGTGCTAAAAAAAGCTCACACCAATGGTACAACCATTGTGCCAATGGTACAAAGCTGACTGTGATGACTGTTCCAAATTACCAATCCTTTGTTTTTTTTGAATATTCTTTCCCTGTTGTTTAGGTTGGACCTTTGATATAAAGTAAGTATTTAAGCCATTTTTTCTCTTATATACCCTTCTATATACCATGTGTGTATTTTTCTTTCCAGCTAATGCTGTTGTGTGGAGGAGGGGCAAGGTTTGCAGTGGCACACAGCCTTTTCAGAAAAGTTTGAAACTTGGTGGTTCTGTGTTGTCAGGCAAGATGCTTCCCATGAGTTTGTATGAAGTGTTTTGCCACTGCAAAAACATGAGGAGGAGGGTGCAACTGTCCCCAGAAAAGCAAAATCTGGAGCCTCACTGGTATGTGGAGGTGTTGCCCCTGAGTAAAGCTGGGGTTTCTGGCTCATGGTGAATTCTGAGCTTGTTTAGTGCAATGCATCAAACCTCTTGCCCTACCTTTGCCATGAGTCAGTGCTTTGCAGGGAGCTAAGAGTTAATGTATCTTACTTCTGTACAAAGCAAGTGCTGCCATGTGATTTGGAGTCCTATCCCTCATTTCCCCTCACTTTGAGCAGTGGTATGCTATATCTTTGTAATTGAAACGTTGTGATTGATTTTTATTTAATATGGGTTAGGCCTCAACCTTTCCCCAGTTTCCTTTTAACCTTGTCAGATTTCTCTTTGGTATTCCTCCTTCTTCTATTTTGAAACCAATAAACTCTTGTAATATAAATTGATTTACACCTCAGCTTTGGTAAGTATTTTTGAGAAACATGGATAAACTGATGCATGCAGAAAATGTTGGGTTTTTTGGGGTGGTGGAGGGAGACCCTGAATGTTCTGGGCAGAGCTTTGGAGATGGAGTCCTTGAACACTTTGTCATCTTGTAAGTTATTCAACATAATTTGTGTAAAGACTACAGCAAAGTTGGTAAGGATTGTTTCATTATCTATAGAAAACATATCATAGCAGTATTAATTGTCTATATAATATATATCTATGTGTGCTTTGACTGTCATGGCCTCTGAAAAGATGGCTGTTTTTTTTCTCCAGTTAAGTGACAGTCATATAGCATGCACTTAACCATGTTCTTAATTGTTTTGTAATACAGGAGTGGAATTAATGTCCTCATGTGCTTTGCTGAGTCAAGATCTTGGTGGGTTCCTGTACTCATGTTTCATGCTGTTAACTCTCTACCAATGTTCTTTCTGTTAATAGTGATCAAGTCACAAAGCAATTATACTCCCACAAGCTGTCCTTTAATAACCTTTGTCATTTGTCAAAGTGCATTAGGGCCTTGCATATTTTTACAGAGAAGCTACTGGTCTTCATGAATTAATGGAGTGTTCTGATGTGCCAGCTCATCTTTCTTGCCAAATTGCTGTTGGTTCAGAGGGGAGCTCACATCAGTTTAAAGAAATATCTTCTACCTTTCTCTTAGACCAAAAGATTTTCAAACAAGGTTAAAATCTTAGTTAGCAACAATCAACAGACAATGCTCATTTGAACCAACTCAGCCTTCTAGTCTGGCAAAGCTTATATTTTAAGCTTTTAAATTATCTTTGGATGTGAATGTAACTTGTATTAAACTAGAAAAGGTATAATGATCTTCATATGCTTAACCGTGACAGTCTTTTCATAAGCATATATTTATGATGTTAACACCTCTGTGAGTATTTTGGGCCTTATGATTCTGCTGTTTATACTACAAAGGTGTAACTCAGTGTGATCTTGTCTTCCCCACTTATTTTGTTTATTAAGTAAGTGTCATAACTGCAAGCAGTCGGGGTGTATTCCTCCTTGTGATTTGCCTGCATGAAGTAGATATTTGGGGATGGCATGTTCTTGAGTTACCTGCTATAGGGGGAAGTACATGAGAGGGAAAGAGAGCAACTCCCTGAAAAATGATTTGATATTTTGTGAACAGTCTAGTGTTAAAGAATAAAAGGTATGATAATTCCATTGCAGTTGTGGTAATTTAAGCATATAAATTTCCTCTCAGTCCTGAAAACCTCTTCATCAGATGGAGAACTCTGATGCTTAGAGTATATATTGCATCTCTACTTCAGGGATTGCTTTCTCCTGGGTAAAAAATGTTGAAGCCTGGTGGATCCCTGTTACTTTGTAGATGTGTAAACACTCCAGCATTCAGTTCTTGGCTGTACGTGGAGACAGATAAAGTATGTAGAAGCCAGTCAAACATGCTTTGCTGACCTCTGACTGGAGCTGGGATTTATCAATATGTACAGTTTGTAATAAAAGTAGGCTGTGACCTTTTGAAATATGCAAATATATTTTACTATTGTTACTATTTAGAAAGTAAAGCTTTAACTCTGTATTCCACATTTCTAGCTGTTCTGACAGAGTTAAGCTGGAGACTCTGTATCTTCATAATGAACCATATCATTCTGAGGAAAAGCATTTAAATTAGCACGTAAGCAGCCATTACAAAACATTGACTTTGATGCAAATCTTATGCCTTGTAGTCTCTGATCTCTTCTTTGAAGCAAACATTATTTCTTTTTAAAAATATTTTGTGAAATTATTTTTAATTGCTTCTCCCGCCTGTGCTACTTTATTATTGTAACAGACTGGGTAAACTCTCCATTGGAGAGGTTTCATTGTAATGCTGATGCTGTTACATTTGTTCTCCCCCTGTTGCTTGCGTGAATATGCACATGCAGCTAGATGCACATAGAGTATTCTGCTTCACATAGGTATTCTGATGGAATTCTGTCTCATTGTTGAGCAGCTAGTCTCAATATTGTGTGTGGCTTTTATTTTTTTTTACAAATACCCATCTGGCAGCTGAAGACAAGTATTTTGTTGATGGATTAGAAAGGTTCAAGGTTCTTGAAGTTTGCACGTCCTATGAAAAAGACAGGTCAATTTTTTTCTCTCTGGGCATCTGTCTCTCATAAGCTCATAAATTGCTCTTGAAGCTAGATAGAAAAAATACTGAAGGCAACATCATATTTAAGAGTTTAAATGTGCTGATTGGAGTGTCTCAGAGTCTAACCTCAGGCAAAAGGTCTTGTGTTCAGTCTTTTTGACTGATGTAGAGTGGTCCACTGTTAATAATTTAGTGTTGAGACCTACTAAATGAAAAATAGAGGACTCATAACATCAGTATCACTGTTGATTTTTCCTAGAAAATACGAAATCATTGTATTTTGATGTATGTTTCCATTCTTTACACACTTAACTGTTCTCTAATGTAGCCACTGCATCTGATTTTTTTCTTAATGAACAATGTTTTTATATCTACAGAACACAGAGTTTGCCCTGCAGGACCTTATGTTCATTTTTAGTCTACTCTATTTGTGTAGTAAATAAAAAATGAGTAACATTGCCATTAGCCATTTTATATGCATTACTCCTGACCATGCTTGTGAGTAATCTGCTAAAGAATGTGCACGTTCTCAGTTTGTAGCAAAATGGGGCCTGTAATAATGTCTTTTTTTAAATTAACCTAAAATGCATGGAAACAGAAGGAACCTTTGTTTAAGCAAGGATTTTGATGGGTGTGTAAATCAACGTGCTGTAGGTTCAGGTCCAGTCTTTGTCAGATGGAAGTGTGTTGTAGTTCACTCTCCCATTTTGGTAGGTATAAGAGGTGGAATGGAGGATGGATCATCTCTAGATTGTCTCCTGGAGTTCTAAAACTTGTTTGCTTTAATAAAGGATCAATATTTTACATTTTAGAACTTCAGAGTTCAATTTTGGCAAAATGTGAGAGGCAAACATTTCTTGTGTAACTTGAAGGATTGTTCAGTGAGTATTGTTTTCTTAGCAAAACATGGCATCAAATGTGCACACAAAAAAGTTTTGAAAACTTACTTTACTCTTTGGAAATAGATGTATTTTCTGAAATAGTGTATAGTTCTTATATTTTTTTACAGATAAGCACATTCTTCTGAAGGTAAATAGTTATGTATGTAGTCAATGGCTTGCTGAAGAGTTTAAGAGAATGTGAGTAGCAGAGAGTTGAACAGCTGCTATAGGATGTGTAGCTCATTCAAAGTTCTAAGAGCACAGATGCAGTAGTGAGGAAACAATATTTCTTTTATTGAGTGCTATGGTACTTTTTAAAACTTCTCTGGGCTGACTTTTGGAATTGTTTTTCCTCATTGTTTCCCAGTAAGTACAAATACACCCTTGATGGAATCATGATATTTTATACACTATTTAAGTAAGGTAGACTATTTAGAAACGAATATAATTATTCAACTTTTCAACTTAATATCCAGCCAATATGGAATATATAATTAGGAGAAGACTGAAGGTTAGATTTTAAGTACTTGTGTTCTAGATCTATGAAAAAAAAATGAAAATTATATTGAGGATCAAAACAGGTATTAAACTCTTAAACATGTACTGTATCCTTGGAAATAGAATGAACTTTGGTAGCAGCTGTTGTCTTGCTTACATATCATGTTCACTAAAATAAAGATTTATAAAAGCAAGCATTTAAAACTTCTGTTAAGCTTCCTCAGATCATGTTAACTTAGTTTTCCTGTACTAGTCTGAAATTGATGTTTAAACAGAGGAGAGGGAATAATTGGGCAACCACTGTGGCTTTGGAAAACACTAGTTTTGTCCCTGTTGAAGGCAGGATGTTTTCCCTTCTAATTGCCTCAGAAATGTTACTGTCGGTCCCTGTTTTAGTCTGATCATCTGAGCTCTGTTTGGTTTTTTTGTTGCTGTCCACTCTTGTTGTTTTTTTTTTTTTTCCATCTGCAGCTTATATGCTTTCTACCTCTCATTAAAATATACTAATACATTTGAGTCATTCCAAATGAGATACCTGTTAATCAGTAAATGCCATTTTCCACGTGTCAGTGTACCAGTTTTATTCTTTAAAGAAAAAGATGGTGTTTGTGGTTTGGTAGGGGAAATAGAGGAGAAGGGGATTGTATTTGCTTACAAGTGAAGATAATTAGGTTATCACATTAGCTATTAAAAAGTGCATCAGTAAAGTGCACATTGCACTTTCCCTGTCTCTTCATTTTCTTAGGTGATAACAGGGAAAAAATGTGTGGAACAGGACTCTAATTTTATTTTGAACTTAATACTCTGAAATTGAGCATGGTTACCAGGAGTTCCAGTATGGGAAGTAGGGAGGTAATGAGACAAATTTCTTGTCCTGAATTTGGAGATTGTTTTTGTGTGCATAAATGTGAACTTCCTTAAGATATTCAAGAATGTTCCAGCTTTGCTATTGTGGTGTATCAAGCATACTGTAAAGTCACAGAAATGGCCCTGGTTTTTTTTGCAAACTGAGATGCCTCAGGCATGTTTGTGCTGCTTGTGTGACATGTGAAGCAGTCTGAGGTGGCTTCTTTAACATCTAGGCTGAAGAGGGCAAAGAGGACACCAGGTTCCAATCTTGGCTTCCTATGGAGTCTTCTGGGAGAAGTGTTCACAATGTCTACATAAGGAGCTCTTCATAAGCAGACTGAATACTTCCTATTGATTAAAGTAACTGGTGTCACAAATCTGTTGGAACAAAGAAGTCAAATGTCTAAGAAATCATGGAGTATCAAGATACTGGTTTTTATCCCAATGGTGTTTTCTGACTGTTATTTTCATGTGTTGCTCTTTGTACTATGCTTACAAACTGAAAAGAAAATAACTCTCTATAATGTACAAAAATTTGTAACGTGGGCAGGCCTTACAAGTCCCCTTCTCTCAAACTGAGGCATAGAAGTTGATTCCCATCAAGGATACAGCAATCTCTGCATCTCTGTTCCCATTTTTAACTTCTTTTTTCATTCCAGTCAGTGAAGAGAGAAGAATATTGGTTGTGGGAAAAGGCCTCATCTTGGCTATACCTTAAAGATAGATGCTAAAATCTGTTATTATTTCAGCTGCTTCTTTTGTCTTTTCTGTCTCACTCTTTCTCCAAAAGATTGGACCAACATTTGTGAATGTTAGGGGAGGTGACTCTATCCCTTTTTAAAGCAAGGCACTTGGAAAAGCAGGGATATAACTTTTACTTGACATTCAGGCTGAGCATGTACCTCCTTGGTTTCATGGAAGTGCTTTTTTTTATGGAGCCTTAAAGGAACTTTGTGAAGGCTAATTGTACTTTAGTGATAGACCCTTTGCTTTGCTACCAGCTCTCATTACCATACTCCCTGTATTTTTTATTTTCATATTTTTTTTATGGTTTGACTCTCTCAAAAAAAAAATCTGATGGTTGAGTGAGCACAGCCAAACTGATGAAACCTTCTTATACCCACCCCCACTAGCTGTAAGGTTTATTAGCCAGTGATGAATAAGAAAATGTGGGTGTTGAGTACATTATTTACCCCCTCCTTGCCCTATACATGCATCTCTAAAGTAGAGGCTAAAATACTAAACCACACCAAATGCTGATCCTTAATGCATGTTGGTAAATCACTTACTATTGCCAAATACACTACAGAAATGCCTTGTTAATGTTACCTAAATTATGTCACTGGTCAAAAAATAGAATGAAATATGTTCTTGCTTGTGCTGCAGAATTTATGGTTCAGCATATTGATTTCCAGCTTGATGATCTTACAACATGCTAAAGTTGGTAGGGATCTGTGATAGCATTGGTGCAGTATTAATCAAAGGCAAAAACATTTCTGGTCCAAGAATTCCAAAGCATGTTATGTACTTTGCTATATAGAGTTAAATTTTTCTTCCCATGCCCAAGTAAATTGCAAATTAACACTAATAAATCGCATTGCAGCAGTTGGTAAGAAGTGAAAGTATATTAATAATTAAATAGTTCTTTTCAGCCACCCCTCCCCCCTTCCTTTTTTATGTGGTGATTTTCTAGACTCAAAATCAGCGTGTCTCATGCAGGCCATCTATAATATATAGTTGTTTCAAATCAGCTTTACTTACTGAGCTTTTTCTAGTAATGGAGCTCTGTCAGCAAAAAGCATATGCACCAGCAAATGATGAACGATGGACTTGTGTCAAATGGAAGCTTGAAAGGTGCTTCTGTAGTTAAATGGATTAGTCTGCACCAGAAGTTCAAAACTCCTCAAGTGTAATTGTTTCAGAGAAAAGGTATCCCTGGATTGATAGGGGCGGCTAAGCAAGGAGAGCTGGAGGAAGAGCTGTTTTGTCAGATGTTAGTGAGGATTTACTAATCCACAAGAAGTAGGGTTTGCTGTTACAAGATTGCTGGCTTGATGCTGCTGCGAGTTTTTTTCTTTTTTTCTAAATGGGAAATTAGTAAAAATTTTAATTTATATCAGTGAAAGACAGATATTTTGGGATTTTTTTTTCTTACAAAATTAGTAAGCTTAATTCCATTTATGTGGCCATGTGCAACAATGATTTCAAAATAATCTGTAACATTTTTCATACACTTTCTAAAAATGTTGGTTCTTGTTTCAGTAGTAGTGTTAGCTATAAAACCAACTTAGTCTACTGCAGTTATTTTGAAGTTACACACTGAATAAGGTAATTAGGGATTGCTATATAAATGCAAAAAACCCCGCATGTAAATTTTAATTGTATATAAATAGTGTTCTATTACTGTTGCTCATTAAATACTTCATGATTTGTGTTGTTATATTTTAAATCTCAGAAGAAAATATTTGCAGTGGAAGAAATTTACATTGGGAATTAAACTTTTGGAATATTTTTCCTGGGTTTTTTTTGGTCTATCATTTCAGCTGTACTTAAAATGGGTGTGCCATACGAGCATTCAACAAAAGAATAGCTATAAGCAGGGAGGCTTTCACTGCTCCTCAGTCTTTCCATTTTGCCAGTTTTTCCTTCTCTTCTGCTTCTTTGCAATTGTTAGCCTTCATGTGTACTGAAAGGTACTTCAAAACACTGGAAGAAAATAGTCTGAAAGCTTCATACGCATTTCTTCATAGTAAAGAGAAGTGAAGAAGTTGAAGACTTTTTCCACTGACAGGTGTTTGTGTGTCAGAGCAATGAATGCTTTTGATGGCAAACCCACTTGCTTTTCTTCATTGTAGTCTTCTTTCTAAATATTAAAAAAAAGACAAATTCTGACAACAAAAATTCTCCAAACTGTATAATAGAAAGCTTGCTTTATTTATTTATATTTTATAAAAGAAGATATTTAAATTATTTCAATGGCTATTCACTTTATTTTTGTGTGGGTGAAAAAAACCTAGCAGTTGAGCAGTGCCTGGAATGGTAAAGGCACTTTTTAGCTGTATCCTCATTATGATATAAAAATACTGTCATCTGAAGATTAGTTGGTACAAAATTTCATTTCTTACAGATTGCACACTGTCCTTTAAAATAATATAGAAGAGTCCCATCTTCCAGAACCTAAAACGATGCTAAATAACCACTTCTTTTTAAAAGTCATTTTCACATTTTTCAGTCCTCTGGTGTTAGTTTATTAGCATGGCACATGGCTGTCATTTACTTAGTTTATTATCTGGCTAAAGATGGTAATTGAAGATTATTTTGCAGGTGCTAAACGTTCTGATCTTTGCTTGTTTTCATATATTAAGCCGTGCAATTGCATCACATGGAGTTGCATATGCATCAACAACACAGTAAAATCGACCATTTGGAAAAGATTAAAAAGAAGAGTTGAGATAAAAAATGACTAAGTAAGCCTGTTCTATCAAACTCGAGAAAAACTCTTCGTGTTTAATATGAAAAAAGTTAAATAAATAAATTAATACCCTGTTTGTTATAACTAAATTCATTTTTTCTTTCCATTAATGGTGGAAGCAATTTGAGTGATGGCCAGAAATGATAGAAAAGTGAAGTCTGAACTTACATAGACAAATGTTTGGCAGAAGTGCTATTCATCCTTGCAGTAAATATAAATAGATGCTATGTAAATTGTGCTGTGGACTGAAACTGACCAAATAGCATAAAGAAGTCCCTTTTTGAGGGATATTTTTGATCAAACCACAATGGGCAGAAAAAGCAGGTGTATAACTATAGGCAATTGGGTTACTTGGAGTGGGAAGTGAGCAGAAAGCATGTTTAATCCAAACTAGTTCTCTTTTACCTCAAAGCAATTTCGATATGTGTGATCCAGTTTTCACTATCTGGCTTTTGTGAATAAGTGTGAAAAATAGTTTCACATTATGGGTAAATGAAGTACTGTATCAGAATTTTTGGATCTCTTTTCTATGCAACATGTCTAGAGGGCTGTTTTACAATATGCTTCCTTCCAAGCCTGGTAAAAATTTTCTGAGGGTCAGGATTTTGTTATTATCTTTTTATTTGTGTTACCTTGTAGGCAGACAGTTTGTGGTACTTGGGGTGGGGCTGGGCTGAGCCTCATCCCCAATGAGCTACAGCTGTGAGAAGCAGGTGAATCATATTGGAGCTAATGAGCCATGGAGAGCCCAGGGGCACTGACCAATCACCAAAGGGAGCAGAGGG
>JAYDZK010000271.1:12405741-12422708 GCA_034509185.1 Euphonia xanthogaster | reverse complement strand
AGCAGGTGAATCATATTGGAGCTAATGAGCCATGGAGAGCCCAGGGGCACTGACCAATCACCAAAGGGAGCAGAGGGCACACAGGTGCAAGGCATCAACAGGAGGGGATAAAAGGCTGGGCTGAGGAGCAAGGGCAGTTGCTTGCAGCCTTCTGAAGTGGTGTGGTGTTACTCTGCATGGACAGACGCCTGAAGCCTTCTGATATGGTATGGTGTTGCTGTGTATGGGTTGAAACCTTCTGATTTTGTGTGGTGATACTCTGTTTATTGTGGCTATCTCAACTGTGACATCACTTAATGTGAAAGAATTCACTAATAGGACTTTCAAAATGAATTGCTGACTAATGTGTCTGCCTTATTACCACTGACTCCTAAAACAAAAAGATTCCAGAAAGTCTTAACAGAAAACAGTGCACCCATGACGTCCTGCAGGTGCAGGCGAGTGAGGAGCGTGCTGCTGGGTTCCTTTAGTCCCCCACTGGGAAAGGGAGCAGATGTTTCCCAGCATGATCCTGAGGACAGAGCTGCACTGGCAGGCACATCTCTCCCCATCCTGGGCTCAGCCTGTCTGCAAGCCCATCACAGGGACCCTGAAACAGCCTAGAGGCCAAGGTGTGTACTCAAACACCTCGTGTGAGTTGCCACTGGGGAGTATTAGGGGAAGGTCAGATTCATTTGACTCTAGAGAATGCTCAATCCCCAAGAATTTTGAAGAAGACAAGTTAGGTGACAGGGCACCTGCACAGTGGACGTGGTGGCTGGTGAGAATGCACAGACTGATTCCACAGAACCTCTTGTCATAACAAAGGTAAGTCTTGCATCATGACTGTAGCTGCTGTATTGTTGCTGGCCTTTATACCTTTCCTTTTTCTTCACCCCAAAATCTTGAACCAAATCTTTTGTAGAGATAACACAACCACAGGAAGATACAGACAGGATTGTCCTTTCTGTTACATTGCATAATAGCAATAGGAGTATAAATTTTAAAAAGAAAGTATATGATATTGAGGTGAGGTGTAAATGTAAATTTTGACCAGGCTTCAGCGTTGGTGCAGTTGCTGTATATTTTTAGCTACCACCTGTACAGCAGTGATATGTGCAGGACCAGGAATGCTGCTTGGAAGCTAAGGTAACCCAGTGAAAGGAGTTGGAGTGGAAAATAGGAAGATCTGAGTGGCCAAAGTGCTGTGTAAGTGCTAAGAGAGGAGGAGAGCCCTTGCCAGTGAGAGGGGAGATATTAACCTCCTCTGTCTTCCTTGGTGCTCTCTTTAAAAATAATAAAAAAAAAAAGGTGAAAAGTGGGACCTGAAGTCGTGAAGTCACGCTGCCTTTGTCTCGTGAGCTCTGCGCTTTGCGCTATTTCCAGTCTTTGCACAAGTGGACAGTTTTCTGCCTGCCACCATGGCTTCCTCTCAGTGTTAAAGCTATAAACCAGGGACATGCCTGAGTAGAGCCAGTCACAGATGCTCTGCCAGCATGTGACTGGTGTGCTTGAGCTTTATCATTCCTGCTAACTGACCCTTTCACTAAAAGTTTAATAGGGGATAAATTCACATGTGAATTCATAATCCCCTCAGTTGTGCCAGAAGGATTCCTTAACAAGCAACCAACAAAGAAAATCTTATACAGCTGGATTTTTTTATTCCTCCTCCTCTTCTTTCTCTTTCCAAATTTATTGGGTAGACTACTTCAAGGATGTGTCTTTAACTGTCATCCCAATATTTATTTGTGCATAACCTAAACAAACAAAGGCAATATATTCAATGTGGCTTTCAGAGCAGCTCTATGCATGGAATTGAAAACATTTTTTGAGCTTTTAAGTACAATAGCTGGAAATACTATATTCTTCCAAATATTTATTATTTAGTATTTATTCTTACTCAGTGTAATGTAAAAAATGTGCTTTTCTGGCATCTATCTCTAGGAGCTTAAATGAAGTGTTTATTGTGCCACATTAGTTCAAGGGGCTTTTTTGTTATTTCAGAATTCTGTATATTGCTTGCTACTCTTACACAAAGAAGCCTGTAAATGCAGATATTGTGAATATTTTTAGTATAAGCCACTTTTAATCAACTTGGTTACTGTTATTTTGATTTTGAGAAAAGAAATTTTCTCCTAATGTTTTGTTCAAGTGCCTTTAAAATGATGATATCATCACTACTACATTTAAAAGCCTCGAGGTTGCAACATTTATTGAGCAGTGCTTATGGAAAGAATATAAAGGATGTCTGCAGACTTTCTACTTTTGTAAAAAGGACACTGCTTTTTGTGGCCTCTGTGAAATAATGTTTAGTTTTTTAAATTTGATACTATATTTCTGGCATAGAAAACAAGGAAATATGCATCATCTCTTTACAGTACTTGGTTTTTTGAACCCAAATCTACTTGTGTGTGCTAGCTTGAATGAAATGTCTTTCAAAGCTCTTATTCCAGAGGCCCAGCTTTTCTTAATTTCATTGTGTATGCAACCAGGGTTGCATAGAGGTGGTTCTTCTGGTTAAACTGTTCCTCCCCTATCAGTAGGCAACTACTTTTAGGGAATATTTTTTTTCTGTGAGACCTGTCACATTCTAGAGGTCTCTGTAACTTTAGAACTTGGCATTTCCTCAGTGGAACCAGTAAAAGGTGGCTTTGTTTTGTTAAACTTTAACAGAAGAAGGATGCAGGTGTCTTTGGCAGGAAGAAATCCAGTGTGAGTATACATTCCTAAGGGAAGGGGGGGAATGTGTATGTGGGGGTGTGTGTGGGTGTGATACAGGCTGTGGGATGAAGAAAGTCAGCTGCATGGAGTCTCAGAAGTGAGATGTTGCTCACAGGGTCTGACTAGTTGCAGGTTTTTTCTGTTAGATTTTTTTCTTTTTTGAAACTAATTTGAGAAATTGTGCACTGAAATATTTTAGCTTCTGAAATACAATGGATGTGTTATCTTTCAAAAATTCAGCAAAAAATTTCTCTCCATTTACTCTCTGCTTGTTCTTCCCCCCTCACCTCAAGTGAAGCTGTTTTAAAGACTGAGGATAAATAAAATAGTTTTCCTCTTCATAGTTTGGAATTGCAACATCCTTAATTTGGCAGGAGCTTTTTTGTATCTGGTGATGATTGATTGTTCTGAGGTCTGAAAACAAATTCATCAAATTTGGGTAGCTGATGGAATGTTTTGGCACCTGCTGTTGCTGTCTTTGAACACCTGTACGGTTAACAGGGTATGTTATCCAACCTCAGAAAGCTTTAGATTCAGAGAGGTCATGGTAGCAGTCAGATACTGATTGAAGATGGTAAAAAGAAGACTGAGTTGAAAACATGTGGGTTTTTTTTTTTAATTTATGTATTATTTAGTAATTATTTTATTTTTAGCTCTGTGACTAAGTGTTCATGATCATTTAGTATTTAGGAGCAAGAAAGGGATTCCTCTCAGTGAAGCTTTAGAAAATAGAGGCCACCCTGAGACACTTTTGACTTCAATTCCAAACTGCTCCATTCTTATTAATTTTTAGCAAAAATTAACACCAGGTAAGAGAGCTGCATGTCCTAAAATACTGTGTTTTAGTTGATTGAAGATTACTTGCTTCAGAAAAGCAGCTTTGACAAGCTTGGAATGTGGATCTCTTTGCAGAGCAGAATTAGACAGCAAATTCACCTGCAGTGTCCTGGCATCCACTGAAAAAATGCATAAGGGCTTTGTTGCTGAAACTTAGTTTTGATCCTGTGCACTCACTGATTCAAAGTACTTAGGTACTTTTCTGGTTGGTATAGAGGTATTAAATCTTGCTGTTTTGGCAGTATTTTTCTTTACACAGTACAGTGAATAGAAAGACATGTAGTTATACCTTGTTGTAAAGGTATGATTTTCATTCTGAGACTTTATTATATTTGGGGTTTTAGTATAAAGTTGTAACAGCAGTTTGGGTGGTCTTTTATGAAAGTGATTGTTACAACAGTAGTTTGTGCAGTTTTCTTAAATGATAAGAATTTCCAATTCTGGGTATGGCTTCAGTACAAACTGCATAGCAGTATCTTAAACTGCTTGGAAAGGAGATGTGATTCAAATCTTCCCTGAGAAATTAATACCACTCGATTTTCCATAGTATCTCTGAAGTTCACGGTGGTTTCCATTGATGAGTAGGAGAATTATCAGTCCTACAAATACCATTGAATTGTAGACTTACAAGAGATTTAATTATTAATTCTTATTTCCTAAGTTGAGGAAGAATATTTTTCCAGGAATAGGTGGGGGAAAAAAAAATCTGCTTTCTTTTCACAGTCTGAAGTAGGATGTGATTACTGGTTTTTAGCTCACCTGCCCCAACATGGTTGGAGAACACAACACAGTATATCTCTTTGCTTCCCCAACACTCTGGAGGCTGGGTGCTGTAAGTGCACAGCAATAAACAATTGGGTGAGAGTAATGGAGTAAAAAGGGTATCCCCTGGAAGGGAAGGCTGGGGATTCTCCAGGGCTAGGAGCTGTGGGATCTGGTTTGACTTGGGAAACACTGCTTGTAGGGTGTAGTGGTAAACTTTCACCATGTGGTTTTCAGCAGGATATCTGATGCCTTCCTGTGTTCTGCTGGAACTGCTGCTGTTCATTTTCCCTTGGGTAGGTCAGACATAACTGAGACTGCATCTATGTTAGTGGTTTTATTTGGCAGCAATGAAATTTGAAAGCACATCCCCCAGAAGTCCCTGCTTGCTGATCACTGATCTGTTCCACAACTGGTTTAAGCACATGCAGACTAGGTTTTTTGGAGAAAATGAGACTAAACTGAAAGCTGTATTCTAGGTTTGCAGAATGCAAGCATTAACCTCCAGAGAAGCCGTAATGATGGGGACCTTTGAGTATCTTCAAACCAGGGTAATGGCCTTGATACTCTTACCGTGCTTTTTGGGGACAGGATTTAGTAGGAGATGAAAAAAGGACCGAGTATCTTGACAGATTATTGGACATGTCAAGACAATGACAGCTTTCTGTTTCTGACACCTAAGTTGTATCTAGGCCAGAATTGCTTTGTTACTGTGCTGGGCAGCACACTGCAGCTTGTTGTTCAATAACTGCTACAAGTATGCATATATAAATATATGTATTCTCAGCCCTGGTGAGGCCACGTCTGGAGTACTGGGCTCCTCAGTACAAAGACGACAAGGAGCTTCTGGAGAGGGTCTGGTGGAGGCCACAAAGATGGGACTGGAGGGACTGGAGCATCTCTCTGATCAGGAAAGACTGCAGGAGCTGGGCCTGTTTAGTCTGAAAAATAGAAGATGGAGAGGGAACCTCACCAGTCCATGCAAGCATCTCAAAGGTGGGTGTTGGGGGGATGCTGCCTGACTCTTTTCAGTGGTGCCCAGAATCAGGGCATGGAGCAGTGGCTGTCAACTAAAACACAAGAAGTTCCACCTCAGCATTGGGAAGAGCTTTACCTTGAGGGCGGCAGGCTCCATGGAACAGACTGCCCAGGGAGGCAGTAGTGCCTGCTATGCCACAAGATCTTGAGATGTTTTTTAGCTTGCAGTCACTTCATCTGTACACAATTCATGCACCTCTGAAAAGCAACAAGCCAATTAAAAATTCTAAACCAGCTAGAAAAGAAACGAAATTAATTTAACTTCATCTTTTCAAGCTTTCTCCTTCAGTGATGAAATTGATTACAGTTTTTGCAAAACTACAGGAGCATTCTTTCAAAATGTAAATATCTTTGTCATTGCCATCTGTGTGTTTTAGGGTGTGTTAAAACTCTTCTTTTGCACCATGTCACAGGCTTTTTATAGGGCTTGTGTTTCTCTGAGTGTATGGCACATTGCCAAAGGCTAACTATATTGCCTGTAAAATAGTGTTTTACAGAACTTCTGTGGAAATCACACTTCCCCTCTTGTATTCCAACTAGATTTTCTTTATTTGGCCTCCTTTTTCCTTTTGAGGCTTTCAGTGGATGTGGTTCTTACAAGCTATCCAAGAAAATACTGAAAATACAATCTAATTCTGATAAATGGGCATTAGCACTCATGGTATACTTTTCATTTATCAAGACACAGCTTTCTGAGGAATTCTCTTTCATGTTATTAATAGTAAATTTAATTTGCTTTATAATGATTTTTAATATAAATTAAGTAGCTAATCTATTAATTTTTGCCCTTTTTTTCCTTACTTCTATGTATCCCTTTTGCAATAGCAGCATATTAGATGTAGTTTTGTAATTTAGAGGATCATCTTTGCCATCTTGTCAATACTGGTCATTGCCCAAACCATGCTACAGTATTCTTCAGAAATATAATTTGCTTTGATATTTAAACTAAGATTATAATTTTTTTAACTACTCTGGTCCTAAGTCTGTAAATTAATTTGCAAGGGGCATGAAAGGACAATTAAGTGATTGTGGTACATTTTTAAACCATGCAAATTTTGATGTATATTTTATTACATAGCTACTGGTATGCTAATCTTCAGGAAAAATGTAAGCAAATGGAAGTTATAAAGGTAGTTTTATTGGTTGAGCTGCGTAGAAACAGGGTGAAAGTCTTCTTACTACTCTTAGAGATGATGCTTGTTTATTTTGACTGTTAGTTATATTACCAGCTATTTCTCTGAATTTCTATTCTTTTTTGAATATTTCTTTGTCTGTGATGGTGAAACAATTAGGAGGAGTTTATGCTGTGAAGACACATTCAGTGTGCTGTGGCAAATGTCTAACTTCTTTTTGTTCAGTGTTACATTACAACTTTTCTAATACCATTGTGGTCATCTGTAATTGTTTGGGTATCTGGCGTGCATTATTTCTAGCCATTTTAATGACATATTACAGTTATTAACTATGGCTACTGGTTTATAGTGGCTGTAATCCTTGACTGTTGTCTGTTATTGTAGTTTAGGACCACTTTGTTAGAGCATTAGCCCCGCTCTGGTTTGCATCAAGGTGGCTGTCTAATGGATCATTAACTGCTAGTGAGGCCCGGGTCCTTGGGGACTTGCTGGCTACAGCACTTGTGGTATGAGAACTGAAGCTCATGGAGAAGAAATCTGAATTTAGTGCACCCTGATGCAGTGTGAAATGAAATTACTCTGCCTCATAGTATCTTGGGGTTTGCTATAACACTTTGTTGCTACGAGTGCAGTGTGTTTTACGTGCTGGGAGAGGGCAGGTGTTGATGAAGTGGACGCTCCTGAGGCAAATGCCGCTGTCCTCGTGCAAGATGCTGATCTTGATACTGCTTTTTTGGTAGGCATTCATCACCTTCTGAAGGAAATTGTTCTTATTCTCCTCACTAACTTTGAAGACAACACAGTAACACTTATAGGAGGGTTACATGTGTTTTTTCCTGCCCCTTTTTTCTGCTGTGGATGCTCCCCCCCAACCCTCCTTCAAATAAATGTGGAGAGCTAGCAATGTATGAAGAATGGCTGATGTAAGGGGAGTTCATATCTGTGTGTGTTTTTTGGTAATTGCACTTTTCTGAGGCGTCCTTCTTCTATTCCTGGCCTTCCAACAGTACATTTAGTGTCTAAACTTGCCTTTGTTGGAGATGGTTCCATGGTGAGGTCAGTCCCAAGCCTTGCTTCTCCACCTCAGTGTGATAGTGAGAGGCAACAAAGGGATTCCTCTTAAGGTTTCTAATTAAAAATATCTCTTGGTCGATTAGGATTTCCTCTTAGGCTATTAAGAGGTTGGTGAGAGGTGATGCCAGATTCCTGAGAAGTGTTCATGCCTAAGGAGATAGCTAAATATTTGGTTGTCTTCCTCTTCAGTGTTGTTGATGGAATTGTGTGTGTTTTGTATGTTTCTGCCAGAGAACAGTTCTAGATGCCTTTACCTGTATTTTAAAATTCAGCTCAGAGAGACTTCCACTGTGGCTCTGACCTTACTGAAATTCTTGTGAGCCAATACATAGTAAATGTCACAGTTCAGGATAAGAGTGATTTTTACTACAAATTGCTGCCATGGTTTATCAAGTATGAAGTCAGCACTTTTTCTTAAGTTGGAATTTCATTTAGCTCTCTTAATTAAGAAAGAACAGCATGTACTGAAAAAGAGTGCTTCAGTCCCTCAAAATGTGAGTGTGGACTGTAAAATAGTAATTATAGAGTTGAATCTTACTTGCAAGGGGATCTAAATATTAAAGCTTCAGTGCTCAAGCAACAAAGATTTATCAGTATTTGGCAAATAGTAAATGTCCCAGCACCTTCCTCAGAGGTGGAAGCACTCCTTTAAGGAATGTGCATGATGAGAGATCAATCAGTATAGAGGGCTGGAGTTGCTATTAGATTAATCTGCTTAAAATTGAGATGGGTATGTGCATGTTGGTTGTGACTCACATAAGAAAGCATATAAACAGTGTATTTTCAGCAAATGCTGTGGCCCAATTATTTGACTGATTCTCTTGGTTGGACATGCCATTAGCTTATTGTAATTTAAAACTGACATGTTTATTCTATATAAAACAGGAGGGCAATGAAAATGCCAATATATTTTGGGGGAAAATGAAAAGAAAAAGAAGGAAGCAGGATCTAAAATAATCCTTAGAAATGTTAGGGTTTTTTGAGGTTGGGGATTGGAGAAAAGGGGAGTTGCATTTAATTATCTTTAACTGCCTGCTTGCATGTTCTTGAGCACATGGAGGTATGGTTCTGGACGAATGATGCAGTTCTCAATTGCACCCTGTTGATACACAATTTTAATTGTGTCAGAATTTAGTTAGCAGACTAACACGCAGAGCTATGCTTTAAAAGCTCAGGATTTGTATCTCTTTAGTTACGTGTTACAACTGAATTCTGAATATATTTTGTCACTGTTAGGTTTTCTTAATTCCTAAAATTACTTTTCTGTAAACCTGTAATTTTTAATGTGTGTGATTGATAATTACAAAACTGATAAAAACCCACATTTCTCCTTGACTTCAAAGGGTTCATTTGACCCTTTTGGCTCGAGCCCTTGGCTCTAAGAAGCACCAAATTAAGCCGTTGTTGTTTTGCTCCCCCCCCTCCCTCCATTAGCAATCATTCTGTTGCCCACTGTACGTGATAAATCAATGGCAGGAGCTTTAGAGTTGCCATAACATGACATTACCTATCAGCTCGTCAAGTCTGTGTTGACTCTGCGCCTTTTAGGCTGTATATTTCTTCAAAGTCTAGTGCCAGTTACTTAGTCAGCTCTAACTAATTTCAGAGTGGAAGGGAAACTTTACTGGAGTGCTGTTTGGGATCTGCTTTTTAATCCTGGTCTGTTTAATGTTTGCCTCCTGACATTCTAGGCCAGACATCATTTTAATGGTATGTGTGGTGATAAAGCCAATAAACTGTCAGGATGATTGATAATCTAAGCATTATAGCAATATGACTTTCCTGTTCTCCTCTGTGCTTTAGATGATGGTTTCCAAATTGAATTCTTACAGTGTGCTGTATGCTTGTTGGAGAGTCTCTGAACAAACAGTTGGAAGGAGCTAGCACTCACTAATGCAGGCTTTTAGATTTAAATTTCTGTTATTATTGGAGGGACTCCTAATTTGCGAAATGTTAAGTGGGAATTCTAACATTGTAATAGGCTTGGTCTCTAAATTTCTGAAATTCTGTTATTTTTATGGCCACCTGGGATGAGTCTTAAAATTTTATGTGGCAGATTTCTTTATCTGTACTGTCTTTCAACTAGAGATAACAAAGAGCAGTGCAGTGTGTGCGGGGCTTCTGTGTTCCCTTAAGCAAATTCAGCAGCCGTTTTTCATCATCTTAATGGAAAGTCATTGATCAGACTTGCTCACTTTTTATTTTGGGGAGCTTGGAGGCAATTGATTTGGATTATTTTTGCATGATGCCTAAAATTAATGGTTTTCATCTTGTACTTTTATGCTGGCCCCTGGACAGTGACAGGACCAGGACAAAAGAATGATAGATATTTCTGTTTTGGAGCTGCTATGTGTGAGCCTTTTTTTTTTTTTTAAGTTTGCCAGTACAGCACTTTCCTGTTTGTATCTATTTGTTTTTCTTTAAGCAGTAGTTAGCACTCCTGCGCTGGCAGAATAAATTTTACACAGGTAATCCTCATGACCATGCATCAGTTGATAAATTTTGCATGCTTTTGTGATCTCTTCTGGAGTGAGGTAAAAGCCAATTGATATTTTTACTTAAGCTGTATAAATTTTCTTTTGATCCCAATTCACTGTCTGCCCATCACAGATATACCCCAGATTCTAGGGATTTGAATACAAATATTTCTTGAGTGATATTTAAACTTTGGGCAGTAAGTGCTTTTTTTTCAGGCCAGTTTTGCTATGAACATTTTCTTGTTGAAATTAATTGTGTAATATTGGTGAATGTCAAGTGGTGCTGTATTAGCAAAACAAACCTTTATTCAATAGGTTTTTCACTGCACGGTCAGCACGCATGATTTGGGCTTTGGATTAACCTGTTTTTGTGGGGAACAA
The DNA here is from genome assembly GCA_034509185.1 of Euphonia xanthogaster. Lineage (NCBI taxonomy): Eukaryota > Metazoa > Chordata > Aves > Passeriformes > Fringillidae > Euphonia > Euphonia xanthogaster. Next base: position 12,412,306 of record JAYDZK010000271.1, on the reverse strand, counting down.
TCAAAGTGAAAAATCATGTGTGAATTGATGTGCCCACACCAGTGATGCCTTCACTGCTCCCCACATGTGCTGGAAGATATCTCCCTCAGTTCTTGGCTGCCAGGGATAGAGTCCTGTGACAGTGCCATTCCCATGCAACTGCTGGTGAAGTGTTTCTTGGGGCTTTAATACGTGGAAAGGCACAAGAAGATCCCAATAGAAGCTGTTGATCCATGTGGAAAGTTAGTGGGTTAACCAGACTGGTGAGAGGCTTTTTGTGTCCATAGGAGCTAGATTAGAGAGGGTAGCTTGAACTTTAGTAATTCTACAGTTGATGCATACTTTAGAGCAGTCAGAGGTGAGAAAATAATCTGTCCTGTTTATACCTCTGGGGTAGCTCTCCAAAAGGAGTCTATTGCTTTCAGCTTTGTCTTTGTTCTTTCACCTTCTCTCTTCCTACAGTTGACCCATCTTTTTTCCATTGACACTTTGCTGGTTTAAGTTGTGCTTCTTTTATATTGCCAGGATGATCTAGTGTGTTGCTGTGTTCACAAAATTGCACGAAAGCACTCTGTTGAATAACAGGGATGGACCAGGAATGACTTTGGGAGATATTCCAGAGAATGGATTGCTAAGGACTGGGGGTTTATTGCATCCTCTTGGGAGTTAGAGCAAGGAAACTTCCAGATTTAATCCAAACCTAGAAACAGACCTGATGCACAGTGGATCTTTTAGGTGGGCTTTGCCTAATCTTCAGGAGACATTTGTCTGTGTTCTAGGGATCTTTTTAAGGTGTCTTGCTCTGCTTCTCTGCTTTTTGGAGTGCTTGCTTTTTATTCCAGGAAGAACTGGAAAAAAGTAGTGTTTGCTGGTACTGAAGCCCTTCTTTTTGGGGGAATGGCCAGGCTTAAGCCAGAATAAATAGAAGGTTCTGTTAAGATTCAGGCAGATGGAGAATGGGTGTTGACAACTATGGTGGCCAGATTAGATTGATTGTGTACTCCTTGGAATTATGTTTCTTAGATTTTTTGAGTCCAATTCTAGTTGTGTCACTCTCCTGAAAGAAATGAAGCTAAATTGGGCATTTTTTCTTTGCAACCTAAGGACTTCCCAATGCAACATTCAACTTGTTCTCATCCACAAGCATAAAAGGCTGAAGCCTAATTTACTCCTGAAAAATTAGAGCTTGTGTTTTGCAAAAACAACTGGGGAACAGTGAACTAAGTATAAACACTACTGCACTGTGCTATTACAATTTTATTTTGTCAGCTTTTTAAAGACCCTTACAGTCATTTTAATCAGTACTTGCTGAAAGCAAGAAAAAAGTTTCACAGTCAACTTCTTTACTCCTATTTGCATGATTACTGGTAGATTTTTTCTTTTTTTTTTTTCTTCTTTTTTTATAACAGTAATTATTAAAAACCCAGAAGTTTAATTATGGTTTGTCTACTGAAGCAAGTGAAAACTGTTTCAGAACACATTTGGTTGTGTTTGAACAGATTTCTCTTCTCCCTAGATATTCCTAGGATAGATTGACCTTTTCTTTTTTTTTTTTTTTTTTTCATTTTATTCTCTCTCAAGGGAAGAGTGGTGGAGGCCAACTGTACAGTGAAGTGATACAAGCAAACCATGAATTTGTAATATGAGCAAAGAATTGGTTCTCCCCACCTTCTCTGTCCAGTAGCATCTGGGATGGTATGCACAGCTTCATGGTGTCGATAAACATTGTCTTCTTTTAAACTGACTTTTAACTTTCCTGGCATGTGATGGGTTGATAAGGGAAAAAAAATATCTGCAGTAACATTGTTTGCTATTGTTCATCTGTTGTTTCTGTCAGGTATGTTATGTGATTGGGAGGCATTACCTTTTTATTATTTAATAGCTTTCAAATCTGTAGTTCTTTGGCCTCTAGTTCTTATATGTCTGCTATAATCAACTGATTAAGGGATGCATTTGTACTGTACCTGATTTTGTTATATGATTTGAAAAAAGCGAGGTACCTTGAGATCTTCACCTGAGGTTTTTGTGTAACTGGACATTATTTTATGTGAAAGGGAAAAAATGCAGCATTTTTCTTCCTAGCCATACATCATATTCTTGCTTTTCTTGACTGTCTATAAAACAATGTAAGCAGCCACTTTGTAACTGTTCTAGAAGTAGCACATTAGGTGTTCAGCTGTGTGGGTAATGATGATTGTGCAGAATTGAGCACTGCTTGTGTATTCATTGCTAATAGCTCCCCATTGTTGGGTCGATTTGTGCTGGGTTTTTTTTCCCTTTGGAAGAAAGATGGTTTTGTGTAGATATTATTTCATCCATTTTGCCCCAGGAAAGCCATTAGTAATTTATAAACAAAATACATATAAAAATAGGAGAAATCAAATGGTAGATAGCTTACAACAAAGACACTGCTAATTTCAGTACTGTGAGGTGGAGTTGAAATAGTTCTACTTGCTGACTTATCAATTGTTGAGTTTTAGGACTTAGAAAAGTTAATTATTCATTTAACTTGTGTAGAGGAGGAGTCCTGGCTTGGGTCTCTCATCTGTTAGAAAAGGGAGCAATGAGTATCTTGTTATTTGAGTTTTGGATTCTATCTCCAAGTGATAGTACTCAGCCAGCAAATTTAGCATGTGCTTTATGTGATGGGGAGCTCAGCTGTGGCTCCATATAGCTGTGTGGAAGTGAGAGCTTGTAGAAAATGGGTTTTGGTCTTCTTAAAATTCATTTATTTATTTATTAATAGGTGGGATTTGGCAATAATTTTCTTTTTTTTTTTTCCCCTTATCTGGGGTGGGGATGAAGCTGGTTGAGCTCACTAAGGTCTTACTGTTTATCCCAAATAGTGATATGAAAATTAGAAATTTTTACAAGACCTTTCTAATTCTGTATCTGATTGTCCATTAGATTTTAATGCTGTAATTTAGTCTGTTATCTTCTGGTGGTTTAAAGTTACAGAAATGCCTACTTAAATGTAGGCATTTTTTTCTTAGATTCTTTTTTCTTCTTTAGGTATTGTTTTAGGCATTCTCCTGTTTTCCTTAGGATTTGTTTTCTTTGTGGACTCTGTTTTCTACAGTTCAGAGAAGCTGACTACATTGTATTTCTGCAATATTTTCTGAAAAGTTACTTGTTTTCAGAGTGTTTTCATATTTAAATGGCAAAGGATCTCCACCCACAAATAGGGGTGGAGTGGGATGGCAAATCTGTAATCATATCCCCAGCTTCAAGTCACCTTAGGGATTAGCTGAACAAGAGCTCTAGCAATAAGAGGAAAAAAGATGTTTAGTTCACATTATCCTTTAAAATGAAACTTACAAACTAATGACCATTGATCAGAATAGTTTTCTACAAGTGGTTGTAGAAAGAGTCCATGAAGTGTGGTAAATCCTTGATCAAATCTGTTCATTGAGAAGGCAATATTGTGCAGTAGTTGTTTGATGGGGTCCAGCTGTGGGTTCAGGAGGGAGCCAGGTCCTGCTCTGTGCCCTGCAGCACTGTTCTGGAGCCCGGTGGTGTTGGGGCTTGTGTGATCTGTCCATGGTAGCTCTGCTGTTCTTTGCCATTGCCTGTCTCAGTCTCATTTCTTTCAGGCCTGAAGACATGGTTTGGTTTCACAGTGGCGTGCACAGTTTCCTTTGAGAAGGTGATAAAGCAAAAGAACGCTTCTCTTCTAGAGGAAACCCTGAAGGAAAGAACTAGGAAAGCTCTCTACAGTCTCCTTTTCGAGTCACCTAGTTCATTTCTGGCTGTGGCCAGTAATAGGGCTGTGAGCTTGGTACTTGGAAAATGAATGACTGCTTTGTGGCTGTATATTTCTGCTGCAGTTTTCCTCCATGCTCCTTAACAACAACTATTTGAGTATTGATCTGCTAGTGCCTAATAGCTTAGAAACACTGTGAATGTGATATGAGGATTAGAAAACTATGCCTCTAAACTCAAAAGCATTGAATACATATATATTCTTCTGCTTGTGATTTAGCTCTGATTGAAATTTATGGTACTGGTCATGTGAGTAAAATTATAGGATGGTGACTCTGAGTGCTTTTTTTGTGTCTGGAAAAGCATGTGGGATACAGGAACATGATTAAGTGAGCTATAATAAATTGCTTAGTTTGCAAAATTGGTCACCAGTTATTAAGTAAGACTATTTAGACTGTTTAAACATAGAAAGAAAACTGGATGGGGTTCAAAGTACACAAAAATGCTTTGTTTTGCTTAGCTGATCAATGGAAAAGAACAACTCTGTGTGGTTTTGCTTTACATTAAGAAAAAATCAACCCTTACCATAAATTGTTAGGCATGGGGATTTTTTTGTGTCAGTCAAAATAATTTTTCAACAGAGCATGAAAATGGAAGACTGAGAATCTGAATGGTTTTGCTTTAGAATCACACTGAAAGTTTTTTATTTTATGTAAATAGAGATTGATGGAACATTTTACACAGAGTGCAGGTTTTTGACAAAAAGTATTGATGGTTGCTTTCAGTAAGTGTTACTGGAGATGACAGAACATTGCATTTTAAGATGAATTACAGTAGAAACTCCCTCTTTGGGAATGTCATACATTTTATTTCATCTGTTGTTTTGAGAAAGAATGACTAAAGTCATAAATACCACAGACTGATCTCTCTTTCCTTAACATCTTATAGATCTTGCATTAGTTTGCAGTGCTTAGTAGAAGTATATTAAAAATAATTAGGAAGCCTCATGGTTTTTTTAAGATCTGCTTACTGTACTTTGTGGGTTTTTAAGTGTCAACTTGTTTTGATGCTAATCCTAAAGGAATGGCCCTTTGATTTTTATATTGGCTCATATTTAAACCTTCAGAAAACCGAAATCCTTTGTCTGATGAATTTGGAGGCAAATTAAATTCAGAGGTCTGGTTCAAATGATATGAGACTTTTTTCAAAGGCAAGTTGAACAACTTTACAGCACCAAATGATAAACTTTTAATTAATACTTCCAAAAGCATTGCAATGTCTATAAACAGAAGAGAGGTTTTCAAAATGTTTTGTCCTTCTACTGTGCATGGTTTTGCTGAAATCTCTTCTTGAAGTGATAGCAGAAAACCAGACACCTGGGATGGCTGAATTCCTAGAATTGCAAATGCAAGTGGGATTTGGATAGTGCAATGAGATGATTTAGGTCAATGGGTACTGCAAGTGGTGCTTACTGGCAGATCAATTCTGTTAAAAATGTACATTTGCATTTTGTATTTTAAATGTTTTTCAAATGTCCTGTGGTTAGTTTTAGCCTACACAAGAGAGGTAGCCTCTGCATTGTTTCTTGCTTTCAAATTGTGTGGAATTCACCATCCCACCCCTCTGCAATTCCTTAAAAAGATAGAAGGGAGGGTTGAGAAAACATTTTGCACTTTTGAGTGCCAGTATTAAGGAAATTTCAAGGGAGGACATAATGTGAACTTGGACTCCTCTGCAGATTTCATAGCTGATAATGACAGCTTGAAAAGAAAGACTAGATGTCTTCCTGGAAGAGTGATAGGTTTAGCATAGATCAGCTGCTGGGTGTATTTTTCAAGCCTTTTAAAGAATGTTCTCTTTTCTGAACAATAAAAGAGTGATAGTGACATTTTAATGATGAATTTATGTGTAAAAAGGAATATAGCCAAAAGGGTATTGTCACCCTAAAGAAAAAAAAAAGCTTGTGTAGAGAAGGCTTGTGCTTTAGAAAGGAGCATGGACAAAGTGACAAATCAAGTATCAACAGCAAAACTGAACTTCTCTGAGATTGCCTTGTTTCTATGTTAGCATTCTAATATCACTCCTTACTGAAAACCAGCTATTTCTTGCCTGCAACTGGTTTATCTTCTGAGAAGACGGTTGGATTTTTCTTTATTACTTCTATGCTCTTGAAAATTATTCCCTGGAAAATAAAGCTATTTTGGTTTATCATTCTTCCCACAATGACTATTTCTTATTGCTGCTTTGATGGAAAAAACATTACTATTTTTTTTCTTTAAATGTATTCAATTTCCCTGTTCTTACAATATAATATTGCCCCAAATTATTTTGAAGCCTAGATAAATATGGATCTATTTCATATATTGATTCTTTTCCTTGACCACTTAATGGCTTCTTTTAAAAATATTATGGTCTCCTGGCTTGGGTCCATGCTCTAAGCTGAACTGAGGAGCATGCCATTGAACTGTGGCTATTCAGTTGTTTAACAGACTAAGCCCATCCCTTCTCCCAAATCCCCTGTGGCATTCCATACTGGGATAGTGAACACTGGTCAGGTAATTATTAGATAACAAGGCATAGGCATCTTTTTAGCTGTTGAGGAACTGGTTAGATATGCATAAGGTTTATTGTGGAGTTTGTCTTTTACAACGGACTGAAGCTTGTCACTCAATCTTGCAGTATTCAATAGCTTATCCTCTTGCTGAGTTTATAGACCCTCAGTTGACTTCTTGGTGGCCTCATTTTCCCTGCATGCTGCTGACCTGAGACAGAATTTATGGAAACTTCTCCCTGACTGCTTTGCTCAATGTAGGCACACAGTTTGTGGTGATTGGGGTGGGGCTGGGGGAGCCTCATCCCCAATGAGCTGCAGCTGTGAGCAGCA
>JAYDZK010000271.1:12317253-12398183 GCA_034509185.1 Euphonia xanthogaster | reverse complement strand
TTCTAAAAAACAAAGTACAGGAAACAGAAAATTGCTATTATACCAAATTAAGCAAATAATGTAAGTTGAAACATCTTGCAAGTGATGCTGCTGTTTTGTTTTTCTAGTTAAACAATTTTTTCTTTGTACTGTTAGTAGAGTAGGGACATCAAACATGGTTTCACTGAGGTGGCAGGCAGTGTCATGTTTGATAATCTACATATGAAAGCATAACTTTAAAGTCAAGATTTTGAGACAGAATATGCTTTATCTGTCTTGGACCTTACTTTAGCAGACAAAAACCTGAATATGCTGACATGTGCTGTGAAATTTTAATTGAATTGTTAATGACACTTTGGAGTGACACAACATGTGAGAAACTTCCAAGAACGGATCACGGGAAGCCCTTTTTCTTACTGTTACAAAACAGAAGACACTGGGAACTTGACAAGTCCAAGTGTCTGAGGCCAGGGGAATAATTGATAGCAGGCTGCCTGTATCCAAGGTCCTTTAGCAGTAATTGCAAGCAGGATCTGGCTCTCTGATCTCACCAGTGGTATTCACCATGCCAAAACGACCAGGCTTTGACAGATTGCTTTCCTACAGTAATAACTTAGGCATGTTCCCTTTCTCACATGAGGCCACACTTCCCTCCCACTGGAGAAAATGAGTTGAAAATGAGTTGCTTCTTTTTTTAACAGGGCACTGTTAAAATAACTCTCTTCTATTATATAAGCCCAGTAGTGCCAGGGGACTAAATTTATATGGTTATAAACAAGAGCTATTGCTTTAGAATACCACAATGTAATGTTTGACGATTTCTTTAGTATTTCAAATATTTTGAAAATAATAGGGGGGGAGGTTCGTCCTTCTTGGTCTTAGAAGAGCCCCCAAAATGCCACATTTTGTGTTTAATTGCTTTGATTTCTGATTTTTATCAAGTGAGCGCTGACTTGTATTCAGATTTATATCTTGGATGAATCCAAGTCCCCAAAGGGGAACTGAAAACTATAATTTATTCTGCATAGGTTGAAATGAGACCTATTTTATTTGAGTTTTTTAAACCTTCCCGTGCTTGGTCCCTGTTATGTTTTGATGCTTTCACTTGTTGTGTTTGTTCCTCCCAACCCCTTTTTAAACTTTATTTTTTTTTTCTTTCTTGAATGCAATTTTTTTTTTTCTGTAAACTCTGATTGGGAGCTACAGTGTCCAGGATGATATATATCAGTCCTGGATTTACACTCCTTTTAGTGACAGGATTTTACTAAATCTGATATAAGGATTCCTGTGTGCTGCTCTACGGTGGTCTGTGTTCTCTGGCGCAGTTAAAAGCCTGGCAACTCCACCCTGTAGCTGTCTAAACAAGGTTTCTCACCAGGCACTAACTTCAAAAGAGCTGCAGTAAGCTAAGACTATGGGAAATTGTAACCACAATATTAAGTTTATAAAAACTGAACTTCTGCAGTGACTGCCACTTTCACTAATGGGTGCTAATATTTAAGAAAGCTAAGGTATGTTTCAGAAAAAAGGGGGATGGTTTTATAACTCTGAACTGCAAATAAAATGTGATAAGAATGCAAGGTTCTTAGCTGTGAAAATGGATGGTGTGCACATGGCAGAATGCCCATGGTGGCTGTAGGGCATCTGGTTAGTTACTCTGTGGTACTTTGGAATAAAGAACTTGAAGGGTAGACTCAGACTCTATAGCCAAAGTCAGAAGACTGGAAGGTGAAGTCGTGTAATTATTGCTCATTAACCCCCAAACCACTGAGAGACTGCAGAAAGATTCAGGTGATCTGCCTGCAAGTGCCACTGGTACCAGCAAAGAGGTTCTCGTGCGCAGTTCTCATGATGTCAGGATCCAATCCTGGGGTCTTGGCATAGCCAGGCAAGACCTAACATTTTCTTTAACTTGGAAATATTGGCCATAGAGGTGTTTTTTTGTTTTTTTTTTTTAATTTCTTTGTCTCCCTTGAGTTAACATCACATTTTTTTTTGAAATTGTAAAAAAGAGCTCGAAAATGATTAACGGAAAACTTCAATCTGTGAATATGCTGCTGTAGTTCTCCAGAAATAACTACTAGTATGTGACTTTAAAATGAGATGAATCCTTCACCATATACCTGATGGTCATGTAGCTTACCCATAAGCTTCTATAAACTTTAGGGATCATGTGAACACTTTAAGAGGATATTGGTAGAGCTTTGACTTGCTTTGGTTGTTGCAAATAATTCTTTATTTGTAATAACTTTTTATTTGTTGAAAAGTACAGGACAAAAATGAAGCTAGGGTATTTAAATAACTGAGTTTTGGGGTCAAGCCCAATTTATTAAAATGGAAGAAGCAGAAGGGAGAGTGAAGCTTGGCACTGGTTTTGCAATAATGATTTATCTGCACCTAGAGCCCATCCTTTGGACAGACCTTTGTTTGAACTGCAGCTGGCTTGGTTTATGTATGACCTGCTGGGAACTGAGGTTGTAATGAAAAACAGTTATTCTTTCAAATTACTCACAAGAAGTGGTGCCTATTTTATCAAGTGCTCTTCTTAATTTGGCACATGGTAAGACTTTTAATATTTATTTTTTCTCCATTAATCACACTGTATCTCACAAGAAGTCTAAACACAGTGATGAAATACTGTATGCTTTCCTTAAAGCATTCTGACGACAAATGCTTCTCTGGAGAGCAGCTTTGTGAGCTCTTACCTTTAATTAATGAAATTATTTGTTGAGGTTTTGTGGGTGTGTTGCCATTTTATGCACTTTCCAAAATTCTTCTCAGATCAGGATTGAGTTTCACAAATTGGCAGACTAACTAGATTATGGGTTTACTGGGCAGTAAAGAATGAGGGAAGAGTAACTGGGTTTTTGTCTGTTTTGTTTTGGATACAACCCTCTTTATATGTAAACTATGTTTTGAACTGTGCAAAATAAACATAGCTCTCCTGTTGATCTGAACATCTAAAGGTTAAATAATAGTAGTTTGGAGAAAACCTGAAGATGATGTTAACTTAGACTGTGTCTTTGTGTGTCTGTTACCAAATAACAGAGCCCAAGTGCTCAAGGGAAATGGGAGTGCTAAATTAAGATTAATTAATGTATATACATTTTTTAAAATTTGAGTTCTGTGGGAGCAAAGTAGTTGTTTTACATATAGACACTTTCAGAGACCAGAATGAGATATACCTGGAAGACAAAAAAATGGATGTGTAATAAGTAGTTCTACCCCCTAAAATTATTAAAGATGCTGATAATACTTTCCATGCTTTTTCTATTATTTTTATTCTCATACAAATGTAGCACCAGTCTATTTGCTAAATTGTTATGCATCTCCTCTTGTTGCCTTAATCCACAATTAAATAGCCTGTTTATAGTAACTTCTTGCCACAAAGGGAAGAAATTGCATTTGCTGCTGAAGAAGACATTAGATTAAGAGGTATTATTGTTCCCTTTAGTTCTATGTAAGCTGGAGAGTTTGAGTAAGTAGGATATGATGCTGAAATAATATTTTTTTTTTCATGTTGGCTCTTAGAATTTGGCACTAATTCTCAGTATTTAAACTCCCGTCAGTGGTACACACAGAACATCACTGGTTTTGATGTGGGTCACTTTGTTAGGAGATATGGTTGAGATCATTATATTGATCAGAATTATCCATAAATGGATATCTTAATCAGTAAACTTTTAGTGAGAAGACTAGAAACATTCATTGCCATGTGTCCGTGGAATTATTTGTTGCTCTTGATGTTTTTTGAACACTGTTGACTCTAAAATGCTGGTTAAAAGTATAGTTAGAAGTTTCCTTTTTCTTGTATTGGGGAAGCTTGTGCAATTTTTGGCATAAATAGTTTTTCAGTTTAGTTCTTATATCATGTCCATCACACAGCAACTAATAAAAATGGCTTGCTTTAAGCAAAATCTATGGGGTTCCTGGGACTCCTCGTTTCCTGCATCATGACTGTTATTTAAGTGGTAACTGGGTCCACAGCTACTTCATCTTATGCTGTATTTCAGTATCAAGTGACTAAGTAAAAATAGCAATGAGCTCTGAAGACCTGTTCAGTTCCGTTGTTTGGGTTGAGTTTTCTTGTTTTAATGGTTTCCCATTGCAAGAGTTCTGTATTTGGACTTCTTGCAACATCTTTTTTTCTCATAAAAGTGCTTAGAAGATGGAAGTATTTGCTTAAAGAATAAACAGTTGGATTCAATACAAAGGTTGTTATTTTTTTTTCCTCCTTCTGAGAAGTGAAAGCAGAGCAGTATATTGTTTCCATCAGGCACAAAGTGGCTGTTATAGTATATTTTGCATTAATTCATGGAGGGACACTTGCCTAAATCACTTTCTGTCTCTTGTGAAAGTCTTTGATCCCAGTGACAGTTTGACTGCATTAGTGAGAGTGTATTGGTTAATCCTTTGCTTAACTTGTTCTTTTTGGCACAGCCAGGGGCCTTTCCAAAGATAATCTGTCAGCATAGGCTAAATCCTAATCAAACAGGGCAAAAGAGGAGCTGGGAGTTGTGTTGTAGGCTGAGGAAGTCCTTTTGGGTCTAGAAATTTTTTTATATGGTACTTTTTAATGTACTCTTAAAATGTAAGTTTTATATAAAGCCTAATCATGAGGGCTTGTGTTTTCTTTGAACACATTGGTTAAAGAGTGCATTTCAAAGGCTATAAATGCAGTACATCTGATTTGCTATCAGCAGCTGGTTATGGTAGGTGTCTGGATCTGTTCAATCCCCACAGTCATTTAGTACTGAGCAATACATCTGGATTTCTAGTTTCATAAGGTAAAAAATTGATGATGACAGAAATCTTACTCATTGAAAAAGGTGGTATCTGAAAAATCTGGTCACGTGTGGATGCCTAAGATTCTAAGCCAAAACCCTTCTTTTTCTCTGGGCAAGTGAAAGAAAAAGGAAACTACCATCCAAATTGGGAGAGTTCTAGGTTGCTTCTAACCTGACTAATGAATTACCACTGAGAAGGCCTACATGAGGCATAAAAGTTACAATCAGTGTCCTTGGCTGCCCAGCATAAAATCAACTGGTGTACATTGATCTACTTCTGCAAAATAAATTGGAATTACAGAAGATCAGGAGAGGTCTTCTTTTCTTTCTCCAAAGTAAAATATATCTTGATATTATTCATTATTAGTAGAGGTAATGTCAAAGCTGTTCTTTCAGAATTGAAGTGTTTCAGTTTCTTTGCAGAATAGTGCTTAAAAAGTGCTTATTAATGTAGAAGTGGAGGGAAACCTGAGAGAGATTTTTTTCCCTTGTCAGTTCAGCAATCAACTGTAATAAGAGCTGATGTAAAATTTTCATACACTTTAAGGCATTCTTTAATGTCTTTATGCTACTTGAAACACTTTCCATTTTCATTTCACATAACAGGCATATTGGGATATTCTTTATGCAGATAAAACAAGCTTAAATAAAGTTGTTAAAAATGCCTGCAAGTAAATTGCTTGTGTATTCCTTTTACTCTTTTTCCTGCCCTTACACTTAACATGATTAAACTGAATGTTGTAATATAGTTCATGCTAAATGGTTCTGTGATTCATATCAGCCTTATTACTGTCAGCTCAGCCAAAACAATTTCACTTTTGCTTGTGCCACTCAACTATGTAGTGGTATTATGGCAAACATGGGATATCTGGATTGAGATGCAAATATGTTTAATCTTTCTCAATAACATTTTTCCCCTTTTTATGAAAAACATAGCCTGTTTTTCAGTTGGTTTTTCATTTAGATTTGGTGGAGGCCTTAGGATTGTGACAAAATATTCCATTGATGGTCGATAAAAAAAGTGTGTAAGCTTGCATGTTACTTTGTCCTAAATAATGGACTAAAAGAGATTTTGGTAGGGAAAAACATACCCAAACCCCCCAGCCTTGCTATATGCTTTGCTTTTTGACTTATTAACAGATTATGCTGATTGTCTAAACTAATAGAGAGGGGAAACTGATGGAAGTCTTCTCTGCCTGAGATGAGGATACTGGAAGGCTTTGCCGATGAAAGGGCAGGTGGAATTTTGTGATCCACAGGGGATTTGATGCAGCCTCTGCTGTCATAGTCTTTGTATGCTGATCTGGTTGGGAATAAGCTGTAAAGGTGCTTACAAGCTATTTAGGACACCCATGTTTCTGAGAGCCTTTCCCATGGATCGTATTGTGGAGAAGGTTTTAGAAGGGTATTGATTTTTTTAAATTTTTTTTTTAGCTGGTATCAGAGCCAGTAGCATGAATGGCACCTGGATCTGTATCATCTACATAGATGATGTCTCACACCTCAGTTAGAGCTGGGTTGATTTCATGGTTCCTAGGGTGGCAGTTTTGAAGCATGTTGATCTCTCAAACATAGAAATATCTTTTTTAGTGTCTGTTGTGTAGTGCAAGGAAAAATTTGGATCATAGAAGTGGAATTATGTGGCCAGAAGACAGATGAGTTTTTGTTAGTGCGTTGGGCATAGCTACTAGAGCTACCTTTGAATCTCAACCAGCTGGGAAATTGGATATCTCACCTTCTTTTGTTCAAACCCCATCTCAAATCTGTTTTGTGGCTTTTTGTTGCTGTGTATTTATCTGAAGGGTAGTATATGGATTTTGGTAAGAACATGGAGTTCTTATCTGTTGTGAGTAGAACAAATCACTGACTGGTCTGTTTCTTTGAATCTTTGGTCTGGGCTGCTTTTTTGCCTTTTCTACTCCAAATTATTTTCCTTGTGTAGAGAGCAAATTTCAGTCTCAGAGCATTAACTTTTTACTTTCTAAAACTTAGAGAGGCTGGATGGAGCCACAAGGTCTTTGGGTGGTTCTATTTGGATAGCTTCATGGAATTTAAAGAATTATTCTCTACAGTTCTAGTGAAAAGCTGTTACTGGGTGGACACAGAAGGAGATATTTTGAGTTTTTTATTCTAATTCTAATATTGCGTGCTGATCCAGGCCTGATTTTCTAAAATGATGTTACATACCTAAATTTTAGGCTGATTTTGAAAACTGGTATATAAGTATTGCTAGTAAGACAGGGATATGTTTGACAGGTTGTTTTTCTATCCTTTGGCAGGCTATCTTGATTCTTCCTCCCACTTATTTTGTCTGCATTTTTTTTTGTTTTCCTTGCCTTTTTTTGTTGCGATTTACTGTTTATCTTTGTTTATCTTCCTTTCCATTTATTGGAAATACTAGCCTCATTAATATGAATTTCATATATCAACCTACTCCTCAGGTTTGCTAAATAATGAGATTTTTAAAAAATACACCAATTTGAGAGAAGTTTTGAATGATCATGGGTGTCTGTCTCTGAAATTTTTGTCAGCACATAGTGAGAAAAGTGTTTTTGGGATACACAAACTCTTGAGTTAGGTTCACAGTGTGTATTGTCTAATAAATTATGCCTGCTGTTTGAAGTGGTAGGAATAAAAATGCACTCTTCAGTTAGAACAGTGAGTGGCAGTTTTCTGCCTGGGCATAGGATTCCTCTTGGGGCTTTTCATATGGTGGCAATTATTTCCCTGGCTGCGTTAGCATGACTGTACAGTAAACCAAGTAATAAATTAGGAAGGTGGAGTAGAAGACATAGAGCCTCAGCCTAGGTGAACTGTTTTGAACTATGCAGTCATACCTGTGATGCTGTAGAGGAAGGTAAATAATTGTTTCTAGAACATGGTGCTAGTCAGGGTAGTGCATGGTGGCTGCTATCCTTGCAGGTGAAAGAATGAGCACGTTGGGGGAGTGTGAGGCAGGATCCTGATTGACTGCAGCAGCAGCAGCAGGCGATTAATGGGCAACAAGGCTCTGACAGGAACTGCTGACAAGGCGATAATGAGATTAGCACCTTCTGATTCTTTTATTAACAAGTAGCCAGAGAATCATTTGGGCATGTCAGTAGATAATGATGGAAATTAAGGGACACTCTGGAACCTTGGGGTAGCAGATCATACACCTAGTGCTCTGAAGGGTAACTTGCAGTTTAACTGAGTCAGCTCTAATTGCAAATTGTACTAGTTACAGAGTATGATGGTATTAGTTAAACATAAAAATAATGGATTTATTACTGCATTTCTTTAAGTATGTTAGTTATTCAGACATGTTGCAATGCAACAGTTCATTTTATACATGGAACACTTGCTCACTTTGAAAAAGTATGGTCACCAGTAGTTGTACCATATGAAAAATGTCTTTTTTTTAATGGAGCTTTCATGGAGTTACAACAGATGACTTGGAGTTAGTGTTTCCTTATTGCAATGCTTGTCTTGGTGTTGATATGTAAAAACAATGGTTTTTGGGGTAAGAGAGGGGGAAATTATTAAGACTGGTAGGAGGCATTTGAGAGTTACAAAGAGGAGTGGGAATAAGAAAAATGGAGAAAGTTATAGATAATTTCAATATGTGAATACTTGAGAGGACAAGAGAATGACAAGAAGTACAAGACTGTAAGAGTAAGCCGGTGTGAAAGAGAATGAACACAAACATATTGAAGATTTTATTTTGGGTCTGGGAGGTAGTACATTTGTTTCTGGTAAAAACCTGTATTTACACCTGTAAAAGGAAATGGGTCTGTAAGTGTGATTGTGGTGGAAGAATATGAGCAAGAAGATAAAGGCCTAAGGAAAGTAAAAATTTAAAAATAAGAGGAAAAGAATAAACAAGAATATTATGAGTTAGGCTGTGTGTAGGAGATGGTTTGGCATTTTTCTTATTTTACTCTTCTTCCAGATAATATCACTGCATAGAGGTTAATTTTCTTGATGGGTGGGAGAAGGAAATGAATTGATATTTTAAAATATTAATAGCTACAAAGGTATTTTATGAAAGCATTAAATTGACTGTTTCATCAACGTTAATTCCATTTGACATGGAAATCTGATAAGAATGTTGCCATGATTTTGCATTTGGCCAAGTTAAAACAGCTGAATATTTATCATCCTACTCTAAATTGGCTTGGAGGCTCTTTCCTAGGGGCTTACATTGGTGCAGTTGCTCAGGTTGTGTGAACGTGAAAGGAAGCACAGATGTGCTGATTGGCTTGATTTAACCCTCCTTTAGATCTAATTAATTTCAAGATATACCTGATACAAATGCTTACTTTTTATGTCTAATTACAGTCAGGATGACTGTTCTCCACAGTAAACAATTCATTAGTGTTTAGGTTCAGGTCACCTAAGTACTCATGAAAAAGCTTCTCAAAGTTGTGTGGAATCAAAGGAGGCTTTGTAAGTTTGGAACTTCCCACCCTGAGGATATCCTAAGTGCTCCACGTGTTGGCTCCCAGAACTTGGCTGCCATCACTTTCTTCTTTTTTGAAGACAACATGGGCTTTAATTGTGTTCATGTGCTTGTTAAAGGTCAGTGATGCATGCCACTGTCATCCTCTTAAAATTCTCTTTTGTGTGTGGCTTTGAGAGTCTCAGAGTACTCTCCTCCAACTTAAAATAGTCTTGAAATCTCCATTATTTGGATGTTCTGTTTTCTTGAGCAGCTGATAGCTCAGTGTTAGAAGGAAATCAGCAGTGCCAACACAGCAGAGAGAAGGCTGTCTGCTTACCTTTATATTAATATATCTCTAATCATTAAGAAAATGGAAAGAAGAAAAAAGGGAGCAATTCTGAAGTCAAGAATAATGGCTTGCTTTACAGCAGTGTTTTCTTGACATGGCAGAGCTTGCTCATTTGTGTCTCAGACTTTCCCGGTATTCAACCAAGTAAAAGGGTTGTCAATCTGTTTTAAGCGAAGAAAATTGAACTGGGTTTTTCAGGAGTATTGGTCGGCTTAGTTATGCCAAGCTGTTTCTTTGGGTGGTAATAATAGATTTGTGCTTCAGCAGTATCTCTGACACAGTTGACTAGTTTTTAAGTTTACTTTTTTTCTTCCCCCCCCCTTTCTGTGAGAAGCAAGTTGCCACCTGTATCTGGAATGAAAAAATGTGATCCAGTTGTTCCTTTTAAAAAAAGTTTTTTAAAGAGAAGGTATCTAATTTGGTTTGGTTGAATTATATTTCACTCCTGTCTCTCTTTGCTAATTTCTCTGTTAGAGGCACATTAGAGTAGTTTGGAATATTTTATCACTAACAATATATTAACAGGGAAAATGATAAACCTGAGGCACTGGTTCTCATAATTCCTTTTTAGTTCACTTATTTTTTTAGCCAGTTTTTACAAACCAAATGTTAATGCATATGCTTGATTGCTAACCACCTCTGGGCATCAAACCTGTTTTTTCTTGAGTGCAATAAGTGATTATCCAACTCATGCTGCTCAGAAAAAGAGGTTTTGTTTTAATAAGCAGTTTGCAGTTTGGCACACAATGCTGAGGAAAGCAACATTATCTCCAGCAGTAAACTCTGCAGTCATTGCAAAGCTTGACAAGAAAATGATTGAGTCTGTTTGTTATACCTTTGTGGTGCTGCCACTGCTGCTGATGGAAATGTTGCTGTTTATTCAGCAATGCAATAACACTTTCTGTAATTTATGGATGCACATTCCCCAGATTACTAAAGGTAATATTGTTGACTAAAGGAAAGTATACGAATGGATAGTTTCAGTTGTTCCTGTCCTTATAAAAGTGATTGACTGTTCACTTTGCACTGGGAAGAATTTGCACAGGCTCTTTCCCTCTTAACAATTACAGATTTTCGTTCCACTGACAGTTACAAATAACACAGAGGGTTCTAAGTGGCAAAAATGTACTGACTTCCACACGTTCAAGGGACAAATCCTAGAAATTCTGGAACTTGCCTCTCACAGGTGGTATGCTATTTTTTAGTCATTTTCTGTCAATAACAAGTTTGATCCCTGTATGCAAGAAAATTAACACCTTTGTTGTATTTCTGCACGTAGGAAGGATCAAGAGGTTGAGGACAGTGTGTGTCTATCTGTCTCTGTACTCCTCTCTACCCCAGTGTGTTTTTGGAGAAATAATATTTATTAACTTGGGGCCCTATTGTGGCTGTGTATGTTAAGCAAGGCTTGTACATGCTGTGGTATTGGCATAGGGAAAAAAAATCAATGTGGTAGAAGTTATGGTTACCAAATGTGGGGAAGAGGCAACTCCAATAAGGCTAAAATTTAAGCCTTTGCTTTTCCAACATAAAAAATTTGCTTTCTGTTTTTAGCAGACAAGTTCTTTGTTTTGTCCCTCAGTGATGGCTCAGGTGTTGAAGTGCTTCAGCTGCTTTAGAGCTCCTCTTCCAGGGCTTGTAATTTTGAGATGTTTTTTCTAAACCCATTTACTACTTGTGTTATGTCATATTTGACTATAGAGGTGGTGTTCATCTGTGTTTGGAAATGTTAGGATTAAAGGAAGATTTGGTGAAACAGATTAAAAAAATATTCCCAAGATGGAAAAAGGAGGAGATGCATCCTTTGTATCCCAGCTGAGGTGGTTGAACCAGAATACTCACTGTCCATAACATCTAGTTAGCTGTTGGTTATCTTCAGGAGCTTAAGCCTTTTTCTCAAGGGTAATGGTGACTACAGGTGTTACTTTTATAACTTGTATTTTCCTCCTTCATAAGGCTATGTATTTTCATGAGCCAGTGAAAGTAGTTTTGAGACATGTGCTCTGTACCAGAAGTATTTTTCCTTGGGTGATGTTTTCAAGAAGCAATGTGCTTGACCTTTGTCACCTGTGTGATGGTACTTGTTTTGCAGATACCATCATCTCTGATAATTCTGTATTACATAGGTATAAGTTTCTATGCCTTAATGGAAAGTCTTCAGCAGTCTGCTTACACTTTTTCCTGTCATTTTGCACTATCAGGGCAGTCTACAGAAACAGGAGTTGCAACTTCACTGGAAACAACAGTGAAACTGGGTTGTTAGTTTGCTTGAGAAGTTGCCTGTTAGGAAAAAAAAATTGAATATTATTTTGTGATTCAAACACTTTCTAAGTGCTAGAAATTGCTCACACATTCTGTGTATTTCTTTTACTTGTAGAATAGTATTTGCTTTCCTTTTTTTCTCCTTCCTGCTCTTAAGCAAAAGTAAGGCAGCCCTTAAAAGTCCACAGGAATTGTAAGAGACTGTAGGGCTGTGCTGCTGTTTTTGGACTTTTTTTTTTGTTAAACATTTTGCATAAGAGTGTTCCTGCTTTCCTACTTTCTGCACTAAATCATTAGAGAAGGGAAATGAGGGACTTGTCAGCTAGGCTTGAATACAGAAAAACTTGAATTTTCAGTGTCTTAGGTCATGTATCAAACAGAGAGAGCACTTTAGGTACAAATGTGAAATAGCACTCAACCAGTGCTATTATTTACACTAGTCATCAGCTTGCTACATTTGCAAAGTGACTTGGACAGTTAAGTTTTCCCATACTAACTGAGTTAAAAGGAAATAAAGCCAGTTCTTTCAAGTCTCATTGGCTGAATTTATAGTTTATACAAATTATACATGTATTACTAATTGCTCTTATTATCCAACAGCTTAGTGGAAAGCTCTTACTTTTGAATCTTTATAAACTATCACTGCCAGCCACTTTTATTTTCAGCTAAAACACACAAATAACTTTTTCTGTCCCTAATCATGCATAATTTAGTGAACATTTTTTCCAGGCTTAAAGGCAGCTAATTTGATACCTCATGTAGCATGTCCTGTTGTACTCATAAAGTGATCTTGTGGGGAGTTCCTAGAATGATTTGAAATTGTATAATTTAAAACATCATATCACTTTCATCATCCTATGGAGTCTTCTTGCCAACTTCAAAAATCTTTTGGTATAAACTCCTTTCAGAAAGATCTTTTTGAAAATACTGTGTTCCCTTTAGATCCTTTTGTAAGGGTTAGCATTAAGTGCTGTGCCTTTCACTTGCATAATGCTGCTTATGGAAACACTGAACACTTAGCTAATGTCTGTGTGGATTTCCTCTGGAGCTGGACTGCAAAATGTAGCTTGAAAAGCCTTGCTGGTTTCTAAAATTGCAATTTTGCTTTTTTAACAACTCAGCGAGGGAAAAAAATAAAACAAAGCAACCTCCCAAAGTAAAACAAAAAACTCTTGGACTTCTATCAGCAAGAGTGGCATTGAGTAACAGCTCCAATGAAATGGATGCATAACAGCATTGCAATCTGGGATATTGTTTAAATACCGTAAAAAGCTTCGTTCATTTACTCTGTCTGAGCACTGTAGAGAAAAATGGTGTGGTAATCCTACCATAGCAGGTGGTACTACTTTCATATCAGTATAAAATGAAATTCTGTGGATAGCTTTTTTTTTTGTTATTCACTCTTTTTAATCTTTAAATAAGACGATTGGTAGCCTGTTGGCAAGAAAATGGGCCCTGAATTTTTATTCAAAGTTATACAAGGATGATAGTTGGAATTTTTGGCAGGAGGCAAGCCATTGCTTTTCAGAAAATGCTGTCAGGGGAAGCTTTTTCTGAGTTACCTGCTGGGTCCAAGCTCTTTTATGTTGTTGTTGTGACAGGTAGATTTATAAGGCTTGAAATTTGTACAAATCAGTTGTCATTCAGTGCAAGCTGTCAATGTGTCAAGCTGTCATGCCTGCTGTGAGGGGATGCCTGAGGGGGTGTACAAGGGGGCAACCATGGAGAAAGGAAATGAGTTCAAACAGACCTGAAATGGAGCTCACTTCTTTGGGTTTTCTGCCCCTGTAGAGCTGGCATTGATTTTTCTTGATGTTGAGCAACAGCAAACCTTAAATGACATGTTGTTAGCAATCTAAAGTTGCTGTTTATTGTCTTTTAAATGGCAGCAAATCATGCAGAAGAGAATATAGTGTGCGTTTCTGAGTTGTGCATGTTTAGCAGCATCCTGTTCGTGTCACTTTCCTGGCCTGGCTGGTTTCAGCTGGGAGAACTGCTGCTGCTGAACTGATGAACACAGCTTTATGAAGAGTTTTGCAGACATGATCAGAAAAGTAGTGCTGCAGTCTTCTTTTTAAGGACTGAAGATCCTTAGTGACCATGAAGTTCAAATGGGAGAATAGCAGGGGTGTTTATGTGGCAGAAAAATGGACATTTGATGTGCTTGCATTTATTAGAAGGTACAATATGTTAGGTTGGTTTATTGATCACATTCTCTGGTCCTTGGATTCAGTAAGAGGACGCCTCATAGGCAAGATCATTTGTTGAACTAGAGCCACCCTACCCCACCATATTAGCAGTGCTAATTTGATTGTATTGTCATCTTCCCATCATTTCTTGAGTAAACCAGAACAAAACCTGAGCTTCCTAATACCTGTGCAGCTCCTGCATCGTGTTTACATTTGATGAAGACTGCTCACTTGCTTTGACTGCAAGCTATGATGGCAAAGCCTTACACAGCACAGCTCGTGTCACTTTGCTCTTCAGGGTGGCAGTATCAGTATATGTTAACTCTGTCCTGGTGAATATCATTAAGAGCTGCATCCCTTGAATGATGGAGCATTTCCTGTGTGTGACCTGGCCCCTCTCCAGACTTTGTGCTCTCTCCACATCTGGACAGGCTGTATTTGCTTTAATTAGTCATAAGATTTTTGGCCCATTCAGTTGATTCTTCATCCATCAAGCAGTACTGGGAGGGGGGAAAAAAATACTGGCTAGGGATGAAAACTGGGAAGGTGACATTTGAGCAACAGTCAGCGTCTAGAGGTAAAAAAATTAATCAAAGATTTCCATATAGCCGTTACCAGCTGGCATTCATGGCCTCTGAGCCGTTGAGCTAAAAAGTCTACAGAGAGGCACATGGCGCAGCTGAGTTTGTCTTGTAAAAGCGCAGCTGTCCAAAACATGACAGCTACAGCATTAGCAGGGCCATTAAGAGGTGTAGAACATTTCCAGGGAAATGATTTGAAAAATGACAATGCTGGCTCCTGTGTGATATTAATTATACCCTGTGCTCATGGCAAATAAGCTAAAATAGTTGGCAAGAAAGACAAAATGAGGTGTCTTGTTTCTGATAGTCATTTTGATCGGTCATAGTACAAACTGGTATAGCTTTTTAAAGAAACAATGGCACTAATGGACAAGCAACATTTCCAGATGAGTTCTTTTTTAATTCCTCAAAATAAAAAGGCAAAGCTGCAGCCTGTAGGAAAAGGTAATGCACAAACCCTGAAAGCCAAAATAATGACGACACTCTTAACATCTAAGTTCTGGACCATATGTCAGGGAATACTTCCTGCACGGCTCCTAAAAGGCTTCTGGACAACAGCATAAGGCCCATAGTGTGAAACAGTCACATACCAACCCAGGAAAATTTGGCACTGCATGAATCAAATGTCTTGAGTTGTTTTATAGTGAAGAATGAAAGACGTTCTGATAGCATGTGAATAGTGTTGAAGTAAGACAAAAAACTACATTGTGTGGCTATAGACAGAACCAGGTATAAGCTGGATGTTATTTTAATGGTCCTCTGGGAAGCAATGTTCTATTTCTTCCTGATAAAATGTGTTTATATGCATACCCTGCCCATGTATTCGTGGATGCAAAAACTTAAGCAGTATATTTATGCTAATTAGTAGGGTCTTTGAAAATAATCATGAGTATTTCAGTATTTAGTATTTTGCATCTTAATTCCTTTGAAGGTATGTGTGTTTCTTGTAAAAGAAGCCATGACTGCCTTGATTTCACCTGGAAATAATTTCAAGGTTTTGGTTTTGTATTGGTAATGCTCTGTCTGCTGATGTCTGTTCTTGCTATTAGGCTCACACAGATGTCTAAGCATGATGCCAACTCATTGACCATCAAACAGCTGATGAGGTTGTGTGTTGCCTATAGAATCCATTCTGCCCCCTTTCCTGAAGGAGGACTGGAGTAGGATATTAGAGGGGAGTGTATCTGCTTAGAAGGACCAAAGCACTGTGGTCTGAAGTGCACACAGGCTGCGTTGGTCTTGCTCTTTTTGCTTTCTTGCAAAATATACTTCCCATCATATACTCATATATATTTTATTGTTGCTGTGGCATGATAAGTCAGTTGAGGGGAATGCTCTAATTAAAAAATGATTGTGTTTTCTTCTTTATTTCTTGGAATTTTTTGGTTTTCTGCTGGATCACTTTTCCTGAACAAGTTGAGCATACCTTTGACTAAACAGAAACTTTAACAGGTAAGCATTTCTGTAACTAGCTACATAAAGCTTGATGCTTTGCTTGGGTGCACAGGGGACAGCCAACTTGTCCTTGTCTGCATGTTGCTATAAAGTCAAGTTTTTTGACTTTGTGCTTGAAGTAGCTGGTGCTGTCTGTTGTTCATTCCAAAGAATGATGAACCCAATGGTCCTCTCTTAGTATGAAATACAGTATTCAGCTTGGCTATTCAGCTTTCATTGATGAAAGAGCCAAGGTGCTTGCATTTGCCAGCTCTACTATCTAGCTGATTTGGTAGGGAAAAAAAAATAAACCTTAAATCTTTACATTGCTGCATTTATGGTGGGAAACCTATTGGTGTTGTGTAGACTTGAAAGAGGGAGATACTTCTCAGCCACCTATCTAATATAATTGGTCTCAAATTGTAGTGCTTTCAGACTTTTTTGAACTGATAATGCTAAGTTTAAATTCTAACTCTGTACTAGGGATTAGAATAGAACTTTTCTGGGAAACAGTTCAGTGTGCTGCCACAGTGTACTTTTTCCTCTTCTGTGAGACTCACTGCTGCCAGTCAACATGCAAACTTTAGGTGGTCCACAGGTCTGATCCTGTTAAATTAATCTCATAAAGAGGTTCATAACAAATTACAGTTTGCAAATAGCCTGTCATAAATGAAAACACAAGTGTAATGATGATAAACTAAGCATAGTTGGTGATTCTAAATACTTTGTGTTGCAAGAGATTTCCCCCTGTGTAGCAAATTCTTTTGAATAATGTTGAATTTATGTAAATAAGTACTGCCTTTCTCCCCCAAGATAATGGAACTTGGAAACTTCAGATTTGCAGCAGGGCAGGGCTTTAACACCCTGTGGAGACAGAGACCCAGGATCATTCCTGAATTCGTTTTTTCTATGCCTATACATGAAAAGAACTCCAATTTGCTGGCTTGCCCCAGGAAAACTATTCAATAGGCTTTTCTCTAACACTGGTGAGCAGAGCTTTTTTCTTGGTCTGTGGATCAAATACATCACACTGCTCCCTGCACTGATCCTGTAGTTAAATTACCCTATATAAACAACTCTTTGTTATTCCTGCCTGTGAAAAATGTTGTGTTCTTTTGGTAAAGAAGAAAATAGACCTGGAAATAGAAGGTCACAAGCAGGTCAAAGTGTTTAGCTGAAAGGCTGGCAGAGTTTCAAGCAGTGAAGTTTTGAGATCTAAGATTGAGATTTAGTTGAGATGGAAGTTAAATTTTGTTCCTTTTTTCTTTTTTTTTCTTTTAAGTGTCTAATCACAAGATTAAGGGGGGAATCTACTAAGGTCAATATAGACTATGTGAAGAGATGCTTAAATGTTTTGGTTCTGCTATCTGTTAATCCTTTACTAAATGTGTCGATAGTGAGAAATAATACATACTGTTAAAGCACCAAGTGCAGAGAAAATGTCTTAAAATTACAGTGTGTAGCAAATTAGAGTCTACTTGCTATTTTCTTTTTCCCAAGCTGAGGCAGTCTGTTTTTCTTTACCTTGTTTACCTTGAAAACATGCTTTAGTGCCTGTGGTGTTTCTGTTAACCTCCTTGAACTCTTGTGATTTCATTCATGTGATTTGTTATTGAATGACCTTTCCAGGATTTTACAAAACATGACCTTTTCTTGTCAAACATTCAAAGGTTTGTAAAGAAAGGCTGTCATGGGGACAATACTTGTTTTGCTAATTATAAGGAATGTTTCCAAACATCCTTGAAAACGTAGATTCATATTTCTTCAGCCGTTGATAGTTCTTTGTTAAAGTTCTTTCAAAAGTATTTTTTGAGTAAACCACTAGTGTACAGTGGTTTAGGAATAAATGAAAATGAAGTATTACATGTCCCAATGGGCTTTAATTACAAACCTTGTCAAATGAGAGTAAATGTAATGAAGATACTACTACAGTTGTGAATCTTTACAGCTGTTTTCAGGTGACTTGGAATTGTTTGTCTTACTTTCCGAAATTTTATAATACTGGCTAGGGCATTCAGAGATCAGATTCCATACAGAGGGTTGGGGTTTTTTCCCCAGTGCTGTTTAATTAAGGTGATAAAAAGTCTTCTCTTTTTTTAAGAGAAATTAAGTGTCATAAGAGCACCTCCAAAAGTATTTCCATTTTAAGTGCAACTAAAAGAAAAGTAGTTGAGCAGCGGATACGAAATGCTTTATAACACATGGAAGAAATCTGCATTATTACAGAACTATGCCATACTAATAGATGAAATACAAAATGTGTTCTTAAAATAAAAGTACTGATTCTCCATTTTTTTTGAATGAGGGAAATGGGTAGACTTGAGGTGAGTATGAAAAGACTAAAAAATGCAAATATTTTGCTTTTATTTTGGAGTTTCTGGGGGTTTTATGATTGTTGCGTTGTTTTATTTTATTTTTGCAAGCATGACTTTGGTCAAATATAAGTTCACTAATGTATTGACCTCATATCAGAGTTTCTTAACCTAGCAGTGTCCAAAAATAAGGCTTTTATAAGTTTATATAAACAAGACTTCTATACCAGGTGGATCACCTGGAGGGGGAAAAATTAGGTAGAATCTTCTTGCAGCATTTACATCCTTGTACAAAAATATGAATTTGTTAGTGTTTTTGTATGTATGTGCAGCTCTTTGTTTTAACCCTGAAGGGAGTCATTGTAGGTGATAGCTGGTGACATTTCTTTTGAGGTTGAGTTGTCTGTTAATTCAGAGTCTAATTTTGTCTTAGAACTTAACTAAAGGTAGCATAGAAGCCCCTCCTTTTTGATGAACATGTTGGCTTTTTTCTTTCCAGCTCTTCCATCTTTCCCTTGCTGAGGAATGGCTTTGATTTTTTTTTATTTTCTTCCCTGTTGACATTGGGCACAGTGTTGCTCTGAATTACCAGTTTACAAAGTGAGGTGTGGTGTCAATGACATGTAATTAAGTCTGTTGTAGAGTCCTGACATTTACTGCTTATGTTATGCTGTCTAGTTTGGTTTGTGAAGAGCAGGAAATGGTCAGCAAATAATAAAGCAACAGGAAAACTGAAACATCAAGCCCCTCATAGATGAGCTAAAGAATTGCTGACTTGCCTTCAGCAGAGAGCTGTGGTAACATGTGCACCTCTACTCTTCAGTTTTATTGAAACTGCCATAAATAAGTCTCTCTGTTGGCATGTGTCCTCCATCTTCCCCACCCAAGATAATTCCTATCTAAGTATCTGAAAAGCTGAGGAAGATGTAACCAAGGGCAATGCTTATGTTTGCAAGCAGTCAGACAATTAGTTAGCAAATACATTCAAGGAAAATTGGTAATTCCATGATGAACAAGATTTATCTACTGATGCCTGGAATTCAGAATCCATGTTTTAAATCTATATAATTTGCACTCAGGTCATTCTGTGGTCTTAATTTAAAACACAAAGATTTCAAGAATATCTGATGTATGAGCAAGTTCTTTGTGTAAAGAAGTTAACTCTCACTTGTTATTTGTCTAGTCCATGAAACTGTAGCTAATCTTTTGAAATACTGTCACACTGCAGCCTCCGCCCCCAGCAGTTGCATCTTCTCAGCTTGTTGTGCTTAAAGGGCTGCTCTGCAGTTTTCTGATATTTTATGTTGAACCCAGTTCCTACTTCCCTTAAATGAATGCTAGACCATGTTTTTGTGTGCTCTGATTCAGCACAGTATGGTATTTAGTCTACCTCATTTGTGAGGAAGAAGACTTTGTGTGTCTTGGCTGTCTACATACTGATTTGGCTCTCTACCTACTGATTTATCTGCCTGTGTTTTGCCTGGCTCCTGTTTAAGGTAGCCCATCCAAAGCAGACCTGTGGCTCTTTTGCCTTGCACTCTATTTTTCCAGAAATAGAGCTCTTTCCATGTCGTGGAGAACAGAAGCTCTCTGCTCTTCCATGGTACAGTGATGCATCTATGGAAGCTCAGAGAAGATATATTTTTATTGTATATAGGGCAAGAATTCTTGTTGTGAGGATCGCAGCCAGCTGTGAATTGTGTTCCTGTTCCTTGGCCTTCTGTCTGTCCTGCTGCCAGTCCAGCTGCAGGGTGGCCAGTGGCTGTAGCTGGGCTGGTGCTGCAGGTCAGCAGCAGAAGGCTCTGGCTGGGCCTCCCTGGCCTGCAGGCCACTGGGATGAGGAAGGGCAGTGGTGGTGAAGGCTGCCATTAGCTTTTAAGATTAAGTATGGCCAACCTTTGTTCTGGCTAGCTGCCTTTTCCTTTTGTAATTGAGATTCTGTTAGACTTAGAAGGGAACTGATAATGACAAAAGGAACTATATTTTAGTTCCTTCAGTTCATTATATTTTAGTTTGTATAACATCCAAGGTCTTAGTCTGCCACAGAACCAACACCATCTGGAAAATATATTTGCTGGATAACCCTCTGTTTATTCAAAGGCTTAAAATCAAAGGAAAGTCTCCATCAAATAATTATCTTCTGTTTGATTCTGTGCTGTCTTTGACCATTTAATATAAATAGATACATGAGAGAAATTGAGACTAGTCATAAAATTCTAGAAATATTTAAATTTATATTTTCAAGGGTGTTTCCACAGTGTTTTTTGAAGTCTTTAGAAGGCTTGGGATAGAAGTGCTTTTTCACCTTTTTTACAAGACTGTTCTTGCGTGTCAGGCAATTGGCTTTAAAAAACAGAAGAAATATTGAAAATTAGAAAAGTTTATCATCCTGTACAGTATGTACCTCTTAAGACTTATCCACTACAGTCTTTGATATTTCGTAAATCAGCAAAGGATGACAGTGGGTGAGCAAGGTTGTCCAATAGGTTCTCAAACGTGTGAAGGTGTTTATGATGGGTAGTTAGATTTCAACTCTATTGTACATTAGCTCTTTATGAAAGAGTGTGCCACTCTGTGTGCCATAGAGCTTAATAAGTTTATGTAGTCAAAATCTAAGTAATTAAAATTTGTATAAGCATTAAAGCATTACTCAATGTGTATTTTGATTGTGATTTTAAATGTGACTGTAAGATAGCTTGAATACAGTGCTATAACAACTAGTTTGATTTATGTAAGCTCTAAGGCCAGGTGTTTGTATGAGAAATGCATTTGGACTTACATTTGTTCGTTGCAGAATCAAAATATGAGAGGGCATGAATTTAAATGGCTAGTGATTAAAAGAATGATGCTTAAAGTATCAAGAAAACACGAACTGTCAAAACCTCAAAATTTGGATGAAGACAATCTCTTACCATTCTCTTCCTGTTTTTCAAAACCCTTTTTGTTGTTTTCCATGTTTTAAATGATGCAGAAATAACCACAGGCTGGTTATGGTAGCAGATACTTCTGTGTAATAGGAATTAGTTTGTCCAATCTATCCCATCACATCTCTACTTTAAAGTCTTGATGCCGCTGTGTGGTTCCTTCTCTAGAGAAGGTCTCCGTTATAGATTTTGTGCTTTGGGCAGTGGATGTACCCCAAATACCAGAGCCAAAATCATAGTCTTTGTGGAGGCTGTGTACACTTCTTTTCATGACTGTGTATTTTTTTTATATAACTGAAATCATATATGTTATGGTATGTTGAGAATGAAGGGGAGAAAGAGTATTGCATGCTTTAAGTAAATATAAACAGTTAGGAAAAGTGTATTTTGTATTTATAGTTCAGCTGTGGGGAAACAACTGCTGAATGAGAAATGTGAAGAACTTTGTGCACTTACTGGCTAATGGATGTCAGGCAGTGTGGTGATTTGCCTGCTTTATGGTTATTGAAAAATAATATACAGTGATTATGCAGATTTGACACCCAAACAGTCTATGGGGAATAAGCATAAATGTATGTGGGGGGAGAAGGCTATAATTCAGTTTCAGCATAATTCTGATTCAAAGTGGAGCTGAAGCAAGATGTACTGTAACAGTGGAGGGGCTGCTTGCAGCCTTGGCATTGTGCTCTCTTCCACCTGGCTTTACAGAGCAGGCCCATAGATAAGCTCATAGGACTTACAGCATCCCTGATGGGTTACACAGCTGTTGCCATGAGCCTAGTTGCTCTGAAAGTGTGTATGCTGGAATTTTAAGGAAAAAGAAATTTAATCAACATCTGAAGTGCAGGCACTTAAATGAGTGGCATCCATTTCCAGGAGACTCTCCCCCTTCCATCCTTGACTGCAGGTGCTGTGAAGAAATAGATATGGACTGTTAGTGATGGAGTGGTATTGAGGAATTTCTGCCTAGATTTGGGCTCCTCTTTCTAGTGGATAGACACACAGTAAAAATGCAGTTCCTCCATCTGAAGAGTGTTCAGCGTAGACATGGGATTTTTCACTCTTAACTATAGAACTCCCATTGTCCTGGAGATCATTACAGTGCAGCTCATTGTGGAGTTTATTTTTGGAGGGGAGTAAAGAGCAAACTGTGGGGTGCTTTTAAAAAAAGAAGACAAAACATTTTAAGCATGGACTGTTGCAGCTGAGGGTTATTATCCTGGCATCGATTTACATCTAATAGTCTGGCATGCATTTTCACTCTTAATACTTTCAGGAAAAATCTAGAATATCAGCCACATGAAAATGATTGTTGGCTACGAAAGTCGGAGTCCATATCTTACTCCATAAAGCTGACTTATGAAAAGGCTATGACAGAAAGTTATTTAATTCACAGATAAATCTGTGCCTATGTCAGTGTGTGTGACTGGTGGGAGCAGTGTGCTGGATGGGATGAAGGACAGGGTCAGTTAGGGAACTGCCCTGAGAAGAAAGTCATGTGGAGACACCTGTTAGGCTCTTGCAGATGGGCAGCCTCTGGGTGAAGGTGACTGCTGGGTTTATTGAGGATGAAAGTCCTGGAATTGCAAGTTGTGCTGAAGAGCTGGGCAGTGACGATGAAAGGCATCCCAGTCTTCACTCTGAGCCTCCAAAACTTCACATTGGTGTGTGTTTACCAGCATTTTTCTGCTAATCAGAACAGTGGAGCTGAACCCTCTTTTGGGGGGGGCGAGGGGGGAAGGAAATAGAGAAGAGCTTGTGCAAGACTATGTAGGATGGATTATTTTAATACTGAGATTTTTCAAGTCCATTTTTCTTTATTCCCTCCCCTACTAAAAAGATTTACTCAAGTACTTTTTTCATAACAGTCGTCTGTGGTGGTGAAGTGAGAGAAGAACAAAAATGCCCAACCTGCAGTAAGCTGTTTTATATTATGGTTTCCATCAAGAATGCAGAGTTTGGCTGCTGCTCAGGTGTTAAATTGAGGAAAAAAAATGCATATGCAGTAATTTGGGCATTCTTTCATTAGAAAATTTTAAAATCGCAAGAAAGAAGGTGCTTGTTAATTCACAAAATGTTGCTTACTAATTAGAGCCTGTCATTTTGGCTGTTTTGCACATTGGTCATGAAGTACCCTGTCACTCTGGGGTCTTTGTAAAAGAGCCTGACCCAGCCTGGAGTTGGCTGGCTCTTCAGCACTGCAGTGGCTCTTTCCTCAGCCCTTGCACCATGGCATTCACCTCCTTACGTGAAAAGCCATATTTGAGCAATTCTAGTCAAAGGTTAAAAACCCATGAAGAAAGCCAGCCTTTTAACTGCTGAGCTCCTTAACCACCTTGTGCTCCATGCCCCCAAGGACTCCAGTCCAGTCTTTGCAGCTGGACATCTGCCAGGAACTCTTCATTGACACCATAGGTTTATAGTTATAATAAAAAGGACATGTGTGTACCAATAACATGTTATGTATCTGAGTCAAAGGTGGATGTTGAGGGCAGGATTTTCAGTAGTTTGCACTCTGGAAGCTACCAGTGAAGTATCTAGGTGAATAGAAGGCTTTTCAAGAATGCAGTTGACCTTTTGAGCTTTTGCTTCAGACTTACACAGTTGTTAGAGCTGTGTAATGATGAAATCGAAATAAATTGCATTGCTAATATATGCTTTTGCATAGCTTTAGGAAAAAACCCCACAGGACAGTGTCTGGATCCAAAACCTCACCATGTGTGTTGATGCAAATCTTGATATTCGTAGTAAATGATGCAGGGGGTGCACGAGTTAGTTGGTTTGTAAAAGGGGAGAGGCTGGGGCCTATATGTGTGAGGAGAGAGACAAGCAGTCTTGTCAGTCTTGATTAACTCTGAGTTGCTGATATTTTTCCTAGAGGATGAATAACAAAGATTTCATTTTGCCTTTGTGTTTATTACTGTGGCTATAAGCAGTTACCTTCTGCAGCTCTTAATTTTTGTTTGGGTGTCCTAAGTGCCTTGGATTGTGGGCATGAGACAAGTGACAATCAACGAGATAGAAAAGGAATTGCAACATGTTCTTTGAGCCTTAGGAAAAAAAAAAAAGAAAAACAGATACACAAAATAAATTTTAAGAGTTATGGGTTTTGAGTTAAAGCCCAAGTGTCAGCTTATTAATTTTGCTGAAATCTTTGATGGAGCAATAATCACTGCTTTTTGCCTCTATAAGCTGCCATTTTTTAGCTTCTTTTTTCGAAGATTACCCAAAGTGATTTTGGGGATCCACTCCTATATAGCTAAAGCTTATACTGCTGAAATTATTATTCTTATTTTTGAAAAATGATTATTCTTATTTTTGATAGGTTTTAATTTTTGTTTTGAACATAGACAATTAACGTGGTGTAATGGTTTGTGGATATGCAAGTTGTCACCAGTGTTGGTTTTGTTTTTTTTTTTTTTCCCTAAGTTTTGAAACATAAGAGCATCTTTTACATTAAAAAAAAAAGTCATTAAATGGAAACTGTTTATTTGGCTACAAGCCCTGAGTGTGCAGGAGACATGTTAGTAAGTCACTGACATATGGATGTGATCGCTGTTTCGTTGACCAGATTTGGTTTCTGCAGAGTGCGTGAGAAGGGAAGATAAATTTTGCCCTAGTAATACTGTAGTGACTCATAAATAAATGGTTACCCTTTGGTGCTTACAGTTTTCATTAAAGCGGCCTGAGCTTTGTTATTGACACCATAGGTTGCCTATTCAGGGAAATGCAGTAAAATTTATCAGTGTGCTTTCTACACCTAATAAATCATCCAAACAGGGAACCATATGGCAGATAAGACCTTGAAAATGTGGCTTCAGCATGTGAAGAGTCAAGTTGCTGAAATCTTGAATGATTACAGCTCGTGCATTTTCCCCTGGAATATCTTATAGTTATTTTACATGCCATTTTCTTGTTCATCCTATTGCCTTTTTGTCTCTCTCTCTCTCCCTCTTCCCCCTCTTCTTTTTCAGCAGTACTGTGATTTCAGAAAAAAGTGGAAAGCAGATAAGACATTTTTATAATGCCTTGCTGGTAGGAGGAAGAGGGGCAGGGAGGAGCAGAGACTGATGGGAAAGGATGATATATGTGGCGGCTGTGTCCCAACTCTCCTCTAGCCCATTGTCATTAATCATGGCTATTAGTTTTTTCAGAGCTGCCTTGTCTGCACAGTGCCTCAGAAAAGCCATTGTTTTTTCATGCCACAGTCCAGGGAAAGCAGCGGGGGGTGTGTGGGGGTATGGATGGGACCTTCTGTAGTACTCCTTTCTCCTGTCTGCCTGAATCCATATTTTTTCTCTTTGTTTCGTTCTTTTTATTTTCTTTTTCTTTTTTTTTCCTCTTTCTTTTTTTTCCTTTTTTTTTTATTCTTTCCTACCTCTTTCTTGAGGTGAAAAAACCCTCAGTTGGCTGTTTGTACCTGTGTGTAGGCACTTATCTGGTGACATAAACATAGGTCAGACAATTGTAATACATATTCACTGACTAGTTGCTTTGGTGTGCACTCTGCCATCCTAAGGTGATTTTTTTGAGAAAAGAGGGAGACTTATACTTGGACACCTTCTAATCAGAGGGCATTGGCAAGATGTGAATACCTATCTATGATACATTTTGAAAGAAGCATTTTAAAATCTCAGTGGTTTTTTCCCCCCTCAATTAGAAAGACAAAGACTTTTTTTGTCTAAAGTTGGTACAGTTCTGCAGCTGTTGTGTCCTTGACTGCTTCTTGGGTAGACAGAAATAAAAATCTTCCCTTAAAAGTGCCCTTCTAATAAAAACAAAAGCAAGTGAAGAAAAAACTCCAAACTTCCATAGTGGCAGAAAGATTAAAATGTAGTCAATCAAGCATCTGTCTAGAGTACACTTGGAAAACATAATAATGGAGTTTGTTGTTCTAAAAAACCTTCACAAATATGTACTGTGTACAATACATAAACAGTACGTCTGATAATAGCATTTACACATCCACAGATTGGCAGCCAAGGTTCAGCAAGGATTTGTATTTTGAAAAATCAGGCACGTTATTGTAAGGGCAAAGGAAAACTTGTGAAGGTACAAATTTTGGTTTCATTTCGTTACAGAGAAAAATAGCATATTGGAAAATTGTTAAATTTTGGCTTGTAGAACATTTACAATATGAACATGGGTGCATGATCGAATTACACTTCTGTAGATTAAAAGAAACAAAACATTAAAGCAAGTGGTCTTCCTGTTTAGTTTCTACTCTATAATAAAGCAGTAATGGCTTGAAAGTTAGAGATTTCACAAACAGTGGTGCCTGAAGAGCAAGTACTAATTCTTTAAAGAATTCAGTATTATAAATATGTATCTACTTGAATCAAGTGGCATGTTGATCCTTATGGTTATAAAGGTCCATGAGCTTTGATGTCTCTGGAATTAAGACACGTCATCAGAAAACTTATAAGAAAAAAATTGGTGTTTTTTCCATTGCTGTTTGAGAGACCTTGAGTGTCTGAAACTTTAAACCAAGCACTTCCAACCTTCAGGTGAAGATGAAGCTCCTGCTATAGGATGGCAAGGAAACCATTCTTGCAATCATAATGCATCTCTGATGCAAAACATTTTTCTTTTTGCAAAATTGTTTTAATTATCAACAAGATCCTTTGATTTTTAGGGCAAATGTGCTTTTGATAGACCTGCTCTGTAGCAAACTGGGCCACAGTTGTTTGTGAAACTTCTGCTATACATAAGTGATTTGATTCTCTTTTTTTTTTTTCCCCTCCTATTTTGCTGATATCACTGTGGTAATATATTTCTGCAAAAAGCTCAAATAACTTAGTTTTCTCAATCTGCATGTGAATACAGAAGGGGAAGTTGGGATCTTGAGTAGCTTTTCATGTAGTTTGAGCCTTGTAAAGCTGTTAATATTGTACACTAGGAATGTAGTCTCTAGGGAGATTGGTTTTAAAATGTGGTTTCTGTGGTTGCTTAGTTATGCTAACATGGGATGATTAAAATCCTCCTCAGGAAAAAAGTTTTTCTACTGTGCTTTAAGAAATCCTAACACTGGTGGTGTGGGCTGGTGGTTACCAAGCCCTTGAATTCATAAGAAATTTATGTAAATTATTTTTCTAGAGAAGTGAGAAGATGGACTACTTTACTTTAGTAGTTTTTAGTGGAAATTTTACTAAGTTGAGATTTCCACTGAAAATAATAGGCTATGGGTAGGATCACTCTGTGTGCCTTAACTGGAGCCATAAAATGGGCATAGAAAGGCATTCTCCATGGTAAGGTGGGCTCTGGTTTCTGATCTGTTTTCTGTGTTTTGTTTAGTTTTTAATTGTCTGTTAAACAAGTGCATGTTTTGGTTGAGATTTGTAGTCAGTATCAATATGGGATTTCGAGAAAAGATTTGGAATGCTACACGTGGTACTAAGGTGCACGTGTCAGTAGTCTGTCCATACCTGAAAGAGGTTTTGGGTGAGTGAGGTGGCCTGGTGGATCAAAATTTGCACTTGTGACATAAGAGTTTGTGTTTCTTTCCTGCAAATGTGGTGGAGAATGAGCAGGCAGTTGCAAACTTTCCAGTAAGCTGAGTATTTGTCTTCTGTATGAGTGTTCTGTATGAGTGATTTCCCCTCAGTTTTGTTGCATGCTCAACTATTACAGCTTGTCAAGATGAGATTTTAGCTTTTCTGTAGGCAACTGTGGGATGAAAATTGTTATAATATTCCTGGGAACACCTTCACTTACATGCCTCTAAAACACAGATCCACTGACTGTCTTGCAAGCATCTATAGTATAAATTGTTGTATCCCCTGTACTGCAGTGTTTGCCCCAAGACTTCATTCTTGAGGGCTAAATGCACTTTTAAATCTTCTGTTCTGTTACTTTTCCTGCCCAAGCCTTGCTTTTTTCATCCCTTTTATTTCTTTTCCTCCTGTTGTCTTCTCCAGACTCTTGTCTCTACCTTCCAATATCATGAGGAGATTAACTCCAGGAAAGACTAAGAGCATAGAGTACATACTGTTGTGTCTGAGGTAATCTTCTCATTTTCAACATCAGGAAGGAAAAATCCCTGAAACATGACTATTACCAGATTTGCTTCTATCCTTCTGAGTATCAGTGAGCATCTGTCATCTGGCATGAAAGATATATTCTTTTAAATTCCTGGGCTGTTTTATCAGGGATTTTTAGAGAGAAAACTGTGTTTATATGTCCTTAGTTCCTTATTTTGACACTGGCCCTCCACCTTCTTAGCACCTGGGCCACAGGTATGCTGTATGGTATGCTGAACAGGTGTATTCAGGAAGGACAATTTAAAATATATTTTGGATTATCTTGAAATATCAATAAAGATGGGTGTGGGGAAAAAAGAACCAAATATTTTTTTTCTCTTTAGAGACAAATTATACAAGGAAAGAAGTGTATATGCATGGCAGTGCAAGATACAGTAATCAAAATAATGGGAAAAAATAGCAAAATTTGTTTTAATGCATTTAATATATCACCTATTTTATTACATTGTAATCACTGAGTGACGAA
Source organism: Euphonia xanthogaster (assembly GCA_034509185.1). Lineage (NCBI taxonomy): Eukaryota > Metazoa > Chordata > Aves > Passeriformes > Fringillidae > Euphonia > Euphonia xanthogaster. Next base: position 12,369,437 of record JAYDZK010000271.1, on the reverse strand, counting down.
GTATGTTCTGTGAGAGGAAAAAAACCCAGTAGCAGTATTTCTGTGTAGTACTTGGAAAAAAATAAACCCAACCAAACATCGACCTTGCTTATGGATTATCATTCTATTGGCTTAATTAATTTTTTTCCAGAAATCTTTAGTGATGAACACTGAAATAGTAACAATAAACCAAAAAAATAAATCAAGAAAAAAATATAGGCCTGAAAAAGATTTTCCTTGACATATCCGAGAGCCTGGAAGCCTGAAACAGCATAAATAAGTAATGTTGTTCTGTGGTATGTATACACAGCATTGTGTGCAGCCTTTTCTACAATTTTTATTTTCTGCCTAGTCATATGTTTTTAGCTGTGATTGTGGCCTGTGCCAAATGGTTCACCTTGTCTTGTGTAATGAGTATAAACAACTGGTCACTGCACTGACCAATGAAGCTAATAAAGATGTATGGCACTGTGCTGGCTTAGGGAGTCACATACACAGTCTTAAACTACATGTGACATTTATACCAACGTAACATGGTTCCAAACTCTCTCACTCTTTGCTTACAAATTCTGAAGAAGAACAAACTATTTGACTGATGGTTTGCTAAATTTAATATGCTTAGCAAGTGAAATTATTGCCTACTCTAATGCTGTGTAATTATTAAGATACAGTGCTTTTAAAAATACCAAGTGAATAATATTGATTTAGTGAACTGCTATTTAGAAAAATGCCAGCAAAGGAGGAATATTTTATTTTAGCTGCCTTAGAGCTGTAATGGGTCTGTACTGAGATATGCATGTGGAAATAAATTATGCACAAGGTAAACTATTTCGTTATACAGTACCCATAATATTAATTAAGCTGTAATTTTACCAACAAAGCTTTAATTTAACAAATAAACAGGAATCATCTGTACTGTTCTTTGAAATATACAACTTTGGGGCTGTAATAAAACATTCAGGAATACCTGCAATTAATTTTAAAGCAAATAGTGGGACTAGCAACTTTAAAGGGTAATTGTAATTTATAATTTATTTATTTGACTTATACTGGATATAATTACACTTATAATGCATTATTATTTTCATTCAAATGTTAGATCGATCTAGTTTACATTTCAAGTGGGCAGATCAGGGTAATAATAGCATATATATTTTCTGCTTTTCACAACACCATGCAAAGTAATAGATACAGATGGATCATTGTCATCCAGAGCAGCTCCAAAGACACTTTAGCTTGCATTAAAATAGATGTGTGTATTTTCTCTTGATCAAGACATTTATGCAATGTTCACAAGTTCTGTGAATGCCACATTTGTACAGTAAATCTCCTATAGTATGGGTATGACTGGGTGGTATTTGTGTTGGAGTATCACGTCTGACAATTTTGCTGAAAATGCTAGAAGTGGCTGATTGTGGCGGTCCTGTTTGCCATTTTTTTTTAAAGAAAATTTTCAAGACCATTAAACTTTTCAAATTCTATTTAGTATTTTTATTTGTATTTCTGTGTGGAGAAATAGAACTGAGAGAAACACTGGTGCCGAAAAAAGGAAGCAATTATATGGGCCTGTTTTGTTTGTGGCTAAGAGAATGCTGAAGTGGCAGATTTGCAAATTTGTAAGCGAGGAAAGCTTAGTGTTCATCTTTATCAGCCAAAGTGGTTTCTTGTTAGCTGAGCAGCAAGCTAGAAAGCGACCGATTTTGACAACATAATTTACATCTTTGTATAAAACTATTGCTGGCAGCCGAACTAATTTGCGCTGGATTAGGTTGTTTGTCTCTGCTGCTGACTAACCATGCAATCTATCAGGGACCGTTTTCAAATATCACTTTTCAACTGTGCCCTTGAGAGGAGGAATTGATCGGGAATATACAGAGTAAAATTACTCCAATAACTTTATAGAAAAAACAATTACTGAATCATACAGATGTGAATAATTCTGAAGAGCTGAAATGAATGTAACGAATTTAGCTCTGTGCCGACCTTAAGCATGATACACCTGATGTATTAACATGAACCAGTCTTTTGTTTGCTGTTTTCCTTGTTAGTTTGAACACTAAGGAAGGTTTGTGGTGCACGTATAGACACTGAACTGTACTCACCTTCTGAAATATGGTCCGAGTTGTGTTTGTGAGGTGATCTTTGCTTTCAGCCACACTTTGCAGTTCCTTCCCACAGAACTCAGGAACATTCTCTGTTGTCTAAGTGCAGAATAGCTCTGCCAACTTTTCCAGCAGAGTTGTTAGTTTGAGTTTGATGGCATATAATGAAAAGAAGTGCCACCAATACAAGTCCATGCATAATTTACCATGTATTCTGCATGCAGACATACCATCAATTTTATTAGAGGAAAAAATACTATGATTTTGGGTTTTTTATTATGAATGTGGCAGTGTTCTCTTCCTCACCTCTAAGATTATGGGCAATAGAACAGTGTAAGGGAGGAAAACCTGGTTTTGCAACTGATAACCAATCCTTAGTTGTTTATAAGATGCTCTAGATTAGCTAGCAAATAAAAAACCATTAAGCACCTATTATTTTAAAGCAGTGGGTACATTTTTCATCACATTTCTCTGATGAATTTTCACTTGTGCATCCTGCTGGAGGTAATTAATTGCTTTCAGCTCAGAGGAGTAATAATGCAATAAATTATGCTGGTATTTCTTGTCAGGGAAGAATCATATTGCTGCTTCCTTACTAAAGCAGGACTAATAATGTAGCTGGAGCCACAGATTCAGAAAGTACCTATACCATTAAAATTTATGTAAGGAATCAGAAGACTAACTACTCCCTAGAATTACATTAAAAATCTGATTCTTCTGTGTAAAAGTGGCCTCTTGTGATGACAGCCCAAGAAATGGGAGACTGATGCTGTGTCTTCATATATATTCCTTTTTTTTTTGACCTTGGGCTTGTTACTTAACCTGCCTATGCTTCAGTTCCCTAGCTGTGAAACAAGGATGATGGTACTGGCATTCGCATTGACCTTGAGGCTTTACTAAATTAACATTAAAGTTGCTTTATAGTGTAAGGAACAGGAATCCAGGTTCAATTTATTATTTCATGGTTATCGATGAGTACATCTGCTGACATTATTTCTTTGGATTGCAGCACTCTAAAGAGAATTATTTTAGGTAACATTGTCATATCGAAATAGTTACTCATAATGAACCATAAGTTAAATAATACTATTGTTTTGGGTTGTGTTTTAGTTGAGAAAGAATGTTTTAATGCCTAGGGAAAGGATGTACCAGGCGATAGGTAATGCAGAGCTGGTGTGCAGAGTGGCCAATGCTTAGTGGTAATAATACCTTGTTATCATTAAAGTAGCTTTTAGCCAGTGGTTTCCAGGTTGGCACCTGAACAGGTAATATGTAGCACTGAGTGATGTTGCAGAATCTCTCTGATGTCCAGGCTCTCCAGAAAGCAGTGTGGACATGAGAGATGATCATGCTTGGAAATAATTCCCATTCTGAAGTTGCAAACAACTGTAAGGGTTGGTAAGCTAAGCAGTCACAAGAAGTATTGAACTTGCATCATTGTAAATGTAACCTATAGTAATTAAAAAATCCCAACATCCCAAGCCTTGCAATATTTGTTTGTTGTTGGAAATCTTCCATATGATTTAACCAAAACTGTCATTCTGACTTTGCAGCCACTGTTGCAAATGCATATTTGGCTGACTAAGTGTTCTCTCTCTCACTCAAAGAGAGTAAATAATAAAAGGATTGCCTCACTGCATGCTTCTCTACCAGTGATGGAGGCTGTGTAATGGACATGTCACGCAAGGGACTGTAACATGGCCATGCTTGCCTTGCCATCCTTCATGTTCAGTAGGTGCAGGAAAAGGATCAGAAAGGGACAGGTACTGCCAGTCAATTCACAGATATTTGTTAACAGCAGATAAAAATGTGGGAACCCTTCTGTCAGAATCTGAAATGGAGTTTAATGTAGTAGGCACTGTGAAGCAGAAAACTTTTATTTCTCCTTTCACACTTCACCTCTCTACCTTCCTTCATCTAACCTTTCTTCACCATTCCAGCTCCCTGGGTTCTTATTGAAGGTACCCTGGTTGCCACCTCCACATCAGCTTAGTTTCTATTGCCTCCTGGCTCTCTCTTCATTGGTTTACAAAGAAATATTTTCTTGGTTTCTTTTTTTGATTAATCCTGTTCTCATTACTGGTTCCTTACTCAAGCTTTGTGAAAGGTCACTGCTTTGTGTGAGCAGGGGAAGCAGAATTTTGTCATTAGGGAAGAATGAACTTGGCAAGTTAATTGTGAATGTTCTTCAGATTTCAAGAGAGTATGGATGAGTCTTCATTGATTTCTTCTAAAGTCTTTGATTTGATGAGACTTTAACAAGGATAGGAAGCATTCTAAGCAATTGATATTTAGTGAAGTTTTAGAAAAAGCCCATGAATACTGAAGAAATCCCATATCTTTATTTAAAATTACTTGGGCAAATTTTAGGAGTTCAAAAGTAATGCGTTAAACTCTGACAGTTTTGCTGGCTGGTGGATGATCTCTCTTTCTGAGCTGTCCTTTCAGGCATTCTGCTCTCAGTTTTACAGACTCATCATCACAGCATGTAGCTGGGCATTGGAATATTTTAAAGTGTATTGATTCAGTTTTAGATAATAAAACAAAGTTGGATACTTTCCTATGTCATTCTAAATAGATTGCAGGTATCAGTTTTTAAATTGGAAGGCACTCTATGTGTGAAAACTTACAAGCAAACCTAGACCAGGGGTATTGAGAAGTTATTGCCATGTTTGGCCTCAGCTCTGGCAGTCCTTCACTGTCAGCCAAAGTGCACTTGATTTGTTCCAGTTTAGGGCCTTTTATTTGCCAGGAGTTTCAGATAAGCTGAATTATTATTCAAAGAATGGTAGTCTTATAATGAAACCTGAATGATAGGAAGAGATCTGGCATTTCATTATGTCTTTTGACCTAAGCAGGGTTTCAGCTTGACCTTCTGGTCTACAGAAGCTTTTGTACTAAAACTCTTTCACTTTTCTTGGATCTACTGTTGTGTGCAAAAGTGGGAGCTGGTTGAATAGGATGCTTAGGAGTTGAACTGCACAGTTCTGTGGTCCTTTGAGGTTTTTTTTGTTTGCCTTTTTTGAATTTTTTTTTGTTGTTTGTGGTGTTTTTTTTTGTGTGTGGGTTTTTTTTTTTCTGTTTGGTTGTTTTTGATTTGGTTTTCTTGGGTGGGACCAGGGGTATGAACAGAGTGGAACATTATTAATGAATCCCCCCAAACCTGTGGTGTTTCTTTCTATGTATGATTCCTGCACTATATGTACTCTGCTTTTTTTTCAATGCAAAATTAAATTTCTGTGTTTTCCACCAAGTTATTGCCTACTGGTTTTGACAATGGGAACTTGCAAGATTCAAGCCTTCAGAATTAAAAGCATAAGTTTTCATCTTGTGTGGAGAGTGCACCATTCCCTATGCCAGGATTCTGTGAGAAAGAAGTCTTGAATGAAGTGAGCCCAGAGAAAAACATTTCCCCCTTTTTCTGCCATGAAGGTGGGGGAAGGAAACAGTTGCAGGGAGATTCTTACAGTAGGTGCTGACAATCTACTGTTTTCTTTCACTTTTCTGTCTTTTGGACTGTTAAAGGAAATGAATGTTTCACTTTTAAATGAAACAGTTTTGGGGAAGATATTCCCCCTACTTGCCAACACTTTTTGCCTCTAGGCTGGAGCAGCACAACTTGACTCTTATTGCAGACCAGTTTTCAAATTCTTTGTTTAGAAATCCTTCCCCTGCCCTTTTTCATCCTTATCTTTGGCTCCCTAGCAATGGTTGCAGTTCAGAGCTCTTCTGCTTTGCCAGATCTACCTACTCCAGTTACTGAAAAAGTGTCTTTTAGATCCTTGGCTCTCAACCTAACAATTGTATTGCCAGCATCAGCCTTTCTGGTGACAAACTGTTCCCTCCTCTTGAGCTGCTACGTGGCACCAGACAGGTGATGGCAATAAAATATTTGTCACAGAAGTGCTGTCACCTGAGTGCCTGTTTTGGGATTGATGGCATTTTTAAAGGTAGATAAGACTTTGCTCAGCTGTTCCAGTTCTTTGTATGGTGCAAAGCTTTCCCCTTTTAATAATTTTTTACTTTTGAGATAATAATAACTATACTTTCAGAGTGGTGACAAGGTGTGAATTTTGAAAAAGTTGTTTGTTCCCATTCCATACCAGAGATAAAGCCAGCAAATATTTAAACCCCCAGCTTTTCTGAGGGCTTTTGCCTGTGTAGGAGTGCTTTTGGGAATGCCTTGTTAAGGTCTCATTTCAAATCATTTTGAAAACTCAGATAATCAGCAGGTAAAATACTCCCATTACATTGTGTAAAAATGGCCATTGCCTAGAGTGCTTTGTGTGCTCCAAGGAGCTCTGCTAGATTGCTTCCTCTTTTCTTCTGTCTGTAGTGCACCTTTCCACCTGATCAGGTAATCAGGCAGTTTGGTGTTTGATGGACTTCTCCTGATTCAGTATTGTTGAACAAGAGAGGGAAAAAATGTTGGTGAGCAATTATTTAGGCTTGTGAGTGCTCTCCAGACAGGCACTTTGGATATTTAATCCCTAAGGTACATGTTTTGAGATAGGGTGCAAAAAGTGATTCATCACAGCATGACCTATTCTGTTTTTACAGTACAGACAGCACTGAAAAAGAGAACTTTTTTTTTTCCAATTAGATTTGAAAGTCAGTAATCTGGCAAACTACAAAATTCTCTCATATATTGGCCAGAGTTGACTCTGTGAAGAGCATTAACTCACCTGTCTTCAATTCAGAGGTCTAAATTTTCTTTTGGCCGCTAGCAAGGCTTCTTGGTAATCATAGAGTGAGTCGGGAAAGATTGTAGAGATTAGGCTTCACTTTTACCTTTGTCTTTGACAGAATGTGTCTGCCCTCACTTTACTGATTGATGCCACACAATTTAGCAAACCTACTATTTTCACTTACCTTGATATTGAATTAGTTCATGTAGTGATAGCAATCTTGCAAGTTAGGTTTTTCTAATAATTTTCATAGAATTTTAACTTTTTGCCTGTATGTACTGTTTTTTCATTAGTGATTAATAGCTGTGAGCAAGGAGATCTTAGTTACCCTACTCTGTAAATAGTTGGTTACCTTTCTGATCCAACCTCTTAGCACCCAAAGAAGGTTACCTCATCCTCTAAGTCCTACTTTGAGTGGGCAAAAGATCCTTTTTGCTCAGCAAATAAATCTGTTCTGTGACTGCTTGTTTCAAGACTTATGCTGAGCTTTGTCCCTGAAGTATGGAGTGTACTGAATGGAGAAATCTTCCTGCAATGCCAAAGCTTTCATTTTGTGACCATGATAAATTTCGACACTGCTGTAAGTAAGAAGTCTGTCACTTCCCCTCCTGCAGTCTTTGTAAGTTCCATATTAAGCTTCAAGCCCAATGAAGTGTTGTGTAAAGCAGGCAGGGGTGCAGGCTCAACATCTGTGGGAATAATCTAAGTAAACCTCCCATAATTTTGAAAAACATGGTAGTTTGATGGATGTTCACAATGACTAGGCTAACCCCCCATTTTGTTAATGTCTTCTGCAGTGCAGACTGCATCCAGCTTGTGAGATCCCCAGCTGCTGGGAGCCCTGTTAAAGTCTCCTGTGGATAAAGGGAAGGACAACCCTTGGCACTGGCAGAACAGCGCCCGCACACAAAGCTCCTGTGCTTAATGCACAAGTCCAAAGATCAAAGATGCACGAGATCAAAAGACTCCTGGGTCTTAGGCCTTTTTTCTTTATCAGCCACCTCTGGTTGGCCTCTTGGTGAGGGCTTCTTAGAGGTGCTCTGTTTGCATGGTGCTGGAGGGGTGGCCTAGAACCTGATCTGAAGTGGGCAGTGTGGTTAGCCAAGGGCCAGCTGTTGCCAGCCAGCTCAGCCCCAACTCTGACCTCGCCGGAGACCCTTTCATCTGTCAGGCTGTCATCTCCAGGGGCATCAGCCAGGAGCCCTTCGCCAGGCTGCCGGCTGCTGAGCCTCTCCTAGCAACTGTATCAAATGTTATTCTGCCAAAGAAGGTTCTTTAATGATGTTGTTTATGTAGAGAAATAGTTAAAATTTCACATCTAAAAGATTAAATATTGTAATCGCATAATTGGAAAAAATGTTACATGATTTAACATAGCATTTTTCTATTTATGTAAGTGACAACTAATGGTTTCTTTTTTCTCCTAGCTTTAGGAGAGATTCTTCAACTTTGTAATTTTAAAACATTTTCTCCTACACATGTCATTGTTCTTTTTAATAGGATCTGCCAGAACAACTCTGAGCAAAAGCTCTGCATTTTCACATTATTATCTCATTGTCTATCCCTAGTGTTATAGCCTTACTGTGACTTCCTAACTAATCAGCTATTTCAACTTTCATTCCATAAGCTTTATGTCTGAGTGTAATTAAATGAGCATTAAGTCCTTTTTTTACTAGCAAAGCCTGAAAGTTCTGATATTACAGTAATAAGTGTGAAGTGAATTTTGAATGGCATTTATATCCTTTCATGGGCTCTAAATGTTTGATTTGCATAACTAGTTAAAATGATATCAGAGCAGCATATTGATTTAATTCCATCTCAGAAAACTGTTAATTAATAATGATAATAAATGTGTCAGTCCTTTATTATCTGCTTTGAATTGGTGATGATGTCTATATTAATACTACTTCAGTAATAGACCTCTGCTGGCTATTGTTGGCAAAGCTTTGACGGCTTGAATAACTAGCAATCAGAATTTATAAAATTTATTGCAGATCAGATTTTTAAAAAAGTCATTTTATCACATGTGATGTTATTAACACTTACTACTTAACATTTTTTAAAAATAAATCACTAAGAACAGAAACTGGCAAGGCTGTTGAAAAAAGAAGAGGTTTGAATTTCTTTAAATTTTTTTTGTCCTTGCAAGTTAGAGTGTAAAGAGTGAACACACTCCCTTCATGTGAAGGAGATAATGGAAAGAACTATGCACATTTCAGGTTCCTTAGTACTTTTACAGCAGTATGTTTAAAAAAATCCCTACATATGCTAGGCCTATTGTGTGGAAAAGAGATGCTTGGACAGTAGAGGTTTTGTTTTTATTGCTGTTGTTTTGTTCTATGTTTTTAATAATTTTATGATGTATTGCTTTGACTCCTTATTTCAGAGTGAAATTAGATTATCACCTATTCCTGGTTTTGCTATCACTGTTTAGTGTTAAAACAGAACTAGTTTAAGATCTTACTTTCCTTTTTTCCTTTTGGACACTGGCAAAAGAGTGCTTTGTCTCTGCTGTTTAAGACTGGATTTTGGTTCCTTTTTCAGCAAGGAACATTAACTGTCCTAATATTCGACACCACACTGCCTTATGAAACTGCATTGCAAGTGTCTAGAAAGGAAAGCACTCAGCTTTTGTCAGCAGACAATGTTCTGTACGCTCCCTTTTAGATGAGAAAATATTTAAGAAACTGACTTTGGAGGGACTGGATTTAGCTGGTGTGGACCCTTAATGTAGGTCTTGAATAAGTCCTTTAAAAATTATCTTCTCTCTTAATGTTGTTTACTTTCCCTGCAGCTGAATACCTGGGTTCTTGACTTGTTATATATGTGTTGCTTGTGCTAAAATCTAGAGCAGCAATTCAGCTGCTTATAAAACTTAATGTTAGCAGTACCCAATTGAAGACACGCCTGCCAATTTAATGCTCTGGTGGCAATTTTAATCAAAGAATTGAATTCTTAACTGTCTGAAATATTAGTTTTCTTACAATCCCTTGGAAAAATCAGGCCCTTAAAATTAATGGCAATTTCTTGGAGAGAAATACTGCTGATTAATAAGAGTAGCTCTAAGGACAGAAAAGAAGGGAGTGACAAAATACCATCATGCTCCTTGTTTTCTAATCCCAACTCTTCTCTAAGTTACCTCCATGCAGTATTGCATGGAGAGCAGTGAACTTGTCTTCTCTGCTGTGAACAAACACCATATAAAAATGGCCCCATAGCACCAAACATGAGCTTAAAAATTCTGTTAGGCAGGACTTAAAAGCACAGTAAAGAGAAACAAACCTGAATTTTACAAGTAACGTCAAATTTCTGAGGACTTCTCTTTGTACAACTGTGGTGATATCTGTGACAAGAAAACAATATTTTTTTTGTTTTCTTACGGTGATAGTTTATCATTACCAAAAATTCCTTATGAGGTAAGGATTTCTTTTTTGGCAGTGTTAAAATTTTGAATTTAGCCAGTGAAACTTTGTGTTTCTGGGAAAACATTACTACAAGTATGTTGCTTTCTGACAATTCTTGCTTGTCAGCTGAACTACATTTAGCCAAGTTTTGTTCTGGTTTTACCTAATGGTAGAATAAGGCTCTACTTCACTCTTGTGCTATGATCTTGAACTAGCATTGTGTGCATGGTGATGATTACTCAAATGAAAATACTGCCTCTCTCTTTAAAAGGATGGGAAAGCACAATTTGAATGGTGAGTGTTCTGAGTACCTACTAATAGGTGCATGCTTTAGAAAAGACCCACTTATCTCCTACACTGTTTCAAATATTGAGATCCAAATTTATCCCCATGTCTGTGTGGGCAGACAGTGAGTACATCTTGCTTGGAAGTCGTGTTCTCCCTCCTGAGAAGGTCTGATCTGTTCTTTGGAGCGCCAGGAAGGCAATACCCTGTGTCCAGCTTTGTCAGACCACACTCACTCACCCCCAACGCACTGCTGAGTCAAAGCTTCTTGCTCCCCAAACAATGGGAATTTGGTCCACTTCCACTAAGTGCTTTGGCCATCTGGCTTGCATGGAGTTGGTAATTTTAATTTATTTCCTTTTCTGAAAGCCTCCTTCAAAAGTTTGTTAGCCTTTGAAGCTGGGAGAGAGACAGTGTGGAAGTCTAAGAATAGAGGCAAAATGTTGTATTATGTTTCTTTTGTCAGTGGCTTGCCCTTTTATGTATTTTCTGAAGTTCCTGACAAGATGATGCATGTTGAGATGAATAACCATCAGTTACATTTAAAAATGACTTTTCTCTTCCTGTAGTGGTTTTCTAAATGACTGATCTTAAGCTATAATGAGGTACCCATATAGTAATTCTAACTAGTTTTTCAGAATTCATCTTTGCTATATTTGTTTGGGACAGTGTTAAGCACAGACCATTGCAGCACTGTGTTAACAAAACACAACATTATTGGTCCTTGAAACTTCATAAAGGGAAAAGAGGGGGGTTAACTGTCCCTGCTGGAGTTTATCCAGAACTTTGGGGTTAAAATCCTTACTGGTGATTTGTTTTGGTTTGGTTTTCTTCCAGGATTTCTTTGTTTTTGGTTTGTTTGTTGTTTTTTTTTTTTTTTTTAATGCAAATATTACACATTTTGTTGCTTGTAGCTACAAGCATCAAAAATCTTGATGTATTGAATGATGTTTGGGGGTTTTTTTTGTTGTTTGTGCTTTTATTTCCTCCACTAATGACTCCACTCTCACAGTGTTTGGTGAGGAGGCATAGGAAGACAATGCTGGTAAATGATTTTAACTTGCACTCTAAAAAAATAAAAGCTGTATAAAACACATTCATCCCTCTGCCCGATGTCCCCCTCCTACCCCCAAGTTGTCTTCTGCCCCATTCCCCCCCCATTTTGTGTGAATACTGAGATATATTTATGGTTTTCTCCACTGGCATAAATCAGATGTAGGTGACAATATATCCAAATAACCTCTTTGATGCATGGTTTTTGGTAATAATTATGTGCTGCTAATAATTAACAGGTGTGTGAAAAAATGAATTAGTAATGAGGAGAGAGTTTGTAAGCCGTCTGTTATCATCCCTTGACAAATGCAAGCAAGGCATAAGCTGAATACAAAGGCCCTTGATTATAGTTTAATGGTATTTGATAAGTTAACCCCTTTTGTCACATAATGATGCTGAGCTTTTATTGTGGGAAGTTTGCTGTCTTGTAGTGGCAACATGTTTTTCTTTAACCCAGCCTTTTTAACAAGAAAGTTGTCAATAAAAAATCCAGAGTATCTAGGACTTAAGATTTTGAACTCCTTTTTCAAGGTAACTTGAAATTTTTAAAATTTTATTCAGTATTTTTTCAGTGGTTATTGAAAATGAAGCTTTCATGGGCTCTTCCTCAAGTTATGGGAGCAGGTGGATCTATAAACTGTCCATACTCCCTGAATTTCAGTTCTTCAGGCAAGGAACACTTAAACCATCTGCAAGAGAGACTATTGTGCCAGGGAAGGTTTCACTAGTGGCAATTTTGGTCTCCTAAGCATGAAAAATATGCTTAATGATTTTCATGAAAAAAAGCGAGATTTTGTCTCTGGTGTGGCCTCCTAAAAAAAATGCTCAGAAAATGCTTGTTTTCAATAGCTGAGGTCTTGGTTTAACTGTATGCTTCAAACCAGTTGCTGTTTGTGAATAAAGGTAATAGGAAAATGATTTAAAACTTGTCTCTAAAAAGAAAAAGGGTGGTTTGTTTCTGCCCAGGTAATTTTGTCAGACCTTTATATTGTTATTGTTTATCTTGTATTTGGTATTTATTTTTATGATTGATTTATAATGATTTAGTCTACTTTTTTCCCCGAGTTCCTTTTCTTTCTGTTATATTCATTTTTCAGAAGGCCTCTTTGTCTTTAAGTGTGTAGTGTACATCTGTGATTGTACAAATGTAGCTGTTTGACTTCAGAACTTGAAATTAAGATACTGAGTGTATGAGAGAAGACTATCTGAAAAGATATTATAATGTGCTCATGACCATTGAATAGGTTGAAAAATGTAATATACTTTACCTAAAAAGAGATCTGGATCTGCAAAGCAGGATGGCTGCAGGCATGTCTGTTTAGTATTTGAAATGTGTTTGCTTTTGTGTTGAGAGACAATCAAAAAAAGCTACTGCTTTGTTGCTGCCATTCCCATATTGCCATCTTTGCTGGCAGTAATAGATTTGTAAAACACTGGGGATGGGATTTGTTAAGAGACGAAGAAAAGCTTGAAGGTTTTGGGACTTGCATATGTAGAGACAGCTAAAGTCTGCCAAAGCTGAATTTGGTACTATTGGTTTTGAGACATGGCTATTAGAGAGATGAATCCTTCTTCTGTGCAGGAGCTTTGTGTTGAGTCAATAGTATCTTTCAAGAAGACTCTGGAGAAAAAAGATCATGTATTAAAGAATTGCTCAAAAGAAAACTCAAATGCTGATTAATTTTTTGATGTTTCATTGACAGATTTTCCTGTTTCCTTCATAAACTCTAGCAGAAGGTCTCCTGTGATTTGAAAGATAGACTGTGTTTTTGGGTCAGTGCTCATTCATGGCATGGCAGTTAATGGAATGTTACTATTTTATTCTAAAGTTACTCAGGTACTGCAGGATATTAGGGTCAGAATAGTACCTGAAATCAGTGACTGCAGTCCTTGAAGGAAGGAGCTGATACCTCTGCTTGAATTCTTGTGAGCCTTGGGGAGCCTTGCTAGTTGATGAAGCTCATAGGTTTAGCATTGATCCATCCTTAAATACAGTCTTCGAAATCTTTCTGTAACATGGAAGTTGTGTTCTTTAATATATTACATTAGTGTTCCACTTTTTTTAATAGATAACTTTTTGGAAGAGTAAGTGTTCTGAAATACTCTGAGATTTGCAAGGATTTCTCTGTTGTGATCTGAAGGTGGGATCTGACTCTCAGTCCTACATTCCAGTTAGTTAACGGAATGGAGTTCCCAGCTGGCTAGTTTGAAACTTGTGCGTGTTTGTCATCTTTGCTCCTTTTTTGGAGTACTGTTTTCAGTGATCCTTTTGGGGAAGTGGAATTAGCCTGACTGATTTGCCTCCCAGCAGTGAGAGACATAACACTGTCTACAACTGCCTGTGGTGCTGGGTCTTTATTTCATTCGAGTGCCCTGCTCTCCAGGCAGGGATCACAGCTTGTTCTCTGACCTTGAGGGGGGCCTGCAGGCCCACCCTGCCCTTGAGGAATTCAGTCAGTCTCCACAGTGGCTTATGGCAGACTCACCCCGGGGTCTTTTTGCGTCTATCAACAAGTTGGTTTGGTTGCAGCCAGGTGACTGTTTTGGCTGGCAGGTCTATGAGGGGGTCATATTTTATAATTTTGAAATGGAGAAGTTATTTGAGAAAGAGTGTGTTGCTAATCAGTTTGGATGACTCTGAATGCTCTCTGAGAACTCCCCGTATAGGTAATGAACCCAACCTGCCCAACCTATGTGAGATCAGCATCAAAGCAAATGCTTGCAGCTTGTTTGCTGTGTTTGTATAATAGACATGGTGAATGACTAGTCTTCGGCCTTTTATTGCCACTGCTTTTGCACAGTGAACTAAAATATCCATCTCCTTATCTTCAGTTCTTCATTTCCTCTTTTTGTGAGCGACTTCCCGAAGGGGAGCCTTGCATTTGTTAACTAGTGTTCAGTGACTGGTGCGTCAGCTCAGCTGTGCAACATGCCAACACTAGCTGCTCCTAAATAACATCTATTTGCATAGTGCATTGAGAGCTGTGAACTCTCCTCTCATTAAGCGTGTGAGAACTCTTGCTCAACCAGAAACACTAAAAATTGAGCTGCACTCCTGTGGGGTTCTTCCACTGTGAGCCCTTCCAGTGTGTTTTACCAGTGTGACGCTTTGTGGGGTGACGTTACAATGAAGGAAAGCAATAATGTAGAGGGATCGTATGCCTTGGTTTCCCATGTAAACTGTTTCCTATGCTCTTCTCCCTTATTCTGCCCTCTTACACATTTCAAGATGTGGGAACTTAATGTTTTTAGTAATATTTCAACAATAGTCTTTTAATGGTGGAATGAGAAGGAAATGAATAATCTATTGAAAACACCCCATTGCCAAATTCAGCACTCTTGAACTTCAGTCGTGCAGTTCTTTGTGTGAAATTATGTAGTGATGTCCAGCAATATTTTATTGCAAGTTATGTTTTGTAATACTTGAGCAATATATAACTGTGATCAATGTTGTGACCTCAGGGAAATTGCTTATATAATTACAGAAAGTTTACAGTAGTAAGACAAGGAATGGGGGAAAATATATCACTGTAAAATATAAATATGTTTAAATTACATTTAGGATTTGGAATAGTTCCTTGCTTGTGTTTTACAGAGTAATCTGTGATTTAAATCAGGTTTAGTTGTGGGGTTTTTTTTCTAAATTGGGTATTATAAATCAAGAGTAGTTGCTGCATATAGCACACAAGAGGATTTCTTATACATTTTAATGTTGCATAAGTAAGAAATACCAGTAGTTCAGCAGTAAAATTGCAAATGTAAGCAAAAGCGAAGATTTTTCTAAATTTAACTAGGTTGCATTTGTTTAGTAAACTCTTGCAATAATTTACTGTTTTATTGCGTTTGCTGTTGAGGACTTGCTAGCTTTAAAAAGGGGAAGAGGGATAAGGGAAGGAGCTATGTTATAATTGCTCTGGAACTGGGGGGAGCAGATAGAAGAGGGGAAAATACTAAACAGTCTTCATGTAATAGGCTCAAGTAGAGAAAATAAATCTTGGCCAGATAATATGTGTCTGCAGAAGACTGAGGAACTTCTGGTAATGTGCGTTCTGTATTTGTGGGATAGAACAATTCCTCATAAAAACATCAAGATCAAGATGTAATTATGCCTTAAGTGTTTGTAGACATGAAAGATAATAGGCAGCTTTTCTTATTAGTGAATTTCAATATGTAAAAATAGAAATTCCGGTTGCTATGCTTTAAAACAAAATAAGCAGCTTTGTTTTGTAAATAAGGAGGTTTAAAACTTGATTGGAATTTGCTCTGCAGTTCTGCCTGTGCATGCTTTATCTGTGGGTAGATTTCTATATCTCTCGGTCTGTTAATATAAAACCCAGCTTAGTTTAACTGTGGTTTGAAAGAAGTGAACACTGGGATTGGTCTGGATGATGTTGATTAATAGGTGTGTGAGGGTGAAAGACTCCAGGGCCAAGCAGTAGGTCCATCTTGGTGGCATCTGATGTTGATTGGCTTTGTCCTGCGCGGCTGCGCTGGAAGAGCGGACATTAAGATTAAGTGATGCTGTCGTGTTGAGGAGCGCTGCACTGCATCATTCTGGGAAGAGACAGCTGTGGTGGTTAATCCTTCATCACCAAGGGAGTGCTGCCAGCAGAAAGATATACAGCCAAAGATAACCCTCCATAACTTGTGCTAAAGATCAGAAAACTTTGAATTCACATCCATCTGCTTAGTCTGGGGTGAAGATGAAAGATAGGCAGAGTAGGAAATAAAAAAACCTCCTGTGGGATTAATCTTAGAACATGCAGCACACACTGAAAAGGCAGCAGCTAAATTTTTACATGTGTCTTGAAAGAAATTGATCATTCCAAATCCAGAAATTTAATTTGATTTCAATTGCTTTAATTTTCCTACTCATGATGCTTATTTAATATGTACACCACATCCTTCCTGGAAGCAGTTCAAAGATGCCAGGGTTCATAGTGTAAGGTTTAAAAAAGACCGTCGTCTTTGCATTTCTAACTAAGTGATGCACAGGAATGGGTAACAATGGAGCTCTACGCATAATTTGAAGTAGAGAACTTTGTTATTTACTTTTATATTTAGCAGGTCAATTCCAAATTGTTATACATAGGTGAGAATGTATTCTGCCTTGAATGGTTGTGAACAGAGCTATATTGTTATGCATAATTTATTCAAAGTGAGAACCGTTACAAAGACTTGCTCAAGTAGTCATCTTTGGAAATTAATTGATACAAAAGAATAATATAGCAAAAGCAAAGAGACATGAATATATTGCTGTGGAGGGAGTCTTCTAAGCAATAGCTAAATTAATAAAATTAAGTTCAAAAGTAGTAGTTAGTGGTAATAATTTGATACATTAGTCCATTTTAATGTAGGCTGTTGTTTTAACATGTATTTTAAACCTTAAAATAATATCTTAAAAAGTTCTGTGCTGAATAGTGGGGAAAACGTGGAAATGCACATTTAGTTATTATCATGGTGATAGTTATTGCTGTGAGGAAAATGGAATATTTCTTTTAGCAGGCTGGTGGTTGGGTGGGGGTGGAAGTAGAAATGCTCCCTGTACAGCCTTGGTGCCCAGAGGAGTGGAATGTTGGTGAGCAGTGCTCACTGAGCCTGGCCTCGGGGCTGCTGCAGCTGGAGTTTGGCACTCATGGTGATGTGACGGCTTAGTTCTTGCCTCAGATCAAGAAAATCCAGAGTGAGGAGTGTAAATCTGCTGATGTCTTCTCAAATGTGAAACAAGATGGTGTTTTAGTTTCTGTTTTGTATTGATCTTAATAACTTTCCTGTAATCATGAAAATGCCAGTTGAAAGAGAAGAGTATTTCATCATCTGCATAGAAAGTTTCACTTTTAGTTCTATCACCAGTGTCCCTTGAAACAATCTGAACTTCCTGTTTTCCTGCACTTGTGGGCTCAAATGTAAAAAATCTTGTTCCTGTTACTCTTTTTAATTTGCTTTCCAGAAATGCTTGTATTAATATTAACAATTGGTGTTTCTAGATAAATTAATCCTACATTTAAATCTTAGGTTATGACATCTCTCACGTAAAGGTTTAATATCTATTAACATGTCATTTGAATTTAATTAGGAATAATGAACCCAAAAGATACTAGTTGATATCATATGGGACAAGTATTTCTAAGCAGGCCAAGTGTCTTAGTGAGCCAATTTAACTTGGCAAAAATTCTAATTACTTAGGTATCTACATTACATTATTATCTTAGAAATTCAAATGGCATTTTTGACTGCTAAAAGCAAATTGGAAAAAAAATCAAATTAGGATAGGTGTTGGGAGGAAGAAGTGTATAAGCTTGCAAATGTGTCAAAAATGGTCACTGCCTTTTCTTAGTAACAACCTGTACTTCAGAGTCGTTAGAGGATGGAATATAGACTGAATATAAGGAGAAATTTTCTCAAAAGAAGTAGTGTTAAACCTGAGACTGGGCAAATGAGTGCACCTTCTCACTAGTGTTCATTTTTTTTCTTAAATGTTGACTAAAAACTGCATAAGCTTGATTATATCAACAAGTATGGGATGGGTAAGGTGATTTTTGAGCTCTGTTTTAGTCTAGTTTTCCTCTGATTTTAGATTTGGTGATGGTTTAACATTGCATCTTAAAAGTACTGGCAGTTTGGAGGTTAACGAAAATGGGCAATTCTTTGTATAATCATGTATTTGTCCAAATCCAAATACTTAGTAGAATGCAGGTTGGAGTGAGCAGACTTGTGCACGATGAACACTAAAATGCCAACAGTTAGAAAGGAATGGGTTAATACATTGACTAATGTTGTAGGTTTAGAAGAACTGGCCCTTCTCTTTGTTCTTTTTTATCATATACATTTATCATGTTCAACCTGGCAACTGAAGCAAATAGCTATTTAAGCTGTAAAAAATGAATCACTGTGCAATTTCTTGAACTGTATGATATAACCAAGCTTAATAATATTATACAACAGAAGTTGTAAGCCTAGGGATATTTTTCCCTTCTTTACTTTTTTTTTTTTTTTTTTTATCTAAATGAGCTATGAGCATTTGCTTCTTTCTGTATGAAAAAACCAAAGAGCAATGAGATGTGTTTAACAAAGCTGTAATTTCCTGCCCACTGGTAAGGACTAATGGTGAGTGCTTACCTTCTGCTGCTGCATAAAGTATGTTTAGAAGTGGTTGAACTGTTGCATTGTGTGAAGATTTGGGATTCAGGCTCTTCAACTTGAAACCTTCTTTAAAAGTGACAGAGAAAAATACAAATGTGAACTTACTCATTAAAAGGAAAAAGATGCTGAGGGAAGAATCTTCCATCCTCTCTGCAATGTAGACCAAAAGGTAAAAACTAATATGTGTTTGTTGTGTCAGCATATTTGCACACTGCTGGATGTTGCGTGTTTACAGCTGGTTCTGAGGCAGCTGTCAGAGTAAAATTGATGAGCATCATCATTTAAAGAGTAAAAGAAAATATCTTGGCATAGAGGGACATGATAAAGTGCCATCTACCAGGCATTGTGGGCATATGTGGTCACCATTTCCCTTTTCTCCTCACTCTTTGCATTTCTTTGCTGCCCTTGCCAGAACGTGCTGAAGCCACTGGGAGCAGCTCAGCCCAGCCTCCAGCCTTCTAATATCACTTTGGTAGTTGTCAGATCATATGAAATGTCAAAATTCATGTGGCCTTCGTGAAGAGATATATTTAGTGCAGCTGCTGCATACCTACGTAGTATCTCTGACATTGACATATTAGTTATGCTGTCTTTTGCAATCTGATATCTTTAAATTTGCCACCTTGTTAAGTTTTGATTAATGTGATTCCATTTCACTAAAGTAATTGGCTTGGCCTGTTGTAGAAAATAATCAGCCTTTCTACGGAACAAATGCTAGAACATGCTAATGAGGGAGTGAGTTCGTTAAATTGATGGCGTGGAGTGACAGTTATTAATGATTGTTATGATAAACAGACGAGTGCGAATTGGGATGAGTTGGGCAAAAGTGACAGTTTAAAAATAACGTATATTGGAAAGTACTAACGAAGTAATATACTGTTAGGAAAACAATCATGCAAGTTGTCAAGGGAAGAAGTGTAATTATACAGCTGCACGAGCTGCCTGGGAGGACAGGGACCTGGCTGATAATGGACACGTTTTTTGTTGGCAAGGGGAAAATATGTTATGGCAGAGAGGAGTACAGATTGATAAATTAATTGGCCTTTCTCATTGTTCCAAGAGCAAACTTGGCCAGCAATAGCCAAACAGATTAGGTAAATAAATGAAGTGACCAGCTCTTCCTCTGCATCTGACCCATTCCCTGCCCCTTTTTTTTAATCCACCTATGCATGAACTGCCAAGTCCAACTGCCTGTGGTAGCAGTGTTTCCATAGATATAGCTCTCCTGAAAATGTTTATGGCTTGTAAAAATGAGATGCTTTGTCTTACCAAGATTTTTGTCTGAAGATGAAGGTTAATTTTAATGCTATCACCCTTATGCAATGTGGTATGAAACTATACTGACTTTTAAAGTGAAATTTAGACAGAGCTGTCCATCTGAAAGCTTGCAAGTGAAAATAAAGATGGCTTGTAGGAGTGTTTGGGAGAGCGAGGTATAGTTGCTTAGTGTTGCATAAGCTTGGAGCTAAATGGCTTCAGGTTGTTGGCTGTAGGAGAAAGACATTTGTATCTCTGAGACTGACAGCCATGCCATAGATAATTCAGCTATTGGATTGCCCATGTAGTAGACTCAGTGGAAAAGCAGAGTGGAATACTTTCCTAATAAGTGTAAGGAGATAGACAGTGAGTAGGCCATTATATATATTAAAGAAGAAGAAGAAGATGCAAAACAGCTGTTGGAAAAAATCAGTGTGGACAGTGATACTTAACTGCTGGGGTTAATGAGAGTACTAGGTAGCACATTCTGGATCACTGCAGTCTCTATTCTAATGTGGAGGACTGGGATACATTTGGGCAGGAATGAAACTGAGTGGTCAGTGCTGTTGCCCTTCTTATTGCCCTGTGCTTGTTTGCACTGCCTTGCATTTAAGTATTTACTTTCCTCCATGGAAACATTAGCAAATTACCACATTTTTCATAAAGATGGAGGAAGTGATTTTGAAAAAGTTGGCTAAGAGAAAGTACTGTTATCACTGTCAAATTCCATCTGCTCAGGACACGCCAATGAATAGAAGATGGAGAAGAGTTTAGATTCTATATGACAGCCTACAGCCATATCAGCACTGAATGGAGCCTGTAAAATGCTTACTTAGCCATTTTTCTGGGTGTTTTACTGGGTTCAGCTTGGTCTTGGTCTTGCAAGGGCTCCAATAATCACGTTACCAATTCCTCTTGGCAACCCTCAGGAACACAATCTGTTCACGAATCTTGCTGCGTTTCCTTTGCTGCATAAGCACTAGTTTGTAAAGTCTTAGACTCGTGACCACTGATTCACTGGATATGATAATCTAACCAAAATGAGCAAGGATAATTTTCTATTTAATAATCAAGTCTAAGCCACTTTCGTAATAGTGTTATGGGTGAAATCTCTCCAGTCCTTGGTTTTCACTGTTAGCAAAAGGAAGAAATATCTAAGTAAATTTTGGTTTCCACAGAACTTATCATTTTCCTAATAGTGTCATAGATTCAATGTGTCAGGTATTGCTTAAGAAACTGCTAATTAGTAGCTTAATGCAATTTACTGTGTGTAGATTTTATCATACTGAACTTCATTGTTCCATTCAGAACATGCAAACTGGTGACTAAAAAGTCTTTTTTAAGAACAAAAATGTAGCAATTACCAGATTACTTTGTAAGAGTGAAAACAGGCACTAAATTCTGAACTATACTGCACTTCTCTGGATGAAGAAGTCCTCTTTTACCATCATATTTTGTCTTGAATGGCTTAATGGATTAAACTGCTTCCTAAGCCTAAATTAGATTATAAAAAGCAGCTTTAACAATGTCTTAATTTCTGCATGCACAATTTTGGTTCTGCCTCTCAATCAAGTATGTTGTTTATACTTTGCTTCTGTGGCCAAACTGTTCATTTAGGTCCTTAGCCTTGTCCTGTCCGTAGAGCTAGTATTGCTCCTGCTCTCTGACTTTTAGCATGTGCTTGCATTGCCCATTTAGTCTGGATTAGGCTTGTGCTTTGAAGGCACCAATTTTGCTCTTCCAGGGGTTTGCATCTGCAGAGTCTGGATTCCTTTAAAAACACAGTTGGACTGGAGTATGTTCCTCAGAGGTGCATCTGATATGTTTCATCTGCTGCTGAGCACCCAGTCTTTGTAAACAGGTTACATCAAATAGCCATTAAAATCCTCTAAAAAGCATCTAATGTTGGACGCTGGGTCCTTGGCACTCAGTGTTTTGCTCTGGAAGTCTGCTCAATTTGGACCTCACTGTTTGCTTGGATGGATACACTTCTCATAGTACTTTAAACAGAATCTTCACATGACATTACTGTTTCTTTATCTTAATCCTATTTTTCTTCTTTGTTTCTGCCTTGCTGCACTGTTTGTATCTGCCTGGTTCGTGGCATCGCTATTATTTTACTTCAGGACTGAGGCCTGGCCTTTGTGCTGTTTTTGATTGTGCTTCTTTAGTTTTTGTTTTTCAGTCACTTTTGAGAAATCTCTGTGGTAGTCTTGACTTGACTTGGCTTTCTCAGACAGCATTAGCAACAGCTATTTCCCTAACTAGAGATGTTGAAAGAAAAGAATCTACAGCTGATCTAAAAGTTGTGAAGTGAGAGGCATTTATTTTGACTTTATTCTGAACTGTGTCAGTGTAGAAGAGCCTAATTGCTTTTTGTCGTGGCATAAGAAGGATTTAGGTAGTGAATAGGAGGTTGTTTTGAGCTGTGGAACGGAACATTAGGTGGCATATAGTTCAGAAGGTGAATTCAGCCTGTGTCCAAACAACAAGTATAAATAATTTCCAGTATTACCAGGAGTCACGCATCTTAGAAGAACAGCACGATGCTGCTGTGCGCAGATTTCTGCTTCTGACAATAGCTTTGCTTTGTGAATGGAGACACCTATTGTACTAACTCTTTTAGGATAATTATGGTGTACTTCTCTGAGGCTTTCCTTTTTCCTTATGGGGAAATAAAGCATGTAGTTTTAGATTGCTACCTGTGGAGACAGAGTGCCAGTGTATGTGTTGCATAATCTCCCCAAATAACTGTGGGTGAGTAAATTCTTGGGTGGGAGAACAGATGAAGATGGTGGAGGTGGCCAGCTTTAGGGCCTGCCAGCCTTGTGGCTGTGAGCAGGCTGGAGCATACCATGCTGGAGAGAACTGGCTCAAAGAACAGGCAGTGTGGAGTCTGGTGGTGTCAGAGAGAGCGAGGCTGAGGGGCAGAGGAGAACCTGCTGTTCTGTGAACACCAGGCAGGCAGGGTATGACTCCACAGGAAAAGAGAAGTGGTTAGTCCAGGTATTTGTAGTCACAGGGTAGAAGTGAACCTCTAAGGACATATGGCCTCAAGGGGAACTGCTTCAAAGAAACAAAACATTTTGTGTTCCTCAGCCTCCTTAGAGAGATGGACATACTTTGAGTTATCCTGTGTTCAGTATTCTTGTGTTTCTGAATAACTGCTTTAAGCATAGCAAACAGTAGCCATTGCATGACAAGCCTTCGTTAGGCTGGAGGAGAGGCTGCAATTTGAGAGCTGGGATGGCTCTTGCAGCTTACCAGCCTAAATTCTACCAAAATAAACATATCAGATGCAGTCTTGACTTCTCTGCCTCAAGACAATCACAGGTGTTTCTACTTGGCATTTTAAAATGAAGGTGCTGGCTGGAATTTGATCACTTGCTCCTTGTCATGCTCCTCAGATTCACTTTTATATGTTGCTAAGGAAGAAGGTTAGCTATATTTACCAGCTAGGTGCTTTAATGAATTATCAAAATAATTTAAATTACCTACAATTAACTTAATTTTGAATGGTGATAAATACTGTGGAAAAAACAGAAGTCAACCATTCCTCAAGAGGTGACCATAGTGACTACACAGCACAGGAGAAAAGCAAAGGTGAATATGAGCGGCAAGTGTTATCTTTTTGAGCTCATTGTCTTTTGGCTTTCAGTACATAGCAGTCTTGAGGGAAAGCAAATTTCTCAAACACGTTGTCATTAATCCTTGCTTTTCTGTAGCAAACAAGGACCCCTCACCCCATCCCTTGGTCACAGCTGAAATCACTTGAAAAGGGTAAGAGATTTTTCTGTCCCAGGTGTTTCAGTTTCTCAGTCTTATATAGCATCCACCTGGGCCTCTCTTTTTAAGCTCATGTGTAGAATCCATTTATTACTTTCAGTTGCAAGGACGTGGTGGAAAGAAGAAAGTTTTCTTGCTCTGAAGCTCACCACTTCCAAAAAAGAATTTAGAAAAAAGATTTTTCAACCAAAGCAGGGATGCTCTGCTGGTAGGAATAATCTTCAGTCCCTAAAAGGAAAGGTTTGCATGTGGGAGCTTGTGACTGTGTGCTGCTGCCAAAAGAAGGTAATGCTTTGCTTTCTTGCTTTGATGTTGGCTCAAGTGTGATTTCTTTTTGCTAGGTACAGCTTTGCAATTTTATTGTACCCAAAACCCAAATGTTTTGCATCAGTCTCATTTGCTAGGAGTGTTGTATTCTGAGAATAAGAGATAGAAGGTTTTTGTTTTCTCTTTTGGGTTCTTTTTGGAGACTGAACTTGCATGCATGGGGTTTTCTTGAAGTTTTTAAGCCTTCATGAGGGAGATTACATGGGATTCATTGGTGATGAACTAGGGGTTATTGCATAGTCAATGATTTAAATTGCTGCATGTTTTTTGTGTAATGCTTGCAGGTTCTGGAGAAACATTTGGTTATTGGGCATATTTGAGAAAATGTCTTCCTGTTGAGGCTGTGTGTGTGAGAGCTTCAAGCAGAGCTTATGCAGTTGTGGGCAGTAAGCCTCTTTGAGGCATTAAGTTATCACCTAAGAAAAGTGATTCTTTGTTTTTATTAGCTAAATATATTCCTAACTTTTGCTGATATTTAAAGGTATATAGTGGTGTATTTTGTGGGATTGAATCATTTAAGCTTTGTAGGGAGCACTGGGGTCTCTTCATGATCAAGCCATACTAGTCCCGTTGTTTCATCATACAATAAATATGGATAAAGTGACTGCAGAATTGTTCATGTGGTTGTTTTAACGATGATATTATTAATTGATTCTAGTAGTAGGGGTGTTAAGGCTTAAAGGAGAAACACACCTTGGATTTGGGTGGTGGAAGAGAGGTCCATTCTAGTTGCTAATCCAAGTGCAGATAAAAGAATGAGCTTCCTTTTGAGCCTGACATGAGTTCAGAATTCAATGGATTACAGACTGTTTTTTGAGATTTGTGTGGGATAGTCAAGGGGGAAGCCTGCAGTGGTTCCCCAGAGCTTTATTAGCTGTCCTTGCTGTATCATATAATGTGGGAAATGCTCATTGTCAGTCATATCAATTTGGTATGAAGAGTAAAACTCTGGGGAAAGTTCAATTCTCTTTGTAGTAAATATAAGGGAAAAAACGTGAACTAAAAATCATGGTGTTGTCTAGCAATGCTATATGTGGAAAGCAGAGGTATCTTACAGAATTATATGGAGCAGTGCTTGATAATTCTTAATGAATATTTTAGTTCAATAATAAGATAGTAAATTAAAATAAATAAAGTTTAAACAATATATTTTATAATACTTACATCCGCTGTAACTTGTGAACTCCAATACAGTCAGAACTATTTAGCTGATAGAATTTATAATTGTAATACTGAATCCATCTTTCATAAAGGAGCATTCCTGGTTGCATGGTGTGTTTTATGAATATGAAGCTTAAACTGTAATTTGTTTACTGTTGTCCACTTCTGCTATTTTTGCCATCAATGGTGAATGCTTGTTATAGAAGTCTGTTTCTATCAGAGCTTCTTAAAACAAATGTAAAATAGCTTGCAGACACTTGGAACTTTAAGGAATATTTGCCAAGACTAACTGATACTCCTTAATTTAGACTCAAAAGAGAATGGAAAGTTGTAGGCATTATTTAGTCTAATAATAAATTTAAGCAATTGTGTATGAAAGGGTGGTTGTTGCTTGGCTATTTGCTGTCTCAGCAATTTAACAGATGTGAATATTCCTCTTTTCCAGATTGCAAAGGGTTTTGATGAGACACAATCAAGCCCCTTTTTTTGCCTAATAATAATGCTAGCCTTATGGTGTGAATTTGAAATCTAATATTTTCAGGGATTTTTTTTTCTGGACTTATTCTGGTAATGTTAGAACAGAGAATATGAATGTGAATTATTCTGTGTGTACATGCATTTTGCTGTATACTCATACCTATGAGGCATATTACACATGTATGGCTTAGAGAGAAATCCACTATAATACAGATGAACTCAAGTTTTGCAAGCATGAAAGAAATGCCTACTGAAAGCAAAACAGATGGAAAATTAATTTAGTATTAAGTAACACACTTCAGCTCAAGGTAACATGCTCTGTGTTAAAATAGTGTAAAGTTTATCTTGTTTGTAAGATTAATATATTGATATTCACTTGACAACTTTTAGTATTAGAACCTTGCATACATGCATTTTCACTTTGAGAATCTAGGTACTTCAGCAGGTACATGTAGCTGATAAATCTTTTTGTAGTTGTCAAAACAACTTTGTACTTTTTCTTTTACAACTAAAAGCACTTTGACAGTCTGAAACCTGGTATATCAATAGGGAAAGCAAACAGACTATTAATTTTAGTACCACATTTCACTGAGTTTTGACATTTTTGAAATGTATCACTTCAAAATACTGAGACAGATGATTAAAGGTTGTTACTGGCAAAAATGTTGTTGGTTATCTGTGTTACTGATATCACCCAGTGACATCTTTTGCGTGCTGGTTGAGTCTTGTTTGAAAATCAGGGTATTTTGACCATGTGGACTAAATCTGCATATCTCATTGCAGTCTATGCACTGCTTTCTATGCCTTGAGGGGCTTTCACCCCACTCTGCCACAAAAAGAAGGCAACAAAAAATCTGAAGCTAACCTAGGTCTGCTTGGTGACTGTCATCTACCTGTCAGTTCTCAGTTTTGTTGATGTGTGGAACAGCATTGTCCTGCTGTCTGAAGTCACTCACAATTAGTTTGAACTAGAGATGCTGCCAGGGTAGGACTGGTTTAGACAGATAAAAGAGGCTTAGCACAATCTGATATTTGTTTTTCATTCTGGAGAAATGGTGGTGTGTTTGTCCATAGCGTGCACTGTAGTCTGAAATGGGATCTTTGCAAAAGCACTGTGTGGAGCCTGTTTCCCCAGTGCAGTCATAATGGCCTTTGGTTTTTGATTGTTTCTGTCTTCAGCTGGATAATTTTCACCTTTTAAGCTGTTGAGAAATCACAGCCATTATTGCGGATGTCATTTCAGACACCAAAACTAGATAGAAATATACAGTTGTCCTTGTCAAGTTTCACAGCTGATTCAAGAGCACTCTCCAATGTGGTCTTGCAGAAAATTCTCAAAAAAGTAATGGCATAAGCATGGCTTTTAAGAGCCTTGTTAATATGGAGCTCAATTCATTAAGATAACATGAATACTCTGCATTTTCTGCTGGAGAAAGAAAGAAACAAGCATAAAATGAGCATAAGGGTTGTCTGACTTGAATTGGAGGTGCTAAGGAGAAGCAGAGTGTGCTCTGTGTGGAGTCTGGGTGCTCTGTCACAGGGACAACTTCTTGTGTGTACGTAATGGTAATGTGGTTTTGCTTGTTGTGTGTGCCTGGAGTAGTTAATCTGGCACAGTTTAAATCTTTCTCAAAATTCCCTTGAGAGATGGATCATCCTAGGCTTTTCTAGAGTAAAGTTTGGGCTTACTGTTGGTTCTGTTCACATATGAATGTGTATCTGAAAACCTTTTGAAGTGGTAATGAAAACATATTCACTTTTTAAAAACAATATTTATTTTAAAATTTTGATGTACTTTAGTATTTTGGTGAAATGTTGGAGCCTTTTAGCTGAAATATTATGAAACAGTAAAATCTGTGTATTTATTGCATTTATTGCTTGCATAACTGCAAGCCTTCTGTGTGGTATATAAATTGTTCAGCATGCACTGTGGTTTAGAGAAAAAAACGTAATTCAGGGAAAATGACTACTCAGGGTTCAATACATACACTTGTTCTAGGAGATCAGTAATCAGCTGGAGCTCTCAATATGTAGAATATATTTAGAACAAGTTTACTTATCCAGCTTTCTTTCCTCTTTACTTATCAGCACTGGTGAGTAACATCCATGCCTGTTTGTCTTCTTACTCACTTTCTGTTTGTACTATAGACAGAAAACTCCAGAAATACAATATAAGAATGATTGATTGATTGTGGGATGGAGCTATAGTCTGACTCATTCCATACAAACTAATACCACAAATATTAATGGGCACACAATTCACATGAGCTTGATTTCTTTTTTCAACATGGTTGTTTGGATTCCTGAGACTTGTCCTAACAATAGTTTTGGGCATAAAAAAATATTAATTTTTATTGCTTTTGCAAAGTTAATTGGAAAACTATGTGGGATGGGGATGTATGGAGATGAGTTGCATTGATTGTTTTCCTGCCAAGCTCTTGGCAGCCCAATAGGATGGCTTTACATTAATCCTATTTCTTAGCTATGGATATCTAGGTCTAGGGGCGTGTCCTTAGCAGTGCTAGCCCATCAGTTGTCATTCTTTACTTATGTTCTCCTTTTAACAACTCAAAAGTTGAAGTATGCTAGCAATCCATATGTTGACTTGGTTATAGAATTTCATGATAACTGCCTGTCCAGGAAGCATTATTTAATGGGTGGTGGTAAAAGTCAGGACTGATACAGGCTTGTCTTACTAGAAATTGAAAGATGTGCTCAGTGAAAAAGGGAAAGCAGTTACCTACCATGATGCTTTTTCAGGTGCAAAAATTTACTCACATGGAACTGAAAAATGCTTTTCATCTGTCTGTGGTTAATTGATTGGAAGTTCCCATACTCTTCTATCTCTAGATGAGTGCCCATCCCATTCTTGGAATCACAAATCAGACATTAGGAAAACTTCTAAGTCACTTAACACTTGAGTACTGTATTGAGTTTCTAATCAAAATGTGTGTTTGAATGTGCTACTTTCTCATAGAGGAAATATTTCTAGATTTAAGTTTCATAAACATCAAGCCTTGCTGCTGAACAATGGGATGATGGTACATTGAGGTCCTGGTGTAGGGCCTTTTTCATTTCACTTAGCAAGTATTTATTGTCTGTATAGAAGTCCTTGAAAGGATGTCCATTTACATGGAGGAAAAGGATTATTTGTGGAACAGATGCTGTGTGCCTGTAACCTCTTGTGGTGGTGAAAATGAAGTGCCTAAGAAATCTGTACTTAGTTGAAAACATGCTGGAATTTAAGATGTCTCCTAACATTATGCATAACACAAAAACAAATTTCCCAATACTGGAGTCAGTAACGCTACCACCAATGAAGATTAGCTGAGGCTTTACCAGATTATATACTCAAACTCTAAGAGGATTTGTCAGTGGGGAATGGGGAGTTGTGGTTTTGGGTTTTTAAAATTTTTTATAAACTAGATGAAGATGAGGTAAAGTTTACCTATGGAGAATAAATATGTTGAACCAAGAGGAGTTTGAAATGTGCAAAATATTCCATTTGTAAGCTATTATTATTATTTCTCAGAGATGAGCCTTGTAAGTGTAGCTACTTCCCAGAGTACTGATTCTGTTGTTCCCACCGTTGCCTTAATATCCATTCCTTTGATGTTGCAATGAGATTTTATTTTTCTTCTCTCAGCAAAGTCATTTGTATGTACCAGAGTTTCAGCTCAATAGACAACCCTCCAATATTTTCCTAGCACATAAGGATGTAACTATACATTTAAATTTATTGTAAAACATTATGCTCATCTGTAATTATATTACTTTAAAATAAAGCCTTCATCTTCTCTAAGATCTTTTGATGTCCCTTGCCTGCTGACTCTTTTTTTCTTGTTCCCACTTACGTTAATGTGAAGAGACAGTTGAGTAAAAGCACAATGAACTTCAAAACCTAGTAATTGTTTTTCAGAAAGAATGAAACTTGTGAATTAGATATGGATTGTAAAAGAACACCAGAGCTGATTAGTGTTCGTTCGGTTTGCCTGCTGGACCGTTCTGACACCTGTCTTCCCGCTTTCCCCATAAATGCCATTGCTGATCCCTCTATACTGCCAGTCACATGACAGCCAGGGAGAACTTGTGGGTGGGAGTTAAAAGACTCCCAGTGAACCTTGTCAGGCTTAGCAATTCATGAAACTCGACATAAAAGGCAACGTTAAACAAAGATGAGTTGAATCCATTTACATGCAAACTGTAGTTATCTGTATGAAAAAAGCCAGGAAAGGGGGAATGTTGAAGGGGTTACTATTTCTTTCTTCCCTTTAGGATGTGTAGATAATGAGTTGTGTAAGGCTTAGAGGGGGAAAAATAAGCCAACTTTCAAGGCATTGAAAAATTGCATTTTAGGAAAAATCCTTTTCATCCTAACCATCTGGTTGCATCTTGTTTACAGCACAGTGTGCCAGTTTGTGCTTATTAATCATGCTTACACAAGTATCTTAATTACTCCCCATGTAGCTGCTCTGTTTTGAACTCAGAAGTTGACCTTTCTCTTTTTATTCCTTTAAACCATTAATCATACATAATCAATGCCAATGGGGCAGAGCCATGGAGAAGGCTACCCAGATTCCAAAAGCACATGCTAGTCCTGAGAAACCATGTAGACAGGAGTGACTTGCACTGCTACCAGTCAGGCATATCTTAATTAATGGCTGCTTTGTGAGCGTGCATACTTACATGACTGTAACCCAATTCTGTTCCCCGCTTTTGCTTCTGTTGAGATAACAGTTGCCTAATGATACTGGAGATCATTTAAAAAAGTCTCTGTATACAAAAAAACTTTCAGAGACATCATGTGAATGAAAAGGATTTGCTTCTCTTGTCTATATGCTCTCATTGCTTCTGTAATAATTAAAATTTAGAGAGGATGGCCAGGAAATGCTCGAGGCTCTAGATTGTTCTAGGATAAATAAGTTGGAAGCGGATGAATTTTTCCAAAATAACTGGAGTAACAAATGTATTCCTCTTCTCCCCTGCCTTCCCTCCAAAAAAAAAAAAAAAAGGCAATGGGAGAGGGGAAAACTGTTTTGAAAAAGCATGGATTTGAGAAAACAGAGTGGAATTTCAGAAACAGCACTTGGTGTTTCTGGTGTACAAGGCAAGCTGTGGTATGCAAAAGTAATTTAGCCTGCCCCGAAACTCTTCAGCATGATGGAAATTTTATCAGTAGTGTAAAAAAGACAACTATCCAGCCTACTCATTTAGTCAGCTTACATGTTTATACACAGGGAAGAAAAAAAAAATGGATTTGCAAGTATGACTTGCATTTTTTCCCTACTGCTTTTGTTCTTCTGTTTCTTTTTGCCATAAATAGTGTATTTAGAATTTATGCTGTCTAATCTCAGTTCCACTGGAGATGTGATTTTCACTTACAGGGGCTTTAACTACATTTAAGGCTGTCTTAAAAGCCTACGAGCCACTATAATAATAAGCAATTTGTTTATTTTTATTGCCAACATGGAAAAAGAAAATATTTCCCAACAAACTACAACAGGAACAGAAAAAGATTAAAAACCTGAATAAAAAAACTTGTGTCATGAAAATTATTAATATTTAATTCAGGTAAAAGCCTTGCCATTCCAAATGTAGAAAGCACCGCTGTGTCTTCTTATGTTTAAAAAATACTTATTCATGAGCAGAGTATATGGTGTGCAAGCTGAACTGTTTCATCCAGTCTAGTCAACAATTGTGCTGTTTTCCATTGGACTAAGTCTTCTATTTGAGCTGAAAATTTTTTCAGCCTTTTTGCACAGTTTGGGTGTTTTGATGTCCTTGCACTTTGGATATTTCCTAGAAGGTTCCTTGAGTGTTGTTAAACAATCTAGCACACACAAGCAAAAATTTATTCAGAGAAATATTTTGAGAATCTAAAAGGAAACACTTAGATTTTGAATCGGAACTCTTGCTGGCCTCACACTATAGGTTTATGTCCCTTGCCATGTGGACAGCTAAAGATGATTTCCAAGTACAGACTGTAGGTCCTGTAAAACAGAAAAATGTTGCTGATGAGATGCAGTAGTGACAAAATATGGTGACACAGCTGGGTGAATAGGAGTAACAGACCTGAGCAGGGCCAGGCTGGGCTGTGCTGCTCAGGCTGCAGGGTGAGCCCAGCCTCCCGCTGCCAGAGAGGAGCCATGGGCAGCTCCTCCTGCTGATTACACCAGCTGTGTGGCCTTGCCTTTATCTAGGGCTGCAGCAACAAGCTCTCATGCAAACATCCTTTTATTTGGCAGTAGAAATGAAACTTAGAGTTGTTTTCATTGAAGAAAATCTGGTACGGGCTGAAATGAGCCAAATGGTGCAGTCTTTCTAAGGCTGGCATCTGCACAGTGGGCTGTGCCCTCGCTGGAGGCCCTGTGCCATGCTGCACAGCTTGGGGCTCCCAGCAGCTTAAGGGATGCAAGATTATCTGTATGGTCCTGGTTTAACACTTACAGTGTTAGCTCCCCTAACTAGTGCACGGCTGTGCAGAGTCTAAGTGCTTTTCTTTTGGGATTGTACTGGACCAACACCTGGTGCAACATGCCAAGCTCTTGACTGCCCAAAGTAGCTCACTACTGTTTCCTTCCTGCATGGTTCTGTTGTCTGCTGTTTTCTTTGGACATTTAAACTGTAACTGAGTGGACTGAGTCGGTAGATTCTGTGCTGGAGATGTGCACCTCGAAGTGTTCCTTGTGCTGCAGTGCTTGTAAAAGCGTTGTGTTGAGGAGAAAAATGATGAGAGCTGCCTGCCTGTGTAAGGAGCAGGCAGAATGACAACACACAGAGAGACTGGTGGGGCAGAAAAGTTTCCTTTCACCAGAAGCAGATTTTAATACCTGAGTATTTTTCTAGCAGAAGCTCTTTTTCAGAAATTTCCATTGATTCATTTTCCTGTTGAGGGATTTCATTTCACATTGGCTGAAATGATGATGTTATTCAGAAGGAATTTCCATGATTTATATGAATGAAGAGAACATGGAAACAGTTGTGCCCATCAATGGCTGTTAAAATGTTATGACCTCCTGTACCTCTCATTTTACATCTTGGTTCAGCCTTGTTCTTCTGCTATATAGCTGATAACTTTGTTATTAGGTCTTCATGTACTTTACTGTTTCTCCTCCTCCAGATTATTTTATAGCCTAACATTGGAAATTTATCTCCATAATCAGGAGTAGAGTTGTTCCCTGAATAAATGCCACCGTTTTCATCCCACATACTTCCAAGGGAAACATTGTGTTTCTAGTTGCTTCTATCATTGAAGACAGGAGTGCTTTAATGCTCTCTTTCCTCTTTAATGTGTTTTAATCATTGCTTTTACTTCATGTTTATATTTGGCTTTCTACTTATATAGTTAATTCTTTAATTCTAGTGTCAGGTCCTGGGAAATGTTGGGTATTTTGCCCTCGTGAAATTGAAATAAATATATGACTATCTCAAGTGAATTTTAATTGTCTTCTGTAAGGCTTTTCATTAGTGTGTTTGATGTTATGAGTCCACAGCAGATCTAAAAGGGGAAAATGCCTATGTGAAACCAACATTAAAGAACTATAATTAATCATAAACACATTGATAAGAGCAAAATAATCCAGGTATATGCTGTTAGAACACAGACTGATGAAAAGTGGAAATGTGCTTAATTTCAAGTTGTTGGAACTGTGCATCTGTGGTGGCTGTACAGCTGCAGTGACAAGCAGTTGTCAGCTTCTGTAAGTGAACACAAGGACATGCCTCACATGGAAGGTGGTGTGGCCTTTTTCTCCTTCTGCCAAATACAACCATTTGGATATTCATCCTGTGGGGAAAAAGTAACCCTCAGCTTTATGCAAAAGGTTAGCTTTACCATTGTGAAAGTGTCTGTTGTTTTGGTGGAGGAAGAATAAACAGAACAATTTTTCTATTAATGTGTAAAGATTTATTTTGGAGTTAGTTAAGTAAACTGTCTGTTTTTGTGTTAAATTTGAAGTTTGATATAAACGTGGAGCTTCACCTATGAAAGCTGGGTTGCCTGTGCATGCTGTTGCCTCAGAAAGAGATGCTTAAGCCTGAATTCTATAAAACTCACAGATACAAACTTGGGAATGTGATGTTTTATGTATCATTTTCTTGGCAGCAGTATTCATTGAAAATATTTCCTCTATCACTTCTAACAGTTTGTTTCCACTTTTGTGTCTCCTCCTTAGCTGTCCTAGCATATCTGACAGGCAGTGTGCTGTGCAAGCAGGCCTGAAAACAACTGGAGGGACATGGAAAGATGGGAATGCCTTAAACTGGAGTCATGGCTGAGGACAGCATGCCTGGCAGCTGCAGCCTCAGTTCTGGGGGATTTCAGATGCTGTTGGTGGGGTAGAAAGGCAGAGATGTGTTGCATTTTTTTTTTTTTTTTTTTTTTTTCTTCCCAGCTCTTTTGGACTTTGTGGTAGAAGTAGCCTTTGGACAGTTTAGTCCACTTAATTTCTGTTTTTCCCATATTGCCCAGAAATCCTCAGTATAAGCTCCATTGGTGTATCCATTTATGTAACACCTGTCGTGAGGGATGGATGAAGGGGTATTGTGTTAGAGTGGAATACAGGATGTTTTGTATAATTGTTATGATATGTTTGGAAAACATTGTTTTAAGGCTGGAATTCTAGCCTAAGAAATTATTTGTAAAAGGAAGAAAAATGGATCAAAATATTTTAATGAGCATAAAGGAGTTGCACTATAGCTGGCATTTCATGTTGAGATATGGATTGGTCTTAAAATCGATTCCTAATTCCTCATTGTTACAGTGCTCTGTTAAGTAAAAGCACATTTTCACATGTTGTTTTGCATTCCTGTGTTACTCTCTACCAAAAAAGTCAGTAACACGTTGGGGCTGGGAAGAAGCCCCTTACAGTTTAAATATGTACAAATCTTCTAAGTAATTGTGAACGTGATGAAAGGGATTCTGTAACAGGTAGTCTAATGAGCTCCTTTTATATTTTGCTTTTTGTTTCTGTTTTTACGGTAAAGGTATTAACTTTTTCATAATATGTATATAGTATTTTTGCCTAGTAGTTGTATATATGTCTTTGAATATGTCAGGAATCATTCCTCTCAGAAATAAGAAAAACAAAACCATCCCCAAAACCTTTACTTGAGTTCTAAACCAGGGATTATAAATATTTGCCAAGTCTATCAGTCCTTGAAAATATGCTGTTGGCTAGATTATAATCATCTGAGTTTCTTATTGCCTCCCTTGCAGTTATGTTGTGATTTCTCTAAGCACCATACTGCTTCCTTCCTTTATAGTATAATATTAATTTGAAAAAAAAATTCAGTATGTTTTGAATGAATTGTAAAAATTTCAGAGTAGAATGAATACAAGAGATCAAATTAATGCTATCCTTTATGAATGTGAAGCTGAATGTAAATCAGCCAGTTATACCTGTTTATATACTCTGAATCATTTTTTGGATTATCTCAAATGTTGATCTGTCCTTGACATCACTTTGGAGCCTGAGCTAAACCCGTGGAGATGATAGTATTAGTGCAGTGTCAGTTTTGTCATTTGGAAGCCTTCCTCACTCAATTTGCAGCCTGAAGACAGTCCAATATAACTGTACACAGATGTCTTTTAAAATTGGCTTTACCCTTCAAAGATGACTGAAAGATAACAGAAAAATATTTTTTAAAATTCAAAAATCAATTTAGATATTGATATATTTTTAAGGACTGTTTGAAAGTATAGACTATAGTAGCAAAGTACTTCTGTGGTTGTCATTCTCAATGCTGCTCCTATTTCTCTCTCCTTTACCTTACGGTAGCTAAATTAAATATTGCAGATGAAAATATCTTGTTAGTACTCACTTGATAGCACCATAATTAAGCAGTACAATATTTAAGAAAAATAGCCACTTTTTTCACTTAGGATCACTTAACATCAAGCAGCATTTCATTAATAAAGAGTGTCTGCTTCTGGAATTAGGAAAATGTTCTCTTCTTGATAAAATAGTACTCCTGTGTAATTTTCTGATAGTGAAAAAATTTCTGTAGTGGAAAAATTGTGATAATGATTCTGGAGAAGGAAAACAGTTGTATAGCTATACTGTATAACCTAGTTTTAGTGTTAATTTTTGAAAATCTGAAGTGTACTTTGTACCAAAACTACATTTTATGCTTTTTTGGCTGTCAGATAATGATTATTCTGGATCTTGAAATTTTTAATTTAATATGAGAATTCTTTCTTTTCTGTTCTCATTCCCTTGCTCCCCTCTCCTCAATTTATTTAGTGACTTTTTAAAGTAGAAATGATCACAAGTAGTTACTGTACAGCTAGCCCTTTGACTGGCTGTTAATGGCAGTATTTTTGCTGTGATAGATACAGTAAGGTCAAGTCACTGCAGTGGGGAAACCTGCCTCCCTCCAGTCTCCCTATCCTGCCTCCACCTAGGGTACTGGGTGATATAGTTTGATGACATAGTGAGTGAAATACCTAGTGGATTTGTAAAACTATGTTTTAATGATAAAATATGCATTCATTCTTATGACCAGCACCAGATGGACTTGTATATTTCTGTTCCCAGTTGAACAACATCATCATGCTGATTGGCTGTGCAAGTGCCAAAGCAAAACTTCTCCAAGCTTCAGAAGAAACTCTACCATATTTTTTTATCATTTTCTGCTCTTCAGCAAAACAAAAAGGAATGCTTGTTTCTTACTGCCAAGGGTGTTTGCATTAAACAGAAGAATTAAGATGAGGAAGGAGGGGTAGGAAGGAACACAACCATTTTGGCATGATAATATTGAGATGGGTTATTTCCGATTAAAAGTCTCACAAAACAATTCTTGTTTAGGTCCTTGCTAAACTGAGAAATCTCAGTGCATGAAATGAGCATGTTTGTTCCACTATGATGAAAGGGGATAGAGGGTTAGCATTTAAAACTTCCTATTTGCTACTGCATAGAAATGGTCAAGTTTCAGGGGAAAAGTCTGAGTTGCACTATTCTGTGGCATCAGTTTTTGGTTTTATTCCATCTAACAACACAGCAGAAAAGGCCACACATATTAATCTAGAAGGTAATTAATATAATCAGTCACTGTTGATGTATTGTTGACTCTGCAAAATCTGTGAGAAGGTTTAACACGCAGACAGCATGATTTGCTTTAGTTAAGCCATGCAATCCATGGTACATACACAGTTATTTTTTGCTAGATTCTTTGCTGAATCCAAACCACTGGTATAAAATAAATGCACAGAAAAATAGCTGTGTGCTCAGACTTCTCTTTGCTCTGCATAGCCTTTCTGGAAAGTCTTAATTTGAAATGACCTTGCCTATTGCTGGCTCTAAATTGTGCCTCCATGAGGTCTTCAGTTAAAGTTATATTCAGAGAGATCAGCAGTACTATTCTGTCCTCTTCTGTTTCGGGATATCTGTTCTTGCCTCCCACTGTCCACACTGAAAGCCAAGACTACATTGTGGACCACGTCACAGAGTGGGACGAAAGGAAATAGAGAATGGGACTAGGCAGAGCTGTGGTTCCAATTCTAGCTCATTAATTCATTGTAGGTTTTTATATTTCTTTGCAGCAGTGCTTCTGTAGTTTGGCTTCCCTTTGTTGTGCTGAGTATTTAGCTGTACTTTTATGGGTTTGCCTTTGGGAATAAGAATCATTAAAGTACAGAGACTTCCAAAAACAACTAACCCCCTGGTTTTCTTCCAAAGATTTTTTTGTTTTGTTTGCTTTTGTGTTAATGGGAGTTGTTTTGGTTTTTTCCTTGAACTTCTAAAATATTTAGGTCATTTTAAAATGGACATTGGCGGTACTAAATGCTGACTTAATGTTCTAAAACTCGTAGTAGCTGTGGCTTTCGTTTTGTCACTGAAGTTCTGTGGCAGCCATTGACTTTATTAAGAGCAGAAAAATGATATGTTACAGAGCCATTTCACCTCCATGCTGTCTCCTCTAATACATATATCTGTGGAATTGTGGTAATTAAAGGCTCTTTATGTTTTATGATTTCAGTTGCATGAGTTGAGTCTTAGCCTAATTGTTTAATGAACAGCTGGAAAGTTTTCTTGATCTTAAGCCATTACTGTAGGCTGACCTAATTTTGAGTCTAAGCAGAAAGACCAGTTCACATTCTGTTTTGTGTAGTTGACACTTCAGAAGTATGTGGCAGAAATATATGGTAGTGGGCTGCCCTACTACTGATATGCCTGTCCTGAGAACAGAAAGCAATGCTTTTTAGGTTGTGGAGTGATTTCATTTACTATTCCCCCAGCTGGAATCCCTTCTATGTCAGAAGGAGCAATCCACCTGCATTTAACTGATGCTGTGTCTCCAGCTCTTGCTGGAAGTAGCCATCTCTCCTCATATTCAAGAAAAGAACAAGCTTCAGTAGTACTTAGCGAGAAATAAAGTCGGTGTCAAGTTTATGTGAGTTCATATAATGGTAAAACAATTTCTTTTTTAATGAGTTGCTTGTAAAATGATGAGTTTGCTTTTTAACATGCAGAATTTTGAAGCATCAGCTCTAAAACAAGAATTGATCTGTTCTGAAAAATATCTTTGAACATCTCTGGGTTCTTAAAATAAGGCAATGTTGAAAACTGTCTTCTTTTTTCTGAATGAAAATAGCAACTTGCATAACCTTCTGGAAGAGAAATCTGAAATTCTGTTTTTCTTGGTCTTATTTTGCCTGTGCTTTCTGCTTTTTCTTCTATGCAATACATTATGCAGTATGTAGCTATCTACAGCATTCTTGTAGCTGAGATCACTTCAGAGAGTCTGAAGTACTGGCTGTTGCTTAATGGGTGGGGCAATTCTGAAGTGGGCTATTTTCTTGTGATTTCAAATGCTTCCTATTTGTCAGTGCCAGCTTAGTTCTTTGCTCCCTAGGAAGCAGTTTTCTCCCTTGATGTGCTTGCCTAATAAACAGTTGTATTAAACGGCACATGATGGTTTCTGCTTGGAGTTCAGGTCATGTTTTAGTGTCCATGGTCCAGTTCCCAGGCTGTGGATGCTGCGTAAGGAATTGTCTGGCTCTTCCTCTTTGCACATCACTGGTACTGCTGATGTGGCAGCACTGCTTCCTTCTCAGCTTTGCTCCATGGTGGGACTGCTGGGTCCTACAGCTCCTGAATTTTCTGCCTCTCATCTCTGAGGAATATTGAAAAGGTGTTACCTTTCTCGTGGGTTTTGCCTATTCATAAATGCTACAATATGTGACTTTCAGGTTCAAGAAGATTGACCCTTCCCTGTCTGAACCAATTATGTGAATGCAAGTAATTTTTGCTCTGTGTGGGCATTCAGCTTCTCTGGGACTGACTGGTTTTATGTAAATGTTTAGACAATCTGTAAAGATGTTTTTTGTTATGTGAAAGATTTGAATTCTGATGACATTATTGAGTTGGCTAGTCTGGGATTATTCAGATAGAGTTTGGCAGTTTATGATGCAGTGCTTGAAATAGTTAGTGCTTGGCTTCAGAGGAAGCCACCTGAGCTTTATTTAAAAAAAGTAAATATACATATCCCAAATCCTCACTTGAGACATGCTGATTTAAGTTCCAAGAAGTTCACTAGGCCCCAGTTACATGTGTTGTCTCTGAACTCTTCCCCTGGGTATGTGAAGAGAGGATATTATATGTTTGGCACCTTGTATAAAGTAGATACAAAAGTAAAATATAAAAACCTGACTTTTCTTTTTACAAGTTCATTCCTTTGCTTTATTATCTTAAAATGAATTTTCCAAACCCCAAAATTGCTAAGGTGAGTTATAGGATGAAGAATAATGAAAAGTTGAAATGATCATATATGCTGTCATAGTAAAGTGGAGGTTGCTTTTAATATTTTGTTTATCCATAATCCAGTTATTTGGAATACCTCCCATTTACAAGGGAGATATCCTCCCATATTCTCCTTTGATCTACAGAGTGTGATTGTAAGTATACTTTTTCTAATAGTATTAATAAATATTTGCTTGACATTTAATCTCATTGATCTTTAATCAGTTCTTAGTAGTTGTGATAACTGAAGTTACAAAGTTGAAATAACTTCCTTTCTGTATAAAAACAGGAATGCTGATTTGTTTCATTTGTATATGTTTTAAAGATACTATGTCATGTCATTTTTTTCATTCGACTTAATCATTAGAGAAGATTAAAGGTGGCTTATTTCTTAGACATATGCTTAACAAAGAAGGATTTTACAAACATCTGTGCAAAAACATACAACATCTTCCTGCTTTCTTATCAGTAAATGCAGCTGTTCCTGTTTTTAAAAATCAGATGTGTGATAATGTGGAGTAGCAATGTTTGAAGGCTTCATTTTCTGATATCTAAGACATGTTTCTTTTTCCTGAGCTTGGACAGGTATAAATAAGAAAGATAAATTTACAGCTAATGTTGATTTTATTTTTTTTTCCCATTTCCCCCTGCCCTCAACACTATCAGAAACTGTTGCCAATGTCATCTGCTAAGTGAATTGCAGGTTCTTATCATGAGTGTGCTGGGTTAAGGATAATTAGTCTATACAGTGAATAGTGATAAATTATGCACAATAATACAGCTTTTGTATTATTTAAAATTTCTATCCAATTGATAAATTAAAAAGGGGTTGTTGATAAAAGAGTGTGAGTAAGTTATGTCCTTTGCACTAGGGACACTGTCAAAAAATCCAAACCCAAGTTGTCCTTTTAGTGGTTTTATTCTTGATTTAAAAGTATGTTTTGCTGTTTGTATTGACAGATCCATACAAGTGAAATAGGAAACATAGTTGTTGAGATAAATAGGTGTGCAGATCTGTTTGTAAGTCATTAAGTTACTCTTTTCAGTAGCTAAATGACAATTCCACACTGTCATTTTTACAGCTAATTTCAGTTTAGCTGTGTTTCTTTCTTTTGGAGCCAAGTGGGGTGATATGCCCATTAGTCTTACAGAATGGGCAAAAGTAGTCAAGCAGAACAGCCACAAACCATGTTTCATGGCAATCTCTCTCTGGCCAAAACCCCATAAAAAAACCTACAACTGGTCATCTGTTCATCTAGAAACCCTCCCATATCTGTGGGTTGTGAAATGCTATGGGTAAAATGTGGTAGGGCCTCTTAATGGTAGGACAGAATCTTAACTGAGTTGTGTGTTCTTCATCACCATACCCATGAGTACTTTTGTTGTATGATTTTTATTTTTTTAAACTTAGAGCTTCATAAAATATTTGAGGATAATGGATAAGCACTGCTTTTTAGAGCCACTCTTTTTCAGGACATATTGGGATGTTGAATCACTTCTGTCATGTTAATGAGAGTCTATCTTCATGGTTTCTGGATTCCTTTATTTGTTTACTGCTTAGGTCTCTTTCTGAAGTCTCAGGTAAATCTGATCCTGCTTACTGTGAGATCTGGTTGGCTCACACCTGGGAATTTGTCACCTGTCTCTAAATGGCTGATAAATTTTTCACAATCAGAGAGTGTTACAAGGAAATCTGGGAAATTGCAAACTGAGAACTGAGAAAGAAAAAAAAG
Organism: Euphonia xanthogaster; assembly: GCA_034509185.1. Classification (NCBI taxonomy): domain Eukaryota; kingdom Metazoa; phylum Chordata; class Aves; order Passeriformes; family Fringillidae; genus Euphonia; species Euphonia xanthogaster. The sequence continues at coordinate 12,328,300 of JAYDZK010000271.1, read as the reverse complement.
TGTGCACACTTGTTCTTTTTGAAAATAAAGTGCTTCACAGGTTTTGTTTTAGTAGTTGGGAACATCTTTAAATAGCTGTTGCCAAACCATAGATAATCTTAGTGGAGGGGAAGTTTATTTTAGTCTGAGTTGGTTAGAGAACTGACTCTAAGCTGAACTGGTTTGCATTGCCTTCAGATGAAATAAGAATGTAAGTACAGATGTTTGATTATTCTCAATAAATGAAACTACTATTTAGAAAACTTTGGGTATTCTAGCAACAAACCGTAACTACCACATCCTGCAATTGCAGGAAGTCTGTTTTACAAATATGGTGATATTCATCATGAGATGTAACATATTCTTCTTGCTTCCTTCTAGGATACTTTCTATTATCTCCTTTATTATTTTTTGTGGGAGCTCATTTTTTTTTTCATTTTATATCTTGGAGAAATGATGTCTTACTCTGGTGATTCACCTTGAGGTTTGATGAGAAGCAGGCTAGCTGCTTCTTTTCTGTCACTCATAAATTGTTGCTTTACAAAAGTCTGCTTGGTAGTATAGATCTGAAATCAGGGCCAAAGTGAAAAAGTGAACTAAAAGACGAAGTTTTCTGATTTTAGCAGCTTTCTGACTGCTATGTCAGATTTAATCAGTATTAAAATATTACTGAAAGACTGGACTTGCCTTCCTATTCCCCAAAACAGATTTAACTCTTGGTTGTGTAGCTGAAGTTCAGTGTACGAAAGTGAAGACACTTTTCTTCTAGACTTCATAATTACTATTATCAGGTTTTTCAAAACTTCTATTATTCTTTTCAATGCAAAAGAAAGAAAATTTCTGTTTTGCTTAATCTTGGGTTATTTAGTGGCAGGTGTATTTTCATGGTTTGCATAGAACTTAGTCCTGTAACCCAGAGGAAAACCATAGCTAGAGTAGCTGTATTTCAGATTTTCCTTTAGAGTAGGATGTTTTATGCAAAATTTATAAAGCTGGATATAAAATGGGGTAAGTCAGCCTAAGACTCTAAGGAAATGTTTAGTTTTTCCTGCAGGGAGAGAGGAGGAAGGCATATGCTTTTGTCAGCACCTGTAAACTGACAGCTAAATAAAAATAGAGTGACAATACACGTGCAAGAAGGGAGATGAAAATTGCCTCAGTCAAAATGTCTTTACAGCCAATCCTTGAGATGCCTTTTTGCAACAATTATGCATCATTGGAAACTGAACAAGCTCCTCCTTCAGGAGCTAAAATGATTTGAACTACAGCTGTACAGCTGAATCACTAAGATATGCAAAGAATAACACTTGTTTAGATATAGGAAGCTAAATATTTGATAATACATAATTTGGCTATGCTTTCTAAGTCTTCCTATGTTGTTGGTTCATAAATAGTAATTCTGATACTGGATACTGCAATAATTATGGAGTTACTGAGGAGGCCTGAATTCCATTTTTTAAGCAGTGTTTTCTATGGATGTGTTTTGCCAGTACTAATATGTTTACTTATATCAGTTTATTTCAGAAGTCCTTGTTGTTTATCTTATTTTTATGAAGCAATTTTATTATTAATAATAAAAGTAATAGGAGATTTTGGCAACTGGAAACACAGACAAGCTGTCTATTTTCTCTCTTCGTTTATTTTTCTCTTGTTAAAGTCATCAAAATGTTGACAGCTGCATAACTCTCTTTAAAGCTTTCATATCTTGACAGATATTACAGATATTTGTCATTTTACTTACAGTAAGTGACAGCTAAATTAGCTTTATGCTGTATTGGAGGATATCTCAGATGTAGTGAGTCCAGTCAAATTTATATTCCATTTCTTTAATGTGCAGCTGATTTTCGAGTGGTTATTAAAGAGTGAACAGTGAAGTGATACATGAAGAATGTGAAAATCTTGAGCTAGCAGATATTCAAGGTTAACAGATGAGAAATATGTTCCCCTTTTATTACTTCTATCACATTGGATAGCCTAGTTTTTCCTTCATTTTCACTTCTTATTTCAGCTGGATGTGGGGTTGAAGATCTATACATTAATCCTGCTTTAATAGATCCCCCCTTCCCAGCTGAGTATTTAAGGCTGCCAGGAGACGCTGTAGGTGTTTGTAGGTCACAGTGGCAGATAGTGAAACAACGTTGGTTCAATATCACTGCACCTCCCCACTGTGTGTTTGGTGAAGTACAGCTCATTCATTGTCTGACTGCCACATAGATGTATTTCAGAATGTATATATACATTTCTGTTCAAAAGTTTGGGCCATATTAAGGAAGAGAACAAATGAAGCTACTGAATGGAAGAAAATAATATCTTTTTGCTGTCAAGTAACTTATTCAATAATGTTGCTTTTTTTTTTTTTTTTGGTGCCATGCATAAATACAAAGTACAATTAAGAAAATTGCAGTGGATCTTTACATTATTAAACTGAGGATGTCTGCAAAAATGTACTTGACAGGAGGGGGAGATGAAAGGAAAAAAAAAGGAAAAAAACTTGTTGTCTTTTATCCAGATAGCTTAATTTCACAATTGAGTGTTTTTTGCAGTTGTCTGTTTAAATTGCTGTCAGAAATGGAAAACTCCGTAGTATGATCTTTTCTCATTTTAGTATGTTCAATGTATTGCTAATGATAGCCAGACTTTCAAATTACTATAAATGTGAAAAGATGAGTTATACATGTTCAATGTTTTAATCTACTCTTTTCTGATACTGCTGTATTACTGCTGGGAATCCCTCTAGCATTTTGGACAATTAGTATTTGGAACAAGCTGTTATAAGATTAGCTCAATGTTGCCCAAATCAAAGTAGAGGAAGTGAGACAACCACCGGAATTGCAAGAAAATAACTGATGTAACTGATTTTCTGCAGTATACTTTGAATAACTCTTCTTAAAAGCTTCAGAAATTTTAGAAGCCTGGAAAGTAGTATAATTGCATCTTGATTTTTTTTCCAGGGGTGTTTTAGGCTAGGTTTTGTTTGTTTAAGGTTTTCTTGGGGGGGGGTTTAATTTTTAATTTTTTTTTGTAGGTGCAGCCATCTCTGAAAATAATTTATGCTGAGATGGGCTGAAGTTTAAATTAAGCTTAACAGTTTCTCCTAGGGGACCACCAAACCAGGGGCACTGTGAGAGTTTGTGTTTTAGGATGTGTATGTACCACTTTGCATTCTGAGGAGAGCAAACCTGGGAGCGTTGAGTGAAAAATTATTTTTGGGGATTACTTTGGATACTGGCCTGAATCAGGTACAAAGTTACATCTGTTCTAACTGCAACTGATGCTAAAACACCTACTGACCTCTCAGAAGAGAGGAAGGTTTACAGCAGTGCTACAGAGAATCATGGCTTAAGTGCAACATTGCCTTATTGTGTTTAAACATATTCTTTTCTTTCAGTATTCCTGACATAGCAGATATGTGGCAGGGAGTAATATTTATTGGTAGAGAATTTCTTGGGAAAGTCGCTAAAGTGGAAAAAGTGCAGCAAATTACAGAAGCTGGAATAGAGCTTTCACATTCTCCCTGAAAACAATGCTTACTTTATAAAAAAAAAAAAAAAAAGAATTTTGAGGAGGTGAACATAGGCTGTAAAGGTTTATCTGCTTTACTTCACAGCACCAGAGCTGGGGAATTTCACATCTTCCTGAAGGTCAGTAAATGCAGCCAGTGATCCTAGCTGTCAGTACATTCTAGGATTTGATCAGTGTTTTCATTCTTGTTCTTGAATGAAAGTTTTCCACAGTCCAGAAAAATTATATTGCTTGTATAGAGCTCTCTAAAACCATTAATTGGCCTATTCAGATTTTATCTGTAACTTTACTTTGTGCTGAGCACTACTTGTAGTGCTGTCATAAACTATACTGAAGCCCTGTTTCCTAGGCTTTAGTGATAGGATAAATATTCCCAGGAACAGGGGAGCTGCACGTGCTGATTGTTTAGCATGGGTTAAACACACCCCTCTGAAACACAACCATATTAATATTACATATTTCAGATTTGTCAGGCACCTTTCGAGTGTAGTATTTCAGCACTGGTTTTATAGAAACTTGCTGCAGAACTGGATGGGATTAATAATGTATGAGATATATCACACTTAGCACAGTATTAAATTCTAGCAGTGGAAGGATGCAAACCAGTTCATAACCTTACAAGAACATTGTGCACTACAGTAATCTTGATAATAGTGTAGAGTCAAATTAACAGTGAATAAATGCTGAACTCTGCTTTCTGTCAGAAATGGTGCTCATGCACTCTCTTGTCAGTGTTTTGTATGCTGTCCTGAGCAGCTCACCAGAAAAAAAACCCCATAAGATAAAAAGATGAAATGAATTATTCTGGCTGCATTGTAAAGAAGGTGCTAAGGATCTTAGTAAGGATGGGAAATTTTGCATGTTTCAGTTCTTGGGTGAGCAGCAGTGTGTTTGTATAAAACTGCAGAAGTGCTTCCCTCTAGAACATCTCTGTTTATCAAAATTATATTAGAATAGAAGGTTGGAATAAGTCTTATTCTTAGGTAGTAGGCAGTTGATTCAGTATAATCTTATTAGTCCAGATGTGACAGAGGAGGCAAGACCCTGGAGACAGACCTTATGGGCTACAGCTTTTACCCTAAAACACATAGGGGAACTATCAGTCAGTAGATTTCCCTGTGCATGTTGTACTTTATTGGAGATTTCTGTCATCATTTTTCAGTTGGGAGGATACTGTCAGTCCACGCCTTCTTTTATTCCAAGGGCTGCCAACATCCCTTCTGAGGAACCCATATCACCTTCTTTTAAGGTGTTTGGTGATGCATTGGGAAGAGATGACTCCCCTCTTTCTATATAAACTAATAGGTCTTCTGTCACTTCCAATTTAAGCTCCTGGGGCATCAGAAACTGTTACTTTACATTTTCTTCCCTGGAAAACAAAACAAAAATGAATGAGACTCTTTCAAGCTGCAGTGGAATGAATTTTGAAATTTAGAACACATACTTTTTGCTGAATAGAATGATTGGTCAAAGTCTTTTATTACAACCTATCTGCTGTACTGGAGGAGCAGGGATTAAAGACTTCAGAAGCTTACTGTAAAGCCTGCATCATTACAATACTTCATCTTAGATTTTTTTTTTTTCTTTTGAGAGGACAGAGGAATCAGCCCATAAGCACAGGGAACAGCATATTTCTCTGTCTTAGTAGATGTGCAGATGTGGACAGCTTGTGCAGCACACTTGTAGGAACATAAAATGTCTCCAAACTAGCCTTGCTTTGGCCTTGGAAAGCCCTCCCTATAAGGCTGGCTGAAGGAAGGACAAGATTTGTCTTTCTGGATATTCAAACTGAGGCCAAATGAACCAAATGCTGTAAAACCTTGGTGTCCAGAAGACTGATGTGTATGGTGTTTCAATTCAGTCATTTCTGTAAGAAAATGTATTTGCTTTTGAAAAGTAGATCAGCCTTCTTGGAGTGGAAAAATGATTTGAATAGTGTAATGATTCGCAAAAACTGCATCTATTTGTATCTAATTGCTTTCTCAAAGAGGAGGTTTTGTGCTCCAGATTACCAAGCTGGAACTGTGTGAAAGGGACAAAGAGGTAAAATAGACTTCAAAACAGGAGAACCTTCAGTAGCATGACTGAAAGGATTTGTTACTGGTTCCCTCTTGCAGTGGGAATTCAAAATGTAGAAAAAATGTGTGTCCTCAAAGGTTTATATTAGGAAGGAAAAAAACATGTCTGAGTACAAGTTTTAGCTTACTGCATTTCCTCCTTGATCAAAATGCAGACAAAGCTAGTAAATGCTTGAAACATGGTTGTTAGAGGCTCATCTGAATTTTTACTAGGCATTATGAAATATTTGTTTTAACTTTGAAGACTGCATCAATTAAAACGAGATGGTGCATCAGAGAAATGTTTCCAATAAATGCCAGATGACTGAGCTGGCCTCTTCTTATTTCAAGTGCTAGTTCTGAGGCCAGGTTATGAAGTATTTGGATGAGGAAATGTACAAAAAGAATTGTTTAATTCTTGCTGTCTTTACAGGTAAAAGACTTATTTGCAGATAGTTGTTGCAGATTCCAGTCAAGCTCAAAATAAAGTTTTCAGAAGCACTGTATATACTAAAAATGTACCTTTCTGAGAATGATGAATAATGGGAATGACGAATAAAATCCAAGGAAAGTATCACCATTTTCTATGCATGGAGAAAGTTAGTCAGTCATGGGTTTTTGAAGCATTTTAAAATTCTGCCTGGACCCTGGCTTGTGCTCCCAAACTACCTCTCAGAAGCAAAAGAAGAATGCATTTTTCTTAAGAAATCAGTTTTTCTCTTTGTTTCTATTAATTCAAAACAGATCTGAATTTCACTGAGAAGAAAGGATATTTTTGTACACATATACACACACACGTAAATATATATGTATAAAATGGCAACGTTCATTTTTGTTTGTCTCTGTGGTCTGAAAACTTTTAATGAATCAAAGTACTCAATGAAATTGAGAAAATACTTAGAATAGGCTTGTTTACCAAAATTTACCTGTTTACCTGGTCTCATCCCCAAAACACTTTTTTGTTTTTGAAGCTGTGGTAGCTTAGCAAGTCAAGTTGCTAAAAGATGTCTTTTTATACTGAAATAATGCTTGCTCTGAGACTATAAATGCATGTGTTTCTATGGCTTTTTTTGTGTTAATAATGAGGTTTTGCTTTGTAACCAGTAACCAATGAGACCCCACTGGTGTTCTTATGGAGTGATTGCCCTTGATACTTTTTCTCCTAAGCAGATCTAGAATGCAGTTGAGATCTTTACACTTCAGCACATCTCTGTCATGTTTAATATTTATTTGTGTTCTTAAATGTTTTTATGCCTTAGATTTCGTATTAGTTGATTTTGTTTTTTCTTTTTTCATACTAGTTAGGCTAGCCACTTCAATTTTATTCTTTTTAGTCTCCTAGTGTTAAAAATAATGGATACTTTTCTAGCTAAAAACTAGTTCAGCCCTGCCCTACTTCTGGGATCATTCCTGTACACATAATGATACCAATAAATATAAGGAAATCCTCAGACACTTTTGCTCATGGCTAAGGACGAATCTGCATGAAAGCATTTCTAGAGTCTATATTTTTCTTGTCAGAAGATGTAAAACCTTTCATGTTTGCTAGTTGGTTTGTGTTAAGGGAGAGTTCCTTAGCCTGCCATGAATCATGTAACTTCTTTTGTCCTGATAACTGAGAGTGTTAAGGCAAATCCCAAGTTCACACTCCAGGCACTGGCTCTTGTTTTGGCATGCTGGCAATGGCAAAGCTTTCTCTGCTGTTGGGGATGTGAAGGGAGCTGGGTGAGGTCAGGAGCCTGGTGACTGAACTGCAATTCTTTAACCTGGTGGTAGGTCTTGTGCCATGGCTGTATTAAAAAGAATATTTCTGAGAAATGTTTGTAGAATTGGAAAAAGAGAGAGAATGAAGGCGTATTGCAGAAACAGGAGTGTGATGATTTTGAGTTGTGATTATTTTTAGCAGAAGTCAAAACAAGGGAAGAAGTTCTTAATAGAATTATTCCTATTGTAGGACTGTTCTGTTGCTTGTATTCAATTTACTGATGGGAGGTGTCTTGCCCCATTTCCAAACATGGAATGCTTGTATCTCCTGGTAGTCTTGGTTTGAGGTTTTGGTATCATGGTGTGTTCTCCAGAGTGATTGGTAGAAGATCTTAACTGTTGTATGTAGGAGGTCTCTCAGCTACTCTTTTGTTCCTCAATTCTACATCTGATTCATTTTTTCAAGTTCATTCCTTGGATTTTTACATGCAGAGATATCTGCCAACTCTTTGGGGAAAGTTTGATACCTCAATTTAACCAGGTTAAATTTAAATTAATTTCATAATAGTTGTAGGTGTTGCTGCACTTTTGGTAGTGTTACTTGATAACTTTACCCCTTCCCCCTCTAATATAAAACTGGAGCTGAAAATCTCCAAGCCTGGCTTTGCAGTGCAGGAGTTTTCTGTGCAACAGCCGGTGTGACACAGTAGCTTGCTGTCAAATCAGGGACAATGAATTTTGAACATGTCAAAGTTTTCCATAGATCAACAGCTTTTCCCTTCTTTGGATGCTTCTCTGGATACCCTGACTCAGGTCTTTCTGTTCTTGCATTGTCTCCAGAATTCATGTCAAATAGCTGTTGGCTATTTTGTTGGTATTTTATTCCCGACAGCCTGCCATTAAACCAACCCCATGGAGTCAAACATGGTCTAAGTCTGAAGGGTCTGGTATTCTGAAATTATTATGGTGTGCTTCTGTAATGGAGCAGGCAAATCAGAGCAGTAGAATTGAATGCAGAGTCCCTGCTTCCAGTGTCCTGGATACGTGCTGTGAGACACCAGGTCACAGATGGATTCTGGATAACCATTTGCACAGGGGAAAGACGGGGTGGAAACCAATGAAATGAAGAAATTGTAATGCAATATCTTAGTATTTGCATTTTCAGATTTAATAGTTACCAATATAAATTTTCAAATCTTGGTGAGTGGATGCATGTGCAGCCTCATGTACCTCCAACTTCCACAGTACACATTGGCAGACAAAACCCATGCTATTCTGTAGAAATAATTTTATCCCCTTGGCCAATCTACTGCTTTCTCCTTCGCCTATTTTAGCACGTAAAGTCTTCTGGACAGAAGAGGCCATGTCTGTAATCTGTTTCTTTCTTTTTTTATTTTTTGTTGACTTGTGTATGATGCCCTTCTAACTTTCCAGATAGTCCTTTGTCCGCAGGTCTTTCTATCTTTAGGGGATAGTCTGGTCTTGAAGATTTGTTCTTGCTGTAAAACTTAAATACACCATAAATGAGTTTTGAGAAACAGATTGGGGTGCATGAAAGGAACTGCTTTGTGGGGCTGTTTTAGACTTCTAGAAGAAACACTTTGGAAAGGAATTTAATGATCAAACATATTGGGCAGCTTAAACTTACTGTGGCATTTTACTCATGAACGCTTATTGACTCAGATTGAGAACCATTTTTCTAAAGATAGGGGTGTATTTTGTGGTTTCTCTGCATGGACAGTGGGCTCTCTTAGTTTTCCTAGCTCAAAATAATTTAACTGGAAATATTTGGTAGGTTAATCTGGGCACATTTTGTTTTAGCTGACTACAGATTAATTTTGTTTGGGCTTCTTGTTTGGTCAATGGTCAGAAGTTTGAATGAGAATATCAAGTCTGTGGAGCACAGAGTGCACAGCTGACAGCTTGGCACATTGGAAGTGTGTCATAACAAATTGTCAGAGGAATGCATTTTGTTTTTGACTGAGGAATGGGATGAAGTAGATGATTGCTCGAGTTCCTTTCCAGCTGTTTGTTTCTATATTTTCTCTACTATGGTTTTTCTTCTTTAAATTCAGCGTAACACTTATTTGGCTTTGTCATGATCTTAGATATTGTTTGTAATTTTAGTTTTGCAGCCATTTTTAACAAATATGTTACTGACGCAATCAAGTAAAACGTCAGATGTAGATGGAATTTGTCAATTGAAGTCAAGGACTAAAGAAATAGAGACCAGTAATACCTGTTGCTTTAGCCAAAGCTTTCTGCTTTGAAGTGAAGTTTTCCCACTCAATGTATGGCATTAAGGCCATTAGTGTTCAAAAAAAAAAAAAAAAAAAAAGTCATAGTCATGTACATCAGTGCTTCCAGAAGATGAAAAAGAGCACTGACTTCTTGTTCAGTACCTTTAATTATGATCAAAATCATACTGGGCAAAATATCTAAACTAAGAGAATGGCACCTTCTTCTTAATAGTTATGTGGAAAAATGGGACATTATGAAAATAAACCTGGAAGTGAAATCTGTTTGGATAACGGTATTACTTTGCTGTATTGTGTATTATGTGCAAGGGGAATGCATGTCTTTTCATGCCGAAGACTTTTAAGATGTTCTATTCAGTGTGAAATATAAATAAGCACCACAACTGCCACTGGTGACAGGGGGTAAGAACAATTTCTTCATAAATTTTCACTGTTAAAAATGATTGCATAAAGTATTTGCTAATTATAATAATTGGGATCAAGTGTGTGGATTGTTTTGTGGGTATTTTGTTTCCCGAGTGGCTTTATTCGCCTTTCAGAGGAGAGTAAAGAGCATGGAATTTGCTGTAAACTTTGAAAATCCATTTTCATTCTTGCTTTGTATTGGTTGGTTGGTTTGCTGGCTCTGCATGAGAAATCTTCTTTTTCCTTATGTGTTTTTTGTTTGTTTGATTTTGGGTATTTTCTTCCTTCTCTGTGCTGATGCTGTGACAATTATTGCTTTGAGGAGCTATAATTCTTCCTGAAGTGGGGAGGGCATTTCTTTCTTTCTAGGCAAAAATAACTGCATGTTAAACAGTACTACACATGAAATTAGTTACATTTGGAATTTTTCTAGCAAGTGTACCAGAATGAAAGCAAATTAGATTTTCCAAACTGTTTTAAAGCAAAGTGCTGCTGCATATCTGCAGGTATCTTTTGTCTTAAAATGCATTTTTAATAATGACAGGAAATTGTCTAGGTATTTGTAAAGAAAATATAAGATGTTGAATTCTGACTTCAGGCTTTTGGGTTTTATTTTTGTAGGTGTTTTCTTTTTAATTTATTATTGTAGTTTTGTTTTTTTTTCCCCTTCCTCTTATTTTTGTGCTGTTCTTATTTTGTTTACCATTTATGTAATTTTGTTGAACCTATGAATGTCTGGGCACCATAGGCAGTGAACTTAGCATGAAAAAAAAAAAAAATCTTAGTAAACCAGGCTGAATTAAGTACTCATTTTAGACTGCATTTGGGTTTCAGCTGCCAATTATTTAGAAAGCGTACCGTTGTTGCATCCAACTTGCATTTCATGTGCTTGACTCTTCCAATGATAGTTCCCTTAATCTTAAATTCCAATGTGTCAAAAGGATTATCTCTGTTGTGTCTTCATATTAATAATGACTGTAGTTTTGTACTTTATATGGGCATACACAACTGTATGTTGCTCTAGTGCAAAACTTGTCATCTACAAAAATAATTTTTCTGTACTATTACAAGTGTTGCTTCTAAAATACCTCTTGGGCTTGGACATAAATTTATTTTTATATA
>JAYDZK010000271.1:12273091-12317153 GCA_034509185.1 Euphonia xanthogaster | reverse complement strand
TAAAAAGTGATTTTAACTTTTATATAAGGGCTAGTTGTTATCACAATAACATATCATCGCAAAGGTGATGGTATTCATAATTTCCTTCCATAAGTTAGAGTTAGAGACCTCTTGCAATTGCTCTTTCTATTTAGATCTGAATTATCTACCATGCTGTCAGTCCAGCTATTTCCATATGAATATCTAAGCTCATTAGAATAATATCCAAAGCATGGTACACTGCATTATTGTGCTGTTTAATAAGTGTCTCGGCTGCTTCTCACAGCACTGCTATGGGCTGGTTTTCTCTTTTTTTGCAGATCACTGCCATTGTTTGCTGAGTGCCCATGAGGGAGCACTTTTTGTGATCTAGTGCTTTTGCTTGTATAATACTGATTCAGAAAAACAGCCTGCTTAGAGAGAAACATTAATTAGGTGCAAAGGTGGCGTTATTCCATGGTTTAGGGGTGGGGGGAAGTACAGCAAATAAATTATCTCCTATTTGTACAATGTTTTATGGTTGTCAGCTGTCTGTTGCCAAAAAACCCTGGTGGAGTTAAATGCTTGTGACACCTTGCCCAGTAAAGGTAGAGTAAAAGCCTGTTATGGAACCTGCTTTGTGACAACCTGTGCTAGTTTATATTAGCCTAACCAATCACTTTTTTCTGTGCTTGGCAAAATTTGTTAAATTAATTCAGTTGCAATTAGCAGATTTATGGGAAAGTACCCTGTTATCCTTTAATTGGAGAGCATAAAACTACAAACTGAATCTGCTGGTTCTATTTGTGTAATAGGCAATCTATCTACGACAAGGTTTGATCGATGGAGTCGTATGATGCCCTTGCCTTGTTTTATATTGGCTGTCAGCTCTTAACTGGGACTGAAGTATCTGGGTAACAAAAATTGATATAATGACTTAATGCGCCTTATTCTCTTTGAGCTACATCAGTTTAGAGCACTTCTGAGAGAAAAATGTCTGGAAAATATCAGGGAGTCATTTATCAACCTGTTTTCATTAGCATACTGCCTAGCACTGGCAAGGATTTGAATAAAAAAAAAAGCAGGATGGTACAATTTATTTCAGGTCTCATATTTCTTGGATGAAAGGAGACTTCTAATAAATGGAAAATATAGAAAGATGCATTTCTTGCTGATTTTTCCTAAATAAAAGCTGTGCAAAAATATACCTTCAGTTTGATTGATAATAGCACAGGAAGCATACATGTATGAAGATAATCCAGAAATTAGCAAAACTGTCCTCCCTTACTGCATCTGGCTCATTTGTTTGAGGTACATCACAGAATAAACCCCATGTTTTATATGTGTACATTGGAAAATTTGTGTGGGTGTGTGGTAGGGGGGTGTCACCATAGAGGACTTCACAGAAAATGTGAGATTTGATCTCTTAAAAGATAAAGCTGTTAAGCTATTCAAGAGCCTGCTGAAAGTGCAGTGAAATAGGTACCAATCAAAATGTTTGTATAGTGGGCAAAATGTGTGCACTGCATCAAGTCATTTGTCCTACCTGCTCTATGATGGTAGCCAGAAGAGGTAATAATAACTGAAAACTAGTTGTGTGCATGCAAGTCTTTTTTTTTTCCATGAAATTTTTATGCATCAGTCAGACTGCATACAGTGTGCCTAATGTATAAAATAAATTGGTGTATAAATCAGATTATGAGCAGGATGTAGGCAAGTCTCCATTTGCACACAGGAATCAAACCCAGACATGGGAAATTCCCTTTTTAACTTCTGGCATTTTTCAGGGCTTTACCAGATGGCAGTTCATGCTTAATTTTCTAATAATAAAAAATTAAAAAAAAAAGAAAAAAAAAGGTTTCCTCCATTTCTAGCAATACTGAGTGCAATGGATTACAGAAAAGCCTGAAAATAAAGGGCTTCTGGATATACACAGCATTATCTTGTGACCCATTCTATAGCTTCTAATTATGTCAAGGATTTGGAATGTCAGTCAATAAGGAGTGATTTATGATTGGTATAAGCAATTGCACATAGCTTCCCATTGATCAGTATGTAGATTCCTTGACATAAGTTATTATCTATGACAGATACTTGTCTAACTGCTAATTGAATTGCACATTTTTCCCTCAGTGTTATCAAACTACCACCAAATATAGACCATAGCTTTTTTGCTCTTTGCATGTGAAAATAAAGGGACTATGAACAGCAAGTGTCATGTATAGGTTGTCTGGCAGTAACCACTACTTATGGATGCAACTTGTGCTGGCTATGAGACGACAATATCACCCAGTGTTGCCATGACAATCACAATGAGTGTTGGGTCCACGATATCTTCCACAACTTGGTAGAAAATCTATTAAATCTAAGTTATCTGTTGTTTGTTACCTGGTAAGCATCTACAAGAATGCAGTACTAGTATTCTAGTGAGGAAGAGTTTGTACCACACAGATGTTTCTCTTCTTACTCCTGTTAATTTTTATTTAAAACATTCTGATTAGATGGTCTAACAGCAGCAGTAGTTTTATGCAATGTGCTTTTATCTTTCCAGGCGGTTTTTCCCTAGGGAAAAACCTCCTGTCTGGTGGAGGAGTATCAACTCCTGGTGTCCACTTGGTCAAATGCTCAGTGGAGTTGTGACTCATTTCAGTGTTGAGAAATGCTAGCTAAATAGCTAAAACCTGTTTTACTGCACACTGCCTACTTTAGTCACAGGATCAGCCTAATTTATGCTGACTCTGTGGCTTACCTACCTGTTGATGCTTTTCCCTAATGAACCATAAGATCATTGAATAGGAGATATTCAATACTGAGTTTAACTCAGCCTTTTACTTGATTGGAACTCATAGGAGAATTTGCTTCACTCTTGCTTTCTGTACTTTCCTGTCATCTTTTTTTCCTGATCTCTTATCCCAAACAAACTACTATTTTTGGGTTTATCTCCATCAAGCCATTGTGCTTGAGAATAGCTGGCTCTGTTCTGCAGTTTATCTGAACACGTTCAGTAATTCAATTTCCTTGGAAAGCTATATAATGTCCTTATAACAGAAAAGTGTAGAACTGTGCAACGCTCAGGATAATTCTATGTGACACCCAAGCTTGTTGTAAACAAACAGTGGAGACCCTGGCACAGCTGCAGGAAGAAAATTTGCAATATCCTGCAGAAGACAACCCCCAAGAAACAGCATGTCTGCTTTGGAGTGTAATGTGTGGGGTCACAGTCTCTCTGCTGCCCCACGCCCATCCCCTTTGGACTTGGAGTAACAGGGGAAAAATGCTGAAAAATAAAAATGTGGGAAAATCTAATGTTTTTTAGATGGTGCTTTCAAAAACTCTCAGCCTAAACTTTCAGGATTCTTTAAATATAATAAGGTACAGGCTTTAGTTGACTCAGTACTGAATAATATCTTATGTTTGGCAGTTATTTTCTTTTAAAGAATTGTTACAGCCGTAAAGAAATTTTACTGAGTTCTGAAACTCACATATCCATCATGTTTTAATCAAGTTTGTAGTCACTTGCAGGATAAAATAGCAAATGAAATGTACCATTGAGTGTAAAATTTCAATAATTTTCTATCCAATTGCACTACTGTATAAACAATCATTTTATAAATATATAATTTCTATAATTTGAGCAGATGCTCCGTCTATTGTATCACATTCAATTTTTTTGTTTTTAATTAAAGAACTTATTACAATTTTCCAGATAATGTGACAACAAATTCAAGAGAAGACTTTTAGATGTCTCAGAATAACAGCAATTAGCATCCCAGTTTTTGTGTACTTGGTCTTTTCGCACATGAGCAGCTAATTAAACAAGGGAGACTGGCCTTTGATATACAGCAAAAAATATCCTTGTGTGCTCTGGGGAAGTCAGCACAGTGTACTTTGGATGTCATCTGGTGCATAGGTGTTTAGCTACGTAGTGTGCAGAACATGATGTTTTTCATTAAAATAATTTCCCGTTAAAAAATTCTTTAAGAAACCCTCAAAAATCCAACCCAAACAATACAAGCCTGCCCTAAAACTACAAACTAATCAAACAAAAAAATTATGCCAAAAGCTCTGTTGGAATTGTTTTTACAAGTCACTTTCTCTTCTTATGCCAGCCTTTTTTTTCTTATTTTTTTTTAAATCAGCAAGTGTGTCTAAAGCTTCTCGTAAATCACAAGCCAAGTGTTTTTTGTTTTTTTTTATCCTGACTGACAATATCTCAATAGTAGGCTCAGCACAAAGGATTGTATACCTAAAACTAATGTAATTTTGTGTGAAGGTTATGGAGTGCATAAAGATGGGACAAAATACAAGAAACCTGCATAGAGGAATTGCTCTTCAGATTTAATGAAGCACTTCTTATCTGAAATTTTTCAAGTGAATGATGGATTAAGCTTTCAGACAACCTACCAGTTAGTGGAAATTATTATTGCACTTTTTTTCCCCACTCCCCCTATATGCTGAACAAACTGAGGAATTGAAATAAAAGAGTAGGGATATAGTTCAGAGATGCTGACTTTGGGTTAGGTATCACTGGAGTATCACTTACTGTCATGGTGTCTGGTTTTACATCTGAACTTCTGTGCACAGTTCCAAAGTATGGAGACCTAAGTCTAATTTATAAATATCTTCTTTAGTTCGTGTAAGTCTCTGCTTATTTGTTAAGCACATGTATTGTGTGAAGAGAAATTATGAAAACAACTTTATTTCTAAAAATTGAAATTGAAGTGGTAGAAGGGATTTTAGTTCTAACCATTAGTTTTATGCTCTCTATTGAGCATTGCAGAGAGAATGTTTTGAGAACTCAGTGTGTGTATTGAGGCTTTTCTTTCTCCAGGGCATCTTTATCAGAATAAATGTTCTCCCTTCCTAAAGGATGTATGTACTGGATGTAGGAACATGTGTGGCTCTGCAGGACATGGTCAAGGACTGGGCATTGCTGAGTATACGATTTCCAAAAGTAAAGACAATTGGGGTTCCTACCATTTGAAACAATGGAGAAAAGCTTTTATTTCTTTGATTATTTTTTCAGAATGCTCTTTTTTTAAAAAGACCATCCTACCATAGGCATCCATAATCTAAAAATAAATGTAACTTCCTAAAATACAGTTTCTATTGGCACATGTTAAAACATTTTACTGCATTTTAAATCAAAGATTTTTTTTTTTTTTTTGCACATGTCAGCAACTGAAGACAACAGGAAAGCTGAGAATACTCGAATATTCAAATCTGTGAATATGGAATTGCTAAACAAGAGAAATTTCTGCATTGAAAGGTTGCTTTTTTGGGGGGTTGATGAAGCAAAATGCTCAGGTATTTTAAAGGTGGGTGGCTCTCGTGAAGTGCACGTGACTTTGCTGCAGTGTATTCTTGACAACTAAATCCATGAGGAACATGAAGCCTATCAACACCAGCTGGTGTGGATGAGCAGAGGGATTCAAAGGCCATAACCACTGTTCTTTGTGCATATTCTTTTTTAAGAAGAGGGAAGAGGTGTAGTTAGTTAGTTTGCAGGTCCTTCAAATGAATCTGAGAGGGGATCACGTGGGCACAGTGAGGATATAATGGAAAGCCTGTTAGGCCTCTTGCAGAGTGGAGAGCAGTGGCAAGAGGGCTGGGATAGCAGATAATGGATGTCCTCAGGCAGGGCTGATTTGAAGAACGTGTTAACGCATCCTGGGTGTGAGAAAACACTGATTCCATTTACTCTTGGAATTGGAAATGGAGCATAAGAAAGTAGTTTGACATTAGGAACAGATAGCAGTTGCATAGAATTTATCTTTGCAATGGGGTAATTTTGAATGATCTTCATTAATAAACATACTTTTAGCTGAACAGTATGCCAGGACATATGATGTTTCACTGTGAAACAAAATTTCAAACCAGATTGCATTAAAACACAGGGATGTTCAAACTGAAACATGTTATATATCTATTGAGACACTTGTCAGTGTCTAGATACATAAGCTGTGCAGTAAACTTTGCAAATCTTCGAAGAGTTCTGATAAAACATCTGATAAATGGCATAAAAGAGTTACCACTGCTGTGGTGCTGAATAGTTTGTAAAAACACATGGACGGGGGAACCTAGGGAAATGATTATTGAAATTAATTCTGGTGGTTTAGCAACTACACAAATGTCTCAAAATTTTTCCCTTTTCTTTTTTGTCAGACTTCTCCAGCACAAAATCTCTTATCTTTCTGAAAAATATATACACACCAGCAAGAGTATAAACACATCATTACACTTTCGTGGCAGATAAGCTTGCTCTGTTGGAGTGTAAACTCATTTTTCTTTAGGTGACCTTTAAATAGTATTGTCCTATTGGATGGGATTTAAATCAATAATTTTGTCAAAACAAAATACGGTGTTGGGTTTTTTTCTTTGTCATTTAACCAGTTCCTTAAACTATCAAGGAATAATGGATTTCCATGTGTTATAATCTATGAAAAAACCTGTAGAATTTGTTTAACTAGTTTAAAAAATGACATTTTTCTCTGTTGTTGATAGTACTTTGTTTTATTTTGAAAAATGTTCAAGCAGCAGGGCACCATACAGTGTTACTATAATTAGTGACTTAATGCCTTTTCTGCATTCACATTGTAAAACAACAGTGTCCCAGGTGTGAGAAGGTTAAAATGAGAAGTACCCAGTAGTTATGAAGCAGCAATAATGAGTTTCCTTCTACTTACCATGGATTTGTGTGATATACAACTTGCAATTAAGCATGGCTTGGTGATTCAGTGATTAATGTATATACGACTCCTAAAGGAGCAGCACAGGCCTCCCGTCACATCCTTCATGATGTTTACAGCTGGGTACCTATTAACAGGAAGATGGAAAGGGCCATTTACAATTCAGTAACCTTTATGACAGTGAACTCTTTAATCAGCATTTTATTTCCTTTGTAACACTTTAGTCATCTACAAATGTCAGAATAAAATAGGGCTATGAAATATTTAGGATCGGCATGTGGAAATTGACTTCCTTGATTTAAGCTGCTGTGTCTTTTCATTTTGTTGTTTTGGGAGCTTTTACTTTTATTGAACGACAATTTATAACTAAATGCTCCCAATAGTGACTGGCATTAGGGCCGGAAAAATTACAGAAATCGGTGTTCTCGTTCTGTAAAATGTTGATGGTTGCTGTGTTGGGTAATAATTTATTCAAATAAAAACATTAGCAGTGGGCTTCACTTTTCAGAATATTGCTTCTTCACAAATACAGCGGACTCAGTAAGTTTATGACAAAATATCCCAGTGTACTCATAGAAGTAATTAAGTATAAAGTATATCCTAAAATAAGTTGTCACTTATGTGTACCTGTGTCTATGAAATATGAAAAGTGTTTTATTATTTTTGTCAAATGGCTCTGAGGCCCCCCCAACTTCCCCAGCAATTCTCTTATGCTTTGTCTGATGGCAATGATCACTTCCAGTCACCAGGAAGAAGTACTGTCCCTGCCTCAGTCCTGCTGCAGAGGAAGCACAAATCCTTCCAACCAAGTATTTTTCTTCATACACATGTATGCAGTTTGTGTATAGATTATAAATTAGTATTTGTCAAAACAGTGACAGAATATTTAATTGTTGATATGTACATTTAAAGTATGAATTAGACATTTTCCAATTGGTTACACAACCATTTTGGAATCATCAAGCAGGAAGGGGCTTCTTCTGTTGCAAGGGCAGTGCTTTGCCCTCCTGGGGATATTGGGAACTTTTGACCTAGTCCTGAACTGTATTAAAACAGTAATTAAACCATTGCAATAATGCTGCTTGGGTTTGCAGTGTTAAGCCCAGCAGAGTTTTACTTCACATGCCTGCTGCTATGTTGTAAAACACTGACCCAGGTGACTGCAGCTGTACTTAGGAGGTTATTTGTAATTTTGTATCACAGCTGCAGGTTGGTAACAAGGAAGGTAACTTCCTGTTTCACAGGTGTTAATAAGGTTTATTGCATTTGGGAGATCAGGATTTCATCTGCTGCTCTGTGTGTAGGAGTTATGTACTGGCCAAAGTAATCTGCTTTATCTGCTACCTATTATAATGGTTGTGTTTTCGTATGTTCAAGTTCATTTTTAAAGAAATTGAAAGGAAAGGCCTTCCTAAAAATATCAAAGATCTAAAAGACTTACTCAGGCCAGTAATGAGCACAATTTGAATGCAGACCTTTTCTCACTGAAATGCATTGCTTGGAGAAAGTGTTTGATCATAGAAGGACTTGTGGTCCCCAAAATTCCACTCTCTTCTCCATGGAATCTATCGATCTAGGAACAGACTTTATCTCTAATAAGAGGCCTTATCTCTCAAGTGTGCATTCAAACCCTAGAATCAAGTTATTCAAGCTATGAATGTTTGGGATTTTAGGTGCTTTGCAGTTAGAAGCTGTGTTGCTGTTTCTCAGTTAACCTCTTGTTTGGTGCCTTTACTTTAGAACCTATTGAAGCTCCATAAACTTGTAGATGTCATTATGAAATATGCTGCTGTTCAGACCTGGTTTATCAATCTTGATCATGATAATTCTTTCTTAATTCAGTATATTTAGGGAACATGGACACTAAGCCAAACAGATATTTCATATGAATGTTATGTTTTGTACTGATACTTAAATGCAACAAGGGTTGTCTTGGCATAGCTTTTTAAAAATGTATTTGAAAGGTGTAAGACTTAATATTGTATATATTGTGTTTAGAAAGAGCTAATAAAGAGCTAGTAAACAAATATAATTGGTAAAGTTAGAAAAAAAAGGAGGAAAAAAAAGGCCTAAAATTGGTCTTCCAAGAAAGACAATAACCACTGGATGGGCAGTGCACAAATAAGATGTGGATAAATTATTATTGTTCCATATCTGTGACCCCCCCCTATTGAGTAGGAATCTGAAAAAGTACAAAAAAGTTGACAGTGATCAGAGAAAAGGTACAAAGTTGCTCCTGGTCATCATCATCAAGCGGGGTGCCACATTCAGCGCTGATAGTCTGTGTAAGGTCATATTTTTTTTTGCTGTATTTTTGATGATGTTGTACTTCTCTAATATATTTTGTAGAGTACTACGTGCTATATTGACCTGATTTTCTTGAGGGATGTTACTTTAAAAATGGACTAAAGAGTGAGCAAGGGATTTACCTTAAGAGACAAAAGCACTTATAGGTGGCAACAGTGAGCCCGAGAACTGGCATTGGATTAATTCAGTGCTGTCTGTATTGCTTGAAAATACAACTGCAAGTTTAAATGAAAAAGAGGCATGAAGTGGACAAAATACACTCTGTTGTTATGAGAATTTCAGAAAGAAATATGTTTATCTTAACTGCAACATTCTACTAGACTCTACAGAAAATTGATGTTTTATTTGAAGAAAAACCCCTGTGTCCCTTTTGATGATGGACTCAAGACACCTCTCCTGCATCTGTGTTTATAACTGGTGGGCCAGCAAGGTAAATGAGACCTCTCTGCAGTGTTAGTTGATTAATTTTTTTTTTTACTGTCTTTTGAATGGATGACTCAAAGATAGCCTAAATGTTAAAAGCATTCTAAGAAGTTAAAAACTGGGAAAAAAATTAAAAAGGGAGAACTAGGGATTAGTTTTTCAAGATTGGATGTTTGCCTTTAGGGGATGGTGTGGAGAGGAAGGGGCAGTGGTTTTGCTGCCTCATACGCACCTTGGTTGTACAGCTACTTTTCTTGGGGATAATGGAGGGAGCAAACAAACACTTGGGGATGTGCCCCAATGTGTAACTGGAAAACAAACCCTGGCACTTAGTGCTAGCAGTCTCAGCTGTTTGGGGCCTTGACTTGAGAGGTTTGGGGTTTTAACAAATCTCTTGCAGTTTCACAGCTGTGAAATGTTGCCATGCTTTTTCTGGGATTATTTAAATATTTATCCTTTCTTGCTACTTGACCTTTCCTGCTTGGTTTTAGTTCCTGTGGCCAGCTTGCTTTGTGTTTCATGAGCTCAGTAAACCGTGGCCTTCAATTCCCTTGTTCTAGTATTTTCACTTAAGACCAGGAGTGATGAGCAAAAGGTTTCAGGCTCAATCCTTGAGCAAAGGGCCGCTGTGACAGGGATTATTATTTATTTGTCATCTTGGATGTAATAAGCTGTAGGTACAGCATCGAGAGCCCTTGATTTATTGCGCTGTCGACTGCCACTAGCAGGACGTCTGCTGTACCATGCAGGATGAATACCACACTGTCAGCTCTGTCGATCTGTCTCTGCCATTGCGCTCCCTCTCATAACACATTCCCATTTCATGCCAGAATACATAAACAATCTTTCATTATTTTGATGCCTTTTTCATATTTGTTCTTTACAGAACATAAAGTTTGAATTTATGGGTTTCCTTTACATTATTTCAACACACTCCACCATTTTCCGGGTTTGTGGTTTAACTCTCAGAAATTGGCTGCCAGGTGATTTAGTTATTTTGGCTTTCTAGTTTTATAGTTATTTAATATCACAGTGCCAGATACTGAGAAAACGTAGTGTATAGCAGGTATGGGATTTGCAGTCAGACTCTGTCATCAGCAAAACATGGCCATGGGGACACAATGTGGAAATTAAAAACTAGGCATGCAGAGCAGGAAATACTCCCTCCAACCTTCATTTTAAATTTATTTAAATACTTTTCCAAAATATTTTTCCTTGGATGCTGTTACAAATGTAATGGAAGGCTGTTTAATTGGAAAAGAACATGTGAATAGTGAGCAAGCCATTTCCCTTAAGTAATTGCAATTAAGGGAATTTTTAACCTGTTGGCAGAAACATTGCTCTGATTTTTCTCCTTTATTGTAGGAGGGGAAGGGGGAGGAAATAATGTCCAAAAATTTGTGTGATTCGTACTATGCATTCTTCATACTTTACAGTGATCTACGTCTGTTTATATCCTCTAATTTTGTTTACCTAAGGGTTTTTTTTCTCTTTAATACTTGGAAGCATATTATTCATTGAACTCTAAGGAACTGAAAGTCATTGCTCGAATGAGTGAACTTAAATGTCACTATAAATACGGCAAGTCAAATACGAATATATGTCAAAATAGTTAAAAATGTGTTATAAAAAAGGCTTATGAGTAGTATTAAAAAAATTATTGCAAACTGTGCAGAGCATGAACCAGAAAATGTAGTGTTCCTGCCAACGTAACATGCATATATAACTTGGGTTGTGTGAGCAGCCTCTCACTCTATGGGTGCAGCAGGGGACAGGAAAGCCTTTAGGGAGGACGTGAGGGTGAGGAAGGGGCCATGTCACCTGTTCTGTGCACAGTGTGCAGCAGAGGAGGGGTCTGCTGCTGGCAGGGCCTTCAGATGCTGCCAATGGCTGACTCTGATCAGTAGCGTTCCTTCAAATTACTCGTGTATGCAAACATTTTCAAGGTAGTGAGGCATAATTATTTTGTGATATTACCCTGTGTTTTCTCATTGAGACGTAGTAAGGTCTGATAAGGACTTGTTCATTGCTATGCTTGTGTGCAAAGGTTGCAAAGTTTTTGTGCTCAAGAGGCAGGTGAATAATCACTCCTAAATTTCTCCTATTGAATAAAGTAGGGCTGCTTTTCCATCTTCAGTAAAAACATCTGAGTGTTTTTTCGTAGTCAGTATTATTTTTTCCCCCTTAAAGGAAAAAGAAAGCATGGCTTTGTCACTGAAACTATATCTGGTAAAAAGAAGCTTGTTTTAATTGGCTGTGAAAATAGGCATATTTCTCTAGGATGTTAACAAATGTGGATTTCACTCTATAAAAGCAAGATAATAATTGTCAGTTCTTCCTCGGTGCAGCCTACATTAGGACAGCTGGGAATACACATAGCTCATGTTACATAGCAAAGATTTGTTCTAGCTGCAAAGGAACCGGACTTAATTAATATGAGAAATTTGTTTTGCGTCCAGAGTAAAAAAGGCTGTGCAGGTTGGTGTTGTCAGCAAAAGCTGCTTGTCACTTTGACCTGTTCTGTTAAGTGTTTGATGTGTTTTCTCAGAGTAATCTGTGAATAACATTACACCCAGCCAGCAGAGAAGCAGAGGGAGCGATAGCAGAATTAATATCTGGAAGCGTTGATAATTATATATCAGAATCTAATTTTTAGCACAGAAAATGTGTTAATGACAGAGAAGAAAACAAAAACCACTAGCTTCTCCCAGCAGGATCCAAAGTGTCATTTATTATTTCTCAGCTGGATATCTATCAAGTTTATGGGTTAATTTTTCTGTAGACTGTTATTTATGGGTTTTTGTTTGTTTTCAGCCATCATTACTAACAATACGGTTAATAGCAATCATTTGTTATCCAGCACCAGCGGTGATGCTTCAGATGCGAGCAGTGAACTGAGAATACTCATTTGGTAGCTGAATAAGGCTTTGACAGGGCCCATTTATAACAAGCTCATTCCATAATGTCCAGCCTATTAATAAAATTTTGTTGCTGTCTAATTAGAGATGTCTGATGTGTATAGTAGCACAGCAAAGAAGTCTTTCTTCTGCTGCTTTTCAGTTCTACTGTATCATACATATGTGAGACCAGTGGTTCAGGGACTGAAACTGGGGTGTTCTGGGGTTCTGTCTCCCCTCCTAAGTGCAATGAAACGCAGGTTGTACAGCAGGAAGGCCCAGTTCACATGTACATGCACGTCGAGGGAAGGTCTTTATTTTCATTAGCTCAGATCACCCTCAAGTCTCCCTTTTTTTCCTTATGTGCGTTTTCTTTTATTGGCTTAATGTTCAAGTTTTAGCTAAAAATAACTAATAAGCTTAAAGTAAAACGTATCTGTGATATTGTAATTGAACATGTAGACAGAATGTGGTTCCTGGGTGTGTCAGTGTATCTTTGAGAAAAGAACAGTTTGATCCCTGAGGGAAGGGGTGTGATGAGAGAGAAAATCTTGCCCTGATGATTAGATTTATTTTTTTCTTCCTTCTATGTCTTTGAGAAGTGAGGAATCAGCAGGACTTTGTGAACTCAGCAGTAAGGGGATAGTTAGTAGCATAACTGGGACTGGAAGCAGAGCCTTTGGTTGCCCAGCAAGTCCCAGAATATTTGAATTACTTTGTACAGCTGATAGAACAATCCTGTGTTTTTGCTGAGGGGATCTTTCATCCAAATGTATTAAAATATTTTTTTAGCGGTGAATTAGTGTCTTCACAAAGTTGTTTTGGGGGAGTGGTTTGTAAACAGAAGCATAATTAGGCAAAAAGATTTATACCAGGACATAGAAGTTGTTTGTGGGAAGGTTTTAGTTCCTCAGTGAGTGATTTCATGCAAGTGATTTCTGATCCTGAAATGACCTGTCAGAAACATTCTCGTTCCATTTTGTTTTTACAGGTAGAGTCAAGTATATGATAATGATGCAAGTGAGTTAATTTCCATTTCACAAACTGCTTTTGCTCATGTAAATACTGATGTACTGATAACATAGACCCTTCCACCCTGCTTCAACTTTGCAGTGCACAAATGGAATGTTTGAAGAACTTTTGTCATTTGTAGCTAAATCTTAGGTGATTATATTACTACTTTTTTTTTTTTTAAGAAGCAGTTCCGTGTTTTTGCAAGTACCTAGCTTCTAATTAAAAGAAAAATATTAATAGTAGTTATTTTGTACTTAGAATATTGCACTGCTGAACTGAGGAAAAGGAACAAGAAAAACACAGTGATTTAATATAATTTCATTGCTAGGTAACAATTTGTTTCTTTAGTCATCTCTTATGTTTTTCCAGTTCAAATTTAAATCTTTGTAAATTACCTTTTGAATGAAGCCACATCTGGTTTTGGTGTGTTATTTTCCCAGAATGTTGCTTCTAAGACAGCATCTTTTATGCAAGAAAATTATGTGAGGTTTTAACTTAAAGTTGCCATGAAGCTGCTGCATGGATTTCAGCTGGTAAAGAATCTCTATATGCTGGTGAGGTGTTTTTTTTTTTCTCCTAAACTGCTCTTGACGTAGAGCTTATCAACCCTTAATTAGTGATACATTTTCTCCTTGTGATTTCTATTGATGTTTTGTAGAGCTGAAGATGAATTGAGCCTCAAGCTGACTAGCGGACGAATTGTTTTAGAAAATTCAGCAAACATCTCTCTCTCTCCCCCCTTCTCTGTCTGTCTGTCTCTTTCTCTGTTCCTCCCGATAGGAAAGGTGAAAAGCTGTGCGATAGAAATCAGGTTCAGTATTAGTGGTTTTGCTTGCCTGTGCAATAGAAAACGACAAGCGGCAGGGCCTCCGTCAGCAGATCAGGGAGACGCAGATGGGAGGCGAAAAGCTCCCTCGTGGCAGCAGCCTGGCTTGGATGTGATTGTGAGAGCCAGGATGAAGTCAGCACTGACAAAGTGTGTGGATTGATGGATGGACAAAGCTGGGAACTGGATGTGAGAATGGATGAGGGCAGAGGGGGAATTTAACACAGACAAACAGAATGAAAGACAGAGAGGAATTGCCTGCTAAAGTATTCCAGCACTCAGAGCCCACAGCAATTTA
This sequence comes from Euphonia xanthogaster, assembly GCA_034509185.1. NCBI lineage: Eukaryota > Metazoa > Chordata > Aves > Passeriformes > Fringillidae > Euphonia > Euphonia xanthogaster. Next base: position 12,302,741 of record JAYDZK010000271.1, on the reverse strand, counting down.
CTTACTGCTAACCGAACACAGGAGGATTCTTTGCATCTTTGCAGATTTTCTTAAAATATATGAAGAAACCAAGCAGAGAAGGAGCTAACAAATTCCTCTTATTGCCTTTTATTGCCATCTCTTTCTTCTTTTCTCAAGATTCACTCACACTCAGTTAATTCAAACTGAGTACTTGATTATTTTCAATAAGTTCACACAGTATGCTAGAGAAAAATAAATTTTCTTTCCACAGATGATATTTTAATGTTTCCACTAAATTTACTTTAATCAGTTATTGTTGCTTTTGCTATCATGAATAATTTTTTTTTTCTCTTACAAACTGTTAGAGGCAGGCATTTGGATACTGCATTCAGATGCGTGGTAATAATAAGCCCATTATGTGCATTTTATTTTACTAAAGAAAAATCAGATGTTTTCCCACTGATATAGCTTCTTGGTATCACAATATTATTGTCTGTTTTTTAAGGGAAATGGACCTGTAACTTTTGACTACTACCAGATTTTATTTACATGAGAGGATCACAGGATTTTTTGTTGTTGTTATTTATCTGCTTATAAAGTAACAGAAAAAGAGGATTTACCCTACTGGAGCAAATCGATAGGTCTTAATTTTATCCACTGCTTTAGTTTTGGAAATCAATATAATTTCAGTGCAGAATGCAAATAGAAATGAAGCTTTATATACAGCATACTGGGCAAAATATCTTCTGGCAGCATGGGGTGGTTGTGTTGGCATCCCTTGGATTCACACAGACACTTTGAAGAACATGGGTTGGCCCAAGCTGTTACTTCTCCTTCCACTCAGCAGATTATGAAAAACCAGAAAGCTCAGTGCTAACAAGACATTTCCGTGTAGTGCCCTGATGTGCTTTCAACTGGAGAAAAATGCATGTCATCAGAGTGAGGAGAAACTGTTCCTCAGTAGCATGTGGGAAACAGCTATTTACACAGTAATATAATGTGTTTGATTGAATTTTAAGAAAGGGATTTAGTCTTATGCATGTCAATGAATAAATTGCTATGAAGATAATTACAGTGTAGTGCTTTTACTGATGAGCTTTCCAGAGTGTCCATGAAATACATAAGCTTCTTTAAACTGGAGAACTTGTCTTGATTAATAAAGTCTCTACACATTTCCAGAGAATTATTTTGGGCTTGGAAAGATGCATAGAAATTATGTGGAAAAACCTGATGTTGTTCACACTGTACAATGTGTTTGCTAATCTGTTTTTGAAGCCTGGTCTTGTACATTGGTTTCATGTGGGCACTGAATGCATTCATTTGGAAGGTATGGGAATTGTTGGTGTGAGCTGTCTCTATCACCTGCTGCTCTACTCTGTGATCTCTCCTTGAGGATTGGGGACAGTCAGGTAGAATAATTCTGGTCACTCTGATGGAAGATTGTTATATAGCCCTTATGCAATGTATACTTACTTGATGCTTGCATGATACTTCCTATCTTGAAGGAAAGGAATCATTTATCTTTAAGAGCTTTTTGGTTGGGAACGGTATGATTATGAAATATGACCAATATGGGTGCTGTTTTAAGTGTAACTAGTACCTGGTTTCTTAGGGCATAAGAGATTTTGATTTAGATTACATATTTTGCATTTCCTTTTTTTTAAAAAGTAATTCAGCCAACATCAGGAGGTGATTTGCTGCATCCTCTGTTCTTGCAAAGAGGCAAGAACTCTGCTGCAGAAAGTTACCCTAGGAAAGGGGATTTATTCTTGAAATGGATCAGCAAAACTGCTGATCTGTAATTTCTCCACTTCTAATCTTCCATTTTCCTTATTTTTCACAATTCAGAATAAAAGTGAAAATGAAGATCATGTAGTTCCGTGGCACATGTCCTGACTGTTTAAATATATGATTTCTTTATTTATAGAAATATTTTTTTACCTATGAACTACAACAGTAGAATCTTTGAGTGAGTTCTTTTGGGAAAGTTGTTTCAAATATTACTGTACATGCAGCTATATTCAATGACATAAGCCACTTAGCCTTGTCAGGAGTAGTCCCTAGGGTCTATATATGAGAACAGTAATTAATTTTCTAGTTTACATTTTTGATAAACGTGTAAATAAAAAGTGCTGTCATTCATTTACATAGGTAAGTGTGATTAGAGACCTGTCCTTCTCAGTATAACTGTGTTTTTGGGGGTCTACTTGAGTTATTCCATTGAGATGAATTTTTTTATGATGGCTCTTTAATGTAGATTGAAGAGTCAGTAATTTCAGTGTTGAATGTGTATGCATATACCACATCTGATGTCTTTGGCATTTTGCAAATTTTGCATTATTTTTCTGTGTTTTTGTATTTGTGCAAACACAGGGACATTAATTTTTTTGGTCAGACCTACTGGTGAGAAGTACTACATAGTTTTGTTGGCCCTGCATTCACTTAAATCTTCAGTCACCTTTTTTTTTGTAGTCATTTAGCATTAACTGCTAAAGCTAAACTAATTAACTTAAGAGCTACTGAGAAAAATGTCCATTTCTTTTATAAAAATAGATAATTTGACAGCTTGAGAATAAGTACTGAAATGCTTTTTTCATATTATAGAAAGATCTTAAGTACATCTTAATAAGCTTTTCTTCAGTAAAATCATTATAGTCCTGGAAAATTGGTGTAGTGTTGTGCTGTGGTCGTTCATAGGCAATGTGAAAAGACAGCTTTATTTATTCTCTTCTGTACTGCCTCAGAATTTCCTAAAGTGCACAGGTGATTTGGGCATCTTCAAAATAGGCTTTTGGATGCAAAGTGAAAGACTCTTGGTGTTTGACTCCCTTTTTGACAAATCTGTAGCTATTTTGGAGGTAACTCATTAATTCTTCACTCTGTTAGTTCCTGATTTACAATAATGAAATACCACTCTTCTTTCCAAGGAGGAATTTACACATGGCCAAATCACTTGGCTTTGTTAACATGCTGCAAACCATCCCTTGTAGTTAATGGGTTACTTTCAGGCCTGAGTTTCTGGGTGTGCACTCATTCATAATTGCAACATATATGAATTTGCAGAGACTTTGCTTTGTTAGTGTAGCTGAAGTGGCATTTATGCCCCAGGTTTGAAATTTCAATTAAAGTATAAGGAAGGGGGAAAAAACAAGACATGCTAGTACATGCCTGGTGTAGCAGTGATAATTTTCATGTTCTATGTTGGAAATTTTTGCTGTCTTGTTGATTTAAAGAAAAAAATCTTCAGGCACTGCAGATGAGTAGAGACCAATTACTCTCTTTTTATTGAAATTTTTGCATTTATTTTTTATCCAGTCTGATGGCCTCTACTGCTTACCTTAATTTTTATAAACAGTAATGTCAGTAACGTATTTGCTCCACGTATGGAGAAAGCAGAAGTGTTTATAATAAATCTTAGTGTGATATGTAGCTATCATTTCCTTCATTTGACCTTGGTGGAGCAGGCTGATGGGGCAGTGAAAAGTATGATATGAAAAATGAGTGAACAGAGCGAGGTGAGCAGTGAATCAGTCTTGTGTGTGATTAGCTGTGAAAATCTCACAAACATGACTCTGAGTCACTTTTCTTCTTTCTTCCTCGCCTGTTTCTCTCTAAGGTGTTTCTTTTCTGTGTGTATTAGTCACGTAGAAGTTAACTTACAGAACAGAGGCTCTGTTTTAATACTAGTTGTGGGTTAGTGGTTTTAGGGGATGAGGAAAATGGTAAGTGCAGCATGTCTGAGGATTGCTTATGGAAAAATCACGGTCCATTTAAATTTGTATAGATCTGTTGCTAAACAGTAGTCGTAGTCATTGCATCTCGTTTAGGGATGTGGATGTGACACTGATTTCAACCTGGCACTGTAAATCTGCAATTATAACTGTAGTTTCAGTGACTCATCATTGAGATCTTATTTGGCCATGTCAAATACTGTGAAAACACAAGTCCATTACAATTAAAGAAATCTCATTTGAGATATGCATATAGGCTATGCAAGTCTTTGACTTGCTAGAATACATTTTTAGTTTGTTCTTTTTGTGTTGTTTTTTTCTGGGTGGTGTGTTTAAAATCCAGCTCTGTAAGTGGTCATTATTAGTTTTCTACACTAGAAAAAAGATGAATTTAAATTCGGGAGTAATTTTGTCAGTGCAGAAATTGTGATCCTTCAAAGAGGGCTTACAAAGGTTGTCTATGTTGATGAATGCTGTACAGTCTCTGTTATTGCACTGTATATTGCATCAGTTTCAAACTGGTACCATGACTAAACAATACTGTGAGGTACTTAGGAATTTTTCCATGTGTAAAGCCATGTGCTAAGTTTTTTTTATATGTAGACGAATTCTCATAAAATTTTGCTTTCATGTGAAATTTGAAAAAATAATGCTTTTTTTTTCTCATTTGCCATTGGACTTAGTTCAGTTTTATACCTTTTTTTGTATTAACATGGTGGGAGCACTTTGCTTAGCTGGTGCTCGGACAGTTCCTTTTTATGTGAGGACTGTCAGCTCTAACTCTAAGGATTCTCTCTGGAGCACACAACTGAAGGTGGTGCTCATGGCTGCTCCAGGTGAGGGGACCACTGTGCTTGTCTTTGACAGCTCTGGAGCAGGTATTGGAGACCCCCGAGTGAATTCTTGCTCAAAAGTGCTTTTCTCTGACTCTGCCAGCTTGGGGCTGGGATTCCTGAAGGATCTCAGGAGTCTCAGTTGCTTCCTTCTGGAGATGTGATAGTAGGGCTTTGATTCACAAGCATTTGATAACAAACGTACCTGTTACTCTGAGTGTTGTATGGGTGTGTGTGGGATTATTTTTCTTTCCAGGCATTTCACTGTCTACGTGAATTTTATTACTGAAAACTAGAAATTATCTCCCATTTACAAGTTAATGCCAGTTTAGAACAAGTGCATCCTCTGAACCCATCTGTCTGCTAGATTTTGTGTAGTTCCAATCACGGGCACATTGACCAGGCTCGCCTGGTGATAGCACTGGGGAAGGTGCCAGTGTCATCCAGGTGTGTGTTATCCCCTTGAAGGAGCTGGTTAAACCATCCAAAGTACTTCTGACAAGGAAAGGTGTGTTTTGGACTTTCGGGTGTAGTGAGGCTAAGAGCACCTTTCTTTCCACATGTTTTGGGTAGTTTTTAAAGATGGTGATCCATACCCCAACAAAATCTGGTTTTACTCTTAGGTGTAATGCCCTTTGTCCAACAGCACTCTGACAAGCCATAGAGGAGATGGCCATTTTGTGAAGGGCGTTATAAGCTGTGAATGATAACTGACTTGATTTTATAACGTGTAGTGACTGTTGAATCCATTTAGTGAATGGGAATATTGTAACTTCCTGATGTGTTTATACCAGAATTGTGTAGTTTCAAGGAAGAAATAATGCAGTGTGTTAACTTGATCACTCTGAAAGAGATGTGGTTTTATCCAGGAAACACTGTATCTCTTGGATTTCCTAAAAATGGAGGAGCTGATAATGGAACTCTTTACCATTGATGTTGCATAGGAATGATGTGGAGAGCTGAGGTTTCTTTTATGCTGGCAGCTGTTCCTCTGTATAATATCTTCCTTGTCTGAGTATTAATGTATGTGCTTTTTCCTATTGCAAAACAACTTTTTTTAGTTTGTGTTTATGCACAGTGAACACAAATACAATTTTTTATATTAGCTAGAATTTTAGCCTGATGTATCACCTCATTAAGAGCTCCTGTTTTAGAAAATATTGAAAGACCTGTCTTGGGGGGCACAGAAATTAATTTTTCAGCCATTAACCTGCATTATTAGCAGTCTCAAACAGGTCCATAAGTGAAGTTATTTATAAATTATACTTTGATTGAAGTATAACACTTTTCATTCTTTTGGCACAACTCAAGTGTAGTAGTGGATATAATTTATTTTCTGCTAACTCATGTAGGTGGAAGCATGTTTGAAGAAGGCAGGATATTTTCACTGAGACCCTATAAAAAAATAAAGCCCTTATCATTCCTTTCTCATCCTTCCATCTTTCTCCTCACCCTCCCAGCCCTCTTCCACCTAAAATCTCACCTGTCCTTTGCAAGGGCTTTTTTGGCATCTCTGCTAATGAGCGGATGCTGTCAAATTTGTCTTCTTTTTTTTTTTTTTTTTTTTTTTTTTAAAGAGATTCAGAATCTGTTTTCTGTAGGTGAAATATAAGGGCTTTCAGGCTGTATTCTTCTTGTAAAATATAACCTAGATCCTTTATGATGAAATAGGCACTTTAGAGGCACCTGGGCTTATCTTTCAGTTTTTCTGCTCAGCTCTGTTATGCACAAAGGTCTTTTTCTAGGTGACATATCATGTTGTATTCCAAAGTACACTTTCTTTTAATTTACAACTTAATTTTCAACCTAATTCAGAAGATTGATACTATAATGCTATTTGCAGAAGTATTGAAATGTCAGTAAGTTTTATTGTAGTAATAAAGAGAATTCCATATATCATGCACTCTATAGGGATCCTTGCTTTTTGCATAGATCTTCATAGCAACAACCAGTGGCTAAATGCTGGCAATCATTAATTTTTAAAGAAGACATGGTTATGATGAGTTGAGAAATTAAGACCATAGTGAAGAATGAACTTTGATTTTTGACACTTTTTGTTACAGTTTGAGAGGAGACAGAGGTAGGTTGTGGGGAGGGCAGAGGGGAACGGGAAGAAAAAAATTGCCCAAATCCCAGGTTCCTAATACTTAAAATGCTGTCTGCTCGTAAAAGATTTCAGTCAGAGAGAGGCCATCTTCGAGCTTCTCTTAACAAATGGATATCAGTGGTCCATGAAATAATCAATGTCGATAATCCATCCTAGGGTCTGCCAATATGTTAATGGCTCTGCCGCATCGTTATTGCTACAAGGCCATAAATCATTTCTGTACCAGAATGCTTAGCAGTCGAGGACTCAAACCCCTAGCCTGGAATAAAATGCTGTCTCTTAACAATTAATGTCTAAACATTTTGCAGCTTTGTGCCTTGATTGTTTTCAGATGCTAAAAATGTAAGTAGGACAGATTGTAAATCAATAAAACAATAAGACAAAGTGTTTTAATAATAGAAAGGCTTGAAGTAAATCATAGTTCTGTGTTTATTATTGCTTCAGAGGTTATAAATAAATAGTACCAACTAGTAAAGGTTTAGTTAACAAGGAAAAATAAGTCTGGTATTGACATTTTGGGCATACATTATGTTTTCACTCCATAACGTGAGGGAGATGGGGGTTAGCTTTATTTTCATTTTTAAAATGTGAGAATAGGACCTAAGACATGTTTGTATCCTTGAATTGTCATCCAATAGAAAGGTGATTTTTTTCTGCTCTGGCAGTAATACATTAGTGATCTGACTGCATCTGGAGGACCCCAGCACATAGTCACTGGTACAAATGGCTACGCTGGCAATCACAAGGGGGTCTCAGTTGGAAAATGGAGTTGGATCTAACTGATCGAACTTCTGTTAGTTTGTGCCAGTTTGGTTTGCTATTAAAGGCAACCTAAAATGTGCTGTTAAGTCATTGACTCTGTATGGTACAGACACAGCTTGTTAGTGCTGATTGCTGCCACTCATTCTTCAGTTGTGTGCCGGGCTGAGCTTGGGCAGGTGGGCAACCCACGAGCAGCAGTGAGTGTGAGCTTTTCTGTGCAAAAGGAGGAGGGCTGCTCTTGTCTCTGCTTCTGCTCTAGCTATGTGTTGAGACAAGGAATTATGGCCTTTCTATTCCAACCATTAATACTGTTTATTTGCTCGTTTTTAAGTAATGAAAGTAAAACTCAACATATAGTCATTGAACTACAAATTTATTAATTATCGTAAGTATGCTGAGTTTATGTGGTGTAACATTAATGACTACCCATCAGGTGGTGAGCTGTTTTCAGTTGCAGATAAAACTAGTATTTATAAATAAGCACTTAATGAGATAAATATAGTTTTTCAGTGTTCATCTGTTCAGATCCCAGCATCTCAGAGTACAGCATACAGTACAGAGTTAGTTCCTTGTATGCGTGTGTGCAGCTAACACTGCATCTTCATGTGAGATAAGATTGACTAAAGAAAGGTGCATTTATTTTGAGTTTTGAGAGAAGCCTTTTCAACCTCATGTTTTTGGTAATTCTTTAGTGTGATGCTAATTTGCCAGGAATGGGATTTGGGCTTATGTAAAGGTTTTGAAGTCAGTGTTTTGTATGGTAATACTGATCCAACCAATGCAATGGGTTGAATTTACAGAATGTTTTGTTCAGTCTGGGTCAGAGCTAGTTTGTTACTTTAAAAGCACACACGTCCCCCCCTCCCACACTTCCCCAACTTTGTTTAGGTGAATGCGAGGAAGAAGACTAATAGCAGTGGAAATGACAAGTGAGCTCATGGGTTTCTTTCTTTCAAGAGCTCTGATTTGCCTAGAATCAAGCAATTTGATATGGTCATAGTTTATTTTGGTGCTCAGGATGTAAGGGCAGGAAGGAGCCAAAGAAACAGAGGCTCAGTACAGACAAAAAGACAATTAAAACTGATCTGTCTCTTACCCAAGTGGCAACATCAGCCAGGATGGAAGTAATTTATTCAAAAAATTGTCCAAATGCATAAACTGCATTGATGTATGTTATGGTGGTGGGACAGTGGAAAATGTGATAGTTGTTTCCGTTGTGTGAATTACTCAGGCAGGATGCCTTTGTGAAGTAAGGGGGTTTGTTTAATGTTCTGACAACAATTTAGATCCTGTTATGGTTATTGCAGTGTAATGCAGTAGTAAAAATTGAACATGACACACCAGCAATTTATTATTTGTGTGTTTTTTAACCTTGAGTATCAGATTGTTTGTCCAAGCACATCCTTTGATTTGCTATGAAATTTATTGTTGATAAAAACAATCAGATTTCCATTAGAAGCAAAAAATTCTTTTTTTTTTCCCCATGAACCATAGATTTAGAAAAAATTCAAGCTTGGCTGCAGGACTTATGACAGGTAGGCTTATGACATTATATGGTAATTCAGCATGAAAGAATAATTGTGACACTCTACTTGGTGCTGGAGTATAATCGTGCTGTGAGGTTCAATTCACTGAAAGGCCAAATTATCTTCAACTGCATTAGTCTGACAACCTATAATGCTTTGCAGAGGCAATTTGTAGATGTTTCACAGAATGCCAGCAAACATGGCTTACCATTATGTTCCCCATTAACAAATTTGTGTAGAGGGAAAAAAGCAACTTTTCCATTTTCTTAACTGTTTTTGAACTCTGGCATACAATGAATGTGTACTGGGTAATAATAGTGTATGTTTTGCTATTTGGTGCTGGTTTTTAAACGTACAAGGGACATTACAGTATAGATTAATTTTCTTTAAGGGTGCTTTTCCAGAAATATTTATATTTATATTTCTTTTACATTTGAGCAGCAATGTTGTACCTTCTTTGGAAAGAATAGCATGGATCCAAATGCAGGTACAAAAGCGTGGCATATTTTTGCTAGAAACAGTAAGCAGTAATGAACAGCTTGGAAATACTGCCATGTTGTAGCTTAGAGAAACTTGGAGTGTCTGTGCTTTTTCTTTCTTGATCAAATGGGAGCTGTGGCTGTGAGAAGATGGCATGGCCTCGACTATCTCATGTGCACATCATCCATCTCTGCCATCCTGAATTTCTGAGCAGCTGTAGAAGGGTATCTTTTGTTTGGAAGTTTTGCTTCCTTTTGAGGCGTTGTATTTCCCAACTGCTCATTGAAGCTGATTTCAAGTTGAATGCTACTGTACTTCCCAAGAGTGGAGTTCAGCGCTCGTGTGGCAGTTTAAGGTTCAGAATTTTGTCATCTTCATCAGGATTTTATACCACTGCAAAAGTGGATTATCTCTTTTAAGGTAGAAATGATGGAAAATGTATATGCCTCAATGTTTATATTAAGTTGTATTTTAGTTGCTTAGTGTTTGTTGTCCCTGTCTTGCAGTAGGAAGGATTCCCAAACATGAGCTGTGCAGGTGTATCGATGAGTCTGCAGTGTGGGGTGGTGGAACACTGACCTATTTGGCTACTTTACTAATGAGCAAAATGGTCACCAGTCACTCTATAACTCAAAGACCAATATGAATACAATGAAGTCGTTTTTGTCCATTTCCCTCAAATATAATTTAAGGAATACTCTCAGCAGAGCTATCTTAAAAACTGTGTGAAGAAGCTGATAGGAATCTGCTTTTGGTTAAACTCTGTGGTGCTGCTCTCTTGGTATCTCCTATTTGTCCTCTTAAGAGTAGCTATTGCAATGTCCTTGAGGTGTTCCAAATATTTTAATCATTTTATAGGTGAAAGGAACTGGTTTGTTTTCATTGTTTGTTTGCTGGCTTTTTTATTTTGGTGGCAAAATGAGTGTGGAAAGAAAAGCTATTTCTGCAGAAGGGTATCTAAGTGATGTTTAAACTGAGAGGAGATAGAAGAGTTGTGTTGGTACTTCATATCACTGAAGTTAACTTTATTGTAAAATACCAACTGTCTGCACAAGTTGTCCTGGAGAAATATTTACTCAAGTCTAAAAACTGATTTTCACCCCTTGTCATTCCCATAGTAAAATACAACCATATGTCTGCCTCCACCACCTGGAGATAATTCTGAGAACTAACTTGACAGCATTTATAATTGCAGACTGAGTTTTAGGAGTGCTCATAATTAAGCTACTGTTTGAGTTTAGCTATTGAACTCAATGCTGACAAAATCATGTGTCTCATATTGCTTACTAAATCTGGTGGATGGTGCTCTCCTTAGCATTTTCTGTGAAGGAATTAATCCAGGAAGGCAACTGAAAAAATTGACAAGTCTTTGATTTTGATTTTGAAACGGTGTCAGACAATTGTGCATTTTGGAGTTTCCAAGAAGGTGACATACTCCTTTCCTGTTGCTTGTAGTTAATAGCGAAGAGCATTCAGTGCCACAATACCCAAAGGGAAGTGTTTGAGTGACTGCACAGGGAATGTGGATTGTTATCATTCCAGTCACAGGGCACTGCATGAAATCACAGGCTCTGTGCTCTTCAGTACTGCCACTCTAACATAGCAGCCACTGTTCCTCCTACACTGCTTTTATGGTACATGTTATAGCATTTTATTTGATAGTCGTGGTTCCCATGGTATGTGAGGTTTTGGATTTTTTTAAGTACTAAGCTCTAAATCTTTTCTTCAGGCAGTGGAAGAAGTCAGGTGAATTGAAAAAATATGATCTATTAGAAAGTTTTTCACAGAAAAGTGATAGAAATCTGTGGGCATGATAGAAATCTGTGTCAGTATGTTAGGTCCTTAGATGTTTAGAAAAGACACTCTGTTAAAAGAGGAGGAATTGGCCCCAAACTAAAGGAAGTTGCTTTTAATTTTTATGGGACAGACTTGAAGGAAATAATAGGACATCAGGTAAGAGGGGCATTGCATAATTTTATAATGGGGAAAGGCTTTTACATAGGAAAAAATATCAAGTCACATTATTTTGCAGACTATAGAGTCCCAGTTGTATAGTTAAGGACATGCTGCAGCATTAATGTTTACGCATAATGCTTTGCAAGTAATTTAGACTGAACTGCCACTGACTTACTTAACATTTATAGGTCAGCCACCTGCAGAAAGGGCATGTAGGTAGATTATTGTTGACTTTATGGTTATGGAAGGTACCTAATCAGTGAGCATGCTGGGAAATAACTTGTTATGCCTGGATAACTCGAACACCAGGCCCTACAATTTCTTATGGGCACGAGGTAGCACAGTAATTTCTCATGACCAAGGCCCTGCTGAGGGGGGAGGTGGCATGTGGTGGGGATAACAGGTTTAAAAAGGGGGAGGAGGGGTGACTGCGAGATCTCAGTAGTAGAGTACAAGTGGGAAAACCGAATAACTTAATCTTCCTTTGCCAAACATACCATAGCATTTGCAGTGAGGTGGTTGACTCAAAAAGCAAATGTACTAATTGTGTATCGTGAAAACAGAGCATTCACCTTCTGGTTGCTGCATGTTTTGCAGTTATTCACTAGAGCTTTATGGGATATCTGTTCTTGCCTGTACTGACACAAATTCCCCTATTCCTTGATCACGAAGTGCAGAATCACTCTGGCTTTAAAAAATTTTGTAGCAAAGTACTTGAAGACTAATTGTTTTCTGCTTTGCTCCTGCTTTTTCCCCCTGTAACTTGTCTCTGTGCAGGTACGTGTACTCCCTTGTGTGCCAGTTGACAACTTTTACCTTTTAAAGTTCACAGTAAGAGTCATAGACTAGAATGCATAATGAATCAATTTGCTTAATTTGGTTTGGGCCCTTGGGTTGTAGTGCAGACATCACTGCTAGTATCCAGGTAGCTATCTTGATTCTCATGTTCCTTGTATCAGAGCTGGAGAGAATTGAGATGATTTGTTGACTTAAGAACAGAGCCCTCAGTTGAAGTTTAGGGCATCCAAATGCATCTGTCCACCTTTGGTCCTGTGTACTGGGCCTGGGGATTCATCTTTCACAGATGAGAATATCTAAAAGCCTTCAGTCACTGTTGATCATTAATTATAGTTTTTTCTACTTTGATTGTTTTCTACTTTTCAGATCTGCATGTTTGCTCACGTATTACCTATAGATAAACACAGCACACACACAGAGAGTAAACTTGAACATATCTTAAAGATTTTGCATTTATTGCATTTGAAAGCAGGAAAAATTCATCTTTCCTTCTCTTCAGCTCTGTTCACACACAGTATTTTTTGCATACAGCTGTACATATGTGTGCTAATAAATGTAGTATATTCTTTTATAGCAAAAAATGCTTTATCAGCATAAGAGTAGAGGGAAAATATTAAAAAGGATTGCAGTGAATTATTTACATATCAAAGAGTGGTAAACTGTAGGAGATATACTTTTCACAGTTAGTTTCTTTCATGTTTATACTGTATTGGCCTTGAAAAAGATACTTGGATGAGTAGTGTAAAGCAGCATAATTTAATGAGATTTTTTTCAAAACTCTCACATTTTCTCACTGATGGTGTCACATTATCAAAAACATTGTGAATATTTTAATGAACAAATTTGTTTTCTGGAATTTCAGATTCTTATTTTTTCTGTGGAAAGAAAATGTGCTTAGACTCCTAATGCTTGGTATGCCTATGCTTAAGAGTACTCTAACGATGAAATGTAAATGTATGACTTTTTGTGTGTCAAAATGTAAAAAGCAAAATAAGTGGGTTGGTCAGACATAAAATGACTGACAAGCAAGACAGAGGACAGCTTGACAGCTGTAGGATTGCTGATAGTGGAAGATGGCCACAACTATATGGTTACTGAGCAATACCTGACTGGATAAAGTTGTGGAAAGACCACTGAGACTCCTGTTAAGACTCCAATGTTTTGGGATAATTTAATCAGCAAGTGTTCTGAATTACAGATATTCTCCTGTAGAATTTTTAGGTGCTTTTTTGCCAAGAAGAAACTAGGATATTTTAAGCACTGATAAAAACGTTCCATTTCAGAGCCAATTCCCAAGAATTTTTTTTTTTTTTTGTCGTTGTGTAATTCCTATCAAAAGCTGTTTTTACTTTCTAGCAAGTTTTACTTCCAGGTGGCTTCCTCTTCTTGTTTTACTTAAAGGAGTTGTTTACATTTTAGACTTAAATAATCAAGATCGTAGAATATTAAGGAGATAACTTGAATCTTTTAATATTTTAAACATTGTTCAGTAAGAAAGAAAAGGAAAGCAGATTAATTAAGAACTCTCGTTTTGGTACTGTTGAGGGTGGGTAGGCCCAGTTGTGTTTCTGTACTAATTTTCAATCTACTCGGAGGGGATTTGCACATTACCAGTGAACATTCTTGCCACAGAGTACATTGATGCTTCTGTTGATGGCCTTTCCAAGTACCTCTTTGTAGGCTTACATGAGCAGGATGCAGTAGCCTTGGGAATAAGAATGCTATTCCAGTAGGAATACCTGTACAGAAATTGGAAATATGAGGCCAGTCATTCCCAAAACACATATTAAGTGTTTTTTGCAATTTTATTTAGAATATTTGAAGACTGGTAGAGTAAGCCCCAAAGACCACACTTGTTCAAGTTCTTGGTAGCACGTTTTAGCCAAGACTAAATCCATGTGATTAATCTGATAAAGGCATGGTGTCTACCTGGTTTTGTTTGTTTTGTTTTTAATTTCTGGTTTTGGTTTTTTTCTTGAATAAAAATGAAAACTTTTGTGCTAATTTTTTGCTTTCCTTTTTGGGCAGATACAGGATTGATTTGTGGCTTGGCTGAGAGGTGAAACAAAAGCTAAACCTGAAATACTGACCTCTGTTCACGTTAATCTAGATTTTTAACTTCTATTTCTGAGGGAGTGATTTATTTACAGTGACAGCTTGTTGCTTGTGGTAGCTGCTGCCAGCTTCTGAAGTAATCTTGATAACGTCAAATTGTGAAGGGAAGCTATATGCTTTCCCTTGAATGACTTGCTATAAATCATGTTCATGGCTGGTGTGTATAAGGATGCTTGGGTTGATACTGATAGAAATACAAATCAAATATAACATATGCTAACCCAGTTCAGAGCCAGAGATTCTGGATTATGTCTATTGGGTTCATATTTTTAAATGAAATGAATCAGGCACCCCTGCTTTGATATAAAAGCTTTAAAGTTGGGGATGATATGCCAACTTGAAGTCCAAAAAAGAAGGAAGAGAATATGCAGAAAAGAGTTAACACTGAATGACAGGCAGGTTTTGAACATGCAGTGAAAAGAAACCCATATGTAATGGACAAAGCTGCCTCAAGAGCTCATCAACAGTCACACAAATTGATGGCCAAGAAGTGAGTTCAAAGTCACCAACACAACTGTGGGTTATAGCTGCCATGGAAAAAAGTGTCAGTGTAGAATAAAAGTTGTGCCAGTGTTCTCATCTGGCTGTCACAGCTTTTTGTATCCACAGCTAATACTAAAATTATTTATGTTGGTTTTTGGTTTTGTGAGGTATAAATTTGTTTCACTTACGGGCTTCCTGAAGAGGAAAAACCACAGAGGAAGACTTAAAGAGCAAATAATCCTTAACTGTGCAGCAAGGACAACAGTTGTGTTACATCAGATAAACCCATCTCAGTATTTTTATTTTATTTGCACTAGTTGCACTTAACAGTGTGACATCTTCAGTGACAACCTAAGTGAAGGACACCAAGTGTCATGTGCCTCATGAGGAATTCATGTTTGGAGCCTTCTTTAAGATCAAGCTGTTCTTGTGCCTTCAACTTACAGTATGGAAATAAGATATTCTATTCTGGGGATACATGTAATTAATTTTAGCAAAGTAGGCTGTTTCAGAAATGTTCAGGAAAACTGTGCTTTTCTGGCTGGACTGAAAAGTCTGCATGTTTCAAGTGGGTCCGTTGAGAAGGAGAAGCTGCCTTCACAGTTCACAGATTGTGTTTATTAACACTGCCCACTGGGAAAAAGGCTTGGTGCTGGCCCTTTGTTGCCCTTTGTAGTTTGCTCTGCCTGACCAAAAAATGTGGAATTCCTTGTTGTGCTTTGTGTATGTCCCATTCAACTGGCATAAACTGGGCTTTGTGTGCTTTTTTTCTTTAAAAACTATCGTCTCAGACCAGAGTTGAACTCCTGCTTACCTTTTTCCTCATGCCCTATTTCTGTCTTTTCCTCAAGCTCTTCTCTCCCTTTTCTGCCACATGCTTGCAACTGTGTCCAGATATGTCATAACATGGTGTTTTTTCAAGTGTGATCCTTGAAATCAGCTCATCAGAAACAGATGCAAATTACTGCAGAATAATTTTGCAATTTTTTTTGGGGGAGAGGGGAGGTAAAATAATGAAAAAAAAATCCTCTTTTTGTTTAAAGAAAATGCCACGTTTTGTCAGAGGTAGTGATAATTGGTAATTAATACCACAGCATTTTATATCTTGTGATAACTAGGTAAAATAAAATTACTTTCTGACTACAAGGTAAAACTTAAATGGCACTGACAAACTGTGAAAGGAAGGGAGAACTCCCTTGTGAGAAGATGAGTTTATTATACAGATAAGATTTCCATAATAAGGGATAGTGATTATGGGGAGAGGCTGAAACTCCATTAACTGAAACAAATTACTGTGACAAAGCCAGAGGGAGCGCTTTGCCAAACTTACAACTCCTTTCATGATATTCAGATGTCTGCTGGTGTGCAGTTGCCAGCATCTGGACCTGTGAGTGAGGTGTCTGGCTCCCTTGGCAGCCCACCACCTACCCTGCCACAGTTCTGTACAGGAAGGGAGTCCCTTTATCTGAGTGTTTGGAGAATGGACCTTACTAATGTATCAGTGGGCATTTTGTGTCCCTATAGAAGTAGCTTGCCCCTCTAATGCCTCTGGTTTTGTATTAAGTTAATCTTAATTGTTAGAGAAATGTATGAGCTGGATATGCTCTAAGGAGACATGGTGAACTTTGAATTCATCTGACCATCACAATATAATATTCTGACAAGGATTTATATTCCTTGCTTTGGCTAAAAAAGAAGACCAAAGAAGACTGATTCCATTTCTAGATGTACCACTTAGTGTGTGCACCTCTTTCCTGAAGTGATTCACATATTCTGCATGTAGGAACGCAGACAAAACTATGGTAGCTGTTCTCTGATGGCTCTGTGTGTGGATACATGGGCAATACACTTACAAGGTGCTCGTGGCTCTCCAACTTTGTGTTATTTGTGTAAAATATGGCAAAGGGACTTATTTAAATATAAACCTTGTCATCTTTGTACTAATTTTTGTTTAAAAAATAACGCTGTAGTTAAGGATTTTATGTAAAAACTGTTAGAGTTTGCAGTTACAGCTCTGGTAAGAACAGCAGGCAAGAATATAATCTTTAATTTATGTTGTGCTTTGGACATTTTTCAGAAACTATTTACCCATTACCTCTTAGGTCAGTGGCCTAATAATGCAACAAAGCACTTTTTGAAATTGCAGATAATTTTCAGTGCTCAGATCTCTATGTAGTATTGATGGGGAGGAAAGCTGATTAGGATCTTGGGAATTGCGCTTGATGGGAACAATCTGGAAGGAGTGAAAAATTATTAAACACACACAGCGGGAGTTGTAGGATTTACCATTGTCGTGCAGTGCTATTAATTCTCATTGCATCGTACAGCAGCTTGATTGCACACTGTGAATACTGTTTATTGGAGAACGGGTACAATTTTGCTGCAGTTGTTGTAATGTAATACTAAATGCTAATTAGGCTTCTAACAATAATTAGAACCTCTTGCTAGACGTAGAAATAGGAACACTCGATTGAATTTAGGGAAACAAAGACCTTTCAGCTGTGCCAGGAACAGTATCTGCAGCAGCAGTACCAACTTTGTGAAGTTGTAGGGGTTTTCGTTTGTGTGTTGGTTTTTAGTTGGATTTCTTTTTCCTTCCCCTGCTTTATGTATTTCATTTACTGGATTGCAAATGTATTTTAACGGTGAACATTATGATCTCATTATGTTCTCAATAAGGTTGTTTTCGTAATGAAAGGGTAAGGAAAAAAGTAAATATTAGAAGGACAACTGCAGATAAATTTGACATGAAAAACTGGGAATACAGAGTTGCAGAATGGTTGGTATTACCAAATATAATGTACTATTTCTTTTAATCATTTTGCAGTTTGGAAGGGAAATAACAAAACCTAAATCCATCAAAAGCTACTTTTTTAAGCCCCCCCTGCCTTAAAATCCAATACTTTTTTTTCTCAGTGGAACTTTAAGGCTGAATGCAACTATTTTCTAATGTGACAGTAAAGATGAACTATATTTCTGAATCATTTAACTTTTTGCAATGTAAACTTTCTCTACATTTTTGAGTTAAAATGTAGTTTTTATTGTATTCTCAGTGGGTATTTTCTTGGGAACAGTCATGTGTCAGGACACTAACAAATTCAATTGCCAGGGAAAGTGCATGGCAAACACATTTTGATCCTGTTGGCTGATAATTTTGGTATTACTAGATATCCATATGTTTGCAAGGATAAACGTACAGAAGATAAAGGCCTTTTGTCTTTAAGAAGTGATACAGGTTAAAGTCTATTTTCCGTCTAAACCCCAGGTTTATTGGGGAAATGCTGAGAAGATACTGAGCTCGGGTTTGTGTTTTGTAAACCTGTTTTGTAGTAATGGATATAGAACTTTAGATTCTTGTTCAAAACTTGCTTTTAAAGGACAAATGTAGATATGCTGAGTTTTAGTAGTTTTTCAGCCTTTCCTGAATAAGAAAATAAGCAGCCTTTGGAAGAACACTGGCAGTGGTTTCAGCATCGAAATACTGGAAGAATTTTAAATGCAGAGCTGCTGGTGTGACCCAGTGCTCAGCCATACAATGAGCAGGCTGTTATCCAGTACAGGGGCTCTAGTTGGATGGAGCATTTTTGCCACACTTGTGGCAGTTGGTACACTTCCTTGTGTTCATTGTTTAACATTTCATCAAAATAGATAACCCAAAATGGTCACAGCCTGCTCTCATTGTTTTACTGATTTCTCTGAGACTTTCACTCTTGTGAAATTAGTTGGTGCCACTAACAGTGGTAAGCATCTTTCCTCTGGAGTAACTTTGTGGCACACCTTGTCAAAGTTTGGGGGGGGTTAACTAATAAAATGGAGCTTCCCAGAACTTTTCAAGGAAAATAGAACACTCAAAACCAAGCCTGAGGTTTAGTATTTTTTGTGACATGCCTTTGGCATTTTCATGCTCCTTTTGAATTTATGGGTACGTTTTCATGCTGCAGTTTTCCCTTAAGCCCAAGCCATGTGTGAGGATTGCACAAGTGGAAGTTTCGTTCTGTGCTTCTTTTCCCCTTAAAATTCCAATCGGAGTCATATTGACCATTCTGTGTGTTAAATAATTAATGAGTGATTTGTAGTTCATCACAAATTATTATAATGAATGCTTTGAGTGATGGGAATTTACTTGTATAGTTCTGGCCTCTGTTCACAGTTAGAAATTTTATTCTTCAACTTGTGATGATGTCTGTCTGTTTATAGAAATTTGAACCTTAGCTAATGAGTTTTTCTTAAATGTGCCTTCTTTATGACATCTTAGTATCTTTGGAGTGGCCTGTGCTTTTCTTTAAGGCTTTAGCAGTCATCTGGAAAAGATTTAACTTGAGCAAGACAGATTATTCTGTTTAATTTTCCATTAGCATTTTTCCTTGCACAAGTCAATGTCACCTGCAAAGAGAAGGTTTGCTGAGATCTGGCACCCTGCTGATTAGCAAGTTTTACTCCCCTCAGCCACTGACCATTACCTTCCCATTATGTTGTAGGTGTGTTCCTGCTCTGGAGGCAACCAGGGGCAATCCAGTATGGCTGACAGGTCCTGTGTTTGCCTTGTGGCATGTCGCATGTACAGTCTGTGACAAACTGCTGCTGTATGACCTGGTAGTCTTGGGTCAGAGCGAGAGAAATTGGTGTTGTACGAAGATGTATGTTAATACATATATTATTTATATAGGCATTAGTGAATGCTATTGTTGTCTCAGCACAAATCAAGGTCCAGGCCATGGCCTTGGGGCTTTCAGGGGCTCACTTTATCTTGTGTTGTGATTTTTTTTCCCCTTTTTTCTTTTTCTCCTACTTATGAATAATTAAAAACTTAAATTACTTGCCATGTTCAAAATTCATATGCTGGGGAAAATAGCTACATGAAAATTAATTTTCTGTTCTGTGAGACTGATGGGAAATCAATTAATCTTGATGTATTATTTTATGCAGAACAGGGTGCAGGAACCAGCAGAGAGAATGGCTACAGCTGTTCTTGTTGGTCGGGCCATATATTATTGTTGGCGGGTTTGACAGCTTCTGAAGGAAATGGCTGAAGGGTATCAGGCAGGTGAATCAACTGTAAAAATTTATTGGAGGATACAAACTGTTTCCAGGGGACTGATATAAAACTCACACTTGAGAACTGAAGTATTGAATGTTTTTGTGACTGAAGCAGCTTGTTGTCAATATTTATAGCTTTTTTCTTTGTTATATGTCCTATTTGTTTGATTAACTAGTCAGATGTTAGTGTCTGTTGGTAATTTATTTGTTGTGCCTTCTGTAGCATTTTTGATACATAAAGATTTACCACTAGGTAAATAAAGCAGCTCATGCAATGCAATATGCTAAATAAAATGACAGAGCTGTTTACAGCATGTTACAGGTTTTATAACTCACTGGGTAGATCAGTAACTTTTGTTTACCTGTGTCACTGTTAAGCTGAAACATGTCACAGTTTATTAAGTGCTGTGGGGTAAACAGGTCTCCTTTTAAATAACTGGAGATTATAATCAATATGCGCCTTAATGATAAATCATTTCAGTCTATAAAGCTCTCTGTGTAAACTTGTACATAATGCAAACATTTCCAAAATAAAATGAAGTACCTTCATCCTCTTTAGAATGAGTTTTGAATTCACCTTCCTTTCCAATGAGTTGTGCTCTAGGACTCTTTATAAATAATAGAAGGGAGAGACACTAAAGAAGCCACGATAACAAACTGTGTGTTAAATGTTGATCCCAGTTTGGATGCGTGGTTCCAAGGTCCTAAAGCCAAGCTGAGTCTCACAATGGCCTGTTATTGTAATTAACTGGTAGGGAAAGAGGCTGAGGCTCCCTGGCATCACTTGATGGGTTGGGAGCACTGCGCTCTGAATTTCCTTTAAAGATCAAAGCTATTACTGGCTCAGGGAGTGTGGCTGTAGCACTGCAGAATCTATAGAGTGGGATCTCTGTACAGCTTGTAGTCATGGGGAAGAGAGATTAGTTCCCACCTATCCTTATCAAAGCTTCTCTCTGGTCCTCTGAAACAGGAGTGTATAGCAACATGCCATTAAAATGGCACTTAGTGGGATGCAGAGACTTATAATACAGTGAAAACCAAGGATTCCTGCTGGAGAAAGGAATAAGAGATGACAATATTACTAAAACCTGTAAAAAAATCATTAAGAGCAGGTCTCCTGCAGGTTATTTCCTGTACTTCCTTCAGAAAGACTACAGCAAGAAATGTGGAGTTTTTGTGACGAGGGAAAAAGAATTTGATTTTTGTAGGGTTAATTGATAATGAATTAATTAATTTTGTATGGATAACGTAGGCAATGCTGAAATTATCAGTGATGTCTCCTCTCATCTTTTTTAAAATTACTGACATTTTTTCGTCTTCAAAAGATTCTGTCTTTGCCTTTTAACCATGCTCTCCTATATTTATACTATTACTCAGAGATCCCTTCTTTCCTTTTTCCCATGAGCTGTGCACACTTAAGGATTTGTTATGCTCATTTAAGGAGTAGGCAGTCGTACACCTTACAGCACTGACCCTGCACCAAAATTCAGTCCTTAGAATTTCTGCATCCTGGGGTCCCATGGGGTTCTGCTCTCCAGATTCCCACTGGGGTGTCCAACACTGTAGTGAAAAGCTTTGATTTAGAGCCCTATGGCAAATTTAAATCTTTGCTTTATGCTAAAGGTGTGAAGGTGGTGAAAAAATTGAAAACTTTGAATAGAGTTTTTGAGATACAATAGTTCATGATTATAGAATTATCATATATCCATAACAATAAGGAATTTTGCAAGTAAATAATAAATATGGTGGGAAAATTGTAGATGGTTGGGGGGAAGAAGAAAAGGAAAGTAGAAGGAAGGGAAAGCTGGGAGGTTCTGACCCTGTTGTGAAAATATGCTGAACTCTTAAGACCTAAACAAAAGTTTTGTTTGTCTGTGATAACGTAATGGGTGAACTAAACAAGATCCAAATTTTGGGGGAAGGAAAAGAAACTTCCAAAAGTTTCTAAATATTCCAAAGATTAACATTATATGAGTTTGGAATAAACTTAACAGTTTAACTAAGGTGAACTTTACATGTCCTTCCTGAATTAAAAAGCTATAAAGAAAACTGAAGTTTAAAGTAATTGTTAATGAAAGCTGGCCAGCATGACCTCCTGAAAATATGAGCATTTGTTGGTCCAATTTTCACAGATGTTAAACATTTGGTGATGTTACTTGGGGCTGCTTGAACCACATTAAAGTCCAGCCACTAGAGTGTTGAAACAGTTGGGCGCTATAATAAAATATACATAAAAAGAAATTGTGAGACATTAGGTGTTGTTTGGTGATGACATTTAGGAAATTACAATTTTTCCATACATCGTATTCACGTCTACATAAGTTGTTTAGGTATTTAAAATAAAAGTGGTATATATATCATTTGTAATTGCTACTATAGTTCTGGCAGGTGCACATAATCTAACAATATGTCAAATATGACAAATTATTGTTGAGTTACAATATAGCCTTAATAAGAGCACATCTGTTCCCACTATACAGTATAGTGGATGCCTGATTTAAAGAGTTTACTTACTGATATTGTATTGTTGTTTAAATATTTAACAGGATCTTCGACACGAATCATAAAAAATACACAGTAGTGTATAAAAATGAAGAATCTTACTTGCAGTAATGTTTTTGCTGCTGTTAAATCTATTCATCCTATCAGGAAAGGTTCCTACATTGCTTAAACTGCCATCTGCAGATGCACATATCATGGGGGTGTCTATGCAGAGACAGAGTTAGGAACAAAACCCAGCATCACAGGAAGACCCACACTCTTGGTGTAAAGCATGGGAACTGTTAAACAGCATATACGAGTCCTGAAGTAGTGCTTAGGCTGAAAACTGGGAATTACTATGCCTGCTTTAACATCAAGGCAAATTGACTTTTGCTTTCCCTACTAACCTGTCTTTATCTCAGCATGTGAGTTTTCTGGCTTTTCCCCTTCCAGTTCTCTCCCCAGTTCTCCAGGTAGGGAAGTGAGTGAGTGGCTGTGTGGGTCTTGGCTGCTGGCTGGGGTTAAACCACAACACAAATTTACTTTTCTCTCCTCTGTGTTTGCTTCCTTACACACTTGGTCTGGTGCCCTGCTTTCCATTTTACTTACAAACTCCACCTATACAGAAGTAATGCTGCTCTTAAAGGCATTCATCTTTAGAAGCCATTTTAAAAGACACGTGGGAGAGGACAGCAAAAAGAGACGTGGCCCATGATAAGGAACCTAGAGAACCCCTTGATAAAACAGAGTTGTTTCAAAATGCCAGACTGAGTTTATCTAGGTGTGTAGGCTGTAGAGAATAATGATGTTTCTTCAGCTGCTTCTAAATGTGTTTGGGTTTTTTCTTAATTTTGTTTTTGCTGGCTTTTTGAGATGAGACAAATCAGTGCTGTGTGTTAGTGCTGTGAACCTTGGGCTGCCTGTTCCTTGCCTTTCTTGTCCCACTGAGTGTGCCCTAAATGTTGCTTGAAGGGGAACTGCAGGCATGCCTCACATTTGTCAGGGAAAATATCCTCACTGGGTACTTGCTCCTTTCAGCCTTGGAGTTCCACTCACATCTAATGCATGTGACAAGCAAGTTTGTGCTCTCAGCTCAACGTGCTGCACTTTCTTAATAGAATGTGCTGAGTTGGGGGGACACATGAGGATCATGGAATCCAACTCCTGGCCCCACAGGAGACCCCAAGAATCACCCTGTGCTTGAGCACTGAACGTGTCTAACATAAATACACCTTCATGAAACAAGATGGAATTTAGGCTTATAAGGAAATAGTTTCTTTTGCACTTCAAAACAAGTAAAAAATGGTTGGTTAATATATTTTCCATGAAATTTCTAAAGGGTTTTTTTTTGGGGTGGTTTTTGGGTTTTTGTTACCTTTTAGAGAGTTGTTAAACAATGTTGATGGTAAAATTGTTTGGGGCCTTCATAGCTGCCAGAATCAACTGGTTCTTTTAGTTGTGTAATTTTCAAATCTTGAAGGGCCTAAATGACATAAGAGATATTTCCAGTACTTATTTTAATTATTTTATAAATGAATAAGGAAAAGATGGTTGTGCTTGTTAGTGCTACTGGTTTCCAGCTTTTCTTGTTTCTTGAGAAATAGTAGTATTTTAAAAATTCACTTCTGAAATGTGGTTATTAATTTTTTGAAGAATGTTATCTTTTTCCTGTTGCTCTTAATTTTTTCACTGAAAATTAAATACTGCATGCCTCTCTCAGGGGCACAGTAGCTCATAACTGTATGCCCTTCATGCTTTATTATGCAATTTAGTTTTTCGTGTTTTTTATTTATTAGCAATGAAATTACTTTGGGAAAAAAATCAATTAACAGGCTAAAATCACTATTAAGATGAAAATTTTAGTTAATTAAAGTAAGTTTTCTGCTTTTGTAAGATGGATTTAGTCATGGTATTGGCTTAATTTTGAATACTTAAAGGAAACTCCTTTGTTTTTAGCAAAGCTTAACAACCTTCAGAATTCCTAGAAAATATTTGTTTCTTGTTTGATAACAATTTTTGGAATTGCCTGAGGAAATTTTTTCATGTGAGAGATCAAACAGTACATTCTGTAACTGTTTAGCAGAATTTTTCACTAGATAATACACCCATTTGCTTTTTCTTTCTAAGTTAATAATTTTTAAGGTTCAATACATAAATTTAGAGCAATGGTTCAGTGATTTGATTAAATATCTGCTTTGGATGTTATTTTATACTTTTATCAGATCAGCTTCACTCTCATAGGCTTCTTTTAAGTTTTGCTTTGTAACTAGGAAGAATCCGATCTTGCTCATTCTGAAAATGAGAGTATTGCAATATTCCTAGATAGAAAAAGCGTGAATTTTATCAGAAAAAGTATATTAAAATTTGCTGATAAACTTGTATGAAAAATAAATAACAGGAGTAGGCTCAAACACATGTAAAATAAAATTAACTCAAAATAAATCATAGTTGATTTGTGATTATTTTTCTTGCTTTAACTGCAAGTTAAGAGGGGCAGTTGAAGACTCTCTTGTTAGTCACTGATTTGAAAGTTGAAACACTTATAAAACTACTTTGCATTTTGTCATACCTTGTTTTTCAAGTAAAAACCCTCTAATATCAATGCTTATTCATGTTAGATACATTTCATAATTTGAAAACCACTCTATCCTACTAGGTCTGGGGAGTTATTGGACACGATGATCACTAGTATCTAACTTTATTTCACATAAGTTAAGACACAAAACACAAATGGGGTTTTAAATACCTTAATTAAATGAAGAGTTTTAATTTTTGTTTGAGTAAGACTAATACTCTAAAAATATTAATAAATAAATCCAGTGTTGTTTAAGACATTCCAAGTGTAGTTTTATTCGTATTGTCTAGAGATATGGTGTTTGTTCAATGCTTTATTTTTTGTAAGGATTGTTCTATCAGTGGTAAAACCTGTCTGTTATTGATATTGGAAAATAATACAGCAAAGCAGTTTAGTGGTATCCTCCTTCTTGGTTCCATGGCGCTTCACTGCATCACCTGCATGAAGATTGAGTTACGTGAGGAAACAGCCAACATGGATAATGGATGCTGGAAACCTGAATTGGGGTCCCTTATATATTTAGGAGATGATTTAAGTTACAGTGTCCAAGGATGATGTAGTATTGGAATATTGGTACATTTAACTGAAAGGCCACATTAGTTATTATACCCACAGGTATCAATCCAAAGCATTTAACAAGTTGCTATGACTTCATTTAAGAAGGACATGTTTTCTATTTTTTCTGTGCAAGTTGGGTATGAGGAAAAGTTCTTGATATTTGTTTCAGCTTCAAATATGTAATGGAGCTTGTCTTTGAACAGATAGTAAGCCTAAGTGCTTTTTCATCTAAAACATTGGATGTGTTCTCTTTTAGCCTAACTGCATAGAACAGCTATTTTATATTTTTATGGGCTTTTTTGGTTTTGCTTGTCACAGCTACTGGTATTAGTTCCGTAGTAAATAATGACTTCTGTTTATTAAGACAGACAGATGACTTATTACACGTCATGAACTATCAGAAATCTTTTTAGAGTCATGTTTTTAATGCAAGCATTCCCTTTCATGTTTTTTCTTTTCTGTTTGCTTTGTGTGTCCAATGAGATAGACAGCCAAGTCTTATAGGTTAACTCATTCATCAGCTGTGATTTGACACTGACAGCTCAGTTCTCTTTTTTTTCCTTTCTCTGTTGAACTCTCGACCAACTTAAATGCAAGCCCATCTGCACCTGTGATGAATATTAGTTGCATCATTTAAATCATTCCTCTTGTGTTGCAAGTGGTGCTGGCTGTTCCTGGATGGCTCTGAGTAAAGGAGCAGTTGAATGCCATGGTCCTTGGTGAGATCTCAGCACAGTGATTAGCCTCCTCCTATTTCAAAGCAAGCAGACCAGCACTGACCATACTGGGTTTGCATTCAGGTGGAGACTCTGGTACTCAGGTCTGAGCTGTTCCACAGGCAGAAGGTTGTTCCTAAAAAATGTGATTGGCAAAAAATCCCTCCAAAAGAACAAACCAAACCAGCAGGAAAAACTGCCACGTACATCAAAAAGAGAAACGTTGGCATTTCCTGAAAACATTGTTGCTGCTTTTCAGCTCTTTAATGCCAGTATTAAAAACAAAGAAAATGTGTAACCATCTATGTTAGTCCCTAGTTCAGAGCATTAGAAATTGAATGGATAACGATCCATTATACCAACTGGTTATACAGCCCAGTAAATTACATGATCAATAATGCACATACTGCTTATCTATAATATCTTTTAACAGCTTCTAATAATTTATTAATGCTTTATCTAATATATCCAGTATTTTATCTTTTTACGCTAATAAAACAAATGATACTGATGATTTTGCATCTTGCCTTGTAGTCCTGGATTTCAGGAGTTCCCATAATTGGAAGTGTTGCTTTACTCTGATTGAAAAATGACTCTTAAAGCTTTTGGGGGGATTTTGGTTTTTTGTCTCTTTGTGAAATGGACACTATCAAAATGTCTCTCTGGCTAATCATCTAAACCATTGTTGATATTTAAACTGTGTTTGCATATTTCTAATCTCTGCCCTAGCACTTGTGCTCTCCCTTGATGAAAGAATGCAACCCCCTGCCATGCACATTGGTTTTGAATGCAGGTAGATCTGATATGGGATGCAGGGGAAAGCATGTGCTTTACAAGGCTGCTCAGACAGGGCTGATGAAGGTGATAGGGAAAACAATACGATCAAAGAATTCTCCAGACAGGCTCTTGTGTTGTGTGTTATGGCCTGCTATGGCAACCTGCTGCTCTGCATTAAAATTGATTATCATTATAAAAATCTTAGATTGTTGAGGTTAAATATTAGCATGAAAACTATTAAAATTTGCAATATTTTGTTTATCTAGTTGATGAAGTTGAAAAACAACAAGTTAGGAAAGCCTGCGAAGCTTGCTTTATTTTCTGCAGTTTGATCAGCTGGCCTGATAAAAGGTATAAAATACACTTTGCATTTACTTGTATGTAATTTCCTTTGATAAACCAGTGTCCTCTGGTGGCAAATTTCCCTATTGAAGGTGTAGGGGAAAGCTGTATGAATTAGTATACAGCCCTAGAATGCATGTCTGAGTTACTGTACCCTCTCTTCAAAGTTCTGGGAAGGAAGTGAGTAATGCAACTTAAGTGCTCACTGGGTTAATGGCACTTCTTAGCTTTTCCTCATAGATGCTGCTCCTTTTCTTTATGGGTTGCAGTGCTCTGATTATCAATCCTTGTGTTGCTTTGTAAGATGTGAGACTATCCCTTTGCAGTTTGTTGTGGTTGCATCAGGAGGTGTCTCGGTGCCTTTCCTGAGAGAGGAAAACAAAACTATTTTGAAATAGTTTGATATAAGAAATCCATTTAAAGCAATATCCTGCTTACGTGTATACCTTCCATCTTTGGTAGCTGCTTAGTGTAACAATACATTTTTCTAGCTTTTGTTCTCCTGGAGTCTGATGCTCTTGCATTTTTGTGCCTTAGGCAGTGACTCTTGAATAGGTAGAGGTACAGATTTTGCATCTTTTTAAAGCCTTGGCATTCTATCATTCTATGCAATGACACATTCCTATGAGGATGAAATTTTAATGACCCCATTCTTAAAAAGGGAACGCACCTGATGATCTAGAGCCATCAGTGCTGCTGTCTGCCTGTGTCCACTCCAGCCCCCTTGTGATCCTGCAGCTACAGCATCTGGAAATCCCCCAGCACCATGGTTCACTCACTTGCATCTTTCCCAAAGACCTGGTCTTGCAACCCCGGTGTTGTGGCAGAGGATTTATCCAGATTGTGTCCTGCATATTATATAGGGAATGAGCAGAAATGGATTAAAATAACAAACTTGAGGTTGATGGATATAAAGATGTCTGTTGCTGTGAGGACTGAAAAGTAGGTTCTGCACTGAGTTATTAAGGGGTAGGATGTTAAGTTGGATCCCATAATTATATACTTGATTGCAGATGGTGACTTCTGGAGTTGCTAATATTTAGTTTTATGCCTCTGTATTAGTGCTTCTCTAACAGCTACTGGCTCTTTTAATTCATGCTCATTTGAAGAAATATTTGAGATAAAAGTGGTGTGCCATCGTATATTGTTAACTTCAGCTGGTGCTGGGACTGGAATGTTAGTGTGGTGTTTTTGAGTATGACTCTTTTTGAACTTCCAATATATTTATATTTTATTTTTAAATGAACTTAAGCTTCTTAAATTAATTCTAAAGCCAAATGCCATCAAGTCTCATCACCAGTCACTTAGATTCCTAATTAACTTATACTCCACAGACCCATTTCTTTGCTTATATTTCTTTCAAGTTTCTCTAATGTGCTGTGAGTTATACTGGAAGGAACAATAAGATTTAAAGGAAGAATTAATTTAGAAAGTTGAGAATAGAACAGATAAGGAGAAAATGAGAAAAAGCAGCTTAGTATTTTGTCTTGTAAATGGCCTTGCTCTGGTAGACCCAAGAACCCATTTATTCAAAGAAAGGAGGAGTGCTAATGAAATAGATCATGAGCATAGCTATTACGGTAATGAATTTTAACACTCACTTTGTTATATGATATTTTATTTATGAGCTTCCTGATTATTCAGATAAAGACAAGAAGTTTATAGCACTAGATTATGTCTTGTTTTCATAAACATATTCAGTAGTTTAATAAACATAATTTATTTTTTCTCCTTAAAAATCAGCAAAATTTATGAGAGATTATCTTAGGGTTAATGAAGTCTAACATTAAGGAAATATTACCCTATAATATTGGAGCCTTCAGTGCTAGAGTTGTAATTGCTTAATGCTTTTTTCTACAGGCTATTTTTATATAGTACATGCTTTGTGCCATTAATCCTATTTTAACATGTTACTCTTAAGCCAATTCATTGGAAAATATATATCAATGTTTATATTTTTCACTCACTGCCTTCATTAGGAGGTATAATACAATTTTGAGAAAAGACTTTTATAAGAAATGCAACATGTATCTGTGCAAGTGCATTGTTATATTGGGAGGTTACTATCCTGTCTTTAAAAACACTGGAATATTTAGGAACTCCTGTAGTTAAATTTCTTTGAGATCCTGTCAGTAACCACTGAAAAATTTACACTTACAATGTCATCTACAGTAGAAGAAAATTCCCAATCATAAATAAAGTCTCAGAGATATTAGTGTGCGAATCTTGCTAATTAGCACTGCAGTATTTATCTTAATGACATCTGCAAAATGTAAGATGGAAGGCATATGCAGAAAAAAGAGCAAGCACCCCACAGATGCATTTCTTAAAAGAACCCTCCTATGGAAAAAGTGCAATGCTTTTTTTTTTTTCACATAATAAAAATACTTCTTGTGAACAGCTCAACCATTG
>JAYDZK010000271.1:12255756-12272991 GCA_034509185.1 Euphonia xanthogaster | reverse complement strand
TTAATTTAAGATATTAATGACTTTTTATCTGAAAAGAATATTTTAATTTGTAAGAACAAAACAGCATGTGCAACATACTGAGTAATCCTAGGGTATAGATTAGCATGGCAGAACTGTTTGTGGAGTTGTATCAGTAATGCATTACATGAATTGCAGTTATTACATATGACTCAGAGCAATAATTTAGGGTGTTCTGAGCAGATAGTTCATCCTTTGGTTTTTAAAGAGATACATTTTTCAGGCTACAGTATGATGAAAAGTGTATTTTACAATTTGAATCAGTTATGAAGGTAAATATTAAGTTAGTATATTTCGATAAATTACGTCGGTGTCCACTGAATGACAATTTAATTTGCTCTGACTGGTAACCTTGTTCTTTCATGCCTTGTGTGGCATGTTAGGGAGAAGGTACACAAAGGAATAGTGTAAAGTTGGGAAGCAACTGGCAGGTAGGTTTGCATTTTTTCAGGTTAATTCACTTGATGAAAAGCTGCTGTATGTGATGTGTCATATATCAAAGGCAGGGCATCAGTAATCTTTGCTCAAGGGCACGGGTAACAGACAGAAAGACATGTGAATGAGATGGAAAAAAGCAACTCATCCTTTTCTGCTAACACCACGAAGGAGATAAAGGAAGATTTATGAGTCATCTTGGACCACATACCAGCCAGAAGCATACAGTATTTTTCACATGTTCCAAAAATTGGTGGTAGAAGGTAATCAGACTGTCACGATGTCCATCAGGTACCTTAAGAAGAAATTGGGTCCTTTGGGCTTTTGATTGCATAGTCAGCTTTTTCTTTATGCTGTAGCAGTTGTATTTTTTCTTTTTCTGAGACAAGTAATTTTTAAGTAAAAGAATGCTACCTGTGTGTTTAAATGTTTTTTAGTTGTTAGCATTACCAATGTCAGCCAAAATAGGGACAAGCCAACGATCTGCTATGGGCTGATGCTTTGTTTTAGCTTCAGTCTTTGAGGTGACCTATTTCACAGAACCATATGTTATGGAGATTTCCCAGTGTAAAAAAAATCTATCCAGAAGTAGCTATAGCTAGTAGGTGCAAAACATTTTTATACTGAAAAGGTTGGAAAGTCATCTAATGCTTTCACATAAGGCTAAATATTGATGTGAGGTGTTTTGTTAATAATTAATATAGTCTAAAAAAGAAAATGAGAAAACCAGCATGGATGGAAAACTTTATTTTTATTTTTTCACAATAAAGGATGCCAATGTGATATTTTATACTTGGACATCAGAACCCTGTGTTATTAGGACTTGATAGCTAAACATATAATATTGCTAAAACTGATTGCAAACTCCTTCCTGAGTACTGATCCTGTACATTACACAGGTCTGAGTCAAGCAGCTGGACTGTTTTTGCAGAGGAGTAAAAGGGAAGTGGGATTGAACTGACAAGCCAACAGTTTGCAAATGCAGATTTTAAAATGCAGATATTCATTTGTATTCAGCTTTCAATTAAGCAGCATATTTGGCATATTTCACTTTTTCCTAATGACTTTTCTATGCTCCTGTGTTGGTTTTTTTCTTCTATTTCTGATGGATTTGTCAGTTCTGAGTAACTGTTAGTGTTCTTATCATTATTCATGTAGCTCACATTTCAGTTTGAAGTAACTTGCACTGTTTTGGCCATTTATCCCCTTCCCATGGTTTGGTGGGTGCTCTGGGCCCCTGCAGAAGCTGTTTGCTCTGGTGGAGCTCACCCTCTGCCTTTCCCACTGCACTGGGTGCTCCTTGGGTTGCCCAGAGCCTTTCCTGTCTGCCTGCCCTGCACCCAGTGGGTGGGAGCTGAGCTGAGTTTGAAGCCTCACAAAGGACAGCCTTTTGCAGCCCTTTCTCTGGTCTAGCAACTGACCTCTGGGACCACTGCCAACCCTTTCTGCTCTCCTGCAGTTTGAACACAGCCTTCCCAGAACTGCAGCTGTTCTTGGTGCCCTGGGTCAATAGTTAACTCCTCAGAGGTAGATGTTAATCGAAACAAGCAGAAAAAACTTTGCACAGTACTGTAAAACATGAGTGCTCCCTAATTAGTGATGTTGCAGGTGTGTTTTCTAGACAAAATTATATAGTCAACACACATTTATGTGCTTCAATCTCATAAATGCTAATTTAGGCTTAGAACAGTGACTTCTGGAAAACTGGAATTCTGTTAACGCTTTCCCTTCAGTTTCTTGAGTCAGTTTTTTTGTCCTGGTCTGGTCCCACAGTCATGATAGGCATGATAGTCAGTTCTGATAAAGAGCTCCTCTCTATTTTGGGTTTTCTTTCCCTCTTTTTCAAAATGAAGAAAAACTCTCTAAGTTTATCCTTTCTTAAATCATGTCACTTCATTTGGGTGATGAAGTGAAGGACTATTTCCTCTTTATGGCATTGTGGAAAGGAGGTGGGTCTAGTCTCTATCCAGCTTCATCCATCTCTCTTGTTATCCCTTTTGTTTTGTCACTGCACAACTTGAGAATAAGTAAACACATGTATTTCTAGCTTCTTTTAAAGGAAACACTTGGCTGCTTTTTTTTTTGTATTTCTTCTCTTGTAGTTGTGTTCCTGGAAGCCCAGACCAGGTGTTCGTTTTTTTCTTAAACATGCAATGAAAGAAATGAGGAAATAATTATTTGATCAGTTTAAGCTGAGTTTTGTTTAGCAAATGAGGGTTGATGAAAGAATGTGTTGCAATACAGCGATTTTTGATTACTCATCATAACTCGCTAGTGGCCAAAACAAGTTAAAGAATCCTTTTTAGCTTGATAAACCTAAGGAGGGAGATTTTTCTTTGACTAGGCTCATCTTATTTATGGATGTACATATATGCAGTGTAGCATAGCAGTGGTTGTGTGCATACTGGGGCAGCTGATTGGTGGTCAGATGATCCCTCTTGTGATGCTGAAGAGGTGCAGAAGGGCTGCAGTGTAGATGCCATTTTTATATCAGGGAATTAGGGGGATGGGTGATTATGGAGAAAAAAAGCTAGTTCTGGTCCTGAATTGATTAAGTCCATTTGTGGGTCTATGTATGAGGTATTTTCCAAATCATCCAGAGCTATAAAACTGAGGAATATGCACACTCTTGTGAAGGTTGCATATTTAATCAGTAGGAGAGGTCTGAAATGGCATTTGTGTCTGCATGCCAAATCCCTTCTTGTTTGATGAATGTTCTCTGATTTTCTACATGGGAATGGAGCTCAGAGTTGCTCTAGGCTGGGCTCTAAATTTATCTGCTAGACCACCTTGTGTGGTACAGCAGTATCTTGTCAGATAGTACAAACTAAACAAGATTGGGCTTGATTAGCCCTGGGAAGGGAAACCCGTAGGGAAAGCCAGTGTTTTCTGAAGGAAGTTGCCCTAGAGATTAGGTGGGTGAGCTTTTCTCATAGAAGTCTCTTTTGGTGGGCATTGGAGGACAGCTTTGTTTTCATGTGCTGTCTTTTAAGCCATATTCTGAGAAATCACTTTTAGAGTATGTCACTCTTCAAAAAAACTATCAAAACCCATGGGTGTTTTGATTAAATACCCTGAGCAAATACATAAATCATACCTACTTAGGCACTTTCCATACAGTCAGTTTTCATTTCCTGAGTCTCCCATTTCATCCCCCATGTGTCCTACTTTACCTGTAGTGTTGTTGCATCTTCTAGTAGTAGGTGAAATTTTGCCATTCCTTTTGAAATAAGTAATGTATTTTGAGATAGTAGGTTTATCTTACTATCTTATCTTACTGATGAGAACTTTTAGAATACTGCCAGATAAGTGCTTTTTTGCTAGCGAAGATGTACTGTTTTCTGGCCTTATATTTTTATTTTTTCTTAGAAATTGAACAGTTTTGAGGAAAAAAACCCATAACGTTATTTTTGGTAAAATAGCCTGCAATTTTAAATATGTTTCTGAAGGTAGTAAGGGATTATGTAGCATAAAGTATCTCATTAAAAAGGTTTTCCACAAATACGCTGTAAGGTTTGCTGATGCTGTTGGCTGTCAAACGTGCCAGCAGCAACATACAAATGCAGCAAGCATCCCCAGAACAATGTTAACCTGGGTTTCTCACTGGAAATAGATTTGGTGGTTTCATTCCATTTCATAGGCAGCAAATTTGGAAAAAAAAGGAACAGAATATGGTTGATGCAATTGAATTTTTAAGACACCCTTGTAAGTCACAGAATTATAAAGAAATGAGAAAATCCCTTAATTGCAACAAGTTCCCCAATGCATAAAAGGACTATCTGGCAGAGAAAATTGGCAGTGTGCTGGTGATCAGATGTAACAGCTGGAACACTTCTATTCAAAGTACTTTAGGAGTAATAAACCTAATAATTTATCCACAAACTGCTGTGATAGCTGTAATTCTGCTTTGTTAAAAATCTCTCTTCTCTATGCTTATATATGTTATATGTATTTCTATTTTGGCCTAACATTGTTACAAATGTGAAAAAGGTTAATGCTATTTTTGATACATATTGCAAGCTTTTTGCGTCAAAATATTTTCTCCAAAGTTTAGGATAATTAGTGTATTTTTATGATACTGAGAATTCCTTTATGAATTGCTGTTTGTTGCTACTTCATTTCCATGTTAATTTTCTGTCTTTCAATCACTATGTTGCTTGGTGTGGTATATCTTGGAAAAGGTAAGTGTGATGACACTTCACTGATTATGTAAATGCAATGACTGTAGATTTGATTTTCTTCTCTTGATCTTTTTTGGAGGTGACATCTACAAAGGATTGCTTACATTTTTCCATGTGTATTCAATATGTAAACCAAATATTCTGGTAAAGAGCAGGACTCATTACTGAGTTATATAGAAATTGATTTCTTTTTCTGTGGATCTCTTACAAAAAAAAAAAATCTAAGCTGCTCCTTTTTTAGACCTCTCAGGGAAATAGTTTTAAATGTAAATGGTTGATCTTGAAGTGCATTATAAGTCAGCATTGTTCAACATGGCAGTTCATTGATGGTAGTATTTAATTATGTCCATGCTGTCAACCTCTGCAATCCTTATTGCTTTGTTGTAGATCAGATACAAAGTATGAAGTTTTCAAAGCTGTAGAGATGAAAGAGTAAACATATTCAAACAGTTCATTCAAATATGCTTAAGGAAAAAAAGAAGATACTACTAGAGCATGTGAAGAAGCCTACGAAAACCTGAAAGCATTTTTTCTTTTGATTACAGAGGCAGCTTTACAGTTCTATCACAGATTAATCTTTATTTAAAATGGAAGAATGCCAGAGAAAGCGTATGATCAAGTAGTTTATTAAATAAAGTTCAAGCCTGTAAGTCTATGTTTATTTACCATTATTAGATATATGAACAAAACCATAATTTTTTTATGAGTAAGTGCACGTGAAATTGAAGAACCTACAGTAAAAGGCTTGATTTCTGCTTTTCTTGTTTTGGTTTGGTTTTTGTTATGGTCAATTGGCCCCAAACTGATTTAGCTCGTTCCTATATTCATTCCAGGACATACCTTTTTGGCTACTTTTGGACAAAAGGTGCTGGACTACAGAGACTTTTGCTTTGACCTGGTAAAGCTATTCTTACACCATAGCTTCTCTTGTATGGGGTAGGAAGGCAGAGTGAATCACTTCTTCAACCCAACCCTCACAAGTTGTTAATGCTAGATTTTTGCCGGTATAAGTTGCTTGTTTTTGATGTTAGATTGTTCCTAATAGCTAGAACAAACTATTTAAAAATCATGCAACAGCTAACAGTAAATTTAGAAATTAATAAGTGTTCTGGTTTTGTTACTCCCCACAACCATAGAATCTTTTCCACAACCATGAAATTTGCTGACTTAGTAAACAACTGAAAAGGAAATATTAGATGACAGTTACAGTCTTGATGGTATTACAGATATGCTGTCAATATATACCCACCTCCACCTTTGACAGGTAGCAGGAGAGGGTGCACTTCTGTCCTTCCTCCTGTTGTTTCTTCCCTTTCTTTTGCATGGACAGTCAAATGAGTTTGTGTTTTCACCCCTGTAATGCTGTTGGCACTCTGGATTTGCAAAGCTTCCTCGTTTTTCTCCCAGTAGGGATAGCTTCTGTTTCTGTGCCACTCAACTTGTGCTGTGGGTTTCAGAAATGGGAAGAAGCTGGGGAGCAAATTATTTGGACAGTAGGAAAAGCAAAGATTTCTACCCCAAACCATGCTTTTCTTCAAGAGTAATGCTGCTCTGTATCCTTCTCCAGCCTTGCTAACTGCATGGTGTCTTTCTGTGAAGTTATGTGGCAAAGCTGCCTCGTTAGAAAACTCCAAAGAGAGTTTATTGCTGTGGAGAATCTTTTTTTTTTTTGATGGCTTAATATGGCTGCCTAATACAATGATAAACAGATGTTCTGTGATATTCTAGAGGAGTAAATTGAGTTTTAGTATCAGGAAAATATTAAGTTATATTATGCAGCAGAATATTAATTCCCAATGCCACACCCTAGGAAAAAAGAAACTGGGGAGGAGTGCTGTTCTGGCATGGAGAATGGTTCGTATTATTTATTACCTGAATTTAATTTTAACATTCCTGTATGCATTACTGCTTGTAGTAGAGAACTACAATCAGTTGGGGAACTCTCATCAAGCAGCATAAAAAAGAATTTTTTTAAGTGATATGCATCTGTACACTGAATCTGATTGAGATCTGTGTAACATGCAAGTAAAGAACTAACTGTTTCAACATGTGATAGATTTATTTTTGAAAACATTTAGCATTGAAAGCTGTAGCCTGGTGTACATATCTTGATTTCTAATTTTTATTTGGAAAAATAAATTAATGACTATTTTTTAGGATACTTGTGGTTGTAAATTCTGTCCAAAACAGGATCTGAACATTCACTGCTTACTGCCCATTATCATGCAGCTGCTTTTGGCCAGCTTTCGTCTCCTCTTCCCCTCTCTCACTCCTGTTTTATTTTTTATAAAGTAATAAAGTAGAAAGTGACAGAGGGATCAGCTTAAAGTAACAAACATATTGGCTTTGATTTTGTATGTGATACTGCAAATGCAACTTCCATTTCACATTACTGTCAACAGAAATCCCATTATTGCGGAAGCAGCAGCCCTTGCTTGGGGATTTCCCTGACTGGTGTTTGGGGATGTTGTGTAAGGGAGGACGCCCTTCTCAACCCAAGGGTCACTTTGCTGCTGAGTTCTCTTTATTTTTAGTAATAACATCCAATACAATTGAAAGTGGGGTCAAGGTGAGGCTAGGACACTTTCAAGAAGAGGACTAGGGAGAAACAACAAACAGATGTTCTTTGATGATAACTGTTGAAGAGAGAGGATTTGGCTGAGAGATCTGTAGCTTGCACTTGTTGAGAGCCTTTAACTTGAGCCAGTGGTGCTGTTTTTCACCCCCCAGAGTAGTAGTGTACCTGCTGTTGCTATCAAGCCACTTGCCAACAGTGGCATCTGTTCAGTGTAGACATCAAGAATTTGAATGTCAATATCTTTTCCTTGAAATGAATGGGAAAGTATTTGTCACTCAGCAGCAATCATTCTTCAAATAAAAGGTTAGCCAGACAGAGCCCTTAATCAAAGAGTCAGTCTTTTCTGTCAGCAGTGCCTTTTAAATAGCAATGATGAAGGCTGGCTGTCAGTGAATGACTTGATGAGCTAGGTGATTGATCTGCATAAATCATTTTCCTTTAACATTGTCAGTGAAAAGTAAATTGGTGGGATTTTGGGGGGTATTAGCTATATTGACATTAATATATAATATTTTAGCTGTGTTCCTAGTCTCAGAGTTTCCATTAAAAAGTGAAAATTACATAGGATCTTAGCTTATATTATCCTAATGATGAAGTATTATTGTTATTGCAATTACCATGCAAATTAAATTCAAAAGTTGAACACGTAACAGATTTTATGAGCTGCAAGAGAAATACTGTTAGTAAAGGAATTAGGAGGAAGCTGTATCATTTAGTTAAGTTTGCAGAAGCTTTTGGTTTGAAAGGCAAAAATCAGCAGTGTAGTTTAGAAGTATAAGCTTGAGATCTTAATTATGTTATCTGCTTCAAAAATAACAATAGATGCAATTTCCCAGATATTAGAAAATCTTATCTATTGAGGGGTTTATTGTCACAGTAAAGCGCATTCTCTGTCAGCTTCTCTGCCTTAATTTCTCTGCTTTTGATGTAGCAATTTTTTGGTTTCCTTTTGTTTTAAGGAGTGCCTGGGGCATACATTACTGACTATGGTGATGTTGTCCAGCTCCTGCTGCTCCTATTAATAGTAGTGGAAGTTCAGCGCCTGTCGCTGCCTCTCGTTTGAACTAAAGCTGTGGGGTGAGGGGGACTTTACAAGATGCAAATCATACTTAGCTGTTTTATGTGCTTTAGAAATATCTTCCTAAATACCAGTTTGGATTAGTACTAAATTGTTGCTTTTGGGGCTAGGAGATACTGGTTACTCTAGACACAGTTCAAACCATCCCTTAGTTGCTCTTTTTCCCCTGTCTTCAGATTAGTTTTTATTTTTGGACTGTATGTTCAAAAACCTGTGAAGTAACACTCTCATGCACACCTCCCCACCTCTACCCTGTCCCCAAAGGCCCAGAATGATCAGCTGGATGACATTCCTTGTGTGTGAAGACTTATTCAACATATACACAGATACTCTGCAAAGGACCTGTTTCAGAGAAATCTTCATTCCTGGGGCTCATGGATGATTTTTCAGCTTTTTAATCTGTTTTTGTAAAAAAAGATCTATTTATAATATGTGAATTTCTGCTGTCACCCTCCAACACCATTATACAGGACCTGAGCCAGCAGGACTGAGAAATACAATAAATACAGAAGAAGGCTCTCTCCTTCCCCTCCTTCCCTCCCCTACCAATCTGTAAACATAATTTCATTGATTAAGTACCAAAGTGTTTGAAAATGTACATTATATGTCTTCATGCACTATTTAAATTGCAACATTTATACTTTTGGAGGTAATTCCCAGCTAGCATTCTCGGATAACTCAATATACGTCTTTCTAGGTAGGAATGGAGTTTGGATGTGTTGGAGTGGATAGGAGTGAACAAATACAGGATTTCCCAGTGTGAACTTGGCTGAAGAGAATCAATTTTATGATGTTGCTTCATTTGTAGTTTTATTGGTGTCTGGTTTTATTTTGTTTTCCTCCAGAACTGATGTATTTAAGGTGCAGTTCACAGTGATTGTCACTGGAGAGTACTGAGTAAGTAGTTGCAAAATGACTGTTGAAACTTAGGCTTTCATGTTGTTCTAAATTGAATTTTTTGAGGTCTCTTAGCGCATGTGACAAAAGCTTGGTCTTGTTGATCATATCCATAAGTTTTCTGTCCTCTTACTGTGTGTGGTGTTACAAGTCAGAAGCAGCCACTTTGGTTGCAGATCTTGCTGTTGAATAAACTTCTGACCCAGAGGACAGCAACAGTCTTGTTCTGCAGTTTAGCTTTGTTTACAAGCCCACAATGCAGAGACTTCTGATATACCAAACTTTGTCTGGGTTTTCTTTTTCATCTCCAGCAGACAATGCGATAGTTTGCTATTTACTAGATTGCCTCAGTCCTTAAATTCCATAGCCTTTGTTTATTCTCTGTCAGTTGTTTGTCCCTTTAACTAATGGCTTGGCAGTATCCTGCTAAGTTTTGTGCAAGCTTTTAATCCTGTCACCTCTCTCTTATCAGTTAGTTGTTGAACCTTTGATTGTATGCCTTTATCTAAAATCAATGAGCTCCATGACAAAAGGTAAAATTTAGGGCTTCTTGTTATTAATCCCATTTTTCCGAAGCTTCCCTTTTTTCAGTCTTGCTCCTGCAAGTTTTTCTCTGACTTCTTTGAGAAAGGAAGGTATAATATTAAAAAAAAAAATAATAAAATATAAATATAATTTCTTTATTCCGTTACTCTCCAACCTTTTTGTTCAGTGTTGCAGTGGAATTTATGCAGTGTTCCCTACCTCTATAGGAAGTTTACTGTTATTCTTTGTGGGTACATTGCCATTAGCTATTAGATTTCATTAGCCACTTAAAGCAGTGAAATTGCTGGATAACCTCTCTCTTATAACCAAAGAACTTCAAGGAGAAAAAAAAATTCAAAATGAACAGGGATGGTGAGGGTGTTTGGGAGGAGAGCATTGCACAGCACATTGGCCAGGATGCAGGATTAAGGCACGTAGCCAGGGAGGATGGAGGTGTGGGTTTTGGGAAACACATTCAGTGCTAGCTCAGGGTGCAGCTGCAGGTGGAGCTCTGGGTGGAGCCCAGTCTAGAGGTGGTGAGCTGCCAGCACTCTGCAGAGGGAAGGGCTCAGGGAGCTGTGTCCAAGCCAGGGGACCGCTCACTCAGGGGCACGGCAGGAGCTGAGGGCTTGGGAGCAAGAGGGAGACTTCGCTGCTCCTGCACTGTGAGGGAATCAGAGGCACCAGTTCAAGCTATTTCTGTGTTATTGCACCCTGGATAAATTACTTTATGGAGTGAGAGTTCTGCAGAAGGAAATCTGGGATTGAGCTGGTGAGGACACCTGGTCTGTGTGTGGGATGGGTAGGGAGTCGAGCAGGAACTCATCAGCTCATTGGAGCCATCCCTGCCTCCTCCATGGTCAGACAGGGAAGCTCCCTTAATATAAAAAATGCTCCTTGAGCTCCTCTGGTGAAATCTGTGTCGGTAGTAGAGCGTTTAAAGTTTCTGTACTACCTAAGAGATACTTCACATCTAATGTAAAGGCATAGACTGCTTTGGGTGGTTGTGAAACACAGCGGCGACTCCTAAAGGTTTTCAGTTTCATTATTAGCATCTTTGATACTGTCTTCATATAAATATTTGTATTACTATAGCTTGACTTTTAAAAAAGAAACTTATCTGTCTCCTCATAGCATCGCATTTAATCCATTTAGCAAGAAAAACAACTGCTAACTAAATACTGATAACTTTGTGTAGCATAGTGAAATTCTTTCTTAGAACCTTTACATTCCTATTTCTTGCTGGTTTAGACCATGACTGCACATCAGTGTTGGCATCTGTATCGTAAGGCAAAACTTGGGTATGATATATATTGTATAGAATGGTTCATGTTAAAGCAATATTTTAATATTTTGAAGCAATATTCCATTTATTGATCCCTGAGTTGTGACAGATTAAGTAGTGGGAATTTGCTTACACCACAGCTTCTCTGGAGCTTTTTTTAAGGTAGTCACTGTAGGTGCTCTGTTGGAACATCTTTCTGTGTGTATGTGTCATGGTCTCAAACCAGTTTTTCCTATATAAATTAAACAGCATATAATTTATTGGAATTTTTTAGAAGCCAACCTGTTTGTTATTTAAGTATTGTAGTGCATACTATGCTGAGTTTGAATGCTTATTTTTTTAACAGATGAATTACAAGCAATAAACTGTAACACTTCATTAAATTGCTGTTCAGCAATGACCCCCTGATTTTAAGGTAGTTTTGGCCTAACACTCTGGTCAGTTCAGTCAGTAATTCATCACATGGCTTCTTATAAACTATTTAAAATCATGTTGGAAACTAGCTGATAAGCTTGCTATTATTCAGCCTAGCAAAGGTTGAGTGAGAATTTGCTGGAAGTTGGCAAAGTCCTTTTAAAAGATCGTTTCCTACCACAAAAACCTAAAGGGTTGCACAGATGTGTAGTTAAGTATTCATTATGAACATGCAAATAATGCTTTCCCAAAGGAACATTCTTTGATTTTTGAAACTGCTGTTGCTTTTTTGGTAGCTGTC
Source organism: Euphonia xanthogaster (assembly GCA_034509185.1). Lineage (NCBI taxonomy): Eukaryota > Metazoa > Chordata > Aves > Passeriformes > Fringillidae > Euphonia > Euphonia xanthogaster. The sequence goes on along the minus strand of JAYDZK010000271.1, from coordinate 12,261,279 downwards.
ATGAAACATGCCTTTGCATTGTTAAAGTGTCTTTCAGCAGATCTCTGACTGAGAAGCAGAGGAGACCCTAGGAACAGGCAGATTTCTGTTTTGTGTAGACATGACTTTAGGTTTTAGACAAAATTATGAACACATGAGAAATTAAATAAAGCTAGGGAACATTTGTTTTATTTGATTTCAAGATGATTAAAATGCTGAGTTATCTGCTTGTTTATACTACGTCTTTAATTTTGATTCCTCCTGACATAAAAAGGCATGAGAAACAAAAAGTAACAGGAGCAGTAATAAAGAGCACTGGGATTTACTGGCTTGTTGTACGAAGACTTGGCACTGGACTCTAGTTAATCTTAGCAATGGAAGAAGCTTCTGTCTGAAGGTTATTTTGAGAAGCAAATGCTACCTCTAGGTAATAGATCCTAAGTTACAAAGTTAGTTTTATTTGATTCAGTTTTATTATTGGAGGGCAGGGAGGAAGAGGTTGTATTGTTTAGTGAGTTGTGGGCCTACCACTGCAAAATGTTGAATTTTCTCCAATTAAACTTCTGCAAAAAATTACAAAGAAGTTGAAGTCAAGTGTTAGACTGGAAATAAAAGGCTGGGGGAAAGGTGGAGGAAATTCCTAAGAAGGTTTCCTAACAGAAATATTGTACCCCTGTAACTATTCCCGAAATTCTCATAGCTTTTAGTGCCTTCCTGACAGTCTAGCTTCTGCTGCAGGTGAGCTTTGAAATTCTTTGATCTACACCCTTGTTCATTGTCTAGTGTATTAAGCATTGGTTACTGCTTTTCCACACCCTTGGCAATTGAATGTGTTTTGTTAAAACCATGTGTGTTCATAATTATAAAAGTACTCTTTGAAGACTTGTAGATGTAACCATTTAGAGAGAAAAATATTATCAGTGGTTTTAAAATCTGTGAAAATGGATTACAGGACATGCAGTGTTCTGGGACTGTATTTAAAAAGGATAAATTATTCTTCCCATATGATGCAGTTGTGGGGTTTTTTTGTTGGTTTTTTTTTTTTTTTGGTTGGTTTTTTTGGTTTGTTTTTTTTTTTTTTTTTAATTTGCTTGGTTTGGGTTTGAATTTTCTCTCCTCTCTTGGAACACTTGAACAAAGATTTGAACAAGATTACTCATATTGTTAGAATATCTGGAATTGCCTGCTATTTTGTCCTTCTGATCTGTTAGTGGTTTTAGAAGGTGCCGTGAAAATGTCTGGCAAAGCAGGGGATTCCATGGCTGCATTTCTGTCGAGTATGTAGCTGTGTGTTGCCAAAATTACTTCTATGTCTTAATCAAGGTTTATAAAAGTGTATGAGGGAAGAGGTTATAAATCATCCACATTAAGCAGAAATCCACATGAAGGAGAAATCTTACATTTTTATATGTCATAAGAGATATTTCCCTGAGATTACATTCCATTTGAAGCATAAGGGCCTCTTCTGGGTTCCTGGGGGGTTGTATGGCTAGTCTAATGTTATAAGGAAGGCTTGTAAGCTTACTAGAATGAAGTGATGTAGGACATTCAAAGGGTTTATGCTTAAAATTGTGTTCTCAGCAGATGAGAGGTGGTCATGTTTTGTCTATGACAGGATTTCTTGAATATTAATCATGTAAAAGAGCAATTCTAGCTATTTCTTTTTCCTGACTGTGAAGTGCTATTGCTACTGTTGGTGGCATTCTCTTCCCTACTAGCACCTCCATGATGGGACACTTCATTTCACATTGAACTGCAGTTTCTCACATAACAATTTGTTGAGGGGAGAGGGGAAAAAAAAATGTTTATCTTTTCTTCAGTGCAGGAACTTCCAACTCAAGAAAGGCAGAAGAAAACCTACTTTATGTTGGTTCTGTCAACAAGACTTAAGATTCATATTGTGGCTTGTTTCATATATTTCTGGTTCAGATACTGAAGGAACACACTGGTAACAAAAAGCATTTATGGGAAGGTGAGTGTAAAAATGGTAGCTTCTTATTCAACAGATCTGTTCCCTCTTTGAGTCATGAACATGCCCTCTTCTGGCTTGGGTGGGGAGATAATGTTGCTCCCAAGTCCTCGTTTATGGAGCTCAGAGGCACAGAAGAGCATGGGCTAGGTTCTCACCTAAATGATGAGTGGTTTTGTACTTCAGATGATCTGGGAACAGAATTGACCTTGACTTTCAGTTCCTGGGACAACTTTGTATAGCTGTCAATTACTGAAGAAACTGATCTGGCAATTAGTGAAGCAATGAAAAGTGTGGAATGTCACAGGACCACTTAGCAATTGCTTTTCAGGGCACATTTATACCTTGATAGAAACATTCCCTGGGATAAAAAAATGCTTTGCATGTCCAAAGATTGGTATCATGTAAAGTCTTGACTTTACAACTACTAAGCAGCCACCTTTGAAAAGACAGTTTTCTTTAGGGTACAAAGGAAGAAGAAAAAAAAAAATCCATTTTGAAATTCTTCACCTGCTTGGTTTTGTTCTGATTCCCCCTTTCTGTCCTGTCAGCACTGTAGTTCTTGTTTCTGGTTTCATTTCTGGCCATTTCAACTCACCATGGTACAGAGGCTGTGTTTACTTCACAGCTGGAGTTATGAACCAGGCTTTGTAAAAGATGTGCTGGATCTCAGAGCAGGCTTTGCATGGGAATCCTTTGTCTCTCCATGCCAGCTGAAGTGTTTAGTTGAAAGAGTTCAGAGTGAATGAAAATGGCTTCCTGTCACTACTCTTCCAGTTTTCAGAAGTATCTTAAAAAGATATATGCAAGTGGTATTCCAGGATCAGTTTAAGTCAGGTACATTTTTTGGTGGGAATGTGTCAAGAAAAAGTTATGTATTAAAAGGTTACGCTTTATATCTTCCTTGGACTTCAGCTGAAAATGATATACATAAAATAATTAAAAAAAAAAGAAAGCAAGACTATGGCTTTAAAAACTGTTGTGAGGGGAGGGGGCATACTGTACATATAATCCTGTTCATGCATACATACATATTTGATATGGACAGGCAGTCATATTTTCTTCCACACAGATCAATCATTGTCTTTCAATTCCTGTCTTGTCTGGCATCTGCTGACCCATGCTTTAATTCTGTCAGGTCAGAGATATACGGGCCTTTGTAGTGTGCTTGTACTTCATGTCATGTCCCAGCATTGTTGTACATCTTGTTTCAGAGATATTTTGCTGTAATGTTCTGTGACCTTTTCCATTGAGTGAGGCAGTTGGAGAGCCACTCAGTGAAGGAAAATTGAGCTGTTTTATTCCTCCCTGAGGAGCCTCATGTTTCCTTTCCACCATTCATTTGAAAGCTATCATTTTCTTGATTTTATAGCTGAAAAAACACCATTGATTCACTGGATGCTAGACGCTAAGAGTCCTCCTATTGACATGGCTATTGACAGTTTTCAGTATATTCTGTGTCTAATTATCACTCTTGGCTAAATGATACACCTTGTGGACTTGAGAGATGGAGTCAATAGCGCTCACTGTATTGTTCTAGCAGCCCCTATTGAGGGTGGTGTCAAAGCACTGTGATTTATGCAATCAGAAAGAAAATTTCTGTTGGTGTACTGCATAATTAAACAAAGTACAGAGTGACTGGTGGCAAAACCAGCTCTGCCAAAGTCATCAGCAAATGAGAAAAGATCTCTTCAGTAAATAGCTGAGACATTGAAGAATCTCTTTTGGCATCTTGCGTTTTTCAATTTTCAGGCGTTCGATTTTTGTTGGAGAGGTTTTTTTTTCTGCTTTCCATCTCCTCCATTAGGTAGTATTAAAAACCAAGCATATTAATTCATGTCTATGTTAGTAAAGTTATGCTGCTAATGCTGTTATAGATGGGAGTACTGGTACTTTTTAAATGACTACTTTTAAATAAAGAATCTAATTATGTGGTTTGCACACTGAGTCAGGAAGCAAAGTGGCTGCTCATGGATTTTGGAAAATGAAATTGTTACCACTTTATATGTATCCAGTTGTTGGTCATGAATGTTCATAAATGCTGTTTTTATTCAGTGTGATTTAATGGTTTGGTTTGCTCTTGGATTTTCAGAGAGAGAATGTGAAACAGCCATCTATGGAGTGGTGCACTCTTTGCATATGTTCAGGTTTGCTTAAAATCTAGATGTGTGTATTGAAATATGTGTTCAGTGTATCAGTACATTGAAATCTTAAGAATTGAGGGGTTTTTTAATCAGAAATGATGTAAAGTAATATGGCTCAACATTATGACCTGACTTAGAATTTGGGTATATCTAGTTGTGGTTTTTTGGTTTGGTTTGTTGGAGGTTTTTTTAGGGTGTTTTGGAAGTGGGAATTTTGTGAAGCACCTGTAGCAGAGCTTTATTTGTCTGCTATTTTATTTATTGTTGGTTAGTGGAAGCAGGAGGAGACCTTATATATCAATAGCCAAACTCTCTCCAGAAGAGAGTTGTTTGTGCTTTTTTAGTCATTACTAAGCATTTTCTTGTGATACTTTTGAGATTCTGAACCATCTTATTCAGGGCTTTTCCAGTGAGTATGAAAACCAGCATACTTGTTGTTTCTTTCCTCATCACCATTGTCCTCTCCACTAGTATCCATTGTGGAAGAGGGGAATTGAAGGCTGGTACGTGACTGCAGCAAGAAATCAATCACAAGGCATCTCTGCAACTATGCAGATATGAGTTCCAGGGCTGGTTTTCTCCTCCTTTCCCGTAGTACTCTCCATCATCAAGGAATAGGTGAATAAGTAAGGGAGAGTGGTGTGGGGGTGAGGAAGTTGAAATAGTGTTGGTTTAATGTATGCTTTTACATCCCCTCAATTTTTACTTTCATCACTTTTATCATGGTAATAGACTTGAATGAAATATGTCAAGAGAGTGTTTGGAGATGTCTAAAGTTATTGCAAACACAAAGATGAAGGCATTCAATTACCAACTCTGAAGAGAAGTGTGGACAAAAGACCTAAGGGCTGTTGCTTTTGTTTCCCTTTTCTCTCAAACATGTGAACTCATACTAAACTATGTAGTGCCAGATCAAGCTGCTGCTTGATTCCTTATGTTGTCAGTGTATTTTTCACAAGATTAAAGTAGATATTTGCACTAATGCCACCTTACACTGGTGCAACTATCATTTTTATTAATGCATACAGATATATTCTGGAATAGATTCATATCACTTTTGAAATCTTTGCAATATCTATCTTTGTCATCAGATCTGAGTACAAGTGAGTTGAAACACAGGCGTGATTGGCAGTTTCTATCCAATGACTCTTGCCTTCTTTCTTACATACTGATGTTTCTCTTGGCTGTTTGTATCATAAAGTAAATATTAACTATATTTTGTCCCCTTTAAAATAGGATGCCCAGACAGACCAATACAAAACTGTGGCTGCATTCTAGTTTTCACTGTATGTATTAATACCATGCAGAAGTAATACTGTTTCTGTAGTTCTCATTTCTCATGCAATCTGTGGGGTTCTTATTTTATTTTATTTTTTTTTAATATATCCAATTCACAACTTAAAGCTGAAGAATCCTGCAGCTGTCGTTATT
>JAYDZK010000271.1:12224470-12255656 GCA_034509185.1 Euphonia xanthogaster | reverse complement strand
CGACGCTCTTCCGATCTGCTGTCGTTATTATACAAACAAGCTTGTGGAAAAACAGTGCAAGGCTGAACTAGCAGCAAGCATATGGAGTGCTCGTTTTGGAGTGGTAGAAGGGAAAGAATGCAAGGCTGCATGTTCCCTCTGGGATTGTCAAGAAAGGTAGAGCCCTCTGAGAGAGAATCCAAAAGCACAGCAGATCAAAGTGTGTTTGTGACTGGAATGCCCCAGGGTTAGTGCAGTGTGAGGTGTAGCTTGGCAAATCACCATGCTTACAAACAAAAGAGTGCACTGTATTCAAATCTTCCTCCAAGCGTTTCAGCATTTCAAAATGACAAATTATTGTTTTTGTTATTTCTGCATTTGGAATTGTTTATGCATTTCAAATGATCTGTAAAGTGAATTGTGTGTACTCAACAAACTTCTTCTATAAAGTAGGCGGGTTGGAAAAAGTGATGCAGTCACATTAAATGCCAACTACTCTGTTCTTCATTCAGTTAGACAAACAGTAGCCTAAAAAATGGCAGTGGATTAAATTGATATAATGACAAGAATTCACACAGTATGCTGTAGATGGGAAGAGGAATAAAGCAGTGTCTTTGAACTAATGTAATGCACTTTGATCTGCTATACTTGAAAAATCTAATATACCTGTATTTGTGATGATTCCAAACGGGCTCACAATATGGTAAATGCAGTATTTACAACCTGCTGTTTAATTTTAAAGATTGATCTATTTCATCTAGGCAGCATTTCATAAAAATAAGCATAAAAACATGTTTGTTTGTTTGAATTAAACCTCTACTGAAGATTTCACAACAATGTCTCATTGTTAATATGTGTATTGAACAGAAAGATTAATGGAATATATGATTACTTGAGGGTTTTAAATTATTCATTTGATGAAGGCATGCTCTTTTATAAAGAGGAAAAGCCAAATTTTTCTATATTTAAAAAGCATTCAGATTTTTAAAACTGTAACAATTTCAAGGTTGTGTTTTTGGCACAAGGGAGTCACATTGGAAACTAAAAATATAAAGATAAAATTCTCCAATGTATTAAATATAGGGACTTAGTTGACTAAGTGTGCTGATGAATTAATGAGATTTTGCTTTTTGTTTTTTTTAGAGTCAGTTAATCTGCTGTTTTTGGAGGGGTCTTTCCCTCTTCAAATATTCCAAAATGCATTATTATTATTAGGATTGAATTGTAATACGTCAATATTTGCTAGTATCTAATTTCACAAGTGGTTTCCCTTGAAATCAGCAGATCCTAAATGGAGAGTAAGATATTACTTCTTGAGTTTGTTCACATTGTAGTCACAATTCAGCCCATAAAGTTAGTCATGGCTTTAAGATCTTGACCCTCCCTGCCCTTTTTTATTTTTTCTTTATTTTTTAAGGACTGTTGTAGTCTCTAATTAGACCAGCCATGGGTCTTTTCATAAAGCATTTTTTAAAATTTCATAAATAGTATCAGACCCTGTTAATATTGTTGATAGCTATATTGATAAAATAAATGTAATATAGAACATCACTTTTCATTTGCTCTAAAGTCAAGGGAATACTATTAATGGATAGGAAATGTGTTTTGTGGTAATTTTTTACTATAGAGTTAGTAACTGCATTCATTTTAACAAGTTTTATGATAATATTTGAAGTTCACCATTAAAATAGGAAACAGTAAGGGAGATAAATCTCAGGAATTATTTATTATCTCAAGCAAAATCTTACACTGTTCTTGCTTTGCACAGCAGACAAACTGTGACCTCCATACTTGAAATTTATAGCCACTTTTACTAGCATTTTTACCGCCTTTAGAAGTCCATCTGAGAATAGCAGCGGTGACAGTATGGCCTCACTTGATGTCCTGTGGAGTAAGTGAACTCTGGAAGTGTTGGAAGGAAGGAATGAAGCAAATGAATTAATAATTATCTTAGTTCATTTTGGTTCGATCATGTTGTATGAGCAATCAAGTGTATTCTGTCAGTGATACAATATTTGTTTTCCCATTCTTGAGGTAGATGGTAAATCATAATATAGAAATTCAATCTATCAGAACCACTGTAACCACACAGGAGTGCCTTGTGTTTTCCTTATGTCTGTGAGGTACCTCTCCCTGTCCATATGAGAAGGTAGCCAGCAGAGAAATGAAGGGAATTGTGCATTTCCAATGAGCCTTCAAACACAAAAACTACTGAAATTTCCAGACCAACTTTGTTTGTGTGGAGGTTTTTTGTCATGTTTTCTTTGGCTTTTCTTCCTCCCTGTGTAAATGTATTTATACACATTGATAAGATACCCCAAGCCTTCCCTTCTCCAAGGTGAACGGTCCCAGCTGTGTCTCTTCTCACATGAAAGACACTTGGGTTCCTTAATTGTCTTTGTGGCCCTTCACTGGCCATGCTCCTGTGTTTCCATGTCTCCCAGCACTCCAGATGTGGCCTCACCTCTGCTAATCAGAGGGAGAGGCCCACTTCACTCTACCTGCTGGTAATATCTGCTTGTGAGGATGATCTGTTGTAGTTTTGGTGATGAAGATTGGCTCAGTTCAACTCTTTACAGCTGAGGAGTAGTGGTTTCAGTTATGACATTCACTTCATGGTTAACTTGTAAACCAAAGTCATCATTTACCAGTGATGAAGCTGGATTAAGGTGTCAATTTCATCTCCAATCCTTGTTGCAGTTACATTGTTTTGATCTGGTATTTTTTTTTTCAACCCCGTTTGTTTTACTGATCCAGTTTTAGATCATGGTTTTGCAAAAAAAGAAAAAAAAAGAAAAAAAAAAGAAAAAGCATCAGATAAGATTGATCTGGGAGGAGAGACTGAACAATTGGGGAGTGGGGAAAGTGAGAAATGGTATCATAAAATCTAATCCTGAGTACACCCTTTCATTGTTTCTCCACACCATTTAAGTTGTCCAACAGCGTGTTGGTCATTCAGTTTCATCATTACTTGCATAATATTAGCAAGGGACTGCTTGTGCTGTAGATACTGGGGAATCTTGTGAACTGTGCTGTTTAAGGTATGCTTTGTGAAAGACCTCTGGAACCACATTACAGAAGTTCTTATTTAAGCCTGGATCATTTTCTTACTAGATTTACTTGGTCCATCTGGGAACCTTGTATTATTTCCAGTAATGCAAATACATCCATTTATGTACATTTGAGATGGTAGGTTCTGTTTGTGCATCTGTGGAAAGAAAGAATAATTCTTGACCCATTTGGCATCCACTTGGAGATGCAGGGGAATGGGTAGGGACTGAAAGATTTAAACACACACACAAACCCAGTCTTTGTATTGCTGAGAGTTATTGCTTTGGCAAAAGTGAGAGAAACAAATTTGATGTTGGCAGTGCCCCAAAATGACTGTAAATGTTTGATTTCCTCAGCATTGTCTAAGGTCAAGTAAAGTCAGAGTCACGGCTTTCACGTTGCATGGATTCATAATTGTTATGGTTTCAGCTGGGATATCTACTGCCATATATGATTTCACTACATCTCTGTTAAGGCCCACGTGCTGCTGAGACTGGGGAAGACCAGTGGGTTGGCCAGGGTTTTATAACCTTTCTTTGTGTAATGTCTGGCCTAGCCTAGCAGCAGTAACTCGGTGGTGGGTTTGGCTTGCCATCAGGGCAAGCATCCCGGCATATTTAGGTGTACAGTGTACCACCTTTTACCTGGAACCTGGAATATAACAACCCACTAGCCAGTCTTCTGCTCCATTTGCTGCAATTCGGCATGCTCAAGAGAGACCCTGTCGTGTCAGCAATCTGCTGTTTTGTTCTGAGCAAAACTGTTAGCTACTTCAGCTTTAAGTCTTTCTTCTAAAATTTCCTTGATTAAATACTGCTGATTCTCACACTTCAGGCTGCAGGCAACTTGTTGTCCATATGCCTCTGGCAACTTGCACGCTCCTGGCTCTATCACTTTGCTGCCTACTGCTTCTACAGATGTCTGGTGCTTTCACTGCAGAAATGAGTCTCGGTGTCTGTAACAGCAGTTGGAAAAGAAGGGGAGCTGCCAGGCTGCTTGCTTTTGCTGTTAGGCACTGATAGTGTACCAAGCAGAAATGGGAATAGAAACCACCAACAGATCACCTAATGGCTGAACAATTCCACAAATTAATTGATCTTTTAAATACTTGTAAGCACTGGTTGAAGCTGTCAGAAACCTTATTTAAAATACTTTGTATGAGATTTGTATGTGGTGACCTCCATCAATCCCTTACACAATCCCTGCGACTGCTGATAGGGAATTGAGTCCAAAATATTCTTTGTATGGCATAGCTATATATTGTGGAAAAAGTCTGGGAGACACGAATATTTTCTTAAAAAGAAAAGCAGTAGCTCTTTTTATCCACTAATTAATAACTCATTGCTAACTAGTGATACTCCTTCCTGCTACCTAAAAATTCCTAGTGTTTAATGGATATGTATTTAATGAAATGAATCCATATGCTGTCTATTTGTCACTAGATGTTTTTAAGATGTTCTAAATTGGGATTGAAATGTATTTACAGGTTCACCGTAAAGTTCCTGGTAGTTAGCAGGGTAAAGTAGCAATAGTAACTTTTTTTTCACTATTTTTCTATTCTTGACTTTTGAAGATATTTAGAAAACCATCCTAAAATAAAATAGTCACGTGTTGACTAAAGAGAGATTACCAGCTGAGAACACATAGGGTTATGACAGAACCAGATCAAAATGCTTTGAATTTTGGAAAGTATTTTTCTCCTGCTATTGCATACTCTGATGAAAGAGGAACTGTTGGCATTTTGAAAGCAATTCTCTGTACATAGTGGGGATTTCCAATTAGCACATTTAAAGACTTGTATGAGATGATGCTTAAAATTGGGACATTACAAAATGAAATTATGTCATGGCACTTTCTAATAGAGTTCTGAGAAGTCAGTGTATGGCAGTGCATTTCATGTGTTTGTCTGAAGTCAATGATTACAGCAAACCTTTCATAATTATCTAAAAGTTGCATGTAAAGAGTGCTGCAGATCATATGACAGGTATATTACATGCTGTATGACATGTATGGGGCAAACCTTGTTTGAAATACAAACATTATGAAGATAGCTTGAAAATAATTATTGGGTAGCTGCTCTTCAGAAAGGCAATTGTACCAGCTAGGCATATGTCAGCATAAAGAGTCACTGTCCTCCCAAAGTGGTGGTGCTTGGACAAATGAAAAAAGTTAGGGAAGTGTCAGAGGATAAATTACAGTTACATAATGACAAATCTGTAGTTGATTGACTACAGATCATAAGGAAACTTAGCACAGGCAATGCCTGCAAACAGGCCTGGACCTAATTTGTTTAATGATTGAAAAAGTAACTGTGGAGACCCTGAAGGGGAAATGCTATGCTTTTAGTCTCTAGGTAATTGGGAAGGATCATGGAGGCTCTATTTATGCAGCCCATACTGACATTGCTGTATAATTCTTAGAGCAGATCTCCTGGACTTCAGTGGGGTTATTTCTGTGAGTAGTCTAACAAACTGTGATTTCAATGATTCATTAAAGTGTCCAGGTATAAACCTGTTTTCTATTACAAACAGTATTTCTCAGTTGCAGATAGGTGAAAGCCTTATCATTCATTCTAAAAGCAGTATGGATGGTAAGTGCAAATGAGATTTTATAACTAGTTGTCACTCTTTTGCATGCTAAGTTTAATTATCAGAAAAAGAAATATTTACAATATTTACACCAAAGGTTAAAGACATGGAGTACTTTATTATGCAAACAATGACATTTTAACAACAGGATGCATCCTGAAGGGAGCAGTTTTTTACCTCTAGGTTTGTTGACTGGTCTCTGACAAGTCACCTTTGAGCAGAGAATATTAGATGGTTGATGTACTCAAAGGTAGCTTTTGCTTCCAGATTAGATCTTTAAAAAGTTTTCTAAATTTATGAATGCATCTTACAAATTACATTCTACAATGGGAGAAGTAAGGAATACCTCTTCATCTTTAACTTACTTTTTCAATATATGATATTTAACAGAAGCAAATGAGTAGTATAAACACAGCTTGGCCTGCAAGTCTGTTGTAAAACCATATGGCACTGTCAAGTTAAAAAATACTTTTCCCTTAATGGTGCCTTGATTTTCTGTTTGGTGTCTTTAGTAGCAGAAATATGTAATGGAACAGTCTCTCTTAAAAGATCATTTGGCTTCATGCTACCCTTTTCATGTGTTTTTCAGAGCTGGTTTTGGCTGGCCTGGGGAAAGCTGGGGCTGTATACCCCATGAATTAAATGTCTTGTTTGAACTAGGGTGAGTTAGGCTGCCTGGTTTGTGTTGGAGCATGGAGGGGAATCTCCTGTGAGTTCTGTTGGGATGTCCAGCTGCAGCTGACAGAGTTCAGGGAGGAGCAGCTGTTGCCTGTAATCTTTGCTCCGGAAAAGACAGCTCAGCAGTGTGTGAGCACAGACTGCTGAATGCCTGTAGTGGCAAGACCCTTTCTGAGCTGCAGTGACTTGCTAAGAGTTTGTAATGCAAATAAGACACAGTCTCCCAAGGTGAAGAACATGATATAAAGTTAGAGCAGAGCAGAATTGTTACAAAAATTGTGGTTTAGTCATGCAAAACAAGTTAGGCAGATACTTGTGTGGCATGGTGTTCTCCCTCGTCTATGTATTTTAGCAGGTTTGGGTTGAGGAGATTCCATGCTAGCCTTTACTGATACTGTGGATAATTGTACTCACAGGGCTTGGATTGTCTTGATCACTGTTTGGGAATTAAGAGAAACACATCTGTTTGTGTTGCAGTGTTCTTTTGCAAGTTACATGTCTTAACCAACAGGAGTTTGAAGGAGTAACCCAGCCCTGCCTTGTTTATTTGGGATGTTTTCCTTTTATCTTTGATGTTGTCTGTTTTGTTTTGAATCTGAATACAAAGAAAGAGCTTCTGTCTTTAGTAGTCTTTGACTTTGATCCTGTTGTTGTTTCCTTGTGAAAGAAAGAAGTCTGAACCCATGGGTGTGCATATAGAATCAGGGCTACCAGTTGGAATCCAGATCTTTGCATTAGAAATTTGCTCCCTTTTTCTCCCACTGTTTGTGTGCTTTGCTCCTAGGACTTTGAGATCCTAATGCTGGTTCTGAGGGGTTGATGTTCTTTCTGATACTTCACAAATCATACTTAGAAGTTTAAAAGCAAATTAAAAATAAATACTAGCAAACTCTTCCAGAATTAAAGAAAGATGACTTGGAATCTTCAGAAGGATGTAATCTACCCAGCCATTGTTGGTTTTCCTCATATAGGAAGCTACAAGAGTCTGGGGAGCTTTTCCCTGCTATAACAGTGATAATTTGCAACTTGGAACTCAAAAAGAGCATTGTTGCTAGTGTTTCATGTTCTGTCTCACTACTGAACAGGTTGCTAACTAGGTTTTTTTTTATGTTCATGTGTTTATATTGTAAAAGAAAATACTGCAAAAGGATATGTAATGTAATTTTTGACAGGTTTAAAAAAAATCCCCAAAATACTGAGATGTTACTCTAGGGATGGGTTGCCTGTTGTGTTTATATATGCTTAGGGCCGTGGTGGTTTCACTGTAGGCCAGGCTCATTATACAGGCAGCTTTATGCATATTTCTGTCCAGACCTGATAGTTTGTTCATTTTTATACCTGTTGAACCATCTTTCTCTGTGCCAGGAGATCTTTCTGACTTTATTACCCTTTCTTAGCACTATAGGTGTTCTCTGGACCATTTTTTCACCTCATACCAAGAGTTGAGCTGTTTGTGCCTCATGTTCTCATGCCAGTACTCTTCCTTTTTTAGTCTCTTGCCAGAAGCTCCAAGAGCAATTTCACCCTTCCCCAGTCTTTTCTGTTTTCAATAGTGGCCTCATGTTCTGTGCTGTTTCTGTGCCCTTTTCTCTATCTTAGCTCAAGGAGTTCCAAAGAGTTTCTCAAGTGTTGGGGCTGACTGAATGAGAGCCAAGAGCAAGTGTTGAAGGCAAAGCAGGGCCTCAAGGAAGAACCTTGTGTTTTTAACATTCCCTATTGGTAATATTCCTTATATGTACAGCTGCTTTTGTATGTGAATCCAAAGTACTTTACAAATATTAATGCAGCCATATAACAGCTCTTTGGGGCAGGTGATAGCTGTGTGTCCTCTTTACCTCTTGGTTTTGTAATTTAGTTTTTAAACTCATTATGACGTATAAGATTGAAGGCTACATGTGATGCTGTGAGCAAATGAGATGAGTTAATTTTTCCTGTCTGAGAAGTTAGATTAGAATAAATAGTTGGGTTCACTTGAAATAAATTACTAAGACACGTGAAAACAGATTTTGAGTCTGTTACAAACTGAGATGAGAACACCTTCACGCTTATTTAGTGCTCTACTGTGCAAAATTTATTTAGAAAATAGTAAAATGCATTTCTTAAGTAGTTGTATTTATATAGTTATATTCTTTATTAGTTTTGCTATGAGTGTTCTTACTCTGTAATGAATGTCTTTTCTAGTTTAGTTTAATTAATTTTTTTCCAATTGTATTGACTTAACATTGACCAGGAAGCAGTTTTGTTTTTACAAAATAATGTTCTTGAACAATTGCAGTGCAGATTAGACTTGTGTTACATCTCAGCAGCCTTATATTTAATAAGAGTTGCTGCTTGTTGTCTGAAATTTCTCAGAAAGCAGTAAATGTGTATCTGCTCTGTGTGGTGCTTGAGGAAGTGAACTAATGCTTATGGAAATCAGTTAACTTAGTGAGTGTGCAGAGAGCAGATTCTGCACTTCTGTGGAGGTGTCTCTGAGATTCATGGATTTACTGAAACCTGCCCGTGGTTCTGGTCAGGTGCTCGCTAAAAGCTGAAAGTCCTCAAATTCTATCTCAGCAAAATATCCCAGTGGAAATGGAGGACATGCAGGCCAGCTGGACATATAATGCTTTACTTGCTGTATGGAATGGATGAATTACAATTTGTGAAAGGGAAAAAAGTAAACAGTGTCTAAAGCGTGTGTGTATTTGGAAGGCAATGTATGGGAAATTGATGATTGGAGATATTTTTATTATGAAGAAAAGCCTTTTGTGCTAAATCCATCTTGAGAATGTGTTGTACTTGTGCCATATATACTCAAAAGATGGATGCAGCATTGTCAAGGTTTAAGTTTCATACCCTAGAAATGATCCTAGAGAAAAGCTGTACAATATAACTCTTCACACAATGCAGCAGTAGCACTAAAAATTGTAAATTCTTGCCAATTCATTTATTGCAGTAATGAAAATAATTTGCTCTCTGTCCTGGACTAATAAAATAAAAAAGGATTTCAAAGTATTAAAATATAGCAGAAGAAATGAAATTTAGGTATTCAAGTGGTTTTCTCAAATATATTTATACTTTAGCACTTCAAATGAATGAAGAGATGGACCAACAATGGCAAAGCGTCTCTGCTGCACTTTATTCTTTGGGTGTGATTTTCTTGTTGCCAAATAACAGCATTTCTGGCTGCAGTTCTGAGCACCAGTTATGTTTCTTGCCCAGTTAACTCAATTACAGGTGTGTGGTCTGTCTGAATTCATCAAGATTACACAGTGCTGACATGTCCTATTTAAAAGATGTAAACTCAGTTGTGTCTAAAGTGGAGGCTGGTTCTAGCACACACGATATTTATTCTTTTTATGTCAACCTTTTATTAGTCTGTGTAAAATATTAGTCAGTGTACAATATAACTGGATCAAAACGAAGTTCCTCTGAATGCTACTGTCAAACATAGTGTTTCTGAAGAAGTATTTTTAAAAGACATCAGTGTTGTGAGGATTATGTCTTTTGAGTCTCTGCTGGAGGGATGTCTGGTATAATTTTTATAAGGGAATATTGCTGGACCTTCTCAAATAATCTGTAAAGTGTTGCATTATTTGAAAGTGTTGTGAAATTTGCACCTAAATATGTTTTAAGATTAATTTAAGTTAATCACACTGTAAATTTCGTTGATGACATTAAAAATTGTTGGTTTCTTTCAATAGAACAAAAGGAAGGTTACTGCCTTTCTCATGTAAGAATATGGCATGACAATCAATGAAAATATTTTCACATATATTGTTAGAAATATATTTGTAAGAATAGATTGTGATTCAAGATGAAATTATTCTATGTTGTTTCATCTTCTCTTGTCAGGTCCTGGAGGCTGCTAGGGCAATCCTGCCAAATGTTGAGCCTAGGCAAGGCAAGTCTGGAGTTATGGAAAAGTAGCACTTGAGTTGGTAGTTCAATAGTAGGATTATTTTGATGGACATTGTTCTATGGCTGTATATCAACAACAAAATGGGGAGGATTAACTGCACTTTTATCTTCAACTAGCACAAGTAAAGCCTAGTGCTCTTGGGTTTATCGTCCCCTTAGAAATTTCCTGTTGTCGGTCTTTTATTTAGTTGTTAAACTGAATGGAACAGGTTGACCCCTGGTGGTATGTGATTTTTCACTTGGTTCTGGATATTAGGGGGTTCATGGGCAGCAGTACTGATCAAGGTAACATCATACTGCTCATCAGTTTTGGCCTTCATTTTGTCATCTCTATTTCCTGGACCGTATGTTGTGAGGTTTTTTTGATTCACAGCTGTCAGACTTCTGTAATTTTTTCAGCTCTGGTTAGGAAATATGACAGCCCATCTGAAAAATATGGTCACATTCCCTGCATTTTGTCGTAATTTTTATGGAGGAGTTGGGATAAAGCTATTTGGGAAGAGTTGGTATCCAAGTGTTCTCTGTCATGTTCTTAGTCTTCTCCTCAGATTCTTATCACTGCCCAGACATTTTGGTTGTTAACTGTGAGATCTCCTTCACTGTTTCACTTAGATATCCAGCTCTTCGTGTACTTGTGCTGGAGCCTGAGAGGTCCCAGGGTCAATTGTCCCCAGGATCTTTACCCCATCCTGGTGGTTTCTTGTGTCTTGATCACTCAGCTGGTTCCCCTTCTTCTCAAGTATTCTGGTCCTTCATCTACATGTGTGTCCTTTCGTCCCGTATTCTTACTTAGCAGATTATTATTGAGAGAGCTGGGGAATGTCAGAAGCAAACATGATAGTACTGCAATTGTGTTATTGCAGTATTTTGCATGTATACTAGGAGACCACGTGAAAGTTGCATAGCAAAGTCTTAATTTGGCACTCCCTAAATTTCTTAACAGAAGTCATTTGTAGTTTCAACATTTCTTTGGGTCAGCAGGGAATTCATGAGCTTAGGGAGGGAAATGCTCAGTAATGGATGGAAAAACCTTCCAGAAAGCCGGATTTGTCTGTTGTCACTGGGACACATCACTTGATCTCAGAGCCTCAGAGTTTTTGCAGTCTTTCATTGGTTCACTTCTGTATTGTCTGAACCAGCCAAAACTATTTGCTATATATCCTCCTGCTATGAGTGTTTTACTGTTCCACTACAAAATCCCAATGCAAAAGATTTATTTGTTTTATTTATTGCTTTTTCATAGTTGTAAATAACTGGAATTAGTCCAGGTTCTTCCATATGTCTGGAGGTCTTTGACAAAGCTACCTGTATGCCTTGGTGTAGAAGGAAGCAGCACACTGTTTGAAAGATACAAACTGGAGGAATTCTGGACACTTGTGGAGGTAGGGAAGTGGCACAAAGAGATTGGTAGAGGCTAAAATTAACCTGGGAAAGGACCAGAAGATTGGTGCAAGTTCATTTATCATTGTTCAGTTGTCAGAGAGAGGGCTTCTAGACTGTCTCCCTAGCACAGTCAGTCTCTAGACAGAGGTAAAAGGCTTAGGAAGGAGCTATGGGGGGGAAGTGATTGGTCAGAGACATACATTTAGATGGAATCTGTAGTGTATAGTGAAATTTTGGGAACTTTTACACAGGCAAAATGTACTTGATATTTTTTTCCTCTGTTGCCATACATATATCCAGTATTGCTCTGTTCATGACACTTCTGAAAAGAGAGGTCAAGAGTATTTGAGGGTCCATGGAGGAAATGGGGAAGGGACAGTTGTGAATACAAGGGAGGAACTTTTTAAAGAATAACCCAAAAATATGAAAAGCAACATTTGGATTGAAATGATATCTGGCCATAAGGAGAAAAAAATGGCTTAAATGACCTGTTTTAAGATATGGAATTGTTCCTAGTGGAAAACATCAGCAATAAGCTTTTTGGATATATAAACTGCTTTTTGGAAGTGTATGTTAAAGAAGTCACAGATATCCTCTGTCAGCAGTTTTTCACCTCCTACCTTACAGCCTCCTGTCCCCATTCATATTTCTGTGTTTTCTCTGTGTAAGATGACTATGTGTCAGTTTGATTATGCAGACAAATTAAAACAATGAGCTGCCTTTCTTGCTGGATAAGATCATATATAAGGTGGAAAAAAGGTAAAAAGAGACAATACTTGTATAGAACCACTGATTCAATCCATAGGAAAGTTAAGGTAAGACTTAGAACAAGACCTGTTTTAAAGAATTTAATCTTATCCTAGGTGCTGTCTTTACTATTGTATGAGTGACTTAGCATTGTCTTTAGCTTATATTCCTATATTAATGGGGGTAAAATATAGTAACACTTTTACTTCCATGAGCAGAAAAATGATGTACAAATCCCATACCTGCTTTATCATTGTTGTTCTATGGAAAAGTATGAACTCAAGCTGCAGTAGAGGAAGAAATGATTTGATGTTCTTGTAGGTAGAAGAAACAGTGCCCTTCATATGCTTTGAATTGTTGTATCATTTACATTTTGTTTCTTTGTGATGCTTTTCATAATTTTCGTAACGTATACCACACTTGATGCTATTGAGAAGAAATAAAATTTATGTAAGATGGAAGGAAGTGCTGCCAGTATGCGGCTTTTAGCCTTGATTTGTTGTAAAGCTAAGAGACAATTTAACATTCGGGATGGGAGAGAAGGGGGATTACCTAAGGGATACTGTTGTTGAGGAGAGTGTAATTTTACTGTCAGATATGCTTGGACTTATTTTTGTCAGAGTAATTTGCAGTAATCTGTGGGTTATTTGTGCTCTGATTTTCTCACGAGTACTGTGATGTGTTTCTTGAGACCCATTGTGCGGTTTGAGTTAAGGTTTGTCCGAGACTGCGCCTGCCCTGCGAGTCTGGAGCCCTCCTTGCCGCTGCTGGGTGGGCACAGTGGCACCTGTGGGCTGGCAGGGGGGACCTGCAGAGTGGGTGTTCCAGTGGAGTTGTGATGATGAGCTGGGAGATGAGCTCTCCCAGCTCTCACTGCTGCTCTGCACGGGCGAGAGAGAGCGGTGCCAGCCACGCTTTCGGGTTGGCTCCTTTGTAGAGCTGTGGAGTTGTACATGTTGCTTTCAGTCCTCTTCTTTTGCTCCCCTATTCCTTTTTCTGTCAAGGGAGTTATTCTGTCTATGGATTTATTTCAGGAAGTTTAATAAACTATCAATACTCTCTGCATACATAACTCATGAGAATAAATGATGGCTGTGTATCTACATAGTACAAAAGACATTTATCCATTTTAATATTGCCCTAATTTTAAATTACCTAAAGATATGTTCCCCTTCTCCCAGGAACTTTGTCTGTCACTTAAATAAGATGCCATTTAAATTATTGCAGTTGTATTAAATCCCATTCATTTGTATGGTTTATGTATTTTGTAGCTGTGTTTTTAAACACCTATTGCAAATGTACTTTACGATTCTAGTAGAGAATTACTTTTTGTATTTCTGTAATGATCCCCTTGAGGATATTTTTGCATAAATCCTTTTTTCTATTTTCAGATACAGATCTGTTTTATAGTTGAGAAAAAGCATTTTTAGCAAAAAACGTGAATTAGTTTTTTGTATTAAAAACCATCCTTTGTGGGCCCTAATTTCTGAACCATGATGATCAGAGGCACTGTTTTTAAGGAGCTATAATTTGTATATATTTTATAATTAAAAATTCCTTTTTATAACAAAAATATGCTGCTATTATCAGTTCAGTTGCAGTGTTCACTGTACTTTTTTGAAGTGGAATATTTTCTATATAGTTTATAAATTTGTCATGGACAATTTCCTGTTAAGCTTAGTAATGGATTCCTTAAATACTTGAACCTCAGAGGAACCTGAATAGACTTGGTTGCAATTTCTTATACATTTTTGTGATTCTGTTTTTATGTATTTCATTTAACTTGCTTTATAGTTTTCCTATGCCTGTGTTTTTTAATCTGCGTTGAGAGATCTCAGGAAGTTCTTGCTATGTTTTGCCAAAGAAATTGTTTTTTGAACTTCATGATCTTCTTTTCACATTGTACTAATTTGTGAAGGGTCCAACATTGCATGCTGATTTTTAACAACTTCAATTGAATTTGAATTGTGTATTCTGTAATAATATGCATTTTTGCTATGGAACATCACTTGCTACCAATTATGCTTTGTGGCAAGTTTACTGGTTATTGTCTCTGACTTCATGACTTCAGATAAAGTGGAAGTGAGCTGATAGTAATTTTTGCTTTAAAATATTAGTAAAACAGAATATAATTGTTAGAGGTTTCAATTAGTTTTTATTTTAATCATGTTTTGATGCTTTGTAAGTTATGTGAAGTCTCATGAACAGGATAAAATATCATTTCCCTGCCCAACCATGCCATTAGTGTAGTATTTACTTTTATAGAATTTGCGTATCACAAAAATGCTATGCTGTCATTGCCAGGTTGGTGTGGAAGTCTGAATTCTGATTATTACTCTCTACTCATTGCCTAGTTGAATGTTAGCCATTTTCTAGGTTTAAGGAACTGGTGTAATTTGGCATGTAAGTTTAAGACTATGCTGATTTCGGTGACCTTATTAGTATATGCCAGTATAGTATATTTAAAAGAGAGGTTTTAATGGAGGATTTTTGTCTGCTTTAGTAAGAAATTATTTGGCTAATTGTATCTGTTGTTTGTCTTCAAAAAATTCATAGGTACTACATAATTTTTAAATAGCTTCAATATCTCAGAAGTTCTACTTGTTTGATCCCTGAGTTATAACTTACTGAATTGTCGTGCCTTTTTGGCCTGGACATAATAAGTTTTGGATTAGGGTGGGATTTAATTATTTTTTTTTTTTAAATAAATAGAGGGTTTTTTTCTTATGGTATATATTCAAAATGTTCTCCTTTTCTTTTGGTCTGTAATTATATCATTAATAACTATCACAAAGTTGTTATTCAACAGAAATTGTTGTAGAACTTCCTGTAAGGCAACCTTTTGCAGATGTTTTTAGGATCCTTTTACAAGATCCACTTTCCCCCCTAACCCAGTTATTAAAAAGATAACATGAAAACCAGAACCACAATACTTGCCTGTGTCCTAGATGCCTGTCTTGCAACAAACATTGTTCAAAGCAAAGGTCATTGATG
The DNA here is from genome assembly GCA_034509185.1 of Euphonia xanthogaster. Taxonomy (NCBI): domain Eukaryota; kingdom Metazoa; phylum Chordata; class Aves; order Passeriformes; family Fringillidae; genus Euphonia; species Euphonia xanthogaster. The sequence goes on along the minus strand of JAYDZK010000271.1, from coordinate 12,240,333 downwards.
TTTTAGAAGGCCATGTGCTTCATCCAATGAACCCTCTGGCCTCCTGGATGTTACTAGTACAGAGGAGTGCAGACAACCAGTACAGACCCAAAGGGGCTTTCAAAGGCTCAATCTGTAAAGCCAAGAAATAGCATTAGCTACAGAAAACAGCCCCTCGTTTCATCTATATAGTTTCTGCAAACAGAAAATACTACCAGAAGACGAGCCCGAGAAGCTTCCACTGTATACAACATCAGTAATCTTCTAAAGAGATGCTTAAGAAAATGGGTGTTGGGATGGACATTTTAATTTTTCTGCATACTAATGGAAATAAGAACTGTGAGTTGTTCTAAATTCTGGAAGATGATTTCCAAGGATGTTCCGCATTTAAAATTTTCTGAGCGCTTTTTTGTTGGTATTAGATTTGATTCTTTTCCTCTGATTGCTCACTATTCTTTAGAGTGGGTTTTTGTTTTTTTTTTTCCTAATTGGAAAACATATTATAGATTTGGCATGCGTTGCTATTCACAATTGAGGTCTAGGGTGCAATTTACAGCAAGCACATTTTCTGGGAAACATGTCTTTAAATATTGGTGTGCTTTAAGGGAGGAAAGCTGGAAAATGGAAGGCAGATGTCCACTGTGATGTATTGCTGGCCTGATACCAAAAGATGCCAAGTGTCTTGTGCTAAGGCATTGTGAACATCACAGAATCAGTCCCCAAGCTGATCAGAGTGAGAAATACATCACCTTCATAGAAGATGGAACTGCTCCTGTTGGTGTGGGATAGAATGTTCGTCTGTTATGCTACACTGTATTCTGCTGTGTTGTACTTTTAAAATACTGTCGATCTGTATGCACCATTTAGATTTGTGCCTGTGAACTTGCATGCAGTTTAAATGCATGTTGTATTCCATTTTCCAGTAAAGTTAACAGAGGAGTAAAAGAAAAATTTGCTGGGCCTATTCTTCACTTAGCTTTTTATTTTTAACAAATGAAAAATACGTAGAGCAGTTGTCATTTGTTAAAGTGTAGCAGAAAGAGCGAAACAGGCCAGTGGATGCTTCATCAAGAACGCTCATTCAGAATGATGAATGTGGCTAAACACACATTTGTTCGTAAAACTTGCAGAGTGGATGAGCATCATTAAGCATGAGGAATAGGTGCAGCACACTGAGAAGAGAGTGGAGCAAACAGATGTTGTGAATTTTCGCAGACATCCTTCATCCACCAGTCCATCATTAATATGGTTGAAGGTGATCCTTTCTTTTTATTTAATAAGCACAAACAAAGTGTGTGTGCTCTAATGCTGCTGAACACACTTTTTCCAGAGGGAGTGGGGTTTAGCTAGAGGGCTACTAAAATGCAGATAGATTTCCCATTTACACATGGTGATGGCATGTCAGCTTTGTGGGCTTGCTTGTATGGTTTGACACAACTACTTTGTTTCCTCTGTGTGCCTTTATTTGACAAGCTTTTAAATATACAGGTCTCAATGTGAAAAGAATGCCCTAAAAACCCGTTTGATCCATGGAATTACCTTTTTGAAGATTTAACTTAATGCTGATTTTTTGTTTCTCTGTTTGTGTGATAAAATTCCTTTATATGTTGTCACCTTTCCAGGAATTTCTTAAATTTTCAGTCTTGAATGCTAATTGCAATGTTTATCCTTGCATAAGATTTTCATTCTTGATGTCCAAAAGGTTTGGAGTAGTGCATTATATCTTTGACACAAGTTTAAAGTTCTTTTGATTTCTTTTTTATACTTTGTGATGAACTGTAGAATTTCAAGTTTACTTTTACAGGTACCTAGCAATCCTCTTTTCATGATGGAGAGCTGCTTTTGTGGTGGTCATCTACAGCTATAAAATGCTTAATCTCAGTTTATCAAAGTGGGTTTTTTTTCTATGTGCTAGGTCATGTTAATTATTAGTCATTTAGAAATCAGTTCAGTCTTTTACAGCAAGGCATGCTCTTGGAAAAAAAAAAAAGGTGCTTAAAGATTTTCCCACGTATTTTCATGAGCAAGGGCACTCTTGTCCTGAAGTTTTTGCCAGATTTCTGGGAATTTTCCTACGTGTCCTTAGCCTTGCACAACAAATATGTTCCAAATATTCATATACAGGAATTTTTCTAAGTACAAAAACATTTTTACAGCACTGCAGCTTCAGTTAAAGTTGCAGGAAGGTGACCTTGAAACAAGGGGAGGAGAAAGTAGAAAAATTGAGAAAATCTGTTTTTGAAGTACCATAAATGTGAAAGGTGATACAGTGGTCACTAATATATATCTGTGTGTAAAGGCCTGCATCCCCTGTATGGACATGTCCCAGAAGGGAAATTATCCTCTTTCAAGTATTTCACACCAGCAAATTAATAGTTCATCAAGCAATCCTATTTTTTTCTCCACAAACAGAAGAGGAGGAGAAAACCGGTAACTTCATAGTGCCACTGATTATAATTTGTTCATCTCTATGTTTTGTAATGTTAATTACAAATTTTTTGTTATATTTTTGATGATTTTTGAAGTGTTAGTGAAGATGTTGTGTAGAAACATTATGGAATATTATGCCAAAAATATTAAATTCCTCTCATTAGGGAGAGCTGAATAACCTCTCATATCTTTTCTGAGGTTCATACAAACAGGTGATTTGTACCAGAGGCAAGGTCTTTAGCAAGAAATCCCAAGAGCCCTTCTCTGTTCTGCAGACTTTTGAATTTTGCAATATAAAACTTCTAAACACACTTTCCTCTCCCCCCACCCCAACCCCCTCCACTTTTTTCTTGCAACTTTGTCTTGACACAGAATTTGATTTTTCTTTTCATTGCTTAGTTGTGGAAAAAACTATCATAGTTTCTTTTTAATGTGAGGATAGTTGTAATTAAGGAGAAATGAACTGGTATACTTCCTAATTTTCACCTTTCTGTGCTTTGATTTCATGTAACTGTTATTGCCTAGTCAAGTTGCTGGGCTATTCTAGATGTGCTTAATGGCTTGCCTAAAAGGAGGTTTTTCCTGTAGTAAAGCACTGTGCTTGTGGCTTATTTTTAGTCTCCTGGATGGGAAGGACATGTAAACTTCAATGTTTGGGACAAGGAATGCTTGTAGGCTTGGGGACTGGTGGAAATTCTTTTTGATTACCAGCCTGTGTTAATGACCTGAGTAAAAATCATGGGGTTTGGCTATGACTTTTTTCTAAAAGTTTGCTTTAATAGGCAAAACCTTTGGCAAGTTGAGAACATAGGCCTGCTGTTGTAGGCTTCCCATAAATGTGAATATGGGGCTAGAGATTGAGCCCAGCAGGCTAAGTGAAGGTAATACTGATATTCTCAAATTAGAATTTGTTTTCACTGATAGAGTGGTAATTTGCAAGATATTTTTTTTTTTGGTTGTTATTCCAGGTAGCATTTCTGGAGATTTAGGTAAAGAAGGATGTTGAGGGTGAAAGTCAGGAGGCGAGAATTCATTCAGGGAGCTGTAGATATTGTTGTGCTCTCTCTCTCTCTCTCTGTCTCAAACTAAATGGCTTGAATGAACTGGTTGGCAGTGGTATAGGTGCATAACTGATTTGAAAAATATCAGGAAATATTCTAATACAAAACAAAAATTCTGTTAATTTGCCCAATAATACTCAAAACCTACACAGAGAAAATGTATCTTGTCATTCATGGGAGAGTTGTCAGGGCCAGCTCTGCTTACAGATTCCCTTGCCTTTACATATGATCATATGTCCTAATAAATTCAGTGCTAAGCACATAAGCTTATTTTATAGAAACTGTTTTAAAGTTTGAATGTATTTTTCCGCTGTGCTGCCTCTTATGTTCCCAAAAGCGTTTTACAAGCCACCTCATTTTACCTCTTCAAATTTCCTTTTGAAATTCCTCTGATACCTAGTGCATGCAGGATTTGACAGTGGCCTTTTGTTGTGGTGTTGCATTATTGACTTTTATTCTCCTATATTCCTTTGGTCATTGTTTTTCCCCTCTTCCACAGATGCACTTGTAATCTTTTAGCCCACATTAAATATTTCTCTGTGTGTTTTGTCACTGAAAATTTAATTAGGAAGCAATAATCTGAGGAGTAGTGCTGCCTTACAGGGGTCCTTAAAATTTCCTCCTTTACTTTCACTGTCCTTCAGTTGTTGCATTCTTATTACAGAAGGGGCTGAATGGTGGACCAGATCAGAAACTGTTCTGTGTCAAAAACGATTTAAGAAAAAAAGAATTCCTACTCATGTCATTTCTCTGTTGCTGCTTGCCATGCAACTCCACAAACAGTTGTCCCAGTCGAAGGCTTAGTGTGGAAACACAAAGGAGCAGCTGAAGATAGTTGGCCTGTGAATCTCCTAGACAGAACTATATAAATACTACTTCAGCAAAGGCATGTAACATCCAAGTTTTAAATTTATGGGATAGTCATTTGTCTGTTACAAATATTCCAAAGGGGACAGCTTTCTGTGTCAATTTAAAGAAATATTTAGCAATGTTCCCTAATTCATCATGGCTTTTCCAGGTAGATTTAATCTTAAAAAGACATCATATTCAATAATGAGTTTTCAGTTTAAGTGTAAATTAAATATAGCTCTTACCCCACTGTGCTTCTCCTCAGTCAGTACATAATTTTCATCTGCTAAACTGTATGGAAACATATCCTGGGCAGACAGTAAGCAAAAATGTTTTCGGAATTCATCTTGATGTGCTTATGCATTAAACTTTATAGTCGCTGTAAAGACAGTCTGTAGCCCATTCTTTGTTGAGAAAAATACAATAGAATCTACATAAACCAAGAAACTTGTTGGCAAATAAAAGTAATAATGGGGGGAAGTTATTTTAGATTTTGTTTGGGGCCCACATGCAGTAGTTTAGTTAGACTTTATTAGTAACTCAAGAATGGAAGCGTCCAAGTCAAATTAGGATGTTTTCTGAGATACTATATTCTTTATTGCCTTAATTTTATCCCATGCTTTTCCTAATATTTGTTATGTTTTCCTTTCAGAGCTTAAATTTACAATTAGATTTAATTTTGATTTGCTTCGGGTTTTGTGGTACAGAGAGAAGAATACAGTTCTTGAATTCCATCCAAATTAATGCTTAAGTACCACACTGAAACAGTTCTTCAATAAATTTTAAGTACTGAAATAACATATAAATAAGAGCCCCTTGAATACTCTGAGGTGTAAGTATGCCTGTCAAGTCTAAATCCCTTTTCTGATAGATTAACAGTTCGCCCAGTAACCTGAACCTTTATCAGTAATGTGCAAATTTACAAGGAAATGATTGGATCAGCAGCCTGTGTAGGTTGACACCAGTCTGAGCGTGTCATGCCAGCTCCAACATTTGTGATACAGAAGGATGTGTGTGCATGGGCAGAGATAATCATGCTGTGTGGGGGTATTGTGGATGCTGCAGCAGCTCTCTCTCAGCTGATGGGCTGAGTGCTGGCATGTGTGCATGTGCTGATACCAAACTAATCTCATCACTCCCACCCTGAAGAAAACCAGCATGGAAGTTTCAATTCCTAATTCTACAGCTGTTATTTCTACCCTATAGGGAAGGTATTTGAACCTTCTATGCAGGAGACTTTTCTTCTTGTTCAGAGGGAAATAATGATACTGCCTGACTTGAGAAGATGTAAAAGAGGACAGATAGATTAACTAGTCTCAACTAATGGGGACCACAAAGTGTTATGGAAATGCAGGTGGGAAGATTACTGCTTGGTAATACGAAAACCTTTCAAATTACGGTAAAGGGAATCGAGGTATGCACTGTTTCTCTTTCAACTTCAGTATCAGGATATTTAGAGGACAGGCTATCACTATTATGTTAAATTGTGCTACCTACAACGTAAGCTTCTGTCTTTGCTAAAGCTGCCAGTTTTTATAAACAGCTGAAGACAGAAAGGGTTTACTAAGAATAATGTTGAAGCCCAAAAGAATCCTGCAGCCTATAAATCTTAATAGAGGTTCTGAGATTCCAATGGGCTGCATGTGTCTCTTTTACCCAACCTCACTCCATCTTGGCTCCCCTGTGATGACTGCAATTTTCTTGAAACAGAGGCATGGTGACTTGAATTTACTCGTGGCACTATTTGCCTACAAACAGGAATACATGCATATAACCTATGCAAATCAATAAAAGCATGTCAAGACCCCTTAGATCGCAGTGCTCTGCTAAAATGCAATTTATCATGCTGCAAATGAGAGTAAGAGACTAGGTAACAAATAGTGTCTGATCATTTAACTAGCACCTGTTGTCATGCATTTGAAAACTGCATTTTTCATTTGACGTACAGTAAATTGCATTTTCATATATATTGAATGGAAGAGGGGGACTTGGGGATGTATATATGCAGGATTTCATGAACAATGGAAGTTTTACAGCTGCTTGCTTGAAGGGGTCAGATCAGAGTCTAAAAATGTATTTGTTCCGTTTTTGGGAATGCAGAGAATCTCAATTTACAGAGAAAATATAGCAAGTGAGGTTTTCATGCTAATTCATAGCATTGCTAAATGCATAATTACTAAAAATTGTTTCTAAAAATTATTTAAATTAGGCAGCCTATTTAAAATTTATTCTAATAATGTGCCAAATCAGGTAGAAAAAAAGGGCAAGATCTTTTGAGAAGCACTGTTTAAATTTTTTTTTGAGGGCACATTCTTCCCAATTGAGCCCATTTTTTAAAAAATGTTGGGGTTTTTATTTGGTGTTTTTGTGGGGGGTTTTTTGTTGTTGTTTTGGCTGGTGTGGGTTTTTTTGTTTTTGTGGGGGGTTTTTTGTGTTTAAGATTTTGGGTTGGGGGTCTTTTTTGGGGCTGTTTATTTGGTTCTGTTTTCTATTTGGGAGTTTTAGGATTTATCACAAACAGTGACTTGGGATATGTACATGTGAGGGAGACCTCTTCAGAGTCTGGGGGCTGCACTAGTGTGCAAAGCTAAGACATGAATTTCCGTCTTGAAGCACATACCTTTCTAAAAGATCTAGGATTTTTTAGCTATTGTAAGACTTGTTTTATTTTGCTGAAAGTAATCCAGTTATGGTTTGTGGTGCATCTTGTGCATCATAATGAAATGATCTTGGAGACACACAGAAATGGAAATTCCAGAGCAATAAAGATCTTTTGCACTCGACTAAGGGCTTTGCCAATGTTCATGGATTTTGCTGCCCCCCCTTGATGTAAACTAATCTTTGGAGCATTTTTCCTATATCTGTTTTTAATGATGTGTAGTTCAGTTCTTGGCCTTAGTGGATGTATTCGTGCAGGTCTTGTGATTTTTTTCAGCACAGAAAAAAGAGTTTCTTTATTTCACTCACTACTGAAGCTATTTCTTACGCTTTTGTGTTGTTATTCTCTGTTCATTAGGAAGTTTGGTCCTTGGAAAGGTAGTGTGGGGTTGGTTTTTCTATGTTCATGTGCCATATTATAGGTATATAGGTGTTCCTTCCTGATGGTTCCCTCGGGATTTTCATAAATTATAAATTACCTTATTATATTGTCTGTATGAATGAGAGATTCAGGAGACTCCACTTTCTCAATACTTGGAGCAGATGAATTAAACTTTTTATGTAATTAACAAGCACATAATGCAAATGCTACCAAGATCCTCATCTTTTACCATCCTTCCATTTTCACATCCGTACTGGTATCCTCTATTTACCTTCTATAGATTAAGGGTTTTTTTCATGTACTCTGAATGTTGGCTTAGTACTGGCTATAGGAATGGATTTTGGAAGTGTATAAGCAGTTTTATATGTCATAGGCCATTTATGAATTTTGTCTGTAAGTGGAAATTTTTAAAACAGCCAATCGACCACAAAAAAAAACAAAACAAAAAAAAAAACCCACAAACTTTAACTCCTGCAAGGAGAGCTATATACATAAAAATGTTTTTCATTGTATTATGTTTATTGACTTGGTGTGTTGTGGTTAGATTGAAGACTTTTATTTTTTAATTTCCACTAAATAAGAAAAAAAATAAATTTGTAGATCATTGATATACTTCATTTTTTTGTAAAAATACATTTGTCAGTAGAAAAAAGAGATTTTAGTCTTACTGATATATTGAGGAAATTTAGATAGGAGGTTTTAATGTACAGTCAATTTTTACTAACAGAAGCACCTTGATGTGGTAAGTTAGGTGTAAATGCTTGTTTGAGAAAAATCCTTTAAATGCTCATTGAAAGCAAAGAAAATGCAAACCAGTGTAAAGACAAACTGGTTTGCAATGTTTCAGCTTGATTTTGCTAGCAATGAAATGTAAATTGTGTTATGGTGCAGAAAACTATGCCAAGTCATGGGTTTTATTTCAGATCATTAGTATGATGAGCATGTTGTGTTTATGTGAACAAAACTCTGATGAACACTAATCTGAATGGCTACTTAGTCATTTCAATCAGTTAGTAATTATTGTTTGGCAACAAAAATACCAGTTTTGTCCAATAAAGCTGGTAGCCTTATGTAATTATTCCCTAATTCTTTCCTTCTAGAGTCTTGTCTCAGTGTCATGTGTTAGTAGGATTATTCAGCTTGTACTTTTTGATTTTTGTGTCCCAGTGGCTTGGCCTCAGACTATGGGCAGAGGTATATGGGAATCACCCTTTGCAGGCAATGGGGCATATGTGCATGCTTGAGGTAAAAAAACCCAATTCTGGCAGCAGAGGATAAAGGATTTGTTAAAAAAAAAAAAAAGTTAATTAAAGAATTTAAATAAATTACTGTTGAGCATCTTACTTCTGTAAAAGGCTGCCTTTTGAGGGGGGAAATCTTTAGTGGACAATGGTGATGCATGTAGATCCCTTCCAACTTAAGATATTTTATTTTTCTATGAAGTGTGTGAAAAATACATATTCTGAAATATCATATTGTTAACATATTTATGTTTTGGAGTGTTTTTTGTGTGTGTGTGTATTTTTCTGGGGACTTTTTGTGTTTTTTTTTCCCCTGGGAGCATGGAAGTGTTTTATTTTTCACCCTAAATTTCACCTCTTTCATTTGGAAGATATGGCAGACCCCTACCCAGCCCCAGCTGAACTCCCCTTAGAGACCAGCAGCATGAGGGGCTGTGCCTGCACAGGGGCACTTAGGTGGAAGGTTTATTTCTGCTGCCACCACCAACCCTGTGTGCTTTTTTTTTCTCTTGGGGCAGCTGGGGCCAGCCAGGGCCAGGGGTTTGTTTCTCAGTGCCAGTGAGGACATGGGGATGGCAGCTGCTCAGGGCTGTTTCACATCCCTTGGTAAACAGAGGGGGAAAAATGAATTTCTCTGGGAGTTTCATTGCTTCCCATCTTTTGACACCCTTCCTGCTTGCAGGGAGGGAGTAAGAGAAGTGCAAAACACTGGTGCTGGTCCACTCCTCCTCCGGCTTGAAAGGTGGCAGTTTTTCTTCTTGCCCCTAGGGGTGTTAGGATTGTGGAGAAGCTTTAGAAGTCTTTAAATTTCCACATTTAAACTGATTTGCTTAAGGAGGAGTGGATGATATTTTCAGCAGGACTGCTGCAAGTGTGAGTGGAGGCCCCAGTAAATCATTGTTTTTCTGTACCTCTCTAGACTGAATGTTTTATTTTCCCCACCTGTTTCCCCTTCCTTAGCATTTGAAACTTGCATGATATGAAGTAAAGGCTGTTGCTCTGTTAGGAGAAGGTCCAAAACTGTTACCTGGCACACGGTGCTGCCTCTCTGTGAGCTTACTGGCCGTGTACTTCCCCTGTGGTTTAGAGAGGTCATGCACCTACTCCCAAAGATGGAACTGCATGAGGTGGGCTGTACAGAATCCCTGCAGAAAACAGAGGATTAATTTGTGGCAAAGTGCAAATGCTGAAATGAGGTTTTTGTGTTTCGCTCACCAAGAGCAAAACAGGCAACTGTTTTTTTTTTTTCCCTCTCTTATTGGGTAATTTTTTCCTCAAATGATTGATTATTATTTGGTATTATTACTTGCTGATAAAACTCAATTTTTGTATGCTTAGGTTTCAGTTTGATCTATTTTCTTGTGTCTAGAAATATATTCTTATGGCTTTGAAATGAGAAATATACCAGCTAGGATTGTTTTGGTGCAAAGATTTCCATTTAGTTAACAGAGAGAAGGAGAGAGAATTTTTTTAAAATAAAGCCTGTTTGAATTGCTTGCAAAGGGAACAGAAAACACATATTTTAAATGTTTTGACATGGGAGGTCAGAAGGGAAGTGTTTCATTTTATTGTTTAAATGTTTCATATTTGTCTTCTGTCTATACAGTGAGCCTGTTTTAAAACTTCTGTAAAAAGTAGTAGTTCATGCAAGTAGCCCCTATGACATTCATTTGTAATACCCCACAAATGCTGTGACTTTGCCAGCTGTGCCTCTTCTTAGTGCAGAAGGCCCCAAACTATTCTTGATACTTGTTCTGAAGATAAATTAGTGGCTTCTAAATAATGCAGTGAACCCTAATTCTCTTTGATTAGTAGCGAGTTAGATGATAGCGACCCATTGAAATTGGTCATCAGCATAAATAATGAGTGAATGAACTGATAAAATGCAAAGTCACCGGCCATCATAAATCAAATGAAATCCACTTTCTCTGGAAGTCACTGAAATTAGAAGTCCGTGCTCCTATTAATTATTTTGCCTTCTGAAGACGACAGTGTTATAAATCAGCCTTGAAAGGCACTTCACTTAGGAAGCTGAAAGAGTAAGACTGCCTGCAAATTGTTTTGTATACGCACCTAATTGTTTCTTAAGTAACCCACCTTTTGTAGGATGACTGCTGAAAAGCAGAGAGTGTACCCAAAAGTGTAGATTAATGAAAGCAGCAGATATTTCTGTAAGAAAATTATTTGGTCAGGATAATAGCTGTGCCATATGTGTTGGTCACTCTGAAGCTCAACTTACTGTTTTTGTTAGGCAGGGTTCCTCCAGTCAATTTGAACTTGAGGGGATTCTCATTTATTAGCTAGATGTAATTATGCAACAATAAGAAAATTGTCAATGGAAAGGTCTGGAGCAACAGAAAAATAGGCATGCAAACAAGTTCAGTTTGAAATTGTGCTGTGTCTTTGTCTAAACAACATATTGCAAGAATTTGGAATGACATGTAAACGCTCCCTGCAGAAGGTGTATATGTGTTTCTGTTGTAGTTTATATCTATGTATGCATTTATGTATATTTAGATATGAAATCATATCTGTAGGGCTTTTAAAATCCACCATGCTCTCTCTGAAGTTATTGAACACTCCTTGTGCAATGTCTTCATTTGTTTTTGTTGTGCAGGAGCCTCCATGTGTGTGTATCATTTGATTGTGCCCAAATGTGTCTTTGCTCATATCACCAGTAATTTAATGAAATAGATGTGCTTTGAATCAGAGAGAAGATGAATGTTCATAGGACATTTCTTGGAAAATACAGAACAATGGCATTGCTCTTATGGGTGTTGGAATACAGTTTCAGCTTTTCCTGCCTCCTGTGATCTCAACTGCCTATAGATGTTGAGGTTATATGGGAAACATGGTATAATATGTAGGTGAGAAAGGCTGAAAGGAAATGGTTAAAAAAGTATAAAATTGTGTATAACAGAGAAAAACAGAAAGAAGAGTGTGTACATGTTTAAGAAAAAATGTAACAATAATATGTAAAAAAGTAGTGTGTATTAAAGGTTAGACTCAGTACTAGGCTTTTCCTTCATGTATGCTTATCTGATTTTATGTCAATACTTGATCTGTGCACTAGACAACCAATTATGGAAAGAGCAAGACCTATAAATATGTATTGTGTGGGACTTTTACCTCTCTGCACAAAAAAAATATGACTTCATGTTATTTTCTACTGAGGCATCATAAAACATATACTATGATTACTTATGCATATGCAACTCTGCTTAAATATGTTTGGTTTTTTCTTTCCTGAGGAAAAACTGGACAGAAAAGAGACTCAATTATTTTCCCAGTTTGCCACCAATGCCTTGGAACTTGTGGAATATGAAAATAATTTTAACTGCAGTGTTCTCTCACGCACTCCTCACTTCTGACTTAATTTGTACCTAAGTGGTGCACTCTGGGGTTTTTCTTTTTAAAAACAAATGACAATTTCAATGGTTATTTTCATTTGCAGTTCAGTGTGGTGGATCTTCCATTTGTAACAAGATCTGGGAACTAAATAGGTTTATTGTGTGTTTTTTGGCTATTTTGGAAAAGCACCAAATGTAGGGCAATGAAACTGAAATTTGCACTTGGGATTATGCCCATCTCCTTACTCCTGAAAAGCAAACTTTCTCATATTATATTGGCACATTATTTCTCTTTTCATAGGCATTATTACACACTTTTGGTTCATCTATGCATCTTAATATGCTAAAATATTCCTAATTCCAGGAATTTGTTTTGTTCTGAAACTCTAAATGAGTCTAGAGTTCCTATTCCTGTTGGCTAATGTGTGCGACTGTCTTGGGAATTTGAAAGTTTTTATTCAGTTTAAGATCTGAATACCTGTGAAGGTTTGTGATATGGTAGGGATTTAATCTTTGATGCTTTTTAATTTGTGCACTTGTTGCCCTTGGATACCATGGATCAACTGAATACCTCTGTGTGCCCACTCTGTCCACAAGTGTCCTTTTTATAGAATCCCCAGTCCCAAACCCAACAGACATTAAAGTGTGCGGACAGTGTTGGAAACAGCGGTACCATTAAACTATTGGTACAAATAAATTAATATTTTAAGTTTTGAAATAGGTGAGTTGTGGAGGGTTTAAAGGGCATAACTCCTTATCTTGGAGTTAACATTGTAAAGAACAATCTGCATGCCACCACCAGTTTTTTTATTCAAAGGACTTTGGTCACCTAGAAACGAGAAAGTTTTCACTGTTCTCAGCTAAAACAAAATAAATTGGGTGAAGTATAGAGAAGTGAAGTTATTAGTATAGTAAAAATGTCTTTATGTACTGACACAAAGTAATGTTTTTGAGTGGGTATTGCATGCAGTCTTTGCTTAAGTACGTTACACATTGTAAATGAAAGAATGCTTTTAGAATTTGGATCAGTCAAAATTCAGGTAATTTATGAATTTGTCTGTGAACTATGCTAGTCAGGAAGGCTGTCTTTGAGATGTGAGCTTTCAGTTCTATTGTCCAATATGTTTCTATTATGATTATTCATAATCCAGTGATGGCCACAGACTGCTAAAGACTGCTAAAGAAAAGAAAGTTCTTTGTTGAGAAAATGTCAACAACTGTGCATGAGCAATTACTATGATAATTGAGTTACTTATTTTAAAAATAAACCTAAGTGGCATTAGATTTTTTTGAATAAAGGTGTTTGATTCATATGTCAGTACTAATTAGCAATGGTTGAGTGTAGGGAGCAGTCCAGTAACTGGTTGCAAATGTCAGCCTCAAAACTTCATTGTCAATACCTCTTTCACGTTTTCTCTGAAGTGCTCTAGTGTCAGGATTTCTTATTTTTGACAGTGTCATCATATTTTAGTGCAGTGGCCTGCTATGAAGATTTCCCTTTAGTTAGATGTACTTCAGATGACTTTGTGTTCATATTTTACAGAATTGTATACAAGTTAACAATCAAAAGAAGCAATATTGGGTTTTTTACTGAAAAAACCTATTAGCTGCCATTCTGCTGTAGGAGGTACCTCATTTTAATTGCATTGATCCACTTGGCAAGTCCTATATGTCCTATATGTTACCTGATATAGGGTGCTGCTGAACATTCTCCAACTTTGTCTTTTCTCATTAGGAAAGAGACAATCCTTAGAAAATTTCTGTCTTATGCTTTGATTCAGGATGATGAATTTGATTCTCTTGCTAACTTCAAGAGCAGTTACTTAACCTGTGTAGTGATTTTTTTTTGCATGGCAAATTTGATAAATGTTTAAGTAGTTCCATTGTGGTCTCTGTTAGAGAAAGGCAGTATGAAGAGAAGTCTAGAAGTCAAGATTTATACAACTCTTCAGGTTGACAAAAGTAAGTTGTGGCTGAGAGAGGAAAGTACTTTTTTTTTTTTTCTTCACTATAGGAGTAAGTTTAAGCAAGTAAGTAATTTCCTGGCTGTAGAAATAAGGTTCACTGTGAGGCTTCCCCACAAGGCACTGACAAATAAGAAAAGCGGAATCTGCTGGGAAGTGTTTTGTAGTTGTATTGGGAAGATACTTTCACAGTGTCCAGACTAGGATAATATCTGATAATAGTTTTACTAACTAGTCTAGGACACAAATGACTGATAGTGTTAATCCTCTTTACATTGCTGTAGTAAGTGACACTGAGCCACAGAATACTTGAGAAAGAATTCAAGCTTTGGTAGAGGAGCCATCAAGGTATAATGCCAAGGGGAGGCAGTTGCTTAACTTAGTGTTTAATTTTGGCTGTAACAATTGATGGGTAGTTCAGACAATGTCTATTTAGACACTTTTAAAAATCACTATAATATGGAAGCATGGTCTTTCCTTCTCAGCTGTTTGGGATGCCTGGTTGTAGGAGCACATAGAAATTTTTGTTCATTGCCTGGGATGGTGTATTTGAATGCTTGAAAGTCAGCAGCCATTGGCTACAGTATCATGGTGTGTGTTGGATTGCACAGCCCTTAGAGTAAAGTGTTGTGCTATAAATAGGTCATAACCCTGATGAGCAGCAGAGCTGACCATTTTGAGAGTGGTACTGAAGCTGAATGAAAGGCTTTTGCTCCCATGCCGAGTTCCCTGACTGGTGGAGGCAAACCAAGGGAATTGTTGACCTGCTGTGTCCCTGTCCCAGCTGTTCTAATGTCATCTTGGGCCTTCCAGCAGCCTTGCTGGGATGTGTTTCCAGTGAGATGCTGTGGGTGGAACAACATGGTAGGAGAATGCAAAAGACTGAACAGTTCAGAGACACAGAACAGGCTTTGATTAGTACATGCTGTAATATCTTGTGAATTTTTTTATATCTTGTGGGATCTCAGTGGTTTATGTACTTAAAATACTCAGATACTCAATATAACAATACTCAAAATTTGTTGAATTTGAAATTTAATCAGTGATAGAGTTAAAATAAAGCTAGCTTGTGTTGAGTCTGGACAATGTTTGTTATTGTAGCTGGTGTGCATGGTGGTTTTCAAAATAGCAGATAAAATAGATTTAGTACTGCAACAGCTATGTGACCTGTAGTTAAACACCTGATGTAAATTTGCAGATGATCCTAAGAAAAAGTTTTGTCACATGTGCTTAAGAAATGTGTGCTGTCACAAATTGAGTTTCAAAACATCTGGTTTTCTAAAAATTTTTGAATTTTTACAAAATTCTCCACCTGCTCTTGAAGATATCCTTTCAAACAGTATCTCTGAATTTTCCATTCAAGGGGCTGAATGCATACGTTCGTTTTACTTCATATGCTGATTAATAATGTAATCTGATTTGTTATTTTTATGTGGAAAAATTGTTGTGTGCTCTCTACAGTTCTAAAGAAAACCAAAATAAAAATAGCATCAAATTTTGAATAATGAAGTGAATAAGGAGTTAAGTTTCTTATAGTATTTCTCATTTAATCCTTGATTTTAAAAAAAGAAGCCCAAATAAAAAAAAATCTTGCATGTAAATATATTTTTATGTATGCTAAGCATAAAGATAGTTCTGTCCTCCCATATTGATTTATTAGATTCTCTGACATTTTAGTTGTGATCGTTATGTTATATTTATGAGATGAATGTTGGATTTGCTCATTATGTTATCCTCATTTATTTTACATACTTTTATGGCTGGTTGTGCTCAGCTTTACATTTAAAGCTTTATTGCAGCTGTTAGTGTTGGGGGGAGGGAGAGGCAAGTACTTATTGATCAGAATTTACATGTTTACTGTTGTAATAATGATTTATGTAATCTTTTTCTACATATCAGGTCTTTCTCTGAAATAAAATAGTATAGTTCAGGAGGTCTCTTCAACTGAA
>JAYDZK010000271.1:12180389-12224445 GCA_034509185.1 Euphonia xanthogaster | reverse complement strand
GACTGGACTTATCTAGGGTTAAATGGTGATTGCTTCTCAATACTGATGTTGAATTTTTCCCTTATGTAAACTGATGCAAGTGATCTTTACAATTTAACATTTTATTTACCTTTACTTCACACTCAAGATGAAGAAATGCTAATGCTAGAAATAATTATTTCTCAGAGACCCTCCTTCGTTTAAGGGTCATCTGACTGCATTAAACCTTCCTTGATTTAGTTTTGTGACACAGCCTCGTCATCCTGAGTGCCCCTTTTGCAGCAGGGGAGACAGGCATTTGACACACACAGCAGCAACTGGGCTCCCCTCTGTGACAAAGCTCAGACACACGGAAGCTAGAAGGGTGCTGAGCATCTACCTGCCCTTCTGAGAGTTCCTGAGGTGTGCTGGGAAAGCCCCTCCCTGCCCTACAGTGACCATCTTCCTGAGAACCTGTATTCGAGTAGCTGGAGCAGAGTGAAAATGTGCCGTGGGAGTGGCAGCACGTCTGAGAGCTTGTGCCAGGGCTTTGCTGATGAAATGCATCCAGCTCTGCATTGCCTGGTGGGACCTGGCCCACAGTTTGTAAATGCCTGCTTTTGAAGATGGAGAGAATTGATGTGAATGTTAGAGAGCTATTTTTATGTAAAGCAGGCTTCAGCTCTTGTACTTTGACTGTATTTGATAGTGTAGTTAAAATTTGGCAGCGATCTTAAGAAATAATTTCTTATATAATCTATACCTTCCTTTTGATTTTCTAGGAATAATTTATTTGGAATTGCTGTGTGCTGTATAAATTCATCATTGTTTTTACAGACTCTGAATGTCGTGAGCAAATGATTTCTAATCAAGATCTCTAGGTTACTGTTCATAATTAAGCTTAGTATTGTGTATAATTCACTATACCACATTTTCCAGTGACAGCCACGTAAATTAGATATCATCACAAGGGTTCTGAAGATTTATATTGTTATAAGGATACACTGCAGCCTTTTCCCATAAACTAAAGTGTGTTTTCCTGGCATGCAGAAATTCTGTAAAAACCCTGCAGTTTGTCATCCAACTTTTGAGCTGATGTATATCTGTTGTGTAGTCTGCAGAGAGGGTTTACAGCTTTTCTGTACTCAGTGGTGCTTCTCCCACCAATATACTTTGGATAATGCTGAGTAGATAGTACAATTTGGAGGGATCTATGTCTTGTAAAGCAAAGCATATAAATTTCTTTGATTAATACATCCTAATATCATTCTTCTGTAAAACTGTATGCACAAGTACAGGATGTACTCTGATGGTAAGTCTTTTATTCTCCAAACCATCCTCTGCATCTTCTGGCATTTGATTTTTATTGGTATGATTTCTGACTCTTTTTTCAACGTGCATACTTCTGAAATACAAATTAGTTTTTTTCTAATGAATCATTATCATGTGCTATCGTCAAAGGTTATTCACTGAAAACTTGAGAAAAAGGCAATCAAAACTAATTTTGATTGTTAATGGAAATGTATTTTTGGTTTTAAACAGCTTCCTTCAGCAATAATTATAGTTATGCCTCTTGGGTGTTTTTGGACTTCTAAATTTACATACTGCAGTTCTTTTTCATTTAGTAGTTAATCTTTTACAGAACACTGCAAATTTATACTTCTACTTAACATTGGGAAAGTCAGGAGAGTGTATTCAGCTATCCATCCTTTTAAAATACAGATGTAAATGTTTTTTTTTTTTTCTGTATTGGGAAGAGATGTCTATGTCCATACTGTACATGAACTCAAGCATTTATATCATTGTGTAGTTGAGTTCTGAGTGTCACTTCTAAATTTGAAAAACGTGAATAATTATGTGTCCTGTGGAAAGAGATTTCTGTTTTTCAGCCACTATGATAGAATTTTTGTAGAAAAGTAGAAGCATTGAGAGTGTATTAATTTGGGCGTTTAGAAGTTATTACAAGGTACAGGTCACAGTAATAAATAAAGGCTGAATTAGTCAAGCATTATTTCACTACTGAAGTAGTTATTAAAAGATGAGGCATTTTTCCTCCTGCAGTATTTTCATGCACAGGTGTTAATCACATGTTTCTGTAAACCACTGAGATATAAATCCTCCCCTCCTACTGAAAAGGAGTTCCTTTTGAAAAGGGATTGGTGTGTGGCTTTTTCATCCAAATTCCAGCAAAACCATCCCCTTGTGTTAAAGGTCTTACAGTTAAAGTTCTGCTCCTTTAATTAAACATGGAAATCCAAAATGTAACACTAATTTGGGTGTCTGATTTTGTTTTTACTGTAAGCTTGCAGTTCCCCAGAGTTTAAGAAATGGTTAAAATTAATCCTGTGTGCAGTTACTGAGAGAAGAAGCAGGCAACAAATGTCAATAAATCTAGATCTGTTTGAAGCAGACGTCACTAAATCTTAGTCTTGACTGCTCTCTGGTAGTGTCAAGAGCTGCTCTGTAAGATGAATTTGAGGGGAGGATGAAAAAGGTACCATATTAAACCAGTGCACTGATAAGTTTAGTTAAGAGGCAGAAGATGTGTCCTTGCAGTGACATTCAGTGGCCGATATTTGTTTCCCTTTAAATAATATGCTGTACATCTATGAGAATGATGGCTTGGTGTTTGTGACATTGCATCTTCACCAAGGTTACTGGCTCCAGGACAGGCAGTCTCTCCTCTCTTTCTCTCTCACACCCTGTCAATAAATATCCACTTGTCTGAGGAAGTGAGATACAGATTTTACAGCTGACACCAGAGCATCTTCATTTCCAGAAGCAATGAGTTTCAACACATGTGAACGTGAAGTAGGGGAGAAAAAAAATTAAAGGAATATATCTTTCAAGTCTTTGTCATAAGGAAGCAGTTACCTCTTCCAGACAACAAACCTCAAGGTTTGGCAATAGTGTAACGTTTTAAGTCTTCCAGTGAAACAAAGAAATTTCTATTGTAACATGTTGAATTCAATCCAAAGCTTTGTTTAAAACCATATAAATATATTACCTTTTCCATATTATATATTAATATCTGTCTATAGGTGTGTATATATATATATTTCCACTTTAAAACAGGAAAGTAATTTAAGAGCAATATCATACATACACAGGGATTTTCTGCTCTATTAATTCAGAGTGTTCATAATCTGGTATTAGATAAACCCTTTCACTGTTTGGTTTTACCTGAACATGCAACTTTTACAGCTCTCAAGTGAAAGGAAGGGAGGTGATACTCCATATACACAAATATATGTATGCATAATAAACTAAGAATATCTAACAGAGACATTTTTTACTGCATGTGGAGATTTTGAGTAAGGAGTTATGAAAAAAAGTGAACAAATCTCAGTCAATTGAAAAATATCTCAAATCTTCTAATTGGTAGCTTGGTCTTTCCCTGAAGAGAAAAGCAAATAATTCAGTGGAAATAATTAAATACGTGGTTTATTTTATCTACAATTTTAATTTGTGGGAGCTTAATATCTGTGAGTAGAAAGACTCTATTGCCTGTTCTTCTCTTTAATTTTGTTTTAAAACTATGTTAAATGTAATTAAAAAGTCTGATTTATCATTAGCTGGTACCAAGCTGCTAATATGTTCTCTCTTGCTCTCCCTCCCCTTCTCACGTGCTCTTTCACTCCCCAGCCTCTCCTCATCCTCCAGCTGAGCTCAGATTGTAGTCCAGGTGCTGGTTTCTTGCCATGAACAGTACCACCTCTCGAGGTAGGGTGGAGTTCTTTGTGGGGTTTTTCAGCTGCTTGGTGGCCGTTTGCATCCATACAGTAGGTACCACCTATCAGGTCTCCCATGAGGGCATGTTCAGCCCTGGCAAGAGCAGGGATGTAATAACCATATTTACAGTACTTTTCAGTCTGATAGCAGCTTTTTCTGGCAGACTCTTATAGTGCTTGTGAAGATTCTTATATTGTACAGGTGTGCTGCTGTGGGAAGGACTAAGGCAGGCTGTCCTGAATATCATTTTGCTGAGCCCTTCTTAGGATTTCTTGCTTTGCATCAGCCTCAGGGTATGTGGAAATACTTACATCATATGTTATGGGCTTGCTAAAGGCTCTTAATCTCCACAAAGAAGCCTCTGAAATGCCCAGCCTGAAAACACAGGTTGCTGGATGCTAAAAAATGTGAATCTATTAAGAGCTGGTGTTTCCAGTTGAGAATCAAATTCTGGAATCTTTCTACAAAGGTAATAAATCCTGTCCAAGATAGTGTGGTATGGCAGGAATATCTCTGAGATTTAAGATTTAATTTTTCAGTGTAATAGGTAACTGTATCTCAGGTTGAAATACAAATATATGATAAAGGTTTCTTTAGTATCTTGAATGCCTGAATTAGGTTTGCAAATATGGTGTGTTAAAAAAATGTGTCTATGCCCTCAGAAATTTCTTGTTACATTATTGTCTCTGCCTGACTTACACAATTTTTTCATATAAATATGCGGAATTGTTTGGACTCAGAACTCTAGGAATATCTTGGCAATATGCTTTTTGGTGGAAATTGTCTTCCAAGTTCTTAATTCTAAAGCAAAAGATTTTACATCTTTTAAAAAATGGCTTTGGTGGTTCTGTAATTTTGAATCACAAATAAATAATAAAGCAGCTTGGGTTATCTGTTTAGTTGCAAGAAAACCTGGAAAACATTACTTTTGTCCTGTGTTTTCAGAGAGCTTTATCTTTTGAGTCCAGTTTCTTGATGAGAAGCTGTCAAAGACAGTGTATTCCTTTTTTCCTTTTGGCTCTCTTCAGAAGGAGAGCTGAAGGTTGGTTGCAGTCTGTTACATATGGCTTAGGATATTTGATGTAGGATTGGTAGGTGTCAGCACAATTATGTCACTTACAGCTCTAATACCATGCTGGAGCATACAAAATGCTGTTTTTTTCTGTGTGGGTACGTATGTGGGTTAGTCCTATTCCCATATAATATACTGAATGGGTAAAAAGATTAAAGGGGAGTGAATCTCATCATCAGCACCCAGTCCAGGCTTGATCTGTTGTTCTGGAATCAGACTTAAATGCTGTAATTGTGTGCCTCTTCAATGCTTATATCCATACAAAAGGACAGTATCACTCACTGTCCTAGAACTGTGCCTTGGGAACTTTCACCCTTGGGTGCTCAAATTTTGCATGAAAGATATAACCTGAAACATCATAATTAACCATATCGAATAACATAGATGTATAAAATTGCCTTCAAAATATTAAGCATAGCTAAAGAAGTTAATTCAGTTGTTACAAAACTTACTATATTTTCAGCCAAGTTAGCTGTACCATAAATTAGGAGCTGTGAGTTAATTGGGATGTCAATCAATTTTTTTCAGTTTTATTTTACTACTTTCTGATGCTGTAGTTAGCAACTGTGTGTGAAAAATCGTAGTAAGACCTTCTGAGCATCTTAACTGAGTACTCCTCTGTGAGTTTAGTTTTAAGAAATATAAATTCTTTCTGTACATTTTAGAGTAGTGAGATTCCAGCAATTCATGTGGAATATTTTGCCTGAAAGCAAGCCCTACAAAGAGCAATGGGGTCCTCTTGTAAAAGGGTGGAGGGTTGAGGTTTAATGTTCTTTAGTTAAAAAACAAAAAACCAAAACCCCCAAACTTCTCCTGTCAAAGAAACTCATGTGTGCATCGAAGAACAACAGAATGGAAACAATACCAAACAACTTCTACAAAGTGCTTTGGATGTGAGTGAGGAAGATTAATATTGTTTTCAGAAATATTTGCAAAGACCTAACATACCCTTGATATTTTTATTACTGACTCTAGACTAGTAATTAACAATTCTGGAGTCTACTAAACAGCTTCTGATGAAAGTATTTGTTCACTTTCAGGAATTCTTTTACAGGCATATTCAAGTTCGTAGCAGATGTTTCTCATTAATTTACCAATGAATATTTTCCTTCCATAGACAAAAGGAAAGGGCAGGGAGGTCTATTGAACTGTATGTTTTTCACTTTGACAGATGGTGAATTTCACAGAGGTTTACAGGGAGTTCTGCTGTTCAGGTGCCTCCTGCAATAAGTTGTAGTGCTTCCTTCCCTGTGCACCTCTTGCAGTGTCCATCCCCACTCTATTTAAGGCTCTCTTTTGTGGGTGCCAACCTAAATACACAATTTGAAAAAGGAATGTGACAGGTAATAGTTGCTGTATTTTTTGAAAGAGATAAAGAGTATTTCCTGAGTCTTGAACCAATGCTCTCATCATTGAAATTCTTCAAAAATGTGATTATCGAGAGATATGGCAATGCCATACTAACAAATGTACCTTATGTTTTCACTATAACTGAATTATTATTGCTAATTATAGTAAGTATTTTTAGTCATTGATATATGCAGCCACTAAACCACTGCATTTATCAGCTGAGTGTTTTTCTCCTTGGCTTTGATGTTGCCAGTGTATATTTAATCTCAATTTATTTCACTAGTCATTGTTATATAAAACCTAATGCATGGAAACACAATATTTATCCCAGCAGCTGTTAAAAATCTGTGGATGTGGATTAATGTCAGCTTTTAAATGTGTAGTGCTTTAGTTAATTCCATCCAAGGACAGATGATATCATCCACTAGGAAGGAATATATTAAAAGCTGTCAGCCAGAAGGTAGTAAAAGTAGGTGATATGTTATAAAGAGGACTAAAAGGTCATTCAAAGAAGAGATATTGCTAATAAGTCAATTAAAATTTTCATCTGACATTTTATAAATTTCTGTGTAAGTCCTAAAACATTTCCAAAGCTAGCAAAATTCACATCTGAGACTGGAAGAATAGGGGTCATGCAGAACCTGCAGTTTCTTCGTGGAATGAGCAAATAGGAAACTTGGTGCTTTAGGGTAAGGCCTTGAAGAGATCACCTTGAAAAGGGCCATTGTTTGGCCAGGCTGGTGTTGTCTCAGCTGTTGAAGTTCTATGTCTTAGTATTGCTTATGTGAGTATAAGCAAATTTGTTTCAATAGATGCTTTCTGTTTTGTCTTGCTGTCCTTTCCAAGGCTCACCTGGACTGTATGCAAATACCTACTTCTATATGGCTGGATAGAGATAATATTTATTTAGATATATTTATTTAGATTGCACTTAAGGATGAGAGAAAATTCCTTTACTGTCCAACAAGTGGGCAGTCATGGGTACAAGACACACTGTAGCAATTTATTCAGGGTGGGCTTTGATCCTACCTCTGTCAGGTTTCAAGGCTCAAGATGAGGTGGGCATGCAATCTATGTCAAGGAATAAACCCTCATTTCTAAATTGTGTTCTTCCCTTGTTCTAAGTTTGATAAAGTTTGGGTAAAACACAAAAACCTGAGGCTTAGTCCCGTTAAAGAGTTGGTACATTTGACTGTCTCAGTGGAAGAGAAAAAAGACGTGAGTACCTTCCAGCACCAGTTCAAAATTAAGAAAATCTGGTGTCAGGCCTATTTCTGTTTTGTGTACAGAGGCAAAGAATGGAAGTTTATTGCTTGCAATTGATCTTATTTAACATTATTTTAATCCCAAAGATTATATTTTTTCTCAGTCCTATGGGAACACATTTTGAACAATAAATAAAAAAATGGGCATTCAGATATAATCTTGATTAGGGCTGAGATTTTAAAAAAAAAAAGTATAACTAGATAGCAAAAGTTTATAACTTTATGGGATAAAGCATTTGTTTTTCCATGCAGTTTAAATTGTTTCTGTGCATTTGTTGTTCTGAACTCTGTAGCCATGTGACCAAGGGGCATTTTATTTTTTGGTTTTAAACTCAGAGACTTCTTTTCAGCTGGAATGTAGTTCTGGCTTCTTTTGACAAGTCTAGGGTTTTTTTTTCTGTTCAGGTTAGTACAGGTCCTAGTGGGGTGCTGTGAGGGGGATGAGCTTTGTGGTTTGGGTTTTTTTTTTTTTTCTGTTTATTAAATTTTTCACAGCTGATATTCAAGTATCTCGGTTGTCAACTATTCTTAGGGTACCTTTCTCTAAATTAATCTGAGGGCTTGGACTATCTGCATCATTTTTGATAGTGTGGAGATGCTTCTTATTGGTTACTTTACTTGTCAGTCTGCAGGTTATCAAATGAGCAAATATTGAAATGATAAATGATCAGACAGCTGCAGTCCTATTCCACTCTCATGTCTGAACTAGACAAGTTTTTGTTTCGCATGCTTTGCCTGATAAGATCACTTTTTTTCTGTGACCTTCTTACACGAGGTCTGTTGTCGTCAGATTTTCTCACTTTTTAGAATTTATTGAGCTTTGTATCAGAATATTACTTGACTGTGTATTTAAATATGCAGATTAGCCTGTGTTCTAGAAAAGAAGCTGAATCAGTTTCACTGTAGATTCATTAAAAAATTGATTAGTTCAATACAAAAAGAAAACTAATAAATTAGGACTCCAGAAAATATGTAGGTCTACTGCAAAGTCTTGGAAATCCATGAGCATTACTTGCACATAATTGCAGAAGTCAAAGAGAAAAAAATGCCCACCCCAATCCCCCGGGCTTTTTTAAAAGAGTTTTATAATAATACACTTTCTCTGATACTTAGTATTACTTGAAAGATAGGTTTGTATTCATGTGATTCTGTGCATGCTCGCTCTACATGCATATCTATAACACAAAAATATTATATCATCTCTGTATCCTCTAATCTAACATGATTAGGTTGGCCCTGCTTGTTTCACTTGACAGGCAGGCAGTGACATCAATCAAAATTTCTGCCATTCATGTTGCTTTTCACAGTGCCAGTGAGTCCTGACAGGTTTCTTTAAAGTGGGATAGCAATAACATTGGGATTTTGGTTTTCACAAGGTGAAGAGGTAGTTATTCATCTATATGGGTCATTTCCATATTTAAGCTGTGTTCATTTAAGTTTGTACTTAAATGGTGTGATAGTGTACGTAAGAGATACCCAAGTGTTCTGACTAATCTCAATAGTTTTATATTCTGAACCAAAGGGCGATTTGTTTCAAGATTGCAGAAGCAATTTTTGCATGTGACTAAGACATGTCACATGGAAAACCTTTGTGAGGTTTTTTTGGGGAGTGAGGGTTTTTGTTTTTAAACAAATAAGATTTCGTATGTTTTTTCTTGTATTTTCTAATAGTCCCCATTTCATGTTTACCCTGAAGTTACTGCAAAGTATTGAATTGGTCAAAGCAGTTATATCAGAAGCTAAATCATGGATGACATAGATGGCATCAAAATATTTAATAGATATATTCTGATGGATATTGATGCTTTTAGACTTTAACAGGCATTTTGGTTCAGTGGATTGATGAGTTAAGAATTTTTTTCTGCTGCTGATGCACTTGGAGAGTTACTTCTGTCTTAAATTCTAAACTCAGATTGGCTTTTCGGTTGGGCAATATTTTCTGTCCTCTTTGACTTAATTCAGAATGCAATTTAGAAAGGTATCTCATCTTTGTTGGTGGGGATTTTAAAATAATTTCTGTCGGTGTGTGATCTGCCCAGCAGACATATTTCAGATGCTTCATTGCTGCACTTTGCAAATGTATTGAAGAAACACTGATAGCATAGCTCTGTTAACAAAATAAAAAAAAGAAGGTTGGCTGTAGAAGTAGCTGTTCAGTAATGGATATAGTACTGTGACTGAATTATCTATTTTTTAAGTGCCTGTTGTGCAGTACCAAATGCTAATGTAGGTGCCAAATGGGAATACCCTCTACCATGTACAAGATGAATGAGGCACTTCAGAGTGGGATCCAAAACAGCTGGCAAACTGAAAAGTGCATGATTGTAAAGCTAGTTCACATCAGAACTAATCAAAATAAGGTGCTGCAGATGGGTATATCCTAAATGAAACTGTCATTTAATTGAAATTTCTCCACCTGTGCTCTTTCTTTAGAAACCAACCCGACAATCAAGAAATGCTCATCATAGTGTAATAAATTGTAAAAATACTACAAGTTTTTCCCTTCCCATCCCCTCAGGTGAATGCTTTTCAATTTTTCTCTCTCCCTTTCTTCTATTGCTCTTGTGGATTTAGTCCCCTCAGCCCCTCTTCCTCCTCAGGACAGTGGCTGGATTAGAAAAGGGGGAATGAAAAGTGCACTGTAGCCTTAGGAGACCCCCACCAGCTAGCACTCTGTCCAGAAAGGTAAATCATGTAGTTTTGAATCATGCTGGTCACTTCCAGTCTAGTAGTATTGGTGCACTGTTGGCAACTCTTCTTAATTCTTTTTTCTAGAGGCTGTGTGATAAAGAGTAGCTGCAGTATTTATCTGGTCCTTGGGAATGAGTCCTTTGTCCTGGAAGCATTTTTGGCTTCTGCTGATCAGGAGTGAAAATGCAGTTTCTCTAAATAGTATGCCCAGTCCACAGGAGTCACACATCTCCTTGAGCAGTACGAGTGCAGATGGACTAGATGGACTCTAATGGGTCATTCTCTGAATGCCATGACAGAAGGTTGATGACAAATCCATGGAAGTAAAATTGTAGAATAAATTTGCTTTGCTTAAGAAAATTTTGGACTTAAAAAAGAGACATAGTGTTCGGAAAGAGTGTGAAAAGTATTGGATAATATTGTTTTGGGGGTAAGTTCTAAGAGAAATTAGTTTAGAACAGAACACCAGGGAAAATGTTCTCTAGGATGACCTTGCCTTAAGTAAAGAGCTTGGACCAGATGATTCACTGTGGTCTCTTCCAACATGATCCGTGCAGTGATTCTGTGATCACTCTAACTCCATAATGGGGGAAAGGTAGATAAGATAGCTGCAAAGTATGATTTTATTTCTGAAAATTTTAGTTGATATAGCTAAACTTGCCTGTATTTCTTGTGTAGAATACTTTTTTTTTTTTGAGTAAAGGATTAGGAGGTGCCTAGAACATTTGAATATTATTTGTGTTAAGGTACTCTGTGTACTGAGATTTCCTCTTCTTTTTGTTTTCTGGTATTTGACTTAAAAGCTCCATATGATTCTATTTCTTGTCTAAACTGTGTAAATTGATGCCCCAACTGCAGATGTGAAATGGCATGGGAAAATGGCAAGATTCTCATCATGTATGGAGTGATTTTCCCAAATTTAAACATGGAATCAATAATATAATGGTACTTAATGGCCTGCATTTCTGGCCTTCTGCATCAATCAGTAATTGTATTCCAAATGGCACAGTTTGTGTAAATCAATGCATGTCTTAGTTATTGACATAGCGATGACATCTACATGTAACGTAAGAAAAATCTGTCTCAGCACAAACCAATTCAATTCCTTTTAAATCAAACAAAGTTTGGGATGGATTAAATGATACAAACAATTTCCAAGGAAGAATTCCTAAAAGTTGTCTCTAATATTGATCTTCTTAATGTGGTGTGCTACCTTTCTACATGTTTTGATGTGTTAAATCAATCCAATTTTTATGATGATGGAAGACTTACTTTTTACAAGGGAGGTAAATTTCATAGCATTTAAGAGTGCTTTAACTGTTATGCTGAATTTTCTGATTCAGTTCTGTAATGGTCTTGAAAACCACTGAAAAATTCCCACTTTCACCACAAAACAAAAGAAAAGGAATTGTTTTTTTTTTTTTAATTTTTCTTTCTTTTTTGCCTTTAATAGACCCGTAAATAAGGCTGACTAGTCTTGACTTCACTGCTATGTAAAAGCTATTTTAAAACATCTAACCATCTGCTTAATGGCTGGTAATATGTTTCTAATGGTCACTCTTGATAAGATACTTTCAATTTGTTACAGTTGTAGTAATCAAACAGCCAAGCCCATTCTGCAGCGATGTGGCCGAGATCGTTGACCAGTTTCCTGTCAGTGAAAGGGTTGTCTCAGTCCTGAATAGCAAAAGAACAGCAGCTTTGAAAGTTTTGTGTTTTAACAGCATATTTTCAGGATGACAAATATGGGTCAGAGTTGTGAGCTTATTGGATGCTACACAAATGGGTAATTTTCAGTGTTTATATGTCCAGGTGTTGTAGCTACTGTGGTTGTAACAGGTCAGTTTAATTAATGATTGTTCTTTTTTTTTCCCCTGGATTATATATACAGAATTGCTGTCATCTAGGGCCTTGAATTCTTTTGTGTGATCCTGGCAGCTGGTGATGGCTCTGCAAATTATGAGTTTCTTGGCTTAAAACAGATTAAATTGCAGACAAAACAAGCTATCAGCTGAGTAAATACTGCACCTCTGTTTGGCTTCAGTGA
Source organism: Euphonia xanthogaster (assembly GCA_034509185.1). Classification (NCBI taxonomy): domain Eukaryota; kingdom Metazoa; phylum Chordata; class Aves; order Passeriformes; family Fringillidae; genus Euphonia; species Euphonia xanthogaster. Next base: position 12,212,330 of record JAYDZK010000271.1, on the reverse strand, counting down.
GAAGAAGGAGATTAGCGTGAGTACTTAGTGTTCATAATTACTAGTAAGAGGCAAATAGTAGGCTCAGGCTGACTGGAGATTGTTCCATTATATCCAATTAACACCCACTTGATTATTGTTAATTACTTGTGTTGGATGACAGAGGAGTATAGATGTCATACTTCAAACATACAAATACCATCTGGGTCATCAGTATGCTGACACTGATAATATCGTGCTCAGTCTCAGATGCTATGAGATATTTTCTCTGTGCAGTTTTTAGACTTCGCTGCTTTTATCACTTCTTAAAATTCTCCTTAAATAGACTGCCTAAATAAAGATGTTTTTTGTCCCAAGCACAAACAAAAAAGCTGTATTTTTCCTAATGAATCTTAAGGATAAAAAAAGTCTCTCAACACCACAAGATTTCTGTTGATGATAGTTTTTTGAAAAAGTCTTTTTATATCAGCTGAGGTTGAGACTCAGAAGGTATTATGATTATGGGTAAAGGCAATGTGTTTGTTATGCCATTCAGAGTTACAATTTCCAAATTTATTATGTTGGGATACCCAACTCTCTTAGACATCTTCAAAACCTGAAAAGTTCAAGTATAGTGGTCTACATAAATATTATTGTCACTTTCCTTGGTTACTGGTAAAGCATTGTGATTAATGACTGAAACTAATATCATAAGGAGGTGAGTTCCCCTAGTGCAATGAGTTAATGAAGACCTTTTTCTTTTTACATTATAATATATATTTAAACAGTAAAGGAACAGGCATTAGAAAACCCATTGAAATAAGGAATTCCTAAGTATATTTAAAGATTTAAACAGGGAATTGAATATCTTGACTAGTCATTTGGAATCTGTAATGTTAAAATAGTCTCCTTTAAAGGGCATTCACAGCATTAAAAATCACCTTCCAAATACTGTAAATATATATATTTTATAATGAATAGATATCAGTGAAATGGAATATTGTCATAGGATAATAGGTTTTGGCTGATGAATGCTGAAGCAGAGCCAAAATGCTCAGTTTTAAAGTATGAGGCATTGATCCTGTGACAATCTTTTATTACAATTTACTTTTATTTCTCTTAGCCACTTGGCCAGTGTGGATACCATCATCTTGTTGGAATGGGACACATAAAATTGTAGCATGTAGGAAACTGTACCCATCTAGAGTCTTCATGTTATGTTGTGGCTCTACTTAGAGGATTGTGATAGGAACATCTGTCAGACTTGCTTCTTACTTTCCAAAATAATTTCTGCCACTCATGATGAAGAAATACATCATCAGTTTTGGGTCTGTAAAGTGATGGAAAATGATTCAGCATGCTTCTAATAAGCAGCATTTAAAGATGTGCTCTCCAGCTTTGTGATGTAGCAAGCAAATAGGACAGGATATGTCTGTATTTTTTCTTTAAACTGTTGTACTACCCTTTTGTCAATGTTACTTGATTCTTTTTGTTGTAGCATTTTTTTGTGTGTCAAGGGACAATTATTCCTTCCTAAGTATGATAGTTGGACACATCTCATTGGTAGGTTTTCCTTACTGTAACCTTTTGGACTCAAAATTTTTAATGGCCCTTGTTTTTCTGTGTTGGTGGTTATACACTTCCCAGCAGAGTGTGTTCCTGACCCTTAGTTGTACTGGTTTCTAATATGATTTACACACAACTGCCCTGAATGCTTATTTCAGCTTGTATGGAACCAAACAATCTATATCTATGTTCCTGCAATAAACAGGCTGAATTTGCAAACAAGAAAGTTAATGTCAAAGCCTCCTGCAATTCGCCTTTTTTAACAGGGAAAAAAAAAAAACCCATGACGAATTGGGTAGTTCCTCCTGTTATTTTCAAGTGTTCTTTAAGGGACTGCTAAGGTTATTTTACTTGATTTAACTTGGACATAAGTAATTCTCAATTCAGAGCAATGGTTTAGAACTTGACTGAATCTCCTTTTTGTGAAGTAATTCTCCTGATTTTCTTGCTAAATGTTATTTTATGCATTACATTTAATAGCCTCTATTTCTTTGGTATGGTAGAATAATGATGATGCCTTCTAACACTTAGGAACAGAGTATATGCTCTGTTTGGTTTTTTTCACAGTTTAGCATTTAGGCATTAGAGTGATACATTTCTCTTTTTGCATATCTTCCCAACTGATATATTAGAACAATCTGTGTGTAAGCTTTTAGCTTGGAGGTGTTTTTTGCTTCTATAAACAGTGTTCTTGTGTCTTTTTGGGTGATGTTGTGTATGTTGCCTGTATGGGGATATGAGGTACTTCGTGAATAACTGAAGTCACTTCTATGCCATATCAAGTTTGCAGTATTCAAAACCTACGTCTAGCTAGGATACTTTCCTCTTTGTTTATAAATGCTTGTGGAGCCCACTGCTTGTCTCAGAGCACATGGTTGTATGAAGGTGCAGGTTTCAGCTGGAATGGAGTTAATTTTCTTCATAGTGGCTGGTCTGGGGCTGTGTTTTGAATTTGTTGATCTTTGAATTTGCTGGATTTTGCTGAGCACAGAGTTGAAAGTACAGAGTTTTTTTTGTTGTTGCTGAGCAGGGCTTGGACAGAGCCAAGGCCTTTCTGGCCTTGAAAAGAAGGAGGAAGGGTGGATGTTTGGAGTTAGTGTTTGTCCTCCCAAGTCACTCTTATTCCTGGTGGGGCCCTGCTCTCCTGGGCATGGCTGAACACCTGTCTGCCCATGCAAAGCAGGGAATTCATTCCTTGGTTTGCTTTGCACAGCTTTTGCTATCCCTGTTAAACTGTATCAGCATATGTTGTATATATTCTAATAGTGTGTATTTTACTAAAGTGTCAGGTTCTTAATACCTAATTATTCCCCTTATTTTTTGCTTGTGAGTCGCAAACAAGGACAATATGGCGTGGACTGTGCTTTCTGATAAATAGATTGGCATTCCATTATGTATTTCCTTCTGCAGTCTTCCATGACAAAACTACAGTTTCAATGCTTCTTCCTCTCTCCCTCAATTGTTTTTATGAGAAAAAAAATTAAAGACAAAGCAATGTTGGTTGCAAAGTTTGAGTTCTGTGACAGTTGTGTTTTGTAAATTCTAGAAATTAAAGTTTTGCATTAGAAAAATGGAAATGTACTCATCCCATAGCAAATTGGTATTACAGTAAATGTAAGGCAATTCTTACATAGATTAATACTACATTGAGATTTAGAGAGGTTCATTGTGCCAGGAAGAGGGCAAAAACTTGAAAGCAAAATTTGAAGTGGGATCCAAACTATATTTTATCTTTGCATTGAAAGTGGTTTATGCATGGAAGAGTAATTACTTTTTAATAGTGGCATACATGATTACATCAACTGCAGAGGAGACGCTATGGCAACAATCATGGTGACAAAGAACAGCCGTGCAGTGGTGTCACTGCTCACTTGACAGGACATGATACCAACAGGCACTGTGTTTCAGTGGCTAGACTTCAGCCCTGTGTGTTGGAATCCTTTTGTAATTTAAAAAATATTTATTGAGCATTTTTTTTCTCTGATCACACACTGCTGAGTTTTTTCTGCAGTGGACTGCAAAACTTAGATCTTTGTCCTTTGCCTGACTGCCAGTTAAAGTCATGGCAGACATTTCAAATCTAGGGGAAACATCTGCCTTTGTATCAGGTGTTTTCAGAGAGGATTAAGTAAAAATTTCTAATCAAGAATATTCCTGTTGAAACTCACAAGCCCTAAATTCCACTCTAAGAAATCTGGAATAGGTTGGTTTAATGTTACTTCCAGACAGGTGGGTGAGATAGGGAATTTTTCTTGCCTCTTTCCTTCTGTTTAAATGTTTTTGAATGTGAAAATATTCAGTCATTTTCTTTAGCTTAATCTTGGAAATTACAAAAACACAAATCTCCTTAAAAATTAAGTATTCTTGTATTGACTTCACTACTTTCTATGTCTAATGAATCATGTTTGTTTAGAAGAATATTATGTATAAAATTACTTAAACATTTCATAAGCCCTTCTCACATTTGAAGGCCCAATGCATGCTAATGATGCATTGATATCACAAAATTATTTTTCAAGGCTAGCTGAAAATGTGATTTCTGACTTAAAAAAACCCAAACCACATCATCTTGATTCTTCTGCACCCTTTCCCTTTGTCCAAAATTCTCAAAACTTTATAACATACTGATTTTAGATCAGTATGTTATAAAGTTTTGAGAATTTTGACTATTTCTGGCATTTAGAGTTTTGCCAAAGGGTCTGAATGTGAACACTTTTTTTCTATGGTTCTCAGTGAACCCAACTGTAATCTTTGTAAGATGATAGCGTGTGTTCCTTTGCATTTTTTAATACAGCTGTGGTGATGTAGGATTTATATTACTAATAAAGATCCCATAAATGTTCATTCAAAGCATCTGTGTGATTGTATACAGTGCCTAGCAAAGAGGGTCATTGATATGACACAGATGATGCTTTATATGCAGTTATTGTTTCAGGACAGTTGGTTTGCTTGTATGCACATAGGACATTTTAAACATTAAAGTCTGTTTCAAGTCCTTAAGCTGACCAAGTTAAATAGAAATATCCCTCCCCCTGCTGCCTTATTCACTCATTTGCCCATACAAAAAGCTTTCAAAAGCTTGTATTTATATTGCAGTCTTTTGCTTGCCACACTAAAGAGGCATGTGGCTTGCAATAATTGACCTGGACACATCCACACAGTGATCTGCACAGAAGCATGAGCTTCACGAGCCTGGTAAGGAGGGAAAACTGCCTGCCCTTGTCATCCTACCTGCTGTGGGAGCACAGGGCAGGTAGCAGACTGAGGAGCCCTCCCAGGAGGCAAGGCTTGTAAGCTCAGGCTCTAAGCCCAATGAGGCCAAATGCTGAGGGAGCAGAGGCAGTTGGATTGTAAGAAGTGTGGGCAGAGGGGAAGCTTCTATCAGTCTGTAAATCCCTACTCACACCAATAAAGACAGGAGCTGGAAAAGCTCTCCTTACTACTTTCACCATATTTAAAGATCAGGAAAGCAGTGTATAACTAAATACTGAACATCCTGGCTCTAATGCATCTGGCATAGATGGATTTAGTACTAAACTTTTAATTTGTTTTGAAGTTAAGCAAAACCATCAATGCTTTATTGAAAAGTTCTTATTTGTATATATCCATTACTGCGTGCGTGGCTCCAGTTTATTCTGAGCAATCCTTAAATTAGGGCTTAATCATTTGGGGGAAGGCGACATGGGTTTAACATTGTGACATCTTTCATCGCTATTGCCTCTTTCTTAAATAATATAATTTGTGACAAATATGAACATTAATTACATTTAACAAAGAAATATAACTTGAAGTGATTTGTATTTTAAAAAACATCCAATCAGTGAGATTATATCTTACACCAAGCTTTAGCTCAAAGTTCAGAAGTCAGAAATCAAATACCATCAGTTATCAAATTATGTTAATGGTTCTAATGAAAGCTTCTGGTATTTTGCTCAACACTGTCTTGCTGTTATGGTAACTAATAGGACAAGAAAAGCTGATGGCCATGAAAAAATTAGAACTGACTGCTAGAGGTTTTTTCATTATTTTTTTCTCCTTTTTTTTTTTTAATACATATTTGACAGACTGTTTAGTCACCCAGAGTTACCATGTGGTACACTCAGCTTTTTCATCTGGCATAGGAAGGGCATAAACTGTATTTTATAACCGTTTTAGACCACTTTATTTCCCCCTCTTTAAGAAACACTTTCACATTATAACTTTTTGCAAGCCAGCAAAGCAAAGTAAATTAAAGACTTAGATTTTGTCACAAATCTTTACAAGAAACTCTGCAGCACTTACTACATACATTGGAAATATATTTATTGTAAAATATGTATATATTTTACAGAGTTGAAAAAGGAATAATTGGTGACAATTTCTGTTATATCAGTTAGATATAAATGTTTGGAACTTGATACTGCTGAGGGGCAGATTTACTCTGCTGTGTATTGACTTGAAGGGTTGAAAGCTGCAACTGAGAAATTTGAATAAGTCTGAACCACCTTGTGTGTTAATACAGTTTAGCATTAGCTGAAGCTTTGCAAAGTTTTCTAAGAAAACTTTGAGAAAGAAATCGGAAAGATTTAGTTTTATTAAAATAGTACTCTTTATTTTCCCTTTTGCTATTGATAGCTCAGGAGGATCAATTCCTAATGTTCTTGACTGAAATTATTTCATAATGTTTTGTGAAGTAAATTATAGCATTTTATTAGAAATCCCTAAATGTCTTGAGAAACTTGCACATTTTATTTTCATACTTAAATTACTGATGGGACTTGGAGCATTGGTAGTGTATGCTAGTAGCTATTGAGTACTAGATTAAAGATGTACCTCTTTGTTCATATCCTTTACCTTTTAAAAGCCCAAAATATGAAGCTGTAATCCCAAATAATAAAAGTAGAGGATATTGCAAGGCTATAAACAACAATTATTATGATTGACAGACACCCGATGTTGAGGGAAGCAGTGATTTATCTCTGTCCTGATTGGAAGACACTCCCTTGTAAACATCCTAAGAGCATTTCCATGGCTGAGATGTGTGTGTGTGTGTGTGTGTGTGTGTATATTTAAGTCATGTTGTGTGGTGGGAATGCTGTGGAACTGGGGCTGAGGGGGGGAGTACATAGAAGGTAGGTAAAGTAAATCAGCTCCTGAGGACTAAAGAACTTCCATATAGCTATCACACTGTTTTCTAAGTCTTAGTCATGCTCAGCCCCAAATTTTGATTTTGATTTCTTTTTTATGTGTAGAACTTTCTCAGTTAAAATTGCAATAATGTGTATTTCTTTTTTATGTGTAGAACTTTCTCAGTTAAAATTGCAATAATTGCAATAAATTGCAATTATTGAGTACAGAGAGCAACCTTTTGCTCCCTCACTTTGTATTTAATTATTGTGAAAGAAGAGTGTGATAATTTGACACCTCCCTCCCCAGGATTTTTTTACTTAGAAGAGATGCAATAAATATTTTAAAATACTTTTAAAGAAGAGTGCACTGGACAAAGGGAGAGAAAATGATGTTAGGTTTATTTTCTTTTTGTCATACAAGGAGTGAGTAAATCTTGGACTTCTATTTTTTCCCTCCATCGACAGACAAAGGTGCTTCTGAGTTTTGAAGCAGAGGATTCCTCTTTTAATAATTTTGAATCTGGAAGCTAAAGCAGACAAGATTCCTGAAAATGTGATTAGTATGAAAAATCTGTGTACAGAAATTTTTGAGTATGTTCAGTGCAGAGGTTTCAGACATAGATTTTGAGCTTTCTCTGGTAATCTGATTGTAAATTTACTTGTTGTAGTCCAGAGTGATATTCTTCTTATTGTTAATTAGTGCACTGTAAAAGCTGCAGGAAGTTAGCAAGAGCCTTAAAGCTAACCAATAATATTCACTATATTTAAAGCGAAGGAAACAAATTTTATCTGGAAGAAAAGGCAGAAAGAGCACCTTCTAATTTCTAAATGTTAAAAATAATGCTACAGATATTAATGTTAGAGCATGCCACTGTCAGTAGACCCATGGCAACCTCAGGCTGACTTTCTGAAATGCAGTATCAAAACAAACATCACACTTGTCATGCAAGTTCTTAAATTTTTATGCCAAGTGTGCAATATACCGTATTTTGCTATGGACACAGCACAATCAAAGCTGTTTTCTTAAAGCTTTACACTAGCTCTTTTGGGTTCTGTCTGTTAAAATCCATTGCAAAACCGTGGTCAAAAACTATAAGAGAATCTTGAACTACATAAAATACTTTTTGTTTCTTGTGCATTTAATAAATGTAGGGAGTTGTGCGCACATCTGGGTACAAACATATACCAAATTTATCTCATCCACTATTTACTCAAACAGAAACTGATAAATAATACTTTCACATTTTTGTTGTGTTTTATTTCTGCCACACCAGGGGCTCAAAAAATGAATGTGTCAGTAAAGGATTTGACAGTGTGTTACGACAGTCATCAATCCAGCAAGCCCTGTAGCCATAAATAAGCTTCATACAGTGCCACACTAAAGAGGACAGTTTTTCTTCTGCAAGACATTGAAAATGTCATGGCAAGGGAATTGTTTGTCCCTGTCTCCACGACAACGCCACCAGCACTTATCATTAAGTTTCGCACCAAGATTTTAATCAGTGGTCTTTGTGGCATAAGACCGAGTCAACATCAGCCCAAATTTTGGAAGCCGTTATTCTAATTATGACGAGAAGCTATAGATTGATGAGCTTAGTTTTCTGCAAGGACTGGTGGCAGTTAATTCCTGTGACCTGTGTGCCTCCGGTAGTCTCTTTTCGAGATGGAGTCCTGAAAGTTCGATTATTAGTGACAGGTTGTAAGTGAGAAGAAGCTTATCTCTCCAGAGAGTGTTGATAAGTTGAGACAAGGTTTAACTAGGAAGTAGTGCGACAGTAGATGGCAAAAAAAAGAGAAGAAAAAAAAAGGGAAAAAACCCCCCACCATCTCTATCTCTAGCAAGCACACTGTAATGAGAAAATACAGACAGCCACAATTTCACAAGTTGTAAATTCTGGTAGTCTTCAACTGTAAATTCTGGTGGAGCCAGTTTCACTCAGCTATCTGAAAATGTGTGAAAATATTTGTCCTGCTGCTTCTCCTGCATGAACACATAGTGCTTTTCAGCAAAAGCATTAAACATTCAGAGCCTTGGTACGTGCAGTTCTATTAGGTTTCTAAGTCCCTGAAAAATGAGAAGAAATATGACATTTCCTTATGTGAAAAAGAAAAGTAGAAGCACTTTCTGCCTCATTTTCATGTGAATTGAGACTGGCCAAACCAGTATTATCATTGGTGTTAATATTATTTATGTGCAAACCGTGTGCTCAGAGCTGTACAAGTCAAACAAGACAATGTGCCCTTGCTCTGAGGGGCTTGTAATCTAAGTAGACAGACAATGCAAAATGCACTAGGAAAACCTAGAGGAGAATTATGTCCGAGTTAATTCATTTATTTGTTCTCAGTGATGGGTAGGCAGTGTTATTTTTGCTGACTAGAATGTGTGTTTGCAGAAGGAATGGTGTCAGGAAGGTGAGGGCTCTGCATGTGGATTGAACAGGAAATATGGGAGCAAAAAAATGTGCAAATAATCTCCAAAAGGATTTATTAGTCGAGGAAAAAAGAGATAGTTGGGTGAGTTAAGCATCAGTATAATTCTTTCTGAGAGAATAAATGGGGAGACAGAGAAACAGAGTAGTTATTGAAGATCATATAGTTAGGCAGTGGCAGAATCACAACAGTATCTCAGTATTTAGGAATCTCTAACTGGAGATGGATACTACCCTGCTGATTAATTGCCTTTTGTCTCTGGTTTCTGTAAGGCATTAAGTAGCTTGTGGAACTGTACCAATTAAGTAGAGAAATAATTCTGGAAATCATGCACTCAGGCCCTACTATTTCTTCTGGTTTTTTAGCTTTGCATTTCTCAAAGCATTTTGGGGAAAAGGATGTATAGGAATGAAGTCCTGCTGAGCTGCATGACAGAGGCTTTCCTTCAAGTTATCTGAACCCATTTGAGCTTCTTCTAGCATGTCCAGATTTCATGTAGTCAGCATGGGCAAATATGTTCATTCTTGTGTGTTCAAAAAATTATGAGCATATCCGGGTACAAAATACCTTGGAGAGCAGGCAGAACAGTGGATGAAAATAAAATAATAGAAGTATGTAGGTGGCTTGAGGAAAAGCAAGGACTGCAAGAAGCACCCAAACTCGTTTAATATAATTAGCAGTAGTAGCAGAAATTGCCAGTTGTATCCCTAATTCTACTGCTCATTATATCAGAAATTTCATTCTTTAAATGCTGAGTGCTGTAAATATGAAAGCTGTTGACCTAATTTTCTGTGGGAATTAATAGAATTCCTTAAGCTGTTTCCTAGTGGGAGAAGCTTTCAGTTTCTCATAGTTTCATCCTTTTATTTCCCCACTTGTTTCATTGCTATGGTCAGTGAGCAATGGAACTTCACAATAGGCATTGTCTTGAAGGTTCAGCAAATTGCATGATGAAGACTCTTCTTTGTAATAAGGATGTTGAAAGATCCATATGCTTTTGAAGGATGAATAGTATTAGGTGCCTGAATGAAAGCAAGTTTTAAAAACCTTGAGTATTTGAGAATATCTTCTTTAATCTGTTGTATGCCCTATCTTGAGCTTTCGATGAGCCTTGTGTCTGAAAGTGTTCGAGCCTTCACTGCTGCCATACATGTTAATAGCAGTTGGGGTTTGGCCACGTTTTCCATGTGCCATTTGGCTGTGCACAGCCTTTCCTAGCTGGGGGCTTGCCTGTGTTAGGGCACTGTCTTGCCAGTTGTGCTAGCATAATTCTGCTGGCAGACTCCTAGGGGAAAGCAGAAGATCTGCCAGAAGGAGCATTTTCATCTACTGTTGTTGAAACTCCTTGAACAAATGCACATTTGTGCCATCCTGACCATTTCTATACTACAGATTTTGCTAGCATGGCTGTCATGGTCTTTCTGTCCTCCTACTCCTCCGGCTGAGTTAGCTGTGCTAACTGAACTCTGTGGCTGCTTGCAGCCATGCAGCTGCTTCTGTCTCTAAACTTCTCATTCACAGCTGTAAGACCCATTTATTTTCTTTCAGTGAGTCAAATTTTTCTTTATGGAAATGGATAGAAACTGTAATATTTTGATGAAACATAAAAAGTAACTGGAGCATACAAGTATTAGGAGATGGAGAAAGGAATCCTTCTCTTCACGTTCTCGGATGATACTGGAAAAAAGCAAAAGGGAATGATCATAAATGAGGGATTATATTAAGATTAAATTAGATAATGAATAAGATATTTTGTCAAGAAGCCGTCTTTTGTATGGTGACAGCTCTAATCCATAGTGACAATAAGATTAAGAAACTGTATAAATGGAGCATTACAAAGTTATTACTAAGAATTTGTTTCAAAACTGTTGCTTCTTTTGCAGAAACCTAACCCAGATTTCAAATTGCCCCTTAGACATTGCTGCAGCTCAGTTGTCTTCTAGCTGCACATGGTATTCAAAGAATTAATACAAAATTAAATAAGATTTGCAGAAGCAATGCTTTGCTGCACTGTTCTAAGTTTCAGGGCTCTGATTTTAATCTGTTGGATGTTTATGTAACCAATGGAGCTATTCAGCAGGTTTTGGTGTGTTTTTCTTTTCTTTCCTTTTTTTTTTTTTTTTTTTTTTAGGGCCTGTCTGTCCTTGTTAATTAGAAGTGTACATATTGGGAAATTAACTATGAAATACTAAAAATGATAAATTATTTCTTATTTGAAAGTATAAATTAAAGGTTTAGTGTATATAAAATTTGTCATGTTTAATTGCAAGTTCAATTAAAATTCAGGATAATGATGATTTATACAGGATTCTGTGTAATTTGATATTCATTAGCTTAGCCAGACACATGCTGATATTAGCTCGTTAATTATGTTTCCTTTTGTTGAAAGCAGCCTTGTGAAAGCAATCTGCTCAAAGTTTTTTAAACTCATTCTGCTAAATGAATATTTGGCAGCTGTTCATGTTATTGAGATGGTCACTGTGGCTACACTTCACTCACATAGCATCAATCATACCTACTGAATGACAAACAAGGGTTTCTCGTTACAAACCCATTTATGAAGGTTATGGTTGACATTAAAGAGCTATTGCATGGCAGCATGATATTGCTTTACAGAAATGTTAGAGTGTAACTACAGCTAGAACTGGCCTCTCCCACACAACCAGAACAAATAGAGTTTAATGTGGGACGGGGGGAGGAAAAAAACCCATTTCAGATGCAAGTAATATAATCTGCATATGAAGTGCTGAGCTGCTTTCACATCTCTGGAATGTGGAAGGGAACACTGGAAAAGTTGTGAGACATTAATGCATAAAAAAGCAATGTGTGTAGCCTTCTGGGGTGTTAGGTCTGTGCTCTTCAGGTGTTCTTAACACTCTCTTCTAAGTGGAACTGACCTGAATAATTTTAGAGATGGATGTCATGAAGTAGTTCCCAGAGAGAACTGCATCCAGCTGGGAAGGGGAGTTATCCTTTGGGAGGAATTAGCTCTGCTCTGGAGGCCTCTAGCCTTTGCATTAAGTAATTTTGCAGAATTGTCAAGGCTATGGGGGATTGAGCTGCTTAACATTTCAGGATCACTAGAGATTTTTATCTGAAAATATTTGAGGGAAATGCATTTGCTGTTTAATGAAAAGACAAGTATAGCTTTGAAGAATTGATGGCATGAAATCTAATTCTTTTGTTTCTATTAAAAAATGAAATGCAACAAATGTACTGAGGGCTGTGGCACTCAAAAGGAGTTTCTCTGTGTTTGCTACAGAAATATACAGGTATCTTTATCTTGGAGTGCTGTTTAGTCTCTGTCCTTCCTATTAGCAGTGAGCAGTGTCATGGACCTATTGAGATTCTGTTTCTCGGATCTGAAGAAGTCTTCCTTGTGGAGTTCCTCAGTTTTATTTGCTGGAGTAAACTCATGGACTTCAGGGACAGAAGAGATGCTGGACTGGTGTATGTGTTAGATATGCTTTTCACCCAAGTGAAAAGAATGTTAAGACTCAGAATCAGGGTGTTGGACTGAGAACAACATCTTCTTTTGATGTTGCTTTCAGAACTCACTCTTATGATGTACTCTTCCTTTTTCTGTGTGCTGTGATGCTGTCCAATACTGATAAACCAGTGTTGCTTTCAAGGAAGGAGCAGCAGCCAAAATCAATAGATTCTTGTCCCACCCACCTACATCCTCTAAACATTTTTTGAGAAGTGCTAACTCTGAATACTGTTTAAAACTCCTATAAAAGGGGAGATTACAGTATTAAATCAAATGGAAGTTTACCTGTTGATTGCCTTTGCTTGAACCAAGGCACTACACAGTGACTATGTGGCTGGAAGGGTTTCACTGCTGTCAGCTGAGACACCTTCAGTTATCTGAGCTTGGTTAGCATAGAAGTTACTCTTATACCTGTATGTTATCTATCTTGCATAGCAGTGTGGTGCTGGTAAAAACTTTCTGACTAGGTAGGTGATCATTGTTAATTCTCTTGGAGGTGCAGCTCTTGGGTTAGAGAGCCAGGTGTTGTTTCTGTAGGCAATATGATAGTAGCTACTGTAGGCTTGGAAGAAGAGCTTAATATGAGAAGCTGATGTGATAGAACAGATTTGTAAATCCAGTTATTAAAATACTTTCAAAAAACTTTAGAAGCAATAAAAGTTTGGCAGACATGATAGAAACATCTTAACCTTCCTTCTCTGACCCTGCAAAGTGCCTGGCTTCATGGTTTTTTGTTTCACTTTCTAGATATCAAACATCTGCTTTGAACCCACAAGTAATTTCTTTTCTGTAATTGTCCCAAGTTCTTTCAATTGTTTTTTTGGACATTGTTTCAGGGCTTCAGTTGGCTGAAAGCATTCATGGAATTTGGTTCTAATGTTCAGACTCTGAGGGCAAATTTAAATGCAAGCAGCTGTTTGAGGGTCATTGGTTTTTAGGTGGGCACATTGTGTGTTTCCTCCTGTTCAGTATAGAAGTGAATATTTAAAATAAAATTTCTATAATATAGGAATTTGATTAAACTACTAAATATTTTTCCTTCATTATTTTACTATGAAACAGAATTCTACAGTCCTGCTTGTTAAGAAGTGTTGGACATGGATCATCTAAATCTCATATACTTGATGAGGAAGAACTATGAAATTGTTTATAGTTGTTTAATGCTTTATTTGTCCACCCTTTAATTTAGTATTTCTCAGATTAAAAAGGCCCATAAGGAACCAAGAACACAGAACTGCAAGGAAGCATTGGTAGAAGACGTATTGAATGAACCTGCCATTTTTTACCTAGTTATTTGTTGTAGAGTTGCACTTTAACTTTTCTTTGATAGCATTTTGATTAAAAAAAATATAATTTTCCGATCAAGTATTGCACAGTATTTTATGAAGTGTTCTGGTATAATTTTTGAAAGCTTCTCCTTTTGCTGAATAAGCCCATTTGTGCTGTATAATAGTACTGTTATAAAGTATGGAAGAGTCTGGTTGTGGTAATTGTTGCTATTTTGATTCTCAAGATTTTATTAATTTTAACTTTCAACAAAAGGAAGGATCCACTGATTGTAAGTGACATTGACGTGTTTATAGAAGCACCTGAAAAGTCACTGTAGACATTTAGAAAAGAAAAATCTTTTTAGAAAGAAAATCTTTCATCTCTAGTAGCAAAACCATGCTGGTAACTGCTTATTGAGCAAGACTTTGTCAGCTCATTATCGCAATACGTTGTTGGGTAATAGTTTAAGAATTATTTATAGAATGGAATCCCAGCTGTGCTGAAAATACCACCATTTAATATGTTGCCTGTGATTGTCATTAGCTCTTTTTTTTTTGGCTAAGGATTATGAAGAGAACAAAGATTTGGCTGTATGTCTAAGATTGAGCACTACATAAGATGTTTGTCAGGGGACTTACTGACCTTATGTAAAGTTGCCTCTTGGAGAAGATCTTTATATTCTGCCTGCAGTTGCTACGACAGTTGGATAAGCCTAACAACAGCCAGCATGCCTGGTGCAATGCATTTCAGAGGCCTGGCCTCCAAATGGGTATAGTTTCTTACTGCAAAGTTTACAGCCAGTGTAGAAATAACTATCAAGCAAGTGAACCATGTATTTAAAAAGCATTGGCTGATATATTTTTTAATATATATAATGTGTATCTGCATATATACAATGCAAGAAATCCCTTACTCCACACAGGATTATACAATCTCTATTGCTTGCTATTAAAAATGGCAGACCTCTCTTAAGGTAATTTATTTATCAACATTCACAGCTTCTCTGTAACTTGAGGTAGAATATTGCAGTACAATGCAATATTCTATTGCAGTACAAGTACACTTGCATTAGGTTGATTGGTTGTTTTGGTTTGTTTCTCTAGTGTGGTTGCCTTTCTATCTCTTTCGTCTTAAACTGTAATGTTTTGCTGTTAGAAAAATATCATGTTGATCTCCTAATATATTCAACCCAGAACATCACTTCAGTGGCATTAGTTATTTTGTGTCCAGCTGTGCTCCTGGGAAAGGTAGACTTGATGAAGAAGGTTGTGATTGCCTTCTGCTTGCAGGTATGGCTGACTCAGCAGCACTCTGTGGTTAGTCTGACTTAAAGCAAAAGACAAAATCCTACTATTACCCTTCTCCTCAGGGACAACTGCCATTCTCCATCAAGAAGACAAGCATTCAGCCAGAAAGATTGACTCCCAGAAATTCACCACAATCACTTTAGTATTTTAAATTTCAGGTGGGACTAGAATTGATGGTGGTAAGGGCAGAGGCTCAGAGCTTTGAATCTTTATTCTTAAGTGAGTTGAGCAAAACTGCTAGCTCAGAAGAAGTTGGTAGTTCTTTTTAACAGTTAGAAAATAGGTTAAATGAGGAAGAGAAAATGCAGTCGCTGTTTGGAGGTGGGGAAAAAGACATTTTACCCTTTTGATGATGAGAAAACAGAATCCTAAATTATTATTTAATCTATTTGGATGTCTGTGTTAGTGTATGAATGGTTAAAAAAAGATAAAATAAACATTTAGTTTCTATAGTAAGAAAGTGAAATCTGGGGAAGTTCTGGTAGTAAGAAGGTATGATTCTTTATCAGCATGTTGAAAGTAAAGTTTTCATTGTCACCATCTTTCTGCTCCATGAGTGAATTTAATCTCCAGAATAAGTGGCAGGAACTAAAAGGACATCAGTCTTTGTAATTCCAGGTTGTTGTTTACCCTGCCTTTAGAGCATCACCAGTGATGAAAAGGGTGCAGTCTTATGAGCAGTGCTCTTTCTAGCATTCTGAGCGATGGCTGCTATTCATTGCCTTTAATCTGAAAATGGGTTAAAATCACTATATGTGAAGTGCAAATGCATGTCTGTTTCATGATAGGAGCTCATTTCACTTTTTGCTAGCATTTCCATATGCATTCTCAGTCTGCTTCACTTTACACAAATCTCTGAACTCCTTTTAAGATAGACTGGAATTTGAAATGCTGTTGAAAATTAGGTTAGTCCAGCCATAGTGTATTTGTAAAATCTTTCTTGCCTTCAGGAGAGAATAGGCTTTGTCTGCTCTTGGGAAAATAAGGTCAGAGGACTGAGAAGCTCTTCTATGAGGATCGGCTAAGAGAGCTGGTGTTCTTCAGGCTGGAGAAGAGAAGGCTCTGCAGAGACCTTCTAGACCATCTTACAGTACCTAAAGGGGCCTTATGGGAAGGCTGGAGAGGGACTTTTCACAAAGGCATGTTGTAGAAGAGGGTTTTAAACAGAAAAGAAGGTGGGTTTAGATTAAATAAGGTTAGGAGCTTTTCACTCTGAGGGTGGTACGCTGTACAGGTTTTGTCAAGAGGTGGTAGCTGCTCTATCCCCGGGCATATTCAGAGTGAGCTTGGATGGCGATATGGGTGACCAGACCTTGTTGAGATCTCTCTGCTTATTGCAGGGGGATTGTATGGAATAGACTGGACTGTTGTGCCTTCCAACCTGAACTGTTCTGATTCTGTGATTTCTGAGTCTTTCAGGATATGTAAAGCCTCAAAGTTTTAATTTTAAAGGTTGCCTATGTTGAATACATGGTAATTCTTAATCAGATTAGCACTTCTATATGAGCAAGTCTTTCTCATTCACTTTTGTTGGGGACCATTTAGATGTTTCATTGTAAGACATCTGTTTGGGGGCTATTGAGTGAGCAACTGTTGCTCAATTCCTTTAGTATTGTCCTTGCCTCTTTGCTTTAAATAGGTTCTAGAAGTCTGAACATTACTTCTTAACATGCCTTTTGAGAAATGGCAGGGTGAATCTGAAAAGATTTTACCTGAGGTTGAGAGCTTAGATATGCCAAAGAGGTTTATTTCTTTCTTTTTGTAGTCAAAGAGTAACTTCAGGGATGTAACTTCAGCTACATACTGTGTTTGCATACTTATAGCAGGTTGTAATTGTATTGAATCACAAAACATACACAGTGGTAACTGAATGATACTTGCAGAAGCATTACATATCACAGACTGTCTCATGTCCTGCTCTAAGAAAAAGCCATGCCACCAGTTGCCAAGCGTAGGGTTTAAAGTCTGTCAAATACTATATTAAAATATACCATTAACATTTTTGACTTTCTCACGAATCTTTGTTCCTAGCATTTTAGCACTTTTGAACTTTTCCTTCATACTGGTGTCTATTTATGTAGGTTTCTCTTTATGTTAGAATGCAAGCTTTTGTGCCTAAGATCCTGCATAGAGAGCACAGTGATGCTGGCCACTGAACATGTCTGCATATAGTACATTAGCAAATCAATTCATCTGCACTTATATGCAGAAAAGAGGGGAGGGAAGACTAATTCTTTCCTTGGTTTTTAAGTGTGTTTGTCTGAAATTGGCTATGAGGCTTACACTAAAGATGCTCCTCCAGAGAATGTTAGTCCTGTGGGGATTTTTTTTTAAGTCCACTGAGAGAGACTCATTGTGGCATAGGACCAAGATGTAGGCCAAGTGGAAATACAGCAAAGTGATTTAATAGAAAAGGTAATTCCTATTCAAACTGGATGGTCCCTTATTCATTTCCTCGGATTATCATCAAATTTATGTCACCAGCAAAGGAGCTTTATTGAGTTTCACAGATATATTCCTTTTGCTTTCATTGTCATTAGTTGGCACACTGACATTTTCATATGTGTCTCAGCTAATGCCTCAAAATTACTCCATCTACAAATGTAACAATTGAACAGATAATTTTAATAAGATTCAGCTTGACTTCAGACTGCACTCCTTCCTTTCTTTATAGAATGCAAATTGTAACCTGTTTTTAAAGCCGTGCAATGCAGTGAACTTTAATGGGATTTGACAACATCATATTAAGCACAACAACTACGCATAATGTACCGAAAAATTGGACGTGAAATTGGAAACATAGCTGAGAACAAAGTAAATTTACATGGTTTGGTAGTTTGAATGTCTGATATCATATTCTCTCATGCAAGCTCCATAAAAAGCAAGGGATTTAACAATGGATATCAGCGGAAAGTGCTTTTAAAGTTAAAGCTGATGGATGGCTTGTCAAAAAAAATAATTGCATTGGTTGGAAAGTCGGGATGCGTGCTGAGGGGGAGAGAACAGGATATACAGAGAGGATGATGGGAAGTGACAGTGGTCTGTCAAGAAGCAGTGGCTGCCCAGAGAAGTGTGAAGCCAGAGCTATAAGGTGGCAGAGTAGAACAGGCTGTCAGAGCGGGAAAGTGGCTTTAATACCCTGAAAAGCAAAGGAATCCGCCTGTCAGCCTTGCTCAGCCGTGCTGAAAGAGGAAAAGAACATGGCATGAAGTTAGAGACATTAAACGGGAAAAAAGAGAGGCCAATGAAAGCTAGTGAGGAGGGGTGGTGAGCTGTTATGTTTTTTAATAGACAAATGACACATTTCTAGGTGCAGCAAGAAAGCAAACTGTCTAAGAAATTTAGAACTGATTAGAGGCTTTTTTTGAAAAAGAAATACAAGATGATCAGCATTTATTTCTGGCATTTTTAAATGTACCACATAGCCCTGTGACCTTCCTTTCACTTCCCTCTTGTGTAACTGTACTTGCCCATTGCTTCTCTGAGAGGCAGAAATGGTTTTGTTAGGGAAGCAGCTTTGTCCCTGTAAGCATTGAAAGAACTTGGTCTTTCAACCAAAAGTAGTTGTCTCAGAGGTCTCTTTTTAGCCATTTATAAGATATTGGCTTATAAATCTGATTAGCAACCTAACCAAACAGTTTTTCCTTGAAATTTTCTAAATGTTGAGATTAATTTGGCTATACATCATTGCGATTTATACCTGGTACCAATGCAGTGCCACACAAATTGCAGCACTCATAGATTTTAAAGGTTTTCCACAAATCTGGGAACTTTATATTTTAAAGGTTGTAGAAAAAAATCCCCTGAATAACTTTCTGTACAAGTTTTAAAAATTAGTAATTTTGAAATACATTTTCCTGTTATAATCTGTTACAAATATCTTTTAAGGGAAAATGGGGAAAAGAGTAAAATATAAAGATTTCTAAAAATCTTTATGTAAATTTTATATATGTATATATATATTTGGTATGGGATAATGCATTAAAAGGCACTGTGCTTCATAACTGCTGTTTGAGGAAGGCATCAGAAACACAGTCCATACTATAATTTTCAGTGGGTTTTTTAAATGTAGCTGAAGAAATAATGTCCACTAGAAAAAAAAAAAAATGCAAGTAAAAAGCAAGGTACAGCTTGTGCACCAGCATTCAAAAAATGCACACTGCATGTTAAAGAAGTTCTGGAATACAAGCTGAAACATACTGAAATGGGATCTGCAAGGAAATATTGTTGGGTAGATTTCAATACTTTTCAGGATTTGACTCAGTTTATAATTCTGACAGAAGTTAAAAAAATGCAATTAAGTTTCTTGGTGTAGCTTCACAGATTTTGTTCTGATTGCTACTAAGCTGTTTGGAAATAAAATGCAAGTTAGCAGTTCTCTTGGGAAACAGAAAAGGAAACGAAGGTCATAGTTTTTGGTCAAAAGCACTTCTAGATTTTGGGTCAGATGTCATTTATAACAACAGTCTAATTCAAATACGGACTTTTCAATATGTCCATACAATATTATATGTTTATTTCCGTGGCACTGTGTTGAATGGGAGAATTAATTTTCTATCTACAAATTCATATCTAATTAATAGACAACAATTATGTTGTGATTATAATACACAGATTAACCCCTCCATATAATTGGTTACTCCCATAGCATACTTGCTTCTTTTGTTGAATATCATGTGTCTGAAAATTTATTGCATCCTGAAGCAGAAGGCCCCAAGGTAAAATGTTATAAGCATTATGTTACTTGTCCTTTGTTGAAACAACAGAAAATTGAGAATACTTTAGCACAACGGAAAAATCTAGAGTGTTGCTAGGCATTTTAAACATATTTTTAAATGCTGTATTGAAAGACAGTATTGTTTGCATTTGAGAATCAACATGTTAATTTCTATCTTTTATGTATTAAACACTGAATATATTTGCTTTGGGGGATAAATGGTGGCCCAGCTTTTAAGGATTCTTCATGCTGGACCTAATGGAAAGGGCATTTTTTTCTTTCTTTATGGGTGCAATTTCACAATACATAATGAAAAAATCAAATAAGAGTGTTCACTCTTTTCTTCTCTCATTAGCATCTAATGTAAAGTTACAAAACTAAATAAATGAGGAAGTTGCAGTAATCC
The DNA here is from genome assembly GCA_034509185.1 of Euphonia xanthogaster. Lineage (NCBI taxonomy): Eukaryota > Metazoa > Chordata > Aves > Passeriformes > Fringillidae > Euphonia > Euphonia xanthogaster. The sequence continues at coordinate 12,192,079 of JAYDZK010000271.1, read as the reverse complement.
ATACCTTTTATGTCTAGATATTTTATGAGCTTCTAAATGGTGTTACAGATGGTATTTTTTTTTAATCCAGGCAATTTTCCTATGGTGTCTGTTGCCAGTACATATGAGTACATTTCAATACATACATATATGTATACAGTCTAAGCAAATTCATCAATGATAAAACTCTCTACTTGGACAAAATGTGGAAAAAAAAAATCCCCAAACCAAACACAAAAATCTCACAACACTCCTTCATTGTTTGAATAGAATCTTTTGCTTGGCAAGATACTTTATTTCTCCTCTTATTTAGTTGATGAAAGTCCTAACTAGCAGGGAATGAATGCAATAAAAAGTGCTCTATTTGCTAGGCAAAAACCTTGAGTCAAACATCATTAGGTCTAACCTAATGTTAGACCTAGAACAATAACCTCTGCTTGGTTTTCCTTACTCCTTAGGCATTCAAAAATCTGTGCTGTTTCTTGCAATACAGTGGTTTTTTGTGTATTAACAGCTCTTATGATTTGCAAATAATACCTCTTTGTGTCACTTTGTGGTTCCAGAAGGGTCACTGGTTTTTTTACACTTTAGGAAGATTGCTGCTGTTATCTGTAAATCCATTGCTTGGACAAGAAGGGGATTACATGATATGATTTAAACACTGTCTTCTGTATTTTATTCTTTCCACAAGGAAATGACCCTTTACCATAAGCAGCTTAAATAAATATATAAATAAAGCTTCTATGACATATAGTAGCAGACCATTTGCCTTTGTTACCTCAAAAATACCTCAAAAATACCTGAATAAAATGTCTTACAAGGTATAAGGGGAATGAAAAGAATAATAAATCAAGTTAGTTCTCATCTCAAGTTTGGAGCACCATATATAATGCTAGTAGTTATCGGTATAATAAAACAGATTTAATGAGAAATCTAAATGTTAGCATTTAGATGGCTGTATTTTGGTAGCTTGGAAATTGGCTTTGAAAGTTCACAGAATCACAGAATATGCTGAGTTGGAAAGGACTCACAAGCATCATCGAGTCCAGCTGCTGGCCCTTGCCCAGGGCAGCCCCAAACATCCCACCATGTGCTTGAGAACATTGTCCAAATCCTTGAACTCTGTCAGGCTTGGTGCCATGGCCCCTTCCCTGGGAGGCTGTTCCTGTGCCCAACCATTTGATCTTGGAGGTCTTCTCCAATCCAAATGATTCTCCTTGTTAAGTTTTAAAATACAGCAGTGTGGAATTCACTTCTGCCTCTCTGCAGCCAGGTCAAACGTATGAACCTGTAGGGACTAAAAGAAGGGGAAACAAATACTGGATTATCTTTTGTAAGGAAATACCTCAAACCCAAAAGGGATCTCATTTGTCTCAATAATGCTGGTTTTATATGGAGTTAGAGTATTATTAAGCAGCATATCCTGAAGTACTCAGCTATTTATGTGTTCACCTAAAATGCAGAAACTGGTGGTAAACTGAGACTCTGAGAGATGATGTACATAATTTTGATAGAAATGTTGCATATTTGTTTTTATCCCATGTGAGAATATTGCTTATTTCTAGGCACAATTCTTTCTTCCTTATAAATCCCATTGAGAAAGTAAAACTTAGACCTTGGAACAGGAAACTCCTAAGGAGTCAATTTTCTAGTGTTGAAAATGCCCTGACCTTCCATTTCATTGTGCTTTGCTGCTGATCTGCCCACCCAAGATCCTCATATGAATTTCATCAAAATAATTTTGAAAAATTTATTTTTGTAATACCCTATGGGGTGTGTAATTGCTTGCAAATAGGAAGCAGAAGATGAAGCTCCTGTTTGAATGATTTCAGGTCAAATCAAGATATGTGACACATCAAGGAATTTAAATCATGCATCTCAAAGACCTCTTTTCTCTCACTTCCAAAGTTTATATGCATTTTACTTCTGGTGTCCAGTTATATATATTCATATATGTATATGTGTATTATTGTGAGGATTAAATATATCTTTGTAGAGAAAACATGCAGAGAACAGCAGTATGTCATATTGCATTGATAGACATGGTAACTTGATTATTATGTCTTTTATGATTTGGTAGGGAACCAGAGCATTCCCACCTATGATGATCTAGAAGGCAGCAGAATTTTGAAGGTTTTTCAGCAGACCTCCTTCTCTTAGTAAGATCTTAGAACAGCATAGCTACTGCTTAGTTTGTCTAAATTTTGCTTTTCACCTATTAGAATTTTCATGTATTGGAATATTTCGTTCATTTTATTAAGTATGAGAGAAGACATATCTAAGTTTTGTGTTTCTAGCTGGTGTAAAGGATCAGGTTAACAAATGCATTGGATGTAATGAAATGAGGTCTGCACAGTGCTTGAACCTGTATCAGTTGGATGTGCAGTCTAGGGTTCTCCTGCCTGTGTTTCTCTTGCTAACCCACTTAGTGGTCAGATTTAGCTGGTATAAAAGCATTCTGTCATGCTGAGGAGGAACAGTGGTAGGAGCTTGCATCTTCCCATTTTAATTTCTGGGAAAAATCACCCTTGCATGACAATGCACTATTTTCCCATTTGTGTTATTTAGTAGGGAAGGGTTGGATGTACACATGACGTGGGACAGTGCTTTAATAATTGAATTAGTTTTAGAATAGGACTTCTGGACTAATTTACTGTAGTGAAGGGTATCAGAAATTTGATGTAGAGAAGTTCCTCTCTTGTCATCCCCATAAAGAGCTGGAGGCAGGCATGCCTGACATTAGATACTGACTCATCTCTAGCCTGGGACAGGAAACAGCAGTAAGATTGTGTGGAGGAAAAGCTAGTTGCTTTTGTCAGTAGGTCTTACAAACTTCAGGCGTTTCTACCTGATCTCCACTGATGATAGAAGCACCTTAACAACATCATCTGAAGGTCTGTTTAAAATATTGGTAGTGGGGATCAAAGCCCTAGGAGTTTGCTCAACCAAACATGACTGCAGCTGCATAAATAACAGATACCAGCTTCCTTTTCTTTATTGAACAAGTCATGTCCTGAAGGCTTCTGTAACTCACTATGAACCAGTATTCTGCTTAGATACTGTTTTTATGTAATATAATAAGTCTTAAACCTTGTCAAAAAGGTCATGCAATCCATTACTATTTCTGTTGCAGCGTTTTTTTTTAACATAGAAGTGATTTTTTTTTTTAGACCCCCTTTGTTAAGAACCTGTTTATGTTAGATTCTTCTTGCTCAGTTAGTTTCTCTTAATATAGCCAAATGTTTTCTTGGCATTCCCTCCTTCCTTCTCCCTGTAGGTGTGGGGTGTTTTATTCTACTGAATTTGGTGTTTTCTTCAAGAAAGTAAGGACCCCTTAAGACACAAGGGCATTGAAAAATATAAAACTGGTCAAGAGAAATGGCAAAAACCACCATGCATAAATAAAATACCCCCTTCTCTCTCTCTCTTTCCCCCCTTCTCCTCCCCCTTCCCCCCCTCCCAAAATGAACAATGATTGTGTGGTTGAAGACCTGGCTGAATAAGTATGTCAGGTACTGATTGGAAGAATGATAAATGGAGTGACCTAACAAAGGATTGACTTCTCCAAAAGACAGGCCTTTTTTAATGGATGGAAAGGGAGGAAGCCTCATTTAGAAGGGAAAGGCTGTTGGCAGTGCAGATATGACAAAGGGGAAGTCGACAACCATTGATTTACGTTCGGGAATGACAGTTGAAAAATTCAACAATAATCATGACAAATGAGAAGCGATGCAGTCAGAGGAAAAAATGCCAATACGTTAAGCCTGAGAAGAAATGCCAAGGTCACAAGCAAAGGTTCCCAAACTTCTGCTTTTGACAGCCTTAATGGAAATATTGGAAAAGATTGGGTGTGCAGGTTAAAAAGTATGGTTTGGAAAGAGGAATTGTAGGCGATGCTAATTAGCGTTTGTTCTTTTCAAGGTGGTCATGTTTGTTGCCTATAGAAGTGTTGAGTCAAACATCATTAACAGACTGTTCTCCTCCAGAGTATAATCTTTTATTCTTGAGGAACTGATGAAATAAATTAATAGCAACAGGCAAACAATCATGTTCTTTTTAAAATATCACTTTGCTGCTCAGTAAATAAAGCAAATCTGTGGATTTCTTTACCTCAATCTTATGCATAGTATAGAGCTTACTTTAAAAAAAATCATTCAAGTATGATAGTAAATAAGATTATAAAAGATTTAGATGGAGTGTTAGGTCAGATCTGAATAAATAAGTCTGGAATCTGCGAAGTTTTTGCTAAATGTAAATCTAAACAGAATGGCAAAATCTTGTAGTGATGATGAGGTTTTAAAATAAACACTGCCCAGCTTATTTTTGGTTTTCAGTTTATTGAAGCAGTTAGTGGAATGAACAGACCATGTGTATAAAGCAGTTTTCTACTAGTGCATTAGGTTTAATTATGTTATTGAGTAATTTACTAAATTGCAATATGCAGATAGTCACTAGTGTAATGAAATGAGCAACTCTCTGTTTACTTGAAAACCTGAGAACGCAGTACTAGTGAGAGAAACATTCCTACCCAGAGCGTCTTATGGAAATGAGTAGGAAAGCAGTGAATATCAAAACCTATTTTATTTGTGCAGTATTAAGTGGCACAAATTGCTTTCAGATGTATCTTTTCAAATACTCTCTGATATGGCTTTAAAAACCCCCAAACATTGTTTCCCCCCCCCCCCCCCCAACAAAACTGCCTTCATATGGGGCTAAAAAGAGTAATTTCTTAATCACAGGAAATGATCAGTTTTATTATATTTTAATTATTGTAGCACATCTCTCAAATGAAACTGATTTTTAACTCCTGATTTGTAAAGGGTTAAGTCCTCACACACAAGTACTAATTTAGTATGCCGTGGTCATCTTTACCTTAAATGTGCTGCACGCAATTATGCATTTAAAAACAAATCTGAAATACAATCTGCACAAATAATACCTAAGCTCAAGGGTAGGGGAAAAGACACAAAAATCCTCACCCCAAAAACAAACCCAGAAATGTTTTAAATTGCTAGGACCTGTTATTTGAGGTAAACCTGGATCTGTAATGGGTTTTTACTATTCCACTTATACCTGGGGCTGCAAAGTGGAATATAAGGAAACCAGCCTCTTTAGATTAAACATTTTCTAATCAGCTTTATCACTCATATCTGAATTTATCTTATTTGAGGAAAATGCCAATATATTAGCAAGCATATATGATACACAAGGTGACCCTACCAACTTAATGACATAATACATTATCCTTAATGAAGTCAATATCTTGTCTTTTAGCTGTCTGTCTATTGGGGCGATTAATTGCAGTGTCATTAAAGTTAGCTCTCTTTTCATTTGAGCTTGACAAGTCGCATAAAACTAATGTTCTTAGTTATCAGCCACTGGAATAGGATGGAGGATGGAGGAAATTGTAGGACAAATAAGGGGGTACTGCAACAGCTAACTTGAAGGAATTTTTCCAATGACTGTTTTCCAAGCCTTCTGTTGCCGACTGTGCACTAATAGTTGGAACATTTGGAACAGAATTATCCAGATTGGGGGTTTGCTTTTTGTATTGAGCTTGAAGTGGAACATAATGAACTGCAAACTATCAGAGGCCACTGTGCTATTAAGACATCAGTACTGAAAAATTTGCAGAAATAGCCCCATGAGTAAAGTTAAATGAGATTATGTACCCTAAGTTAATGCAATAAACAATATAAAAATATGTATTTTTCTCTTACCGTAGAGTTTCTCATTTATCATAGCGTGAAATAAATATAAAGCAATTTAGGAAATGAGTTTATATGAAATAATGGCTTTGCATCTTTGATAAAACAAGTTTCAGTCACTAGTGGTGATAGCAATGAAGCTGTGGTGCCCGGTGCTAATTGTAGTGCGAAAGCATCACTCCCTGCCTTCCCCCTACCTCTGAAACTACAAGACAGGATGGCTGTAATTTACAGTGTGTTATCTTTGTCTATAGCGGCAAGATGATATGAAGTAAATCAAGGTACGAGTAATGAAAGACTGAAAATTTATTCCTTGGAGCACACTTTAAAGTGTAGTATCTGTTATAGTGGCACTGCCTGAAGACCCTGAAATGAGACTTGGATGAAGGGCAATAAAGAAGCATAGAGGCTCATGTTAATGTTGTTTGTCTGAGGTTAGTAATTGGGTTCCACTGATGAGTTGTGTGAAGACAAAGTGAGAATCCTAGCAAGTATTGTAAATCTTACATTGTTGGAACAAGAAGCAATCCTAACAAATATTGATCCTTCCTGTGCCCAGAGGCGAGGAAGAAAGCAGCATGCTGCTGAGCCAGTGTTGTTTCAATAGCACCAATTACCTTAGTGAGGCTAGTGCTCTGCATGAAATCCCACCAGGCTCACAAATTGTGAATTATCAATGATTAGGCTTTTTAGATATATCCCCTAAAATCATGCCAGGTTAGCTTTCTGTATCAATTCTCCTTTTAGACCCCAAAATGTATGTCTTAAAAGCTTTTATTTTTGGCTTTTAAAAAGCCGTGGATATATTTCAAGTACATTGTGTGCACTTAATTCTTTACCTCCCATATAACCCCTTCTTGTCCCCACCCCCACAAATAAAAAAAAAGGGACTGATCCTGATCTCATGACACCAGAAAAATATTCTTGGTACTTATTAACCAAATATTTACCAAATATTTACCAAGAATTTTTTTAACTTGTGTTTTCTTGTTTCTAATTTACATTAAGTATTAGAAAAAAAGATACTTTGTGACAGAATTAAAGGCTTATTTTAATAAAATCTCATGTTCTCTATCTGAAACTTTGGTTTATTTTTGACTCTAGATTCATATTTCTTCTAGAGAAAACTCTCAATCATTATTAAATAATTTACAAAATTACAGTGTGCTGGAAAATTGATGTTCAGCTCAAAATTCATATGTAGTTAAATGCCTGCTTCCATGCTTGCTTTTTTGTCTTATCTCATTTGAAGTTATTTTTCCATCTAAAGTGTGGCTGTCAAAATTCTGTATGAAGGAAAGACTTCTCTTAGTGTGTGAGGGAGACAGTGTCAGTAGTAGTCTGGGTGTTCCAGCCTGGCCTTGTGGCAAGTCCCTGTGCTGCTGAGATGCAGGCATGTGCATGCTGGGGGCAGGGAATGGGAGACAGAGGTCAGTGGGACATGGAGGCACAGATCCTCCTCCTGCCACCTGCTAGTCCTGGGCTCTGGCCACTGGAGCATCCTCCTGTCTTCGGTGGTGTCTGTGGCTGTTGATGACCTTAAGGCCAGTAGGAGCTTTATTGTAAATTCATGAAATCTCTGCTCTGCTGTGTGGAAAGGGAGGCCTAGTAAGGCAGAAGTGTAATGCATATATATATATATATAGATAAAATCAGTGTGTATAATTGCTGTTGTCCCACCTTGTGCACATCTTTTGGGGAATACCCTCCAGTGTGATGGACCTTCTGGCAGGAGCTCTCTTCAGTGAAGGCCTGCCTTTTCTGCAGGGGAGGGAACTTTTTATCCATTCCTGTCAATTTTACCTATATCCTTTCCCACGTTATCTCTTTGGTGTTGCTTAGACCTGCTTTTGTGTTCTCCTCATGGGTCTGCTGATTTACCAGGCTGACAGACTCTGAGCTGAACCAGTTCAGAGAGGGGCAGAGCAACCACTTCTGCTTGGTCCCGTGTGCTGTGCTAGCTGAAAGGACACAAAGTAACCCCAGGGAAGGGTTCACAATTGGGGCTTTTTCTTTCTTTTTGCTAGGTAGCACACACAGGCTGGCAGCCACTGAAGGGGGGCTGGATAGACTGAAGGGTGTCTGCCTGTCCTCCTGAGTGTGTGTGACCTAGGGCTGACTTGGCTGGATGTGCCTGCTCCTAGCCCCTGATACCTGGTTTTCAAATGTCCTGTAAGTGTTTGTACATGAGCTTGCTAGAAGCTTCCATGCAGGTTTGGAAGATGCTGTTGAAGGCTTTGTGTTTTTGAGGGATTTTCCTGCAGAAGATGAGAACCACCACCCGCTGTTTCATTGTGTGTTTCTTTCTGAAGTGATTTAAGGTAGTTGTTTGATAGGTTTAAGAATCTGTATAAATGGTATCACAGCTGCACAAATAGCAGTATGAGAAATTCCTGTCTTTATTGTATAATAATCATAACATAAAAATGCTGAGCTTTATTGCTGAAATGGAGCTGTGAAGTTGGTGGCCTGTATATGGGACGCTTAATACTATTTAGAGTTTATTAGTATGGTGCACATAGAGCTGAAAGCCTCTCTGTGTTGAAACATTTTAATTGCAAGTGCAGAAAGCACCAGTCTATGTTCAATAAAACCACACAGGATATTATTGAAACCATGTTTTTTCTTTGAGTTCACGCACCTGTTGGAAGAAATTCTGCACCACTTATAATATTATTAAATATAGTTTAATATGGTATTAACCAAACTGGGACTTTGGTGAGAGAAGGTGACTACAGTAGTGGTCCATTTTTAGTATTAGAGTTTCTCAGTGTTGCAAGAGACTCTTAATGAGGAAGGAAGCCATGAAAGTATGTGTATCAAGAAAATTGGGTTAGTTTCTTTTTTTTACTGTTCAACTGTATTTGTCTACTATTCTTGAGTAATATAGTTTTCCCAAAAGGAAACACTATATTTTTTTATTACTTTGTGGGTCACAAAATATCAAATTGAACTATGAGGGATTGACCCTCAAATTAGAAGACAACTGATAGTGAGCTATCACATCAAAGCTGCAGGTTAAGGGAAGCTGCTTTTTTACAGGAGTCAGCCTTTTCTATTTAAGAAGCAATGCTTTTTCTTCATGCATGCCTGTCTACAAATTGTGTAGCTTTGATCCATCATTCTCCCTGTGACTATAAAATATTTTTAATTGCTTATATTTAGACATACCTGTGAAAAAGCTGTGATCCTCCTAGCCTTACATGCCAGCAGCAGTAACTTCCCTCAGTAACTTCAATTTTGTATCAAATTCTAAAGAATACAAACAATTGTGATGGCAGCCAGTGACTTCCTCCCCCCCCCAATTAGCTAATTAGCTCTTAGATTTTCTGGGTGGGGTAAGTGTTTTATCATCTTCCCTTAATCTGAGGTTGGTGAATATTCCTCTTGATTTAAAACTTTCCATGTTTACTTACCCTGGTCATTATCCCACTCATGTTCAGGAGTTTTAGTGGCTGTTTAAACTCTTGCATTGGCATAGATTATGGTCATTTCCCATGCTGAGTTTACTACAGTAAGTGTAAAATATTATTTCTTTGCCCCACATTTGGTTTGGCTCCTTTTAGCACTTTCAAATTATTTAAGGCATTCTGATATTCTCTGAACATCCAGATGGCTCTGGAAATCTCAGCCTGGCACTGTACAATAGCATTTCTTCAGTTTACACTGCCACCACAGGTCACAGTCAATAGCTGGTGCATTCTTTCAGGTGTTCACACTGAGATATTTAGACACCTAGACTTTGCTTCTTCTTGAAATTTTATTCTGTTTCTGAACCTGGTTCTGTGATCTGAGTCCCGAGCTCTGCAAACTTTGAGAGTAACATTTACCTAATTTAATTACCTTGTTAATTGTTTTGCCCTGTGAGATTCGTCTGGACCAATGGTTGCATATATTTGAATTCTTCAGATTTGTGATTATTTCCTCAATGCAAGTAAAGGATTACCCTTCTCCCCCCATATGTGTGTATGCCAAATCTCCATCTGTTGGCCACAAATATTTTCAATTCCAAATTAAGGATACATACTACATACCCCATGTTTTTTTACAGATAGAATGATGGTTTTATATTTTTATGACACAGATAGGTCATGAGTATTCAATTTTGCCACCTAGCTCCAGATACCCATCATAAGAATGCAGCTGTTAATCTTACACTGATCTCTTTTCCTAAGCCTCAACAAGAAACTAGGGACCACTAAAAACATACTCCCTTTCATTAAAGAGGAAATTATTACCATATATTTTTGTAATAACCAGTAACATTTCAAATTACTCACATTTATAGCTTGTAATCAAGTTTATGTTTAACCTCTAATCCCCATGAAGTAGGTAATGACTGGTTTGTTAGTTAACCACTCATGGGAAGTTAAGGGCAGTTAACAATCTACCAAACCAGTCATTAACTACAGTAGTGACTGATTTCTCAGGTGTTATTGGTGTTATAAACTTCCTTCAATGATTTGTAACAGAAACATTAATTTGTAAAGGAAAAAAGCATATTTCAATTACCATGCTGGGACAGGCTGAAATATTTGGTAGCTTCATATTATTTCCTTTATTTTCTTGATCCCACCCCTATCTGTGCACTAATCAATATGCAGAAGAGGAGAGTGGTGCTGCCAGTAGTCTTAGACGGAATGTAGGGACCTTCCAGAAGAAGCTCAGTGACAAGTGTGTTAATAGGATGAGTAGAGACCAATATGGACAGCCAGGATTTCAAGCACTCTTGGATGAGGTTTCCTGCTGGTAGGTAAATATGTCCTTGGTAGCACTCAGAGCCTGTAGCAGTGGTGTCGTGGCACTAGTGTATTGTGATATAAATGAGAATTGTTCAGCATGACATGTGTTTTAATTATGTATTTCATTTCAATACTTTTTTGTTCCATATTATAAAGCATCCTAATTAAAACGTAGTGTTTCTCAAGTGTCACTTTGAGGTAGAATGAATGAGTAGGCTGTTTAGGTATCACACTGAGGTTAAAAGTAGAGTCAAGCTAAGAATTTTCATCACTTACCCAGGTTAGCTCTTTCTTTGGTTTCAATGCTCTAATAATGAATTATCTAGCTGTTAAATACCTAATTTCTCCAGATGAATAGCTGCTAGCTTTTCTGCTTCTAAAATTGTGCAGCAGTATGGGTTCATCCATCCAGCATATGGGTTAATCAGAGCTAGCTTATACTACTAGTAATTAAGCACTTTCAGTAAAGGCCTGGTACCTGGTCTCACGTTTTGCTGCACGTTCTAATTAATCTTAAACCCATATGAAGCTTAATTAAGATAATCCTTTTTTTGATCCCAAGCTACAGAAGTAACCTGTTTGGTAGTTTTGGTATCCCATGAGCTCTAAATTTAGAGAAAAGTAGACTCTTGGAGTTTTGGTAGCTTTCATGCTGTCATATCCATATTTTGTGTGTTCTATTAATCTTAGAATAAGCAGTATTATTTTCTTTTTCATGTGAGAGACATCAAAAAGGAAAGGAAAAAAATAGTGAAGTCTTTCTTCAGGATAAAAGCTTTGATTTCAATACAGAAACACTTGAATTCTATTTCTTTTTATGATTTTCATTGAATCCTAGTCTTCCTAAGTGGGGAAAAATGACTAACTTTTTTGTCTTATATTTAGGATAGAAGGTATTAGCATGAAGCAGTTAAAGTTCTCTCTTGCATCTCTTTCTATTATACTGTTTTTCACTCTACGATTGTGTTCTTCCTCTTTATATAGAATCTGCCAATTTGGCAGAATACTTAAAAATTTAAAATAAAAGGGTGGAAACTGAAAGTACTCTTTTAGACTGACCTTCTGGTTTTAATGTACTCTCTTCTGTGTGCAAATTTTCAACACTTATAGTAAATACAATCTAGAATTTGATACTGAATTTGCAAATTTCCTAGTGTGTTTTGTGGTAGTTTTCTTTAGTTTTGTTTTTCTTTTTTTCGTTTGTTTTGTTTTGTTTTTTCGTTTGGTTTGGGGTTTTTTTGGTGATTTTCTTTTTTTTTTT
>JAYDZK010000271.1:12110746-12165991 GCA_034509185.1 Euphonia xanthogaster | reverse complement strand
TAATCTCTTACATACAAGAGAAAAGCCTTGAAAGAAAATGGTATGGGTGTAAATTTTGCGAACTTTTAGAGTGTAAACTTTGGAAAAGCTATGTCCCTCTATCAGTTGTCTAGAAAGAAGACAGTACTACATGTGTACCTTTCATTTTTCATCTTTTTCATTGAGAAAACCACTTCATTGTTCTATAAATACAGGTAGATGGTAGCAGATTTTAGGATGATGGTGCCTCTTCGAAGAACTAGCCATACCAAATCCTTAATGGCCTGGCCTACATTCCTTGCCATAGTTATTCAACTATTTATTATATCAGTGAAATGGTTTAATGTGGAAATAGCTCATAGGTTTCCTTCCAATTACATTCCAATGATACTCTTAGTGGTTACTGCAAATCAGTTTGCTATTCAGTTGTTTGTTTAAGAGAGTTTCCCTAAAATTTTAAAATAAGGAATACTGTAGAAAATCATTGTTGTGATTAGAACAAGCCATCAAAGATCCATTATGATAAAATTTTATTGACATGGAGCAGTCACTTAATGGAGAGGGGTAAAACCAATAGAGGAACATGCAGTTTTTCTTCTGATAGCTTAAAGTAAAGGCATCTTCATGTAATAAATTACAAAAGGGTCCATATGCCTCTTTTGTCTGCTGACTTCAAAGCAGGTTATCAGAATTCACCACAGAAGTGAGCACCAAACAACCAACTTCTTAGTGCTGTGTTGTTTAGATAAAAGTCACTACTGCTTTTTTCATCTCTCCACTGCTGCAATTTGTTTCTTGTATATTTTGCATCTTTTTATTAATTCTGCTGCCATCACACAGCAATTGCTGAAGCTGAGGAGGGAATATGGAGGCTGTACTAGCAGAGACTCAGGATACAGTAAAAGCAATGTTTAGGTGGTTGACAGTCAGTTTATTTTGACCTTTTCTGAGCTCATCTGGAAGGTTGTACAAACCGGTATTTCAAAGCATCAACTACCTGGAAGTCCTTTGTAGCCCCTAGGAATCATAAGTTGTGTCTCTGAAAACTGGGGGCTCTGGTGTTTGAAAGCAGCAGCAGCAGCTGGGTGGATCCCTGCCTTTAGTAATGGAGTCCCTGCTGGCAGTGCTACTGGACACGCTGACAAGGGGGGAAGGTGTTTCCCCTCTTGAAAAAGACAGTGTAAACCCAGCCAAAGAGAACCATGAGGCGTGTTTAGCTGTTTGCTGGTGCAGAGCTGTGTGCTCCCACTGTGTGGCTGTAATGACACTACCTGCTTCCTGCTAACTTCAGGAAGAATGGAAAGCTGCCTTTTTGGGGAAGGGCTGTGCTTGGGCTTGAACACCATAAGTTTGTAAGCGTACAATACAACTTGTCAATTCAATATCTCTGGTCAATCTGTCTCAGAACTGGCTGATTTGAAGATGACATACTCAGAGAAATGTGCATTTTAATTATGTATGCAGATAGCAACTTTCAGTTAAAATCTAAAATTACTTAGTTAATTATATATACATATATATCTATATATTATATATGTAACTAAAATAAGCATAATTATCAGAAGTGGTTGCTGTATGAAAGCCAACAAACAAATGTGAGTGCTACTGGTTTTTTAGATATGTTTCAGTTTTTGGGGTGACGATGCTCTGTAGAAGGACTTTCTTGGACTACAATGGATGCTCTCACCTATTTTAATTTCTCAGAGCTAATATCCAAGCTGTGATGCACAGCACTATATGGACATTTTGATATTTGGCCCTCATCTCTGAATTATGACATTTGATCTGTGATATATTCCATTTACTTCCAGTAGAGGAGGACTCCACTTTGCCAAAAGCAGTAAGAAGTTGCTTCATGTTCAGTACCACAACAAGACAAGTTAACCTCTGAACTTTGAAAATTAGTTCTCAAAAAAATGTGAAAGGTACTAATAAAGATGGATTTGATAGATAAAAATGCATAGAATATGGACTCTGGTTAATTTGTTAAATATTCATAATAACGATTAAGAGAGAGCAGTCTGCTTTTCATTCTGTTCCTCTGCATCCACTTGCCAATATATCTAACAGCAAAAGACATCTGCAAATAAAAAGGAAAACAGGCATTCTTTTTAACTGTGTATTACCATAAAAAATGTATACAGGAGAGAATCTGCTCAAAGGCTTTTCCAAGGAGCAAGCACAATATAGAGTTGTTCATGTGAATAATGTGATATTAAAAAAGTAAATTTAAGTTTTATTTTCAGTAAGGAGCAAAGATGCCACAGATGTACCATATGATAGATAAAACTTTTTTAAATATTTCTAAAACAAAGAATGGAGGGAAATTTGGGAGGGCTTCTTTCCACAGCTGGTACCACTGCATTTATTAAAGGTGTTTTGGTTGGCTTTGAATCAAGTAGGCCATGTTAGTCTGTTTCTCGATGAACCAGCCATTAACATCTTTGCAATTAACACGGTCTGAAACTGGAGAATAGATGCTTGGTTTAAGTGAGATCAATCTCTTTGAAGTCTACATAAATTAGACGCTCATTTTTAGAGTCTTGTCTGAGAGTACCTTGCAATAAACATTGTGGTAATTAATTAGGTGTCTTTGAGAATGAAGATGTGGATGAACTCTTGACTAGTGTTGAACATTACTTAGTAAAAGTAACAGTTATGTCTAATGTGGTATTTTGACTTGTATAAGAGCCACATGGAATTTGGAAATCCAGTCATGCCCTAGAAATTGTTTTGCCATTTTTTGGGAGTACAATTATTCTTCCAAATGAATCTTCCCTGCCTACATTCAAATGATAATGTCACTTAAAATGGCTCCAATGGATGCATGACAATCAATGGATTTGATTTTGTCCCCAAACACCATAGAAAGTCCAACAGAATAGGGTATTTGGGATCTGTCTCACCAACTGAAGCACACACTCTAGGATGTCAATATTAACTACATAACAAATGTCTTTCTTCTAAGATGTTAAACAGTCAGTGGAGGAAGCTGAGATAAGCTTTGTTATCCATCCCAGCCAGAAGGAAATGCTTTGACAAAAGGCAGGAACAGATGACTGAATTGTAACTGAGGTGGCTGTCAAGCTCCAAAGCCAATTTCATGTTTTTGTGTGCTAGAATCGCTATCTTAATTATTTTATCCTTCATTTTTGTCAAGGTGCTTTCAGTTTGGCAGGTATCAGTTTTTACAGTGTCCATTGTGAATTGGAAACATCTTGGACAGTGAAGACTGAAAACCACTCATCTTGCTGAAATATTTAAGTATATTCCTCCATGTCTTGCCACTTAAAAACCTCAAACCTTCTTCTTCTTTTTCTCTCTCTCGCAAAAACAATGACCAAAAACTTCTGATATAAAATCTTATTTCAGATGAGTTATTTCTTCCCTTAGGATGCTAGGTGTCATTTTTATTCAAATATGGTTTTTGTCTACCTCAGGGAGAAGAAAACAGTTATCTTTATACCGGAAGGAGTTCTTAATTGTAACTGTACTCTGGTGGTGTTCTGCTGCAATATTGCAATCATTTTTAGGAATCTAGAATGATGGCCTAGTTGTGAAAATTTGGCAGTGACACATGGATGCTAGAAAAGCTTTTCTTCCTGTCTGTGCCATTGGCAGCCATGTGTGAAGCTAAGGGTGGAAGTGGGACAGGGAGTGGTTTCATTGTAGAGCTGTTTTAAGCCACTTAAGTCCTCTGATCTTCATCAGCATCTTCGTCAGGGTGATTCTAACAGCATTGGTCAGGTGATAACATTGTGGTCTTGGCTCTCTTTAGTGCTTGTAAACTGATGGCTGATGGGCTTTGTTGGGCTGTTTAAATGAAAGTTTCCCACAATCTGATACTAAAATGGAGGTTTTGAGTGAAGCTTTTATCACTCTTTCACCGGTCTCATCAAGAACTTCCCTTCCCTTCCCTTGCTAGAAATGGAATTTCATGCTGTGTATTTCTACTACAAGAATTCCATCAATCAGCAATCTAGTAGAAGTTTGTGGTTCTAACTAAAGAGCATTTCACATGCTGTGAAGTGGTTTAGTAGTCTGGCATCTACGTCTCTCCCAGACCCTATGGAAACTACTTGAACAGGAACTCGCCTTCGATTTACTGTGCTCAATTTTTATAACTTGATATCAGACACGTTTTCACAGCTGGTTCTCAATGCCTTTCCTGCAATTAGAGAGATTATGTGCAGGATGTGTTTGACAAGTGGGCAGTGTCCAAAGTCCATGTTCCTTGTGTGGCACTAAAATGCCAGAGTAAACAAACCAGCAATGAGTGCAATTGCCACCCCCAAGATAAAGGAATACATTCTTGTTGTGCAGCACATCTGTGTTGTCAGCAAATCTCAGTTTGCTTGGCAAGGAAGCCTGTGCCCATTTAAAAATGACGAGAATGAAGTACTAAGAAGTGAATTGTCCTAACAAAACAGACTACAATTACAATCCAGTCTCCTGTGTTTGGAGTAGCATTAAACATTATCTCCCTTTTAAAAAGAATCAAAAAACTTCAAAACCCAAATCCGAACCAATTACATATGGCAGTCATTCCTTCGCAAGTAGAAGAAAATGCTGTAGCCTTAAGGACATTTTTGTGAACTTCCTGATTATTATTTGGACTTTGAAACTAGGGAAAAAGTGTGGCACTTCACTGCTGGCTGTTTATATGGCACCCCGTGAGCATTGCCATTGTGTTGATGCCATATTATACTGAAGTTCTGATTAGATAAACATCCCTGCTAGTACTTTGAGACCAAGCAGTACTAAGTACCAATTCTTAGGTCAAGTCTTGAAAAAGCAATCAAGCAAATTTTGATTCTTTGCCAAATTCAGAATTTGATAGTCACTTCCTGCTTGAAGTGAGAAGTGAAGACTGAGAAGTGACAGCTGCAGTTCAGCAGTGGCTCAAGAAATTGGAACTTAGCTAAGACATCAAACCAACTCTAATCTGCCTTGCTCATAGATCAAGAGCAATGCTAAAAAAGTTATTTTTCAATTATCTTTTAATTGATTTATTGGTTAAAATTTTAAAAATGTAGTGGAGAAAAAGGGTTTTCTGGCACACATGCTCATTGTATATCACACTTTTTTGTGAAGGTCCTTTATGTTTGTTTGTTTTGATATTTTAAATAACATTTTAAGAAATTCCGATTATGCAGAAAGGCAAATTTTGCAAGATAATGACTGTTTATGATTTCAGTGGTGAAATAGTAATGTGTATAAGACTTACACAGGACTTAATCATTACTTTGCTGTTATGGGACAAGAGTATGTGTCAGTTAAAATTTAATTCCTTAAATTTGTGGTACTAGCTCGTGTACACAGTTCATAATTCAGTGAGCTGATCAACATTTGTAATGTGAGTTGTAGTATTTTTCAGCATCGTGTCACGGATTTATCAGTGCAGACTCTTATTTTAGTTAGAAGAGGAAAGGAAAAAACTTCTTTATAAAAAATATTGTGGAGTTTTGCTGAGACTAGAAGACAAAGTTTTGGGGAAATATTTCTTGTCGTTAACCCCTACCTCACGTGCTCACAGGGACATCAATGCTGCCAGCATTTTTTCCCTTCAAAATTTTTTTTCTCCTTCTTTCAGTAGAGTAATTTTTGAGGCAACCGTGACAGCGCTGTCATTTTACTCACACCTCTAAATTTTTCTTTCTGTTGTCAGTCACCAGTCACTGTATCGTGATGATCATGATTGATGACAAAATATATGAGAATTGTAAAAAGGACATTGAACATTGTTTCTAAAACAATAATTTCATGCTCTTAGTTTTTAAGTACAGTAAGAAGTTAGAACAACACCTGTTTACTTGTAGGTCTCACACTTAATTTTTGCATTTTATAGAATGGTGTAGATATACCTCTGGAGATATTTGTAAATATCTATAAATATTTATTTATTATTTATTTTTTATTTTTAAAATCTTACTGGTTGCATATTAAAAGTTGTTTGCACATTTTGTCTTGGTTCAGTACTTAATATATTTTGCCAATGTTTTACTGGTTTTCAAACTTCCTTTTAAATTACTAACTTCCCATCAGACTCCAGGGCTTAAATGACAAGTAAGGAGCTGAGAGAAATAGTGAAAGGAATCTGAGTCATATTTTCCTTGAAAGAGCTTTATGTAGTTTTGGAAAGTAAAGCATGTCAGTAAATAAATACATATTTGGGGAAGGAGAAATGGCTATTGGGCTTTCATGTCTTCAAAATTTCTATACAGAAGAGGAGAGAAAGCATTGAAGGAAGCATTTTTTTCCTGTTCATCCTAGCATGAAATGTATTATAAGTTATTTTAGGAAAAAAAGAAGCCAAGCTCTATGAGTCTGAGTGTTGTTCAATGGCCACTGGATTTGTCCATTTATATGAAGTAATTGCCTATTGAATTTTAAAAATCAGCATATTCCAGTAGCTGCTGTGTGTGCCTGTAAAACAGCATTATTTGAGGCTGAATAAACACCACTTGCACTCCACTGCTACTATGGATAGAATCTTGTTTCCTTACAGGCGTTTATGTAGAGTACTTCTGCATTTGGGTTTCTTTACAGCTATGAGTCAAAAATGCTATTTTTGCTATATATGATGATTTGTTACACGAGAGTTCAGCTTATTTTTTAAGTGATTGTTAGTGGCAGAACTATGTAGGCAAATTGTTCAACATGAATATAGTCATACCATGAAAAAAAAAAGTTCTGCTCTGCATAAAACTTATTCTGAGGAAGGAACTGATAGAAGATGTACCTCTTACTGATACAGTGTGTCCAGAAGGAGGCTGACTCTTGGGGTGATATTCTGACAGCTGGACTGGCAAACCTTTCTGTATCTGGGTCATTTATCAGGTGACCCATCAAGTTACCCACCAGTGTGCAGTAACTTTTACATGTGGGCCCTGTGGAGACTGTTGCTGTCAAGGGGGGCACCTTCTAGATGGCAGTTGTGGTCTAGGATTCTCAGAGGGCTCAGAGATATTTACCAACTCCTTTGGGGATGAGAAGTGAAGGTACTGGAGAGAAGCCAGCAGATTCCAGTAAATTGTTTTGAAGAGTGTCGCTAAGTGAAGGAGTAGATTGATCTTTTCAATTTGGAATAGGTCTTAGAAGCATCTCTTACCACATATTTAAAACATAGTCTACTGTTACCATGAAATAACTTGAAAACCTTGTCTTTGCCACTTGTTTGACATGGGCTTTGTGCACAGTCCCAGCCATAGATCCCTTACTGCTCCTGCAGAGGGAATGTGCTGTAGCAGGTCCTTTGTTCATGGTATAGTGGGTCTTTGAACTTTCTCTGGTTTCAGTTCCTATTCTGGCTGCAAATGGCACGAGTTTATGAAACTCGTGTGGTGAGGTTGGATAATAAGTTTATCTGCAAGACAATATGAAAGTGTATTCTACTTTTAATAGCACATGTGCATCCCATCTGGGTTGGGCTGGGCTACAACATTGAAGACTCAATTGTGTATATTCCAGGCTAAAAAATGTGAGGCTGCAGTAAAATCTTATTGGTTTCAGGTTCTTAACTTGTGTGCTTGGGACTGTTTGAAGAAATGCAAAAAAAAGCCCCAAAACAAACAAAAACAGAAAATCCAAACAAACAAATAAAAAACCAACCAACCAACCAAACAAAAAAAAACACAAAAAGAAACACCAACCAAAAAACCCATCTTCAAAGGACCTTGCTGAGTTTCTAAAAAAGTCCCCTACTTTTTTTGAACCTGCAAGGTGGCATTTTATTTCATAATAAGGTAGTTAAATTTAAGTAATGCTAACATTACTCATGACACAAATCCAGTATATAAAAAAAAAAAGAGAATATTGAGTGACTACAAAAGCTGACTCTAAGACAAATGAGTCACTTGAAGCTCTTTGGCACAAAAATTTCTGACCAAGTTGTTTAATGACATTAACAGAAATGTTAGGGGGAAGGAGGTTTGGTTTAGATCACTATTTGATTTTATCCAAAAAATGCAGAAATCTCTTTTGATGATCATTTTTTGAACATGGAATCATGGGAAATAGTTTGTTTTCCCTGAGAGCCAAGGCACTGTATTTATTTCAAGTTTTATTAAATGAGTTATAAATTTTCCTAGCAATTTACTCATAGCTCAAGAGGTTTAATTTGCATGTGTTGCCTTTTACAATATGCTTTTCGTAATATTGCAGATGCTTCTTCCCTAGCTTCAGTAAACAACAGGCAGTTGGCCAGGTTTTTGACTGAACGTTTGCCAACTCTGAGAAATATTAGTTAACTCTCTAGCGACCACTGAGTGATTTTTAGCTGACTTTACCCAAAAGTATCTGTGAAGTTCAAAAATTATAGAAAGTAAAAAAAATAAGATAAAGAACAAGTAATTTGCTGGACTAAGCACAGGAAAAGACATTTATTTCTGCATTTTAATAATTTCAATTTTTCTTTTTTTTTTAAGCTTGTGTTTAAAAATTGGTTGTTTTCATAAATTTAATTAAAAATTGCTGATGAGGATGATGTTAATAATAAACATTTCTCCCTTCAGGTTAGTGAGGATTTTTATTCTTATAGATGTTCAAATACAATTAGGTTTACCCCTACTATTTGCTTTCATTTAGAAAAGCCTGTAAGGACAGTTTTCTTCTTCAACATAGTAATCCAGACTGTAGCAGGGGTGTTTTGCCAGTGGGATGGCAGATGGTTTCATGAGCAGTGGAGGTAAAGAAGTCTGGTTTCTGGCAGATTTAGATTGTATTGTAGATGATGTAGTAGAGCTCAGCTCCCCTCTGTGCCATCTATGATGCTTTCCACTTCCTTCCAGATTTCTTCTGTGTTTTAGTGCTGTCTCTTGAGCAAGTCCTGTCATATTCTCTTCCAGTCTGGAGCTACCTGCGTGCTTGTTTAGCTACAGCCAGTGCAGTGGGTAGTGACCCAATCTGCATTTCTTCTTGTTAGTGAGAGATCCAGTAGTGTTTCTCTTCCTCTCATTCAGCCTCTCATCTTCATGGTGTTTCCAGGAATGTAAGGTGATTTCCAACTTGCTTGAAATTTGCTATTTTGTCTCAAAGCTATGGTTCAAAAGACATATGCAAGAATGGCTTGTCAGCCTGCTTGCATAAGGAAAGGAGGCCAACCATGAGTAAGAAAGAAATGTCAAATATCTTCTTGAATGATGTTCACTTGGAAATAATTACAGGCAGTCCCATGATTAAATGCTGTCAGTGTAAGTGGGGCAACAGGACAGAGTGAAGGAATGAGCTGAGTGTGAATTACTGGACTTGACACTCAGTGCTCTTGGAAAACCTGTCTCTGGGTCTGTGAGCACACTTGGGATAACTATTTTGAACAGATGATCATAAATGGAGCATGGTGCAACAGTCATTTGAAATGGGATGATTTCAAAGGTGGAAAAGTCTGAGTCTTTTTGATATATATCCAGGATACTCAAGGCTCACTCGGGGTATCTAAGCTAGTGCTTTTATTGGTGTTAATTTTTGCTCCACAAATGCTCTAATGATGTGTGGCTATCTTTGGGCTGAAATTAAATACAGTGAAGATAGCACAGCACCAACCATGCCTGATCTACTGCTTTCTACCTCAGACTCATTTAATCATATTACCCCTCCCAGAGAGTTCCTCGTTTGTGCAGAAGTAGTGCACTCAATACCATAAGGATGTAATGGACTAGAAGAACTGAAATACTCTGAACAATAGATGATTGTTTGTACACACCCTTCTAAACTTCTTTTCAAGCTCTGAGGCAAAACATTGTCACTCTAAAGAAAAAAACCCGTGATTTTATAAGCTTAGTGTTTGAAAAGTTACCTTACATTTTCTCAAGAAAATTTAAAGTGAGCTCAAGTGGTTCTGTTGTTAGGATCCAGAGAAGATGTGTATCAGGTGATTTGTTCTGTCTTTCTTACTGGAAACATGGTGTGTTCCTAGTGTGATGTCATAAACTGATGTCTTAGTGTGTCCAGCAGAAATTATTTTACCCTTTTACTTTGCTAACAAATAGCACCTATGACCCATTGAATTTCACTTAGACTGGATGAATCTGTTTTCCCCAACATTTCTCATTTTTTCTCTCCCTCTGTCTTTTCCCTTAAATGATACTGGGGAGGGAGGAGTGTTGCTTAGCAACCAGTCGGAAATGGTCAATACAGCATAAATATTAAACCTTTCCAGCCATGGTGAGAAAATAGTCAAGTGTTTCTCTTTTTCCTTGGGGAAATTGTGTACAAAATGGTAACTCATCCTTTCTGATAAACAGGACAAAGTTGGTACCTCAGCTTCTCTGGAACTCCTGTTCATGGAGAAGGAGACTTTTTCTTCACTAGTAAATAAGAGGATGCTTGTGCAGAGCTCATGGACCACTGTGGTATCTTGTTAGGGAGTATTTGTGTCTGTTTGGTTTGGGCTTCTGTTGGGGCTTTCTTTAAAAATTGTGTTAGAGTCTAAAATGGTTAGTTTGGAGTTTGGCTCTAACTCAGTCATATGTTATCACCAAACTACAGTAATAAATGATTTTTCATTTTGGTCTAAATGTTTTTCATCTGCTTTGTAATTTTTAGATGGAAGGCAGTAGAAAGTACAGTGTGTCACTACGTTTCATTCTACTGTAGAAATTATGTAAGAATTATAAAATCCATATTGCTTAATGCTTGCACTGGAGGGAGAAAATATGTGTCATCACACATTGTTTGAAAAAAAATGTGTTTATTAGTTTGAATGAGTGTCTGATTTCAGTAAGACATTTACATAATATTCATGAAATCCAGTCTTAAGAGAAGTAGAGAGGCTTGAAATTCTAGGTAGCCACTGTGATCTGCTTTAAGTAAGCAACTGAAAGTGCACTCCTGCAGTTTGCATTTATTTAGTTGGTGGCTGGAAGACTCAGTAAAGTCTGTGCTTGTGTTTACTTTGACACCAAACGTTTTGTGCCCTGTAAGCTTAGGAAAGTGTGTGAGCATTAAAATACTTTGCCAAAGATCATTTATTAATCATTTAAGCACAGCAGTAGAAGCCTGGCCCCTGGCTCTGTGTCCCCATTGCCCAGCCAATGCTTCTCCATTCAGGCAGCTTCACACCATCTGGGGCTGTTGGCCCCATGGATGTCCGTGGGTTATTGATCTCAAGCATCACTGGCTGCCAGGAGTGTAAGCTGGAAAATAATTGGAAAAAACATGTTGATCTGGTAGCTCCAAATTTTACTGGAAGTTGTTCCTGGAATACTGTGTTTATTGAAATTATATGTGCAATCATATACCAATGATTTAATAACTAAGAAATGAGAATATTTCAGGTTTTTCAATAGTATTTTCTCAAAAAGCAGCCTGTGTGAATTTTGATTGATATGACACTTTAGAACTATAACTAAAACTGTATTTGTTACAAATGAATGACCACTGAATCAATTTCTTTAGTATATATTTCTTTAGACTTGCATCATTAATATTCGAAGGGGAATGTCTTTTACATGGTGCTGCAGTTTATACTAATGTGGGTTCATTTGCTTTCATGTTATTAAATCACTCTTTTCTATTGAAAAGATAAAATGAAGTTGCATTGTTCATGTGCTCTGTAGAACTGTAGCAATGTGCAGTTTGGTACCTACTGCATTTCCAAAGCAATAAATACATGAATAAAAAATCAAAGGTAGTAGACAGGATTTTGCTTTGATTTCCACAGACACAGCATGCCATTGTTATAAAAGAAATCTAATAGGTAGATAAAAATTTGCTTGTATTTGCCAGCTGTTTTTAATGCAACAGCTAGTGCAGTCTGTATTATTTTTAGGATGATCAGAAGGTGCAAAACCACTTCCTTACTTAAAATTAATGTATCTATTAGAGCTAAATTGAATCTTGCTGCATAAAACACTTCTAAAACTATTTTCTGTGCATAAAACTTCAAGTATTTGGCTCAGGCTTTATGTTTCACTGAAAATCTTCTTATCACCATCAACACTTTTAAAAATAGCAAATATTTGCCATTTAGAAATCTCCTCTCCTTCTATCTCACAGGCGTATCAATGTTCAGTTGCATATAGCTGACTCTTCTCTTTGAAGCAATTGAGAATTGCTCTAATAATTAGAAGTTTAGAACACACGTGGCTTTATGATGGCTTTGTTAACTTAAATTTTCTAATGGCTTTGCTTAAGAAAAATTCATGGGCAGCCTGAATTCTACCTAGGAGCCCATTTACAGCATTTCTGTTTGTCTGTGTGTGTTTGTTCAGAGGAAACTTGCCAGACAGAAATTCAGCTCTCAATGCTGCCTCCTTAGATAACTATCAGGGTCTTGCTTTTGAACTGAAAAGTTCATATTTTCCTCTAGAATTAAGATCAGTATTTCCCTATAAACCTTACATTTGAAAATGGTTGATAAACGGGTGTGAGGTGTCTGTACTGAAACCATGGTTTATTTTAAAAATGAAAAGGTTTCTTTGTACCTTCTCTCTTCATTGGTGTCATTTGCAAAATATCTATAATGAAACCTAAAGAGGGGCAGGAAAAAAAATGCCTTGCCACAAAAAAGACTTTCAATAACAATTACTTTTAAAACTAAGGATTCACCTGTCTTAGTAGGAATTTGTTTGAAAAATGGCATTTTCCAAAAATGCTATTTTCAAGTATAACCTTACAGAGTTGGCTGATGTGCTCTGCTCTTAATATTTTTATCTTGGAAAACTTAAATGTATATATTTATCATAATAAATTTCAGCAAACTCTTGAATCTAATAACAGTGCAGTATTTTTCATGTCTCTATAAATTAGTTATATAAAGTTTTCTAACTCCTCATTCTCAATTTCTAGCAACATTTTAGTCTGTAAATGGTTTGCTTACATGCCAACAATAACAATGATTCTGGAAAATGTGCCACCTTTATCAATACCATGGTTTATTTTCATTTATGGTGTGTTTTTTGTTTCTATTTTTAGTCTTGTATCTTTGCTCTCACTTGTGTAATACACTCTCTTTAGTGCTTAGAATAAGAAGTGATTGTTTGGAGACTCCATATGTACTAATAAAGGGTCAACAGTGAAAGAAAAAAGCTTAAATATGGTCGGGAAAATGGTTGTGTCTCGATTTCATGTGTTTCCTACATTGATAAGTGTCGAACTGCTGTCAAGAGCTCAGTCCTCTGCAGCCCATGCTGTGTCAGGCCATGAGAGCATGCAAGCTTACCGTTCCTACTGTTATTTGTAAAGGCTCTCAGTGGTTGATTAGATGATTTTTATGCTTGATGTAAAGCTGCATGCATCACGTATGTTATTCTGAAACCATTATATCCAGTTCTATAGGCAAACATTTAGATATTTCAGTAACTTCTGGATCTAAAGCAACAGGTGTGAAGCAGCTAGAAGAGTCAGAGAGCTGTGCTACACTGAACTGCCTTGGCAGTGGAGGCTTCTCTCATGGAGTGAAGGAAAAGAGAGAGATGTAGGTCCTGTAAGTTCCTGCTTCACAAGACCTACCCCCCTTGCAGGGAGGTGGTGAGAACCTGATGGTCCTGCTGCTTTAACAAGTACTGTCATTTGTCACTGTCTTGACGTACACATTTCTGCTTGAGGGACACACAGAGAAAGAAGGCATTAGCATCTTTCCTGCAGGAGGAGCATTGCTGCTTTTTGCACGTTGGGAAGCATCAATTTTGGTTTTGCCACTGAACAAAACTCTTCCTGTTAGTTAGGCAGGCATTGCTTGAATGAGAGATCTGAGAATTGAGGTTTGTGTGCTTTCTGTGGAGCATCTTTTATTGACCACTGTTTTCACTGTAATAGGTGTTTATAATGAGAAATAGTGATGTTTCTGAAACTTCAGGAGATAGTCTTTGTGAGTGAGGAGATCTGAGTTAAAATAGCTTCAATGGGAAGAAGATGCCTGGGCTTGCTTTTTTTCACTGCTAGAGCTGTAAATGAGATGCTGAATTTAAAGTTAGGTTTTAAAAGCCATATATTGAAGTGAGAAGAATGGACACTAAGAGCTTCCTTGACACCTGCTGTCAGTAGGACAACAAAATACATTCAATAAGGTTACAGAGACAGTCTTGGGAGATGTTAACTTCCATAAATACTTCATTTCCAAAGAGATTTAGAAGGATATGGCCTAATACACAGCTAGTTAACAATGTGTGACGTTAGATTTCTACAGATTGCAATGCTTGGAAAATTATGGTGAGCCTAATTCCATGCATCTATTCCAGCTGTAAAGATACAAACCTAAGTTAAAACACCAGTTAGTTTTTTACTGAGTTTTAAGCTGAGTTACATAGCTTAGACATTTCCAGCTGTAAAGGGAAGGCCAACCCTGTCTACCCCTGCTGAGGTTGTCTCATTTCATGCCTCTTTTCCAGAAACTGTGTTTTTAAGGCTCCTCACATAGATGTTTTTGAAAAAAAAAAATATATTGTTTTGGCATTTTCTCAATTTATAAAGATGTAGTAGTAGACTGAAAAAGGCTGAGCACAGAAAAAAAAAAATCTGTTATAAAACAAAGAAATGAAAGAATGCATAAAATGCCATGGGATTTTTTGCCAGGAAAGAGAAAAAAAATGAAGCTCTGGGGCAATTAAAAGGGTTTTTTCTGAAGTTCATCTTGGTCAGGTAACTAAACACAGGGGGGAAAAAAATCTCTAAGAACACTGTATGCATAATTTCATGTTATGAATGCAAGCATTTATGAAGTCACAGATGCTAAGGCACCTTATTTCTTCCCCTGCTTTCCACCAATTTTGTCAGTCATGTTGTTGTGCTGCTCTGATTATGGCTTACAGGGCATGCAGTGGTGAGTGACCAATGTTTAAACATTCACTCAATATTAGCATGTATAAGAAATGTAGGATACTTTCATTAATTGGATGAGGGTTATATGTGTTTCATTTAAAAGCTGCAGTGATCACTAATGGAATGACCTCAAAGTCATTATCTGTTAAGAAGCAGGAGAAAAGATTGTTCTTCATGTTCAGTTGTATTTGTCATTACTTGTGAATTTAATTTTCAGATAAAATATAGTTTTAGCTGTGTAACTACTCTAAGCTGAGGTTGGATGGGATAAATTCTTTCAGGTCTCATTTAATTTTGTAGCACTGACTCTAAACAGCACTTTTTTTTGGCCAGCTTTATTTGTAAGCTGTGGTTTTTATATGAAGAGCACTGAATACTGTTTCTTATTTAATTTTTTACCCCTTATGTGTCTTCTTTAAATTTTCATAGTCTTTACAAAGACAGTATAGTTAGGAAGGCTGCAAATATTTCAGATACCATAGCATTACTCAGAAGTCACCAACTGGCATTATAAAGATACAGTGTGCTCTACATGCCAGGTGGTTCAGAACACAATTCCCTTGGGATTTGTGTTTTGTCATTAGGTCACTAAGATTTTCAGTCTTATTTCCCCCTTGCCCTTGCTGGCATGCAGATTTTCTTGCTCTTGGGAGAGCAGGCTAGTTTCTGTGATTCACATCATCATTTTATTTGACTACCACTCTTGAGATTGTCTCTCAGCAATCTCAGAACTGAATGTGAACAGAAGAAAAAGTTTAAAATTATTTCAGTAATAGAAGTTATTTATTCCCTTCTGTCTTAGAAAGTTTTTTGAAACAAGGATGAATAGCAACACTGTATGACTCAGCTAATGATATTCATAAGTAACATCGACTTCTGCTGAGAGTGACAGAAGTTGATGTAGATTTCAGGAATTTCCTGAACAGCAGTTGTATTACCTGGTATCTGGATAAAGTCTTGAGGCCTAGCAAAGTTTTATCTTGACAATTTTTCTGTTCTGATTGAATCAAGAGCATCTTTGGTTTGACTTTCATTTTATAAGTCACGGCCAGAGCCAGCCCTTGGGAAGCAGAGAGCTCCGGGAAGGGAGCGAGCTGTTGGTCTGGGAGACAGAGAAATGAGCATGATGTGCTAACAGAGAAGAGACTGTTTCTGCTTCTCTTCAGTAAAACTCTGATTTTTCAGGATAGTAATGGTGGTCTCCAAGAGCAGAGGACTGAAATACTGTATATCCAAAAGCACTAGTCTGTCTCTTTAGGTCAGGTTTTTATCTATCTCATATAATGTAGTAGGTGAAAGTAACAATTACAGGAGTTTAAAAGAGAAAAAAAAAAGTCCTGGTTGTCTACTCAGGTGGTACATGTAGCTTATTTAGAAGATTTTGTAGGTTCCATTGA
This sequence comes from Euphonia xanthogaster, assembly GCA_034509185.1. NCBI lineage: Eukaryota > Metazoa > Chordata > Aves > Passeriformes > Fringillidae > Euphonia > Euphonia xanthogaster. The sequence goes on along the minus strand of JAYDZK010000271.1, from coordinate 12,149,858 downwards.
AGCAGTTGACCAAAGCAAAATGTAATAAACGTAGTCAGCTAGTAAGTATTTAAAGAGGAAGAAAGAAAAATCTTCTTTTCTGCAGGAAGAGGAATTCAGATGAGTGATGAGAAAGATTTTCATGTATCAAATGGTAGCACCAAGACAGATTTATTTTAACAAAATTCCACATTTATTGTTTGGATAGGTTTTTTCGTTGGGATCATAGGAAATCCAGGACAGCCTCTCTTGGGTGAGCCTTCCTTTTCTTAGTATCATACTTATTTTCATTCTCATTTAATATCTAAATTTCTCCTTTGTCACCCTAATATCTGGGCATTTATTACTAGTAGTCACAGAAGAAGGGAGGTGGATGAAATATTTCAGGTGAGTCATCTGATCTAATTTGGAAAGGTTTCTGTGAGGAAAGAACAACTTTTGATTTATAAGGGAAGGTTGTCTGTTATAAAGATATACATGTTGGAATTTATTATCAAGAATCTGCTTTTAATTTTAGAGATTGTTTACCTAAACTACTATGTGTCAGAGCTCAGGACAAATTTCTACTTAGCATTTAATTTTAGATACTTGCCATAGTGGACAGTAAAAAATGGGTCCCCAGAATTCGTGGCATCAATATGAATCTTACCTTCTGGCAGCCCCTGCCTGCAGTTTGTCTTTGAAATCTCCTTGATGCTTGTTAACCCTGCTCTGACATGTAACAGCTCCCGTTTATTTATTGGACTTTGCTCATTTATGGAAAAGTACAGGAATTATTAATGGTTTAGTATCTATTGATGTATTACTTGGGTGGAATTCAAATTCTAGTATTTATGGTAAACCCCTTTATAATGAAATGAGCACAGAAACAAGAAGGCTCATTCTTAAGGTTAAGTGTCTTTTGCTATACGAACAATTGTCTGTAAAATATTGTCTTACCAGCTTTTTATTTATAGCAATAAATTAGAAATAAGGACTTTATGTATGAAGGGAAAGGATTAAGAGTATTTGTGTAGATGATAAAGAATAAATAACCTGATTCAATGAACTGTGTATTGGGTACATTGTCATGGACTCTGTTTTTCTGTGGGAAGCTGATGCATCTCTGTATCCTGCAGTGAGCTCCTGCCCAGGACTGGGCTCGTGTGCTGTGCCAGAGCAGGTAGCAAGTGTGGGTGCTTCTGTGTCAAATCTGAGTGCCCAAAAGCTGAAACTAATGCTGGGAAATGCGGCTCTTGTATGATTTGGCTGTGATCATGAGGGCTTAATTTTGTTTTAGCTTCCCTGGTGTAGTGCAGGAGGAATTTATTATCTCTTGTGCTGTGTAAACCCCATGTTTCTTTCTTTGAGGGAAGTACGTGGAGCCTTGGGTTTTCATTTGCATAGATGGCATGTTTTTCTTGTAAGATTATAATATAGAACATAATGACAGTACTGTGTCCGAAACAAAGGTCCACACAGCTCAATACTTTGTCTCTGAGAGTGGCCAGCAGTGGAAGAGAAGAGAACAAAACCAGGGAAATCTATAAAGGTACTTACTGTATGTTTTCAGTGATTTGCAGGGACTGGTTGAGAGAGAGGCATTAGTGCATTTAAAAGACATCCTATTTATGAGCACTGTACAAAAAAAAATATCACACAGTGAGCAGTTGTGGTGTATGTAATAGATGTTAAACTGGGAAAGAACAGAGATAGCTGTGTGAAGCCGAGTGGATGAATGTTGTAGAGTTTATAAATCAAGACACGACGGGATCAATTCTGTGCAAAGTAAATAGCACTACAGCTTTTGTCCATTTGGCTGAACTTCTCATACTGTATGGAACATGCAAAGGAAGTGTTTTAAAGGTAATGGTATTTCTCTGTTTTTATAACTTTCTTTTTCATAGTGTTTTATTCTATGAAATGTTAATGTTGAAAATATTCATCATCAATGCTAAGTATGAAAAATAGTAATCAAATTCCATGGTTCTTCATATAAGCCTATCCATCACAAAGCATGCCCTATGGCTATATATCAATTTTAAGCATTAAAGTTACACAGTATTATCTTAGCATTAGGTTAACTGTCAAATAAAAATAAAAATTAATAAGCTGGAAAAAAGAAAGAAGAAGAGACATTCCTCATTTGAAATCCTCAACTGATCTGGCATAATTGAAATGTCTTTTAGCAGAAATGTTAGCTTTAATTCAGATAAGATTCAGCTTTCACTACCGTTTTTATGGTAGTCCAATATCCAATAATTCTTAGGGTACAAAACTACCAGGTATAAAAGTTGATAAGGTCCGGGTTCCCTCCTTGTATTTCATTGGCAAGAAGCATATGTTTAGAATTAACGAAGATCCAGGCAAGCTTTCAATATTGAGATGTCTGTTTGAAGAGATTAATGAGCTTTAGTCCCCAGTTTTCAAACTCTCGCTGCCATTTTTCTTGCAGTCCTTCTGAGACATTGTGGAGTTTGGGTATTTGGCTACAGCATTAAAAAAAAAAAGTGTGAAGAACTGAACACTGATTTTACTTTTCAGTTTAAGAACTGATAGATTTTTGTCTGATTAAATAAATTAAAACATGTATAGGACACATGTAGGTGGATTATAGCTTTCTTTCTCTTTTCTTCCCTGCTCCCACTGTCCTGCCTCCTGTTCTTTAGATACCCCAAATAAACTATTTAGTCTCTGAAAGTACCAGAGTAATAGAATATTGTTGCTGCATTCTCATTTGCTTTGATTTAGTTGAATGTTATAGGGGAAATATCATCCTTAATGTCTTTTCCTAAAATTAAACACATCTAAGGAAAGAAATTGTGCAAATTCCACCTCATATTTTATTTAAAATACTAAAAACACATGTATTCCTTTGATATTACTTGTGTTAACAAGAATTCAATGCAAAGAAATATTTTTAATGAGTTAAATCTTTGCATTTCCAAGCCTTATGCAGAACCAGCCTCTTTTCCTCAGTGTTGACTCTGTGTTGTTCTTTTTTTTTTTGTCACCAGAGTTCTTCTGAATATAACTCCAGTGTATTTGTGTGGCACCCAAGTCAATATGTAGCGTTTTTCTTTCTATTGTTTGTATTTATTTATTTTATATTTTGCTGAATGGGCCTGGCCTGTAATGAGATTATTGGTGATAAAATTGTAGTCTTCATGAAGTTTGCACTTCTGTGAATTCAGATTCAGAGTATAAAATTCTAGTAAAGCTAATAAAAACCCTCCACTTGGTTTGCTTTGACACTAAAATATCCTTTGATGGTGATGTTTTTTCTGGAAGTGAGATTTAAGCTGTAAAATAAAGCAGCCGTGCAGAGTAAGTTATGTTTTGATCTCATTTCTGCAATATCTGTCTTACTTAAACAGTTTTTAATATTGCAAGTACATTTCAATATATACCAGAAACAATTTTCCCCTTGCTACAAAAGGAACATATTGGTGTTGTTAACATAGCATACTCCTTTTTGATGCTTCCACTATTTGTTCTCTGTTTTGCTTTAAGGTATGAGAGAAATTTGGTTTTCTGTCCAGGGAGCTGATGAAAAGAAATTAAAATGGTTTCTTCCCATCTCTAATTTAAAATCAAAAAGTGACCTAAAAATATTTTTCTTAATGTGCTGTGAGCTTGAACAGTAAGCAAATATTTCTGTTATGGTATCAATCAGAGAATGAGCATGAAAAACACTCTGTCTGCTGGACATGAGATGCAGATGAGACAGGAGTGACATTATATCATACTGCACTGAGAGAGAGTCAGGTGAAACGTTATGTTGGTAGTTCTGAAAAAGCTAAGAAATATGAATATCACTGCTAAATAAGTTCTTTACCCTTGCACTATAAATGCTTAAGATTTTTTTCTTTTCAAGTGGGATGACAAAAGACCAAAAACATTTCTAATACAAATGTCTAATGCATTACTGTCATAAATGTTCTCTCAATGTGTATATATAGAAAGAGAACAATGGGCTGCAAGGTACTGCATATTCTGATCAAATTCCCCTACCAGCTGGATAAGTGATCTGAAAATCACTGTTTCAGGCCTAGAATCTGTATAATCATGATCACTTTTTGATCACTGTTGAAGCTGGCTGTTGGTTTGTTGTTTATAATTCCTATGTGAATGTTTTATATTGGCAGAGGTCTTTAATAAGAAGTTGCTAACTCCCTTTTCACAAGCATTAATTGTGTAGTAGGCATAATTTAACATGATCAAAATTTGGCAAAATCCCATAAATCAAAAGAAATAAATGACTAATTTTCACTGTTCTGAAAGACTGGAAGTCGGATAACTCACTCTTCTGTAGCTCTGTGCCAGTGCAGGTAAGCAAAAAGTTAAAGACATTTGTTGCTGCTAATATTTTTAGGTTAATGCTGACCCTTTATCAGGTATTTTTAGGATAAGTATGTAAGCAATGACAGCACATGAAAGGCATTTTTGATGAAAATAATGCTCATTAGTTTGAAAGAGGTGTTACTGCATCTGGCATATGTTATGGATCTGACAGTTCAAAAATAACTGTGCAGTTATGGACTTGTACCTGAGTTTTACCCTGTCTGAAAAATATGAATTTGCAGAGGTAATGAAATAAAAAGAGTACTGAAACTTTTCAGTGGAGTGGACTTACCTTAAACATATCTTGAATTTCGTCACATTAATAAATGTAATAAATCTACACGATATTTGTCATAAAAGTTGACTTTGAGTATAGCATATTCTAAAACTTATTCCAGCATGGATTCTAATGTAAAATACAGTATGGCTTTTGTCTTGATTTAAACAACTAAATCATACCCAACCAAAAAACCTCAGCAATGAAAAGAGCTCCAGGCTCTGTCCTGGTAAGAACATGCTTCTTATTCCCCGTCTGGGGTTGGATAGCTTCAGTTTCCAAGTATTCCCAGTCTTGTTATGCTGTCTGTTGGATTGTAGACCCCATTACTGAAACTTCCTACCTATGTTCACTCGTGAAACTGACTGTTTTCAAGTCATGCCTTTCTTTTATTGTGCTAGTGTTGAAACTGAGTGATTTCCTTGGGTTCTGATGTAAGATGATGTTCTAAATTCGTTAGTCTTCTCTACACTCTTAGTTTATCAGCCTTATCTAATTAGCCTTATTAGCATTGCCTCTGTAAAAGATTGTTTCCTTGCTCCTCAATGTTTTTACACCCAGTCATCTTAGTATTCTTTCAGTGTTGTTTTTTGTAACTAGCTTATTGTCAGTTGTGGTCCTGAGCTCTTTTCAGAGGTTTGGAAGGTCTCCACACAGGGTTCAGTCATGTCCTATGCCTCTACAAGAATGAGGTTTCATTAAACAATATTAAAAAATAAATTGTTTGCTTTTTGCTTTTGAAAAGGGTTGTTATGGTGCAGGAAACACTTGGCACAACAGTGCTGGTAAGTGGTATGAGACTGAGAAAAACCCAGGAATGGAGCAAGAAGAGATTATGATAACTTTAAATTAGAATGGGCACAAATAAGAAAATACCATGCAAACTATTAATTTGTGTAGAAAAGACTCTAGAGCTCTGTCTTTATAAGAGTTCAGTTAAACAGAGACATTTGCAACTGATAGGTGTCTCTGTGAAGGGTGACTACATTATGCAGTTTGGTATGGAGTTATATGGATAAGGGCATATGAATGATAATAACACCTGTGGTTGATAAAAGGGTGTTCAGAAATGGTGAAGTAACTTGTTTCAGTGTCAGAACTAAATTAAAATGTACAAGAAATCTTAGCTTCTGTCTAGTCTATGCCAAAGCAATTTCTTAATGTTGTTTAAGACCATGTAGGGAACTGTGTGAACTGAGAGGGATGATCCCAATGCTGTTTTAACCCATTAATATTAGACTAATCTAACCTTGTAATAGAATATCAACATTTAATATTCTGGTGTATAAGACTGAGCTAATCTTAGGTACAGAAACTATTTGGTCTTGTGAAATGAGGGAAATGAATCATGAAAGCTCTGGAATCTTCTGAGCCATGTCAGTTCACAAAGGACGTGGGTTTTGCTCATCTCAAAGTAGGTAACACAGCCTATTTTCTCTTCAGGAAATTTTCAAATAATGGTTTATAGGGACCAATTTACTCTGGTGGTAAAATTAGAAACATGTTTAAGCAGAAAGACATAAAACAAATAGGTGATTCTAGACTATACATAAGAGTATCTCCAAGTATGACAGTGATAAAATATATGGAACAAACGAGAACAGAATGATGTAATGGCAATTTTAGTAATGTCCTGAATCAATCCTACTTATCTACAGTATTCAGTGTGAATTCTACTTGCAACACTGTTGTACCTGTTAGGCAGTTTCATAAAGGCACTATGTTTTTTATATAACATTTTGTCCCTTTAGAAATTATCATGACGCATGTCAGGAGCTTTCACACTGAAAAAAATATGTCACATTAGCTTCCAAGTTTCTGATTGTCTAAATAACACGGTAACTCAACATACAGCTGTCTGGCATTTTGACAGTACAATAACCCATAATTCTTTCTGCCACTCAACACTTCAAGGTTAGCATTTTGTAGTTTGCTCTCAAGGAGTATTCATTTAAATTTTCAAGAGGCAAAGAGTTGAATGCTGTCTTATACTGCTCTTTTGATTTATTTTTTATTTACTTTTCTACTGTATTAAATTTTTTTTTAACCATATATACGTGTATTTTATTTTTGACCTGCAACTTTCCAGGAGGTAGGATGTTCTCTGTTTTTCAGAAACTGGGGGCAGTGAGTATTTACAGCAGAACTTTCTATAGCAGGAATTTGTCTTGCAAGCATCACGGGGAGGCATTGCAGGGGACCACAGATTGCTTAGATATTGAACAATTTTTTCACATGAAACTGTGAAGTGGAAAGGTGGGCCTGCAAGGTGGGCCTTTGGGAAGAGCTGCTTTCAATTCCGAACTTACATCTTGAGATTTTGAGTGAAATGGAAATTTTGAAATTCATAATGAGTAATGTGAGCAAAATTTTGTTTGTGAACTTAATATAGTTTAATCTTGTTGGGACTGGTTTGTAAATTAATTGATAATGTTGGGGAAATAATTCTTATAAATTCTTAGATACATATTGTTTTTATAAGAGGAGGAAGTTTCTTTTGAGGAAATGGGGGCTAGTCAGTAATGCCAAGTGTACATTAGAAATTTTAATATGGTAGGTTTTGGTGTAGATAAAATTTTAAGTATTTGGTGGAAGTTACTCCTTATGTAAGTGTTCTGGCCTGCATTTGAGCATATGAGCATGCATGTCCAAAGACCACCATTTCTGACTGAAATTCTTGGTAAAGAAAATTCAGAAAGATAACAGAGACTGAACATATGTAATTTTTGGAACACTCCACCTTGGGCAAATTTTTAGAATCTTTGTCCCATTAATACAGACCTACATTTGTGGGTTGGTGAAGACAGGTATGAGGCCAGGAATTGTGTTAGTTTTTCCACAGATCCACATATTAAAACTTGACCTAAACATGTCAGAACCTCAGAAACAGCAGTGCTGCTGACATTAATTTTATGGCTGTTTTAAAATTAGTGTTGCAAGCCATACCATGTATATTTATGCTCACAATGATTACTGTATTGAAAAATATTTATGTTGTAGAAAATAAATAGGTCTTGTTTCCTGCAAGGGAATGAGATAAAATACAAATATAACATGATTTAGAGTACAGGGAAAATATTTTTTGTCATTGAACAAAACCCCCAAGCTTTCCATGCACTTGTGCCCTACCCCCTCCCACCCCCTAATAGTCTCTGGCTATCAAGAATTAATTACAGCTTTTAAAGAATCAACCCCCCCATGTATTACCAGTGTGTGTGCATGTGCAGAGTATAAATATGTCCTAGAAATGCACAAGAATACATTAAGTGGATTTTTTTTCTTCAGCAGAATTACTTTTCTTATGGTTCTGAGAGAAAATAATTCAGTCCTTTAAGTCTTGGGAAAACAGGGTATTTTTTGGCTCTTAAAAAGAGCATTTAAACCAAGTTTTGACCAAAGGAATTTTCAGCGTCATACCTGCAAAAAAAATCAGATGACATTAGGAACCATTTAAAATTCTCTATTGGGAGATCACCCAGCCTGGTAATATTACTGCAAGTTCCTCCTAAACACACACAAACTTTTACATGATCATTCCTTTTTTTCTCTTGTGCTATTTTTCCTTTCGCTCTATGAGCTAAGCTGGAAAAGAGAGGGAAAAGATTGTGGTGGTGAACTTAAAAAAAAATTTAAAAAATTAAATCCTTAACTAATAGTGCTAGCAACAGAAACTGGATAGTGTTCCGAAATGTGCCTAAATGCCTAGGTAAACATGTGACAGTTGTTGCAAGGGAAGGCATCTGGGGGGTTCTCACTGAATCCTTGCTCAAGTGTAGTGTTTTAACTTCTCGAGGCATAAAAATTCATCTCTGGCAAGTGCCTTCTTCAAGGTGTAAACCCCAGCAGACAGTATGAAACATATCTTAATAGAGCTTTATTGTGCTCCCTTTGCTTGTCCACCTTTGCTTTGTCTTTATCTCTTGCTGTCTCTTACCTGCTGAGTTCTTTTGCTGTCCTTCTCATAAGTTTTGATTGCTCTTTCTGTTGTTGCTCTTTTAGATAGGCTTTCTCTCCCTCTAAATCTCCTCTTTATCTTCTGGGGAACATCCTTTCTACTCCAGGCTTTTCCGTTCTTTGAGCGATACTTCCATGTGATAGAGAAGGCTCTAGACCTCGGGACCATGTAAGGGGCTGTGACCTGCGTGCACTTCTAATTGTAGGACAGCTGATCATCTGGATATTGGGGCATTTGTCAAGGGGGGCTAGAAATGCTGCTGTACAGCTGAAGAGTGTGCTTCCTGTCAGGGCTCTGTTGATCACAGGGCTGCAGTAGAAGGCACGGAGACCCTGGCTCCAGAGAGAGAGCCCTGTTGTGGCAGACACTGCTGGGCAGTGGGTGAGGCTGCTGAGCTCCATGGGGCTCCTTAAATAAATGGGCTGAGAGAAAAGCCATAAGGTACAGGTGGGAGGGTGGCACTAGAATATTGTGAGTCTTTTGAAAGGCCTCTTGCTTTTTGGATTTCTTACAAGACTTCTTTTTTGCTGTATACGGAGGACGCCAAGTGTTTGGTTTTTGATGTTTTGCATAACCAACTCCTTCTGTTTTTCAACACCCTCATAAAACACTTTGCCTTCTATATGTCCTGTTAAAATTTTGCATTAAACAAAAAATTGTTCACAAATACAGCATTAAGAATGATGGAAAGATCAGGTACCTGTTTTGTCTCCTGCTGGGATTGTACCTTGGAAATCTGCAGGAATACTTTTGCTTGAAATTTTTGTTCATAATAATAATAGCATGTTCCAAAGGGTACACCTGATGCATTTATTCATCTCACCTGGCAAAACTTCCTATCAGTGTGTCATCACCATTTTTATTTCAAATACCTCTCAGATGTTTAAAAAACCTTTGCCTAATGTTCTTATACTGAACCTATGTATTGGTTAACTCTGTGGACCTGTCACATCGTGTCTTGGAAAATGGATTATGAAAAATGTGACACAGTGTTTTGTGATGCACTTGGCTACCAAAAATAGGTTTTAAAAAGTGCATGCCAGAAGAAAAACAAAAATTAAAAATTAATTAAAAATTAAAGGAAAACATTGGATACTGTGGATTTTCAAAACAGATCTAATTATATGTTTCCTGGATGCCTTTTGACTTACTAAAATAAAAATAAGATTGAAAGAAAGCAGGCATTTAAGAATGTGCCTGCAGCTCCTGTTTTCCAAGTAATTGAAGACAGGATTTCTTCTCTAACCCTGTTCCAGCAAGAATATGCACTGCTTAGGTATTCATTTCAGTGGCATTGACAATACTGACAATATAATTGACCTAAAAAGTTCTGGATTTCCTGTTAATGCACTTTAGAAACGTACATCAACTACAAAAAAATCATTTCTATCTACATTTCACTTGATTTCCATTTTCAAGAAAGGAGGTTTCATCATTATTATTCTATTTGAATAGCACTGATATCTTGAGAGATGGAAGGAGACTTCTATTGTATGCAGGAGTACTTTATTTCGATATTTTCTTTGTCTGATTATACATGATAAACACACATTAGTGACATTCCGTGCATGTTTTGAAGATAAATGGGATATCTCTTTAAACCATTCCTGACACTTCCTAACCTGTGGGCTTAATGGCATATTCTTTCTTTGATTCAATAATTTGTCTGTCAAAAAAGCTGTGCTGACATTCTCGTTGTTGTGGGACTGAAATGGAAAGAAATCTCTTATCTTTAAGATAATTTTTGAAAAATCGAGGAGAACATTTTAGGATAAAAATGTTTTAAAAATGATTTCAGTTGGAAAAAAAATGTAAGTGTTGACATTATACCAACTGCTAGATGGCAGGTGATAAAAGGAAGAATGTTATCTAAAACTGTAAGTCCCCTTGAATTAATTAGGGAATGTGTGAAATCTTAGAAATGAAGACAGTTTCTACTACTATGCCTTGCATAAGTATTAGTTCTGTATAATAACTAGTAACTTTAAAAAAAAAAGGACTATAGATGTTGCTAAAAGAGTCTGGTTTGCCAAACCTACGTAGCTTCTCTGTGTAAGGCAAATATTACTATATGCAGGTACAAATGGACATGTACTTGTGTATGTACATTGTCTGTGGATGTGTCTGAATTATTATGAATGTACTGGTGCACTTTCTATTAAAAATAGTCTACTTGGCCCTATTTTATTTACAGAACTAATAGAGAGAGGAGTAATTCATACTGGCTATGCAGAACCTTTTCATATTCCCCAGCACAATCTGGTGTAATGTGAAAGATAAAGGGCACAAACTCTGCATGAAACAAGAACTAGCCACAACTCTCCAGTTATATCTGATCAAATAACATAAGACAATATTAGAGGCCAAAGGTTTGAACACTGTTGTATGGTTGTGGTAGCTGCTTTCCTGCTTTGGAAGTTTTCACTTCCAAACCCTGTGAGCTGGCTCTGAGTTCTGTCAGCTGTGAATGCCAGAATTTTCTTACCTTTTTTTAAGGGTATGACAGATGTAGCAATTCTAGTATTTTTTGCTCTTAAAATATTATGCTTTTATTAGAGGTAGATTAGGCAATTGGCTTCACAAGAGAATTAGCTAATTCTGAGTGTTTGATTGAGTACTCAGGTCCTCCTTTCTTCATTGTTTTCCCTGCGTTTAATTTTTGCCAGTGAGCACTCATCCGAGGTTTTTCCAGAGGATTTCTTAGAGCTACTGTCAAATGTGCCTCTGGCTGGATGGCTGGCTAACAGGGATTGATCTTGCACAGGGTGTCTGCCTTAATTTGTCTTTTCTGGTTATTAGTCTTGTCCCCTTTACATTGTAATTGTGAAAGGCTGACCTGGTGACTGTGGTCCGTAAGTTACTTTTTGAGGCTTAAGCTCCTTGGTTCACAAGATGCTTGCAAGGCCTAGAGAGTTCCTGTGTGTTTTGAGATGCTTGTCACCATGGCAGGCTTCAGAAAACTTGGGTGGTTTAAACACATCAGCCAACCAGCAGACCTGTTACCACAATGTGGAGAGGAGAAAAAGGGATGCTGAAGTTGTGAAGAATTACCTGGAGTCCTCCTTTCCAGTATTCATAACAAGTAGATCAGACTCTTACCTATGCTCAAAGGCAAAGAAGGAATATAGTTTCAGCAGCTGACATAAACGTGATGAAACCTCTCCCTCAAGTAGGTTTTACCCTCTAAAAAAACTGCCCACAGCCAAAATCAAAAAACAGTCCTAACGAAGAAGCGGCTGAGTTGGTCTAAAGGAAACCAGTCAGAGATCAGAGCACCGATATGAACTTTGTTTATGTGCTCAGAGTTTGAAACTTGTCTCTCCTGTAGCTGAAAGCACTGTAAATTTTAGTTACAGTGCTTTCCAGATCACCTCTGATACCGATGGTGGGGAAGCCCTTTGGTCAGTCTCACTTGGAGAGTACTCCTTCCTCCTGTGCTTGCAGGGTTGAACAGCAGTTTTAGAGAAGTTCTAGGGATCAGCTGTTATGGAATCTAATAAAATAATTTTCAATATAGCTGTATGTAGAAATGATGAGATGTGTATTGGCAGCTTGGTAGTCTGTTAAAGTTTATGGACATGTCTGTCTCTACTTTGTAGCAGTGTTGTTCTGGAGCATAAAGCTCACAGTTGTGCTACTCTGATCTCAATTAGTCCTTTTGTTGTACTATGTGGTATATTTAAAATAGGAGAGTACTTTTAGGAAAGATGTTAATTTAGGAAGAAAATATGGGTTTTCCTAGTAGCAGCACAGAATCTAAAACCTGCAGTAGTATGGGATTTCATTGGGTGGTTCTGAAATTAGTCATAGACTTCTAGGGAAGCGTAGTGTGGTATTTCCATATGCTATGACATTTCCTTCACAGTTTTTTTTCATCCAGATGGAATGAAGTCTAAGGTCTGAGTAGTTTTGGAAAGGGTGTTACAGATGTGATACCAGGGGAAAAGGTGGTAGCTTTTCTTCTTGACAGTGGTGAAACCTGTGCTCAAGCTGAAAAATCTAATTCAGCAGGCTATCAGCATTAAGAAACACATGTTTACATTTCTGATGTCTGACATCACAAATGTTAATCTTTAAACCTAGACTTCACAGTTTAGCAGCAAAATTTGCTGGTAGATTAATTGGTTGAGAATTTTTAACTGACAGTATCTAAGGTTAGGGTTAATGTAAATGTTATTGTGAGCTTATCTATTTTTAATCTGTTCCGTCTGAACCAGAACTGGTGGTGTTTAGTTACCATCATCATGAAATAGTAGCAGTTTGTATATTAATGTCCTGTGGAATGAGACAAAAGCTGTTGATCTGATTGCATATTAAACCTTAAGCTACTATTGCAGCAGTGTTAAGAGATGCCATTGATGTGAAATGGCCTGCATAGGGTTGACTGATCTGTCTTTGCACGAACCAACTGGTGAAGCATTCAAATAAAATGATCACTCATAGATGCCTCAGAGAAGGAGTGGGGGAAAGAAGGAGGGGGGAGGAGCTCCACACAATAAACAAAGCAAAAGCACTCAATCCTTTTCAAAGACTTATAAATATTTAATAATCATCTGTCTACGGCCAATCTCAAAAAAGAAATCTTTAACTTGACTATTTTAAAGGCCCAAACCTGAATTTTAATTGAGGTGGTTTCAAAGTTCACGTTACTTAGTCTGGCCTTTCCTTGGAAGTAATGGCAATATTTTCCTGGGATGGGATTGGGAATCTTTCTAAATGTTGGTATAACTGTAGGCTAATTTGGATTTTTGATGGGGCAAAATAATGCTGCATGAGGCAGTATTTTTTGCTACTGTAAAAAAACCTGGTCACTTTCATTTTAATTGAAGGTAAATCTTGGGTGCTGAGACTATGTACAAAAATTTTTATGTGTATATATTTTTTTTTCATGTGAAATAATATGATTTCTAACAGCATTAACAAGTTTTTAAGAACAGCCTTTATTCTCCCAATCCCCTTTTTTAGGTTCTATCACTGAAGGCACCTGATTCAAGTGTCCCCTTGGATGAACCTCTCCTATCTCACACTAGCCAATTTTGACAGTCTAAGTGCTCAAATTGAGCCATTTTGTTCTCTGTAAAATAAACCCAGGCCCATTATATGTGATTTTTCATTCACACACCCCTCCCCTTCTCTTCATTTTCTTCCTCCTCTCCTTACTACAGCTCTGTGAATGCGGAGTTGCAACATTGTGAGGACCAGTGTTTTCACTCCAGGCATGTCAACTTCAATCTGCTGCGATTTGGTGTGAAATCTGTGCCATGGTGTGGGGCAGAAAGGTCAACCCCCCCATAATTGATGTTGCTTATTCATCTGCTTCCCGTGTATTTTTCTCTCCACACACTGGGCTTTGTTTGGATAAATTGTTTGAAGATTTACTGTAGTTCTTAAAGCCTGAGAAGCGGCTCCTGCTGTAAAACTTCAATGTCCCCGCTAGGCAGGAGGCTCAGCTAGGATGACACATAATGGCATTTAGACAGAAAGATCTTTTTCTCCCAAGACAAAACGTAGAGGACGTCATCTGGCATAACAATTAGGACAATTTTCAGACTAATTTACTATGGAATCGCTTTGTACACTCCCCTTGTACACTGATATTTAATATGCTAATTGCTATTTAAACCTGAAATATTATTTTGAAGAATTCCTGGACTTCAGAAAATCAGTATATTGAATGGAGGGGAAGAACAGGATGAAAAGAAGGAAAAACTTTTAATGAATGTGATTTTTACAATTGCACATAAGTACTTTTCAGATTATTAAGGAAAAGCCTTAAAGGTCATTAGGAATCTGAATGTGGTGATTTACTGTATTTTGGGTCACCTACATTTGTTCTGCTTATGTTAGCAAATGGCATCATTTGAGAAAGGAAAAATACAAGTGCCATTTATATACTCGGGGGGGCTCAACGGAGATTTAGGAATGAGTTTTACTAAATTTAATAAAATTCCTTGCATTTTCATACTTCTAGTGAGCATATATGTCAATATTTGAGCTCTGAGGTAATAAATACAGGAACAGAAATCTACAAACTTTAAAGGATGTCTGTGTCCTTGTGGCTGTAGTCCTGAAAAGAGTGCTAATTTACTGGAAGAAATCTTAAAAATAGGAGAAATACTCACTTCTTTAGTAAAGAAGGAAAAAGCTTTATCACCTAGTAATCCTGCCTGCAGATTGAATAAAATAGTTTGAAACCATTGTTTTGATTTCCATTGACTGAAGGCTAGAGTAGCTTTATTGGTTAAGCTGTTAAATCTGCTGTGGTTTAAACACACTTTTTTTCCTGATGCACCCTTGCTTCGATTGACCTTGAAACGCATTATCTCATCCTTTTTGATTTTTCAGGAGAAAACGTCTGTTGCATCTGATCATTTGAAGCTGTCTTAAAACACTGCATAACTATGCTTTACTACTATTCTTCAAGGATAGTGTGAAAGTGTAATACACGAGTATTTCATCTGCTATCTACTAGGTGATATCTGCCCCTCTTGGAGATCCACTAAGGAGGTTCTACCTGGAACTAATGAGTGGAGTCTAATCTGTGTGTGGCACTGTGAATGCCTTTAGCTATGGAATGTTTATGGTTTAGTTGTGGAATAGAAATAAACTGCGTATGAAAAAACACCTGGCACTCTGTTTTCTAAGGTGGTCAATATAGTGTGATGCTAAGATGTTAGAATTCTGAAAAATCATTATCTTGATCAAGAATAATGGATTAAAGAAAATCCTTTTAGGACTGAAAGGAATTGACGGTAAAATTCAAATGACTGAAATGGTACAAAATTCCCATTACTCAGGATCTAGAGCATGCTTATGGTAGTGCATACAACTTAAAGCAAACCACACACAATCATACTGCATTCACTCTGAGAATAATTCTATTCTGGGACTGAAAATCTTACTAGCTGCTTTTTCAAGCTCAAATATAGTTACTGCAACATTTATAGATGAATATCGTGCCTTTGCAATATTTTCTTGTTATATGTCTGTCATGAAGAGTTTAAGTGAAAAGAATATGCAAAGATTCTTATTATAGAATTTGTGTGTATCTTAGTACTGGCTGCAGTACTAAGATACACACATTTTTTTTATGGATTTGGCATTTCTGTGTATTCCTGTTCGTGCTTATTCTTCAAATTAAATTTTTTTGTTCTTAACTATGAAACCTTCTAAAAAAAAACTGACACATCATCTGTCACTTTTAAGACCACCACTATGCATAAAAAGTTGAAAATTACCTTCTTTTTAATTTTTTTTTAAATAATACCATGTAGTATTGGATGTAGGTGAATTTGCATTTGGACAACAATAAAAATGAGATACAAAATCAGTAGGAAAATAATGAAAGATTTCATACTGCTCCACCCAATTTATTTGACAGTATGATCATTAAAATATTGGAGCTAAGAAGCTAGAGAATTGAAATAATAATGATAAATTCCTAATTTATTTTTACATATGTTCCATTTTGAAATGAGGGTGGGGAAAGTCATATCGTATCTTAGATACCTGCAAACAAACTTTAAATGAAATGCTTAGCAGAAACTACCCTTCCTTTAGCTTTAATTCAGACTGTTCTCATTCCTTTGAATAGCAAAAAATAAATTTCCTTCACGTTCTTCTCCCTACCAAACTTGGGATATAACCTTACAGTTTAAGGCTAGCTTACTCTTCTTTCTTCACTTAGAAGTGTTTGGAAAACCTTTAAATAAAATTTCCCTTTTCAGGGTAACATGCCTTTCCTGTCAGGTGAGGAAGCAGTATTTGAATTTGTTTAGGGTTACTTTTAGTGAAATGGAGGGGGTGGCTCCCTGTTTACTTTTTTGGAGATGCACTATAGTAGTTCTAAGCAATTTAATGGCCTGGATGTTTTGCAATGGCTCTGTCTGCTTATAATTTGTAGGTGTTTTGGAGTAGGCTGGATTAATAGAAGAATTAGAAACACCAAACACCAAGCAGGTCTGTGTGACTGGGCTTTCTTGTAAACAGCCTTGGCAAAAAAAAAGTATGTCTCCTAGGACTAGAGGGCACCTATTTCATGTTCATTCCTATGCCTTACTGTTATGTATTTGTACCTGCTTTTTCTTTTTGAAAATAATGAGTAGGAGGAACATGCAAAGTGTTTTTTACCAGACAGTTTAGATCTACTGTCTCTGCAAAAAAAAAGGTTATACAGTTTTGTGACATGGGAAATTGAATTTTGGGGCAAGGTTTGTTAGTGATGGGAAGATTAGATTAAATAGCTTTTTAGTGATTTATTTTATTTAAACAAGCTTTGTCCATTGTATGTAGATATATGGGGCTCTCGATTTGTCATGTAGTTAGAATGCACAGTCAATACAGAGAATAGCTGCATTGTGAACTTCAGTGCTTTCTACATAAGAAGTGTACTTTATGGCATATTTTTGATGCCTGTGTAATACTAGTCCAAACTTTGTCTACCCTTGTAGTTTATTAAATTCCTATTCATTTTATAAGTGCTGGATGATTCACATTGAGATGGCTTGTTATCTCCCATACATATGGGCCTGACTGGTGTTGCGGGTAGCAAGATAGATCCAGTCAGTGCATTTCCTCTGGGAGAAGGATTAGTCATATTTGTTTAAATGAAGTGTGAAGTCAGCACTGGTGAAAAGTGCCGGATTGACAACTCTTGAAGATGAGCTCCTGGATCCCTGTGGAACGGGGAACAGAATTGCTTTGTTTTACTGATGTACCTCTGCCCTGACCTCGGACAGTTCACTGCTAATAATTGGGCAAGTGTAGTCTCCAATTGGTTTTGAACCTGTCTTCTGCTTTGAATCTGATGGCAAGCTGCCAGCTGAATTTGCTTGGAAAGAACTTCCTCCCTGGCAGCTGGACCAGGACTACAGAAAATATGTTCCCTTTATCAATCCATTAGTCCTCAGTAACAACTTGGGGCAGTTTAGCCTGCTGCAGTTCTTCTACTTCCTGCCTTCCCTCCCAGCTCAGTTTTCACTGGATCATATCCCTGAACTACTTAACCATGGGATTGCATGAGAGTTGGAATGTAGCTGAAAGGGAGGAGGAGGAGATGAGGTCAAACAGTAAAAGCAAAGAATAGGAACACAAGAATGTGGCTGTCTAGGCTCAGATTGGCTTAATTATATTGCACAGTAACATTGCAGATTGGTGGTCTGAGCTCAGCTTAAACTAATAATTTGGGATGAAAATTTCTATCATTGAAGTCTCACTGTGGCCAAAGGAACTCAACTCAGTAGTGTAATTCTAAAATTAATTTTAAAAACCCCCATATATCCAAAGACATACAGATTCCTACAGAAAAAATATTTCTTTATATTGAATCTTATATTATCCTGAATTATGAAAATGGCCCTTGAATTGTTTTGCATGTGTGATGTGGTTATGTTGACTGTATTGCACTGTCTGTTGTAGTCCCACTATGTTTTCAAAAGGTTGGGTCCATCTGTGTCTGCTGTTGATTTTTTTTCCCCTTTTAAAAATCTCACCCTGAATGAATTTTGTAAATATTCAGTCTTGACTTCAGCTTGCATTGCAGTGTCATCAATTATGACAGACTGCTGCCTCTTCTCTCCACTCTTCATCTTTTCCCTGTCAAAATGCACCCTTTGGCAGAATATTTTTCAAGGGCTAAATGTGAGTCTAAGGGAGTCAGTGTCAGGGTATTTTTCATAATTTCAAAAATATTTTTCTCTTTCTCTTGTTTATAATTACCTCTTGGAAACTTCAAATTGAAATGTTTCTTTACAGGTTTTTCAATGCATGCCCAGTCTACTGAGAGAGCAGGGCAGATTTGAAGGTTATTGATGCATTTTTTTACCCTTTGGGGTCGAGGGAGAAGGAGGGAAAAGATGGTATAGTATATATAATATATCACTCCCTCACCTCCCACCCCAATGAATATTAAAGGTATAATATAAGTACCCCAAACTGGTCCCTTGCATGGGAAGCCTTTCCCTCCCTTTCTCCTACATGTTAAAAGGCCAGCTGCTCATGGTCCCTGCATCCTGTAGCAGATGAATAATGAAACCCTAAGGCAACAGCAACTGTGTGCAGTCTGGAAAGAGCCACGACTGAATACCTAGGGAAGATCTGCCCTTTTTGTCCCTTTTCTCTCCTGTTCTGATAACTATGGGCCAGTTTAGATCCCAAGATATATAGAACCTGTAATGTAGCCAAGCAAATTTTGCTCACCAAAAAAAATCCCTATTTTTCCATTTTACTTTTTGGTCTCCTCAGTAAATATTGAGATGGCTTCATTTGTGCAGTCTCTGAAGCATTAAGCATGATGCTTGTTTTCATACGTTTGCTATGATATGTGTGTCAACTTTGCCTACTGTGCTGCCAGCATGTAATTTTATTGTGAACTTTATGGATTTTCTTCTCCCTAAAGTTTGATCTCAAATTTTTGGTTCATGAGATAGTTTTGGCTGTTAATTTTAAAGAAAGAATCTCTAATGAATAGGAAAGCAATTTGTACATGTAAAAGCAGGAATAAACAAGAAAAGGTCAAATGAAAGAAGAAACATAATAAATTGGGAGTTTATAATTTCAAAGCAAGCCTAATTTGTTTGCACATTGTGGAGATAATGTGCAGCTTTGTCCATGAGAGTGGCTCTGATAAAATGAAAGATATTTGCCAATAGATTCTACATGTCAGGCACTCCCTTTCCATACAGACCTCTTCTCTGTAGCTGCCTTTTCCCTGCAAAGTGTTTGGGGGTTTTGTGTGTCTGATTTTTAGTAAAATTTCTTTCCTTGTACAGTTCAGATTTCATAAGGTGAAAGACCCAAAGACTCTTTAGAAAGTGGGTTGTTAATGTTGATTTTACCTTAAAGTCACATACTACTTTAATAATAGGTGAGATTATGGCAGATTGCTTCTATCATGTTACATTAATATCATGTTCTCTTTAATGATGTTAAATGATGATCTTGGATATGGAAAGATACATACATATTCACTTTTTCAATTAGATTCTCTTTGTCTCCATGATCTAGTCCCAAATTCCAATTAAAAAAAAAAATTCAGAACTCATAATTCCAAATTTAACTGAAATCTGAGAATTTGATGTTTGGTAGATGTAAAAGCCTCTACCCAATATATGCTATACTGAGTGCAGAAACAGCTGTGCTATTTCTAAAGCCTGGTCTGTTAGAAGAGACAGTGTGAATGTGTTTTTGCAGGGCTTACACAGTTGCCCAGGTTTAGCTGAGGTTTCCACAATCTGTTGCTCTTGTGTTTACTGAGAGCTGAAGTGTGGTATGCCCTAAACTTGTATTGGTTTTTGCAGGGATTGCCTGACATTTTAAGGCAATGGTGGCCATGTCCTAACAAGGCAAAGAGACTAAAGCTATTACTTTAGGTGATTCACAGACTATTCTTTGGGTTTTGCTTTCTTCATTTAGTATTTTGAATCCATAAAAAATTTTTGAGGTTTGTGTTTGTAAAATCCCGTTTTTTTCAGGGATCCAATCCAATCCAATGGCTATTCCAAACCTTTTCATCACTGAATGGCAAGTCCATGCTCCTGCTTGTAGAGCTGTTGGTTATTGTGCATGCATAGAGGAGGAGTATGGCCTGCTGGTTAAAACAGGGAACTACCAGGATACTGAAAAGTGCAATTCCTGCCCCTGTCATATAATTTCCATATGACCTTGGGCAAGATGTGTCAGATAAAACTTACTTCACAGGGGCATAATATAGCTGAACTGATGAGATTGTGGTGCTCTTAAATCCTCTTGAGGAAAGTTAGGCAAAAAGAAATTACTACTATAGTAGAATAGTTGTGAAAATAAAATAGAAGAACTGGCATGATTAGGAGACAATTTATTGACTTTTCTTTCTGGCTATTTAAAGTTTCCTAACTTAGCTGGGGTTAGAAAAGTGGATGTGCTGTGGGTTTGTTTCTGTCCTTGATGTGCACATGCAGCTCCCATTAGTGCCAGCAGGAGCCCTGTGCTTGCATCGAGAGAGGAGAATAGAGCCCTGTGTGTGTAATGATAAGTTACACAGCATCTCCTGGCTCTGTGTATGATTTCTGATCTATTGTGCCAGAGATACTACAGCATGAGAGAGAGCTGCTGTCATTTTCAATAGGAAGTGAGAACTTTAAGAGCCTGAGAACTGTCCTCTTTTTTGAATAGCACTTTTGCTGCATGAAGTGTAATTTATTTTTATCACAGCAGGCATAAAGCTTCCAGGTTTTCATAAAGAAAAATGATCCATATAGAGCTCCTGTCGATTGAAGCATCATTTGAAAACCTGTAAATTCAAAACACAGCTCTTTCTCAAGGCAAAGTATTGTTCCTTTTTTTTTTTTTTTTTGCTGCAGCTTTTAATTTTTTTAGTCCTGGCATTTCATTAGTACTTTAGATGTACTACAAAATAGTGGTTTAATGTCCATAATTATATTTCTAGCCATCGGTTTGCCTGTAGCAGGACACATTACTTAATTACACTAACCAAAACTTCTTCAGACAGGACTTTCCAGGCTTTCAGGATCCTTCAGAATGGTACTTAATTTTTGGTTTTTGTTTTTTTTTTTTTTTTAAGCAACAAATGTCTATAAATCATTAGAATTTGAGAAGAAAGTGGAAAGGAGAGGAAAGGATGCGGTAAGGGGGGGGAAGAGAAAGAAATTGTTTGCATCTTGCCTGATACACAAACACACAAAAAGAAAAGAAAACAAAGGAAGACCAGTTATTAGTCCTACAACTTGTCAGTTTAATTAGTGAAGGGTTGCCTCTCTCTCTTCTGAAAAAATACAACATCTTTAAATGATGTCCATTCTTAAATGTAGAAACCCCGCATTGTGTCTGTTAATGCATAATTGGACTGTCTTTTAATACAAGCAGAGGCACTTGTTTCTGAATATAAACCCTGCACCTCAACAGGTCAGGAAGATAGTAAAAACCTGTTGTTTGGCTTTGTCTTGGGGAATAATGGAGTCACTAATCTACTTGATCTCTGGGAGTCAGATAAAGAAGAAAGTGAACGATGCATACATTTCAAAGATGGAAGGCACTTGTAAAAGCAATTTCTTTGGGGGGAAAAAGTAGAGCAAAGGCTGTTGGAAACCTTTTAATTAGTACTAATTACCTCAGCAGAAAACGTTGGAAGCTTGAAAGGATTTGTGTCAGCAAGTGAAAGATCAAAGATTGCGACGCTCGCATTTTAATCTGTTGGCTATAAAAACGAATAAGGGGGTGGTAATGGGGCCCATGAGAATGACAACCCAGGTGGTGGAGGCCTTAATCCCTTCTTTACTGCTAGTGCCTGAGGCCTAGTTCCAATTACATAATAAGATGATTTAATTTTTGCTTTAATTTTAACAGAAATTAAGTTTATTTTAGCCTTCAGTAAGGACAAGACAAGGTTTCCAGACAAAATCCTCTCAATTTATTTCTTTTAATGTTTTAAGTCCAAGCCTTTACTTAGCTCTTTTTTCCCCCCTAAGTGGCTGAAGCTGCTCTGTAGAAGGCCAGGAGGCAGCAAAGGTGCTTTGATGTGGTCCCTGCGAGCAGGGAGGGGCTGGCTGTGGGTCACTCATGGCCACTGTGGCGGCATTCAGGAATCCACTAGTGCCTTCTCTCTTTTTTTGCTTATTTGTTGTTTGGTTTGGGTTTGTTTGGGTTTTTTGTTTGTTTGCTTTGTTGGTTTTTTTTAACAAACTGCCTAATTGCGTCAGTGAAGAATATTTTATGGGCAGGCTTGCTGTGATATTTCATTTCTGCTTTCTTTCAAAGCACTCCATGTGTGTTCACACGAGTGAGGTAAATTACTCTTTTTTTTTTCTTCTTCTTCTTTTGTGGCTTGAGCAGATTATGTGCCCCTCAGAAATCTAATTGTCATCAAATTCCACTATGGACAAAAGAGTGAGCATATGGCTGAGGCTGATGGCTGCAATGTAGGCATGGAATGGATAGATTTATGTGCAGGAATTTCCAGCACTTCTACACTGCCAAGACCAGCCCTTGTGTTGAGGGGGTGGTAGATGCTTCTTGAAATGGCATTGGGCTTATAATTCAGCTCATGAAGTCAGGTGTTATCTGTACACAGTGAACTGGTAGGAGTTGAGTGGGTTTTATTTTAGTAATTGGACTTTTACTAAAGGTAAAAGTCCTTACCCTCTTGCTAAGTGTTACTTATGCTCTGTGGATTCAAGCATGGTAAATTGCAGCCAGTCGTGGTTTTGTCTTCACAGGTAATTGGACTAAAAATTTGGAGGTAGTGGCAACACAAATAGCCAGGCCTCTATTCTCCATTAAAACTTTAAATTTATTCATTCAGCAGTTAAAGCTTGAAATGAACTTTGAACTACATACTTTATTAAGTTATATACTGATTTTTAAAATATTTTAATTATGTTAAATTACTCCAGCATCAGGTTTTTATGGTGGATTGTTTCATGCTGGTGTGATGGAAAGCAGTGTTCATTTTAAAACATTGTTTTGATGGAAGTCTTTTGGTCCCTTGGTAGGTTTTGTATGTATTGGCATGAGAGGAAATCATGAAGCAACCTTTTCAAAGGTAGGACTTGATGATCTTGGAGGTCCTTTCCAACATTAGTGTATGCATGATTCCATGAATCCCAGGTGTTCAGTGTTTTCCTTTTGCTTGTCTTTTCCTAATCTATGGAGTGTCTGTTGCCTTTAACTGTGCTTAAAGGAGGAGCTTGCATTGAATCTCATCCTAGGGCATGGAAAAAGACCTGGGCTGAGACCTGGGTTTCTTTCCAGATCAGTGTAGGGGAGTAACACAAGCCTGGTTTTTTTTTGGGAGTGGCTCTTTCCTGTCAGGTTGCTCCATCCTCATCACTGCAGGTGACTGTCCTTGTGAAGCTGCTCAGGAGGACCCAAGGTGGTTTTGTTTCTCCAGGAGGTGTTGGGACAAAACCCCCCAGTTTGACCAGACAAATTGAATGAACAGATTATATGGAAGTATTTTGAAGATGAAAAAGACATAAGAACACACATATCTCTGAATTTGAATTTATATATCAATTTTTTTTGCAGGATTGCCATTAGGCCCAGTAACAGAAAAAAGTTGTTCAAAGAATGAGTACTGAGCAGTTACCATGCAAAAGTGCTTGGCTGAGTGTAGTGTGTGGTAATGACTCCCAAAAGCCATGGGGTGTTTCCTTGCTTTCTGCTCTTTGCAAGAATGATTTATGAGTTTACAAGTTCCTTCCCAAACTCTATAATTGCCCTGACAGTTTCCCAGGTGGACTATATCCAAGTTGGTATAAAGCAGTACTCATTGCAGCTGGATCTTCTAATTCATCTTGAGTTCGGTATGGGACTTCTTGTTCTTTTTGTCTTTATTTAGATTTTTTTTTTTTTTTTTTTTTTTACCTCTTGAGAAACACTGTACCCTGGTAACTGGTACTACATTCCCCTGAAACACCACACATGCCTGAAAGTAAACCAAGTTCTATTTGGTAAGTCTTAACTGAAAGCTTTTCGTTTTATGAATGGAAACAAGGACAAGTACAAAAGTTGGTCTTTGCATATACTTAACAGATCACCTTTTGCCTTGTTGAATCCATCTTCTCTAGGATTCCTGGCTTGAATTCCAGTGGGTTCCCTTTCAGGCCCAGGTGTCTTGGCAATTGGTCTTAGTCCCACCGTCACTTCTGATTTAGTGCTGTCAGAAACCAGAAACTTAGGTGATCCTGTTTGGAAACTGTTGGGGATTCTCTGTTTTCTATCAACTGAGTGGCTCCTCCTTTCCCTGAACACAACTATTTCTTCTTCCTCCCTGGCAACGTCAAACTGGCCACTTACATCCCACTCCAGCTGGATTTGTCCTTCTCTGTGGCATTCATACCTTCTTGCTAAGTGTTACACAAGACACAAGCACACACTTTGCAAATGATCTGTGGTATGCTGCTGGCTTTCTAAAAACAGATGAAACAGGATATAATGTTAACAGTGATGACAGACCCAGTAACACAGTTACTTTGTTTAAACAAGCCCATAAAAAAAGTGTTTCCCCTCCAACAGCTTTTCTGGTGTTGCAAACTTCCACTTGCATAATGTACAATTCACTGGAGATTGTGCAGGCATAAGCAAAAGAAAAAGCTGTCTCTTGCTTGCGTGTACTTGCACTTTAGAGTAAAGCACATCCAAGTGGAAGATTTGCTGTCTAGCACAAGGTAGTCTCCTTGAAAGGATACTAGTTCTTCTAAATTGGCTCAGTCATGCATAGACCTTGTATGCTTTTACCCTAAGTTTTATCGGTCTAATAATCTGTTTGCTGGCTTTTGGGACTGAAATGTCTGTTATAGTAAGGAAATCTGTTACAAACAGGTGTTTGAGTGCAGGACAAACATGGAATAGTAAAGGTGAAAATTTGCCTTGCACTTAAACATCGTTGAAAGATTTTCAAACTGAACACCAAAAGTTAAATTTTGTAAATTGTTACTAAAGTACCCAAAGTTGCGTTTTTAAGGCACAAAGGCCTTGCACATTAAAGATACTGATGAACAAAGTGTTTAGGAAGAGGATATTAAACGCTGTACTGTGATTAATAGAAACATTGAAGAATAACCTAGGTCCTTGTATCAGAAACTTAAATGTGTAAATTATTCTCAAAAAAAAAATTAAAATATGTAACAAGACAAGCATGTGTGAACAATTTTGTTGGTGTAATTGAGAAAACTCTCATTTCAATCATGAGAAGATATGTGATTTTTGGAAGCTTACCAACAGTGGTTTACATGTTGATCCAGTACTCGTATTTGTTTGAGAAAGGGTGCAGTTTAAGTAGATCTTATTAAAAAGAAAATCCCCAAAACATTAATGCAATTAATCTCATTTCAGTACTTTATTAAATCTATTTAAATATGCATTCAGGTATTTCAGAGAAATCAGCCTGAGTGTTTAGAAAGAGATGAATGCAGTGGCCATTAAGTTTTAATTGTCTTTAATCTCTTGCTACTATGGCAATAAAAATAAAAACTTTTAAGAGGAATATTCTCTATAATGCATCGTTTGGTAGGAATATTCTTAGCAGAACCATGTAAGCAGTACATTTTCTGCTTTTCCATGATTTGAGTATTTAAGTCATAAATACTTCTAGTATCTTCTTGTAATCTTTGTGCTTTTCTTAATTGAATTTAACACCATTGAGAAATCTTTCTTAATATTACTGAATGTGGAAATATCTTTTAGTTGTCCTCTCCTTCTTCAGATTAAAAATCTGAAATGAATCTACTCTATCTTATTTTGCTGTACTGTTCTGAAGTATTCTGATGAGCCTGGATTAGCTGATGTGGCCTTTGGGGAGAGACACATCAAATGCAGGCAGACAGCTCCTGTGTCTGGTAACAAAGACTGAGGAGGTCAAAACTATCCCAACAGGCCTGAGCAGGTCAGTCAGAGGCAAATGTTGGAAATAAGATTTGGTGGGGAGGGGAGTAAGAGGCCTGGGTCAAGTCCTGTTCAAAAAGTCAGCTTTGTCAAAAGCTTCAGTCACATTCTTACCTACAGGCAACCTCTGCTGATCCCAACTCATTAATCGAACTGGAGAGCCGTCTTGACCCTGGCTCCTTCCCTTTGAAGTGTGGTGTCCTCTGCAGCATGAGGAAATAATTTGCTGCCTGATTCAATGAGCCATCAGTAGAGCCAGCAGACCTAATGACATGTGAGAATATTAACCTCCTACCACGAAGAGCTGTGAATCTTGAGAGGCAGTCTATAATTCACCCAGCACTCCTGAGCCTTCCCTTTCTGTCTTATTCTTGCACTCACTTTCTCACTCACAGGGAGAGAGAGGAGAGATCCTCTTGTCATAAAACTTTATTTCCTTCAGTAGTGTGAGCCTTCTGAGCTTCTTGATAATGAGTTACTTTCCTTTTGCAGTTGGATAAAATTTATACTGAAATTCCAGATGTCTGTCTTGCATATAATAATTTCTGTTTAAATTATGACACAGGCTACATTACTGACATCAAGAGGGTGGTAATCCCAGTACATACCCAAGCAGACTATTTTGTTTCCTTATTTATTTTTCATCATCAGAGGAAAAAAGCAAAAGCAGGAGAACAAACATGCATAACAGTGCTGTTATTCTGTACAATATGTGTTTAAGCTTACCTCAATCAAGAGAATCTTTCTCCAATCCTCTTTTTTTTTTTTTTTTAACCTACAGGATGAAACAGTTCTGCTTGACCTAGTACTGTGTGTTATATGCACACACAAGGGCGTGTTTTCACCCTTTGATTCTTAAGAAAGAAATAGATTGTTGGTATAATCCCACTGCTTTAAAAGTCAGAGCTGTTTTTTCTCTTATTGACTCCTTTAGCATTTCCATAGATTCAGGACCTTATGTCTGGTAAACTTCAGAAAGAGAAACATTGTTATTCATGTGACTAAATAACAAAATAAAAGCAAAAATGGCCCTGTGTCTCTTTACTACTCAGCATGAAAGTGGTGGTGACTACCAGACAGTTATGTACCCATATACAGTAAAATATTCTCAGAGTTTTGTTTTGTTTATAATGTCATTTCGTAGTGCTGCTGGGCTGAATAAGGTCAGAATTTACAGGTTATGGGTACAGATGGGGAAGAGTATCCAACTCAGCAAATCCCAAAATGGCTATTGCTGGCAACAGTCTTGTATGTGCTGGAGAGGTTTTGGTGACTGTTTTTGCTGTAACTGTACTGTCAAATTTCTCATCTTTGGTGGAAACATAGTTTGCAAAAGCAAATGAAGTTATAGCAAGTGTGAGCACTTATGATGGCGAAAGATGTTTCCCCACTGGCAGTGAAAGCTCATGATGCAGTTGTGTGGCCAAAACCTTTCTGTAGGAAACTGGGCCTGAATTCTGTCTTGTTATCATTGTAGGGTTATTTTGCTTCTGAGGAGTTTTTGGTAAAAACTGTTGGTGTATGGTGTGGATCTGGGTACAGACTGAGATACCATGCACAGGGGACAAAGGAAAAAATGGAGACAAAGCAGGGTAGGTAGCAGAAGGAAATAATAAATAAATGGCAGTCATATGATGATTAACAAGTACTACGGTGTCTGTGGTATGCACCTATGTAGATCCCTGTCTTGAAGTTGTTCTAAAGACATTTTTTAACATCGAGGGATTCAGTATTATGTCCATTAACAATTCTCTGCTATCATGCTTGAGCAGTCTATTAGTCGTCCTCACCTCTTATAGCTGGTCACAAAGGCCAGTCCCTTTGCCTCTCTCTGCTTCATCTTTTTTATTAAGTTTATTAAAACTAGTCAGATTATACATTCTTATGGCACAGGCTGTGCTTGGTCCATTCATTATGGTTTCTTATCTTGGCAGGCAATCTGAATTGAACGGCAGCTAGTCCATTATGCACATATGAAGCCCATCACTCCTCCAGCAATGGCCAATTCATCAAACATTTATCTTTTGCCCTCTGAGCAGTGCGTCAATTTGCTTGTCAATCCTCAGCCTTGGTTGTTGTGGAAGATGGGAGAAAAATTACTTTTCTTTTCCCTCTTCCCACTGAACTCTGGTAGTCAAAATGGGCTTTACTCTACTCACTCTACTCCCCCACTCTCTGTGGAAAAAGGGGAGTTAGGTTACTATCTGAATTGCAGAGTGACAGATTGATCCAAGATACACTAAAGCTTTCATTATGGCACTGCCTTTGCACTTGAATTTACTCATATTTCCATTATAATACTGGTTTTTAGGGGGTTTATAAATAGATTCTCCACTTGGCACATGGAGCTGAGAGGAGCTTTTAAGAATAAACACGCTACAGGGTTTTAGCTTTTGTGGGGTTTTTTGTTTGTTTGCTTTTTTTTAAGCAGGTTGTTTGTTTTTTAAACATTTTGTAAACCAAGACATGTTCTTTTGCTTGTTTTTAATCACTAATACTTCATTGAATTCTTTCAAGTTCAGGAAATGGCAGTGTTTCCTTTATTTTTTAAATGACATTTGTTTTATTAGGATTTTTTTATGCCATTTGTTTTATTAGGATTGAGTTCCATGTTAAGATTGGGGAAAAAGACAAAGCAAGAATCTTTCATTCAAGTTTTTCTCTTAACTCGTTGCTATTCTTCATCAAACACTTCTAATATTTTTTAGCAGAAGGATGTTTAAGTCTGTACTTAGGAATTTTAGGGAAGTGATCAATAAATATTAGTGGTGTTAATTCCAGAATGCCCTTCGATAACCTATGAATATATGCAGTCACTTTCTCTCTGCTTGGTAATTTTTTGCACTGTTTTGCAAACTGTATTTTCTTATATGATACTTGTTTGATGACTGCATGACTAAGAACTCATTTTCTGATCCATTTTGTATTATTTTGAAATATTTTATACAGCTCATGTGAAAACTGCCTTCCCCCAGGCTATAGTACACTGATTGTAATTTTATTTAAATTTAAACAAAATTGTAACAGTAGTATAATATAAAATCTTGGCATGTTTAATCCTAAAGATGTAATATGAAAACTTAAGCAAAAGGCAGCCTAACATGAAGGATAAAGTTTGAGCTGTATTAATGGGACATTCCCTTGAGTTTGTGCATTAAATACACATAGTGAAATCTGAAACTTTAAGAGATGGCTTAGAAAAGAAATTGAATGCCACCACTGTCAGTCTGGTTGCTAATTTATCTCTTTTGCTCGGTTGGTTTGGTTGTTTGTTTTATTGATGGTTTTGGTGGTTGTTGCTGTTTGTGGTTTGGTTTTTTTAATATTAGTAGAGTCTTGGTGTGAGAGAATGGTGGCTGAACAACTGAATGGTTGACTGTAATATATTTTTGTGAGCCCCTGAAAGCTGTAATTGGGATTTGTAGTTTATTTCACCAGGTGAATCCACTCCTACGGGACATGGCTTTTACAGTTTTTTTCCTTAATGTTGCAGTGTCTTTTAATTTCATTGCAAGATTTCTGACAAGTAGGCTCTGTTCATCCTTCCCAAACAGATGTGCTTCCTTGAGCCTCACCTGAAGGTCTGATTCACCTTCTGGGAGTGCCCATCTTTTCTTGCTGCCTCTAAGGAGTTATAAGTAACTGGGCTTTTATAGATGGATGAGATGAATCTGCATTATTGCTTTTCAGACAATGTCACCCTTAGAAGAACTGCTGCCTATTAGCAAAATCCCTCTCTCAAGAAATACCTGCATTTCTGTTTTATAATTGGCAGGAATGCTTGTGGAATACTGTGAATGTAACATCTAGAATTCAGGAGACCTCATCTCTTTTTTTCTGTCTGTTTATTGACTTCAACTTTTGTTTGTGTTTTCTTGGAGGTGGGTGGCGGCTTCTAAGGGTTTAGAAGTTTGGCCTTCCTTTTTTAGGCAATGGAATTTGCTGTGTAAGACTTAGAACAAGACTGTAAAAGAACAGATGAAGGTTCTGAGTTTTTGTGAATCCCCAACATTTCAATGTGCTTACATCACTCTGGTTTAAGATTGTTGTGAAAGATGTTTTCATCCCAGGCTTTATGGGTAATAGAGTGTCTCACATAGTCTTGTGTGCTTCAGGGTATGAGAAAAGGGAAAAATTGAGGGAATGCTATTTATTTTCTTGTATGTCTGGAAGTAGTCAAGTATGACCTTTATTTGAAAAGATTCAGAAACCTTTTGTAGGTCCAATTCATAATAGAAGTTTAATCTTTTCTTATGGAGGCCTCTTTTTCATAGGTATTTAACGATGCTGCTTGTTAATGTCTATTAATTTCTCTTTTGCTGATCATATTCACAGCTGTGCCTCAAGTTTTACCCTAATGGTTGCTTGCAGATGTTTTCTGTCTGCCAACAGAAAGATGGAAGTGATGCAAAATGCTACCTCTGGATGGTCTGCAAAATACTAACATTTCTTCTGATGTTAGACAAAACAGAGCATATCCTGCTTTACCAGATCCTGGAGGCTCTACTGTCACTTGGGTGCTTTGGTGTGTTTGTGTGTGTGTGTTCTGTCTTGGTCCAGAAGTCATGTCAGAGCTGTCCATTAAATACTTCATTCTGTTTTCTTTTTGATTCTATTATCATGCAGGAACCTGTGTAAAATCACTGAGTAGATTGACAAAAAAATAGCTTTTATTCTGGCCAATTTTTGATGCTTTACTTGTGTTTTCTCCACCTGATTGGTTTTTCTTTTATATATATTTATATATCCCCGTTTTTTTTATTGTGCTTTGTTTTGTTTTGGTGAGGTTAAGTCAAAGGACTAGAAGTCAGGAGTTCTAGGTGTTATTTCTTGTCTCTGGGAAAATTGCTGGAGGTCACCTTCTGTTAGTCACTTAACCTCTCTCTCCTTTACTACAAAATGGAATTTTAAGCTCAGCAGGTTTTTGAAAAGTAATTCATTAATGTTTTGCAAAAAAAATGCTTTGTAGTCCTTGGCTGGTAGGTGCTGAAGAAATAGAAATTGCTTTTCTACTTAAATACTGAAATTATCTAGTGCTAGGGTTCTCATGTTGACTCTGCTCTCCTGTAATCTGTTAAAACATTAAAGGTAAGGAAAAGGTATTTTAAAAAGCTTTTATTTTGTAACAGCTCCATCTTTAACTTCTGCTAATGGCTATCTCTTGTCAACAAAGTGCAAATCAATTTCAAGGCTAAACCCAAACTCTCTCATTTGCATATTGTTAACTGCTCTCTCTTTTCCTGTTAAACAGGAGGAAAAAGTCAATTAGGTATGAGGCAGCTGTCTTATTAATGAAGGGGTGGGATAAAATGTGAGGAACTCTTCTTTTGTAGCATATGCTTCTGAGCAGCTTGTTTTTCTGAACAAGGACAACTGCAGAGTACCAAGTTTTGTCTATTGCTTGCAAGGCTTCTGCTTTTTTTCATTTATGAAATCTCATATTTTAATTGTCAAATATTACCAAAATGAAGAGTTGCTCTTTACTTTCATTGTAACCAAATCCCTGTCAGGCCAGAGGAATCACATGAAATAGTGTAGTTGACAATTGCCATGCATACACATGCATAAAAAAAAAATAAAAAATCTGTCATGACATTCCTTTATGATTAAAACTTTGTTATAAACCATGAATGAATTATGGAAAAGAAAGCTGGAAGAAATCATACTGATTAGCCAAAGGACTTGGATAAAATGACATTTCTGAGACCTTTATATTCTAAAGGATTATTTACTGTCTACTTACAGAACATCTTAAGTCGTTTTGCAGAGGGAGTCAGTTTCCTGTTTAGCGCAGTGTTTTTGTAAGCTAATGAGGGCAAAGCGTGAGCCATAGGCAATGATGCTGTGATATTAGCTGTGACAGGGAGCTTGATCATAATTATCTTAACGAGGATAGGGTTAATTACAGTGGAAACTTAAAGTTTTTTCTGTTTGAATGAGGCGGCACTGAATAGTTGTGATGTTTTGTCGGTTTGATGTGACTTTGAAAATTGCAGTGGAAATCTCTTGGCAACACTTGCTCTCCTCTGGGAGCGGAGTGTGAGCCCTGCAATGAGGTAACTGAGAAGGTACCTGTGGGTGAGATAATGGGCAGCTTTCATGACATTAGAGCAGGGACAAGCAACATGCAATCCACCTTAGTGATGTTTATTAGCCTTTTGTAAGTAAGGGAAACAGCTACTTGCCACCAGCCCATCAGTGCTGGTTGCATTGCTGTGGTGAGACTGGGTGTTTGTTTTAGTATACTAACATGGGGAGACATTTTTTATGCTGTGAACTATGAGAAAAGAGTACAGATTTAACTTTAGACTGGTTCTCTTTCTTAGGGCATTTCCCTCTTTTTATACTTGCCTCTTAGGTTGCTTGTGCCCTTCTTCCTATACCATGTATATTTAGGCATTCCTCTCCTCTTTTGTAATGGACTCATAAGGAAATACTTGGAGTACATTAATATTACTTGCACAACCTCATTAACAATAAAAATGACAGTATTTTGTACTGATTTCTGTCTCAGATTCTCAAAAATACTTTGTCCATACCAATTTACAATTGCACTCCTTTCTTATCCCCCATCTGCAGATGGGAGATTGAGGCTCATGGAAGTAATGGGACTTGCTGGAGTTTGTACCATAAAACCAATTGTGTGGATTGTACTTAAAACTTTTACACTTTGGAGTACAACTGCTGGGCAATATTTCCTGTTATATTATGGTGGTAGAGACTGTTGCATAGAATTCGGTAGGTAGTAACACTGAATGATAGCAAACACATTTTTTCCTTATTTATTTCTTTGCCACGTCTTGCCATTTTTATTTTGGCACTTTCTTTTTTCTTCTGTTTAAGATGAAAAAAAAATTTCCATGAATAGCAAAACAACATATGGGTGTAAAATTGTATTAATGGCTACACCCTCTCTCTGTACTGTGGCAACCCCTCCCATCTCCCAGGACTCTGAATTTAGGTGATTAAATCACCAAGTGCACACTGCTCTGATGACATGAAAACAGCAATTATAAGCAACCCCCTGTGTAACACGGCTCCTTTTTAACTGAGCAGCTAATAACATTACATGGCAAAAATTATCAAAACCAGACAGGTGTAAGGAGATTTGCGCACAATTTTCTCTGCCTATCTATGAAACTAGTACCCTTGTGTTCAGCCCAGGGTTGTGAAAGAAAGGCTGTTTCAATAGGCAACTCCCTCTAGTGTTTCAAGGCCTTTTGTCCCACTTCATGGCTTGTCATTTTGTTTTATGCCTCCCCTGCAGCAGTTTTGGATGTGCGCTTTCTTCTCCTTGCCAGTTGCCAACCATTTGCTGATTCTCATGATAAGAGTATTATATTTGCATAACATAACTCAAGAACAATGTGTGTTTTGATGCTGACACTGACCAGAGCCCAAGCAGTGTTTTTTCACAAAGGACCTATTAACATCCCATAAGGCTCTATGGTGCTGACAAGGAGGTGGCCTTCTCTGAACTCTTTTGGCAAGTCAAAGTCATGCATTGAAATGTGAGGTTTGGAAATAATCCACTATTTATATAATAAAGAGTATTTAAGGGGAATTTGCTAAACTAGGTTTGTCAAACTGAAATGAAAACTCATAACAGCTTGATAAACTCACTGCTACTTCCTCCGAGTTTTTTTTGCCTTTTAAAGGTACTTGGTGGAAAGCACTGTCTAAGATGTTTGCTGCCTTCTCCTCAAATCTTGACTTTGGCAAAACCAAGTCTGCTGTGACCTTTTGCTGCAACAGCTAGATCAGCGCAGCATGCTAGCACAGCTATTATTGGTGAACAGTTTATGTAGGCTCAATTGAGGGTTTTTTCTTAAAACTGTTGGTTAAAGGCACATGTGAAATGAGTGATTGATACTGTGGTGATTATTTCAGTAAAATGTTTATAATAGAGGCCTTTATTTTTTCAGTTTCAGCAATTGAGGGTATCAATGGGTATCAATGCACTGTAATGATGTAGAAACGCCATAGGTTATAGGTGGCAAATTTTCTTCAGGTCCAGCTGCTGAGCATCAAAATGGCATAAGTGATAGTTGCACCTCCCTTTCAAGTGAAGGGACTTTGGAATCCTTGGACTGAGATACCCTGTTTCAGTGTTGCAAAAATGTTACTTGAATATTCATAGTTCAGTGTGCAGTTCCCAGAGTAAAGGTCACACGCTTGGTTTCCTTTGGTTGCTTGAGCTGTCTAAGTGTGATCTATAAGTGGTCTGTAAGTTCTGGCTACAAAAGCAGTATCTTGTTTTTGTTGCACACATGAATGTTAAATTACCTTTTCTAATACTACTTGTGTTTTCCTCCAGTAATTGTGTCTGTGGAACATTCTAACAGGGACCTTGGCTGTACTTTAATCTTTGCCAAAAACTGGGGGGAGGGTGAGGAAATCCCCTCAGTATAAATGTCATTGGAAGCTGAATAAATAGTATTACCTGCATCTCCCTTATTCATCACATTCTGTAAAACAACCAGAAGATACAGTGATGATCTTCCCACTGGTAGGCATAGTAGATCAGCTGTCAAGTCATGCAATCTCAGCATATCTTTAGGTGTCTGGTAGGTGAATGAGCTGTGAATGTGTGCCTGTGCGTATGCTTTGTATATCGTGTGTCTTAGTTGATTAATATGTAGGGAGTTTTTTACTGTTGGAATGAGCAAGCATTAAGAATCAGGCTTGGAATAGATGCCTTAACAAGGTACTGAAATGTTCTTTTTTAGTTTTTTGGGGGTTTTTTGGTATTTTGCTGTGAGAGGAATGACTGCTTCCAGAACCTTGTTTATTTACAAGTAATCATCTTCACTACCATGTTGTCAAATGCTCCTTTTTAAAGCTGCTCTCTGCAGTGTGACCTGTGGCTTGACAGTGGGACAGTAAGCTCCAAGAAGGAAGAAAGCAAATGCCTTTTCTGTCAGGAGTAATTCTGCATTTTATTTTGTAGAGAACATTTAATTTTGTTTGCATGAAACTCAAGAAGCTAATTAAGAGGTTAATAAAAAAGGGGGGGAAATCCCATCTACGTTTCCTAATATTGCATGTAAGGTAACTACTAAGAAATGATACTTGAAGTTGTATTTATTATTGTTAGCAGGGTATGATATTTCTTGGCAGAAATGATGGATGACAACTTAAATTTGTGTCCAGGGAATGAAGGTGAAC
Source organism: Euphonia xanthogaster (assembly GCA_034509185.1). NCBI lineage: Eukaryota > Metazoa > Chordata > Aves > Passeriformes > Fringillidae > Euphonia > Euphonia xanthogaster. The sequence goes on along the minus strand of JAYDZK010000271.1, from coordinate 12,114,777 downwards.
TGTGACAGAGTTATTTATCTTGGGAATGGAGGTTAGGGTCAGGCGAGGCTGGGTGCCTGAAGGCACAAGACATTGACAAATTCATCCTGCAGGCCCCATATCTGAGGCCTTTTGTTTTGGATCCTGGCTACTCACTAAGTGACCCGCATACTTCATCCTGCCAGCATGTGAAGGATGTGTTGCAGTGCCAGCACTCCCCTTGCCACTAATGCTTGTCATTCACTCTTCTGACAGGCCCAAACCAAAACTATTCCCACTCCTGAAAGGGAAGGTTAAAATATTTATTTCAGCTCATAATGGCCTCCCTGATTTAGTGGAGTATCATTTTTCCTGTTGCCTTTGTCGTTTGCAGGTCACTAGAAGGACTGAAAACATTCAGTTACTTGGAAGAACTGATCTTGGACAACAATCTACTTGGAAATGACCTTCTGTTACCCAGGTTACCCCACCTCCATACCTTAACGCTCAACAAGAACCAAATATCCTTTCAAAGAAATACCTGCAAAATGTCAAATGAGTTTTATGTGTCAGCCAAATTAAAGTATGTGAAATATAGTTCATGTGCCGACAAAGCATTCTCTCGTTTGGCACCTGGAATACTTCATAGTAATTTATTACAGGTCATTCATAAATGAAATGCACCATTATATCTTCCTGTTGCTCCATTTTAGTGAGAGATCTAAGTTATGTCTCTGAAGAAATCTTTCTAATAGATAAAATAGAGAAAGAAAATAATGTCAGTGCTGCCCGTGTGCAGCAGTTCCTGTGTTCGCTTGGGGTTCTGTTGCAGGCTGACCTCTAGTGGAATAGAGCGTGCAGTGAAACGCTCTCAGGTTTTAATACTTTAAATAGCTCTTAAAGCATTAAAATAAGATAAAATTAATTAAACCCACATAATAATTTTAATGATTTTCTCTGTTTTCATGAAAATGGTAATATGTGCACTTGGCTAGCTGCTGTGCAACTGCAGCTGTAAAAGCCTGTCACTCTCTTCTTGGCATTCCAGTTCTGTATAAATTCACGTAAAATGCTCTCCAAATCAAGGTCTTAATATAGTAAAGTCTTTTGATGTGTGACTAAGTCCAGTTGTAACCAATCAGTCACTTCTCCATATGCCTAAAGTTAGTGCCTATTTCTGTTTATTAAGAATAAATATGTCAACATTTGTCTAAATACTCTGCTGAATCAGAGCCCCTAGTCTGTATGCTTACAGATAATGGTCTGTAAAAACTAATTATCTGCAAAGTCTATGTGCGTAGTCTCAAGTATTCCATAATTTTCTCAGACTTTGTCCCATCTGGAGATTTGAAGATGTGTAATGTATGATTTTGCAAAAGTGAAGGGTGATCAGACTGTGGCCAGAAGGCCAACGGAGGCCTGCAGAGTCTTAGAGCACAGCCCGCTAAAGCCCTGGCCTTGCAATTGCAGTGTGAGGACAAGACTGCTCAACTGCAGGCTTTTATTACAGACAATGTAAACTGAGAGCAATTTACCTCCTACTAAAGCAAAATCCTCCTACTGAGGGGAATAAAAATAACTGCAGATTCTACCATTTCTGCACTTTTTTTTTGGTTCTATAAATAAATAAAAATCAGCAGAGTAACTTTCTTTCTTGGAGCCGCGGAAATTTGCCAAGAGTGTCTCTTGAACAGTAACAATCATTACTGTACTAGGTATTTGGCTAGATTTATGGTTAATACAGGGTATTATGGGTTGGATTTGAGTAACTGGCTTTATTGTTTTGTCATTTGCTGCCATGGTAAAATCTAAACTCGTGAAGAATGTACAAGAACATTTTTGTTGGGGTGATGCCACTTACAAACCATGAAGTGTAGCTGTGGCCATAAGACCAAAAAGCACGTAAGTATATTTGTCCTATGGGCAGCAGTCCTGGAGGAGTTTTGCACTTCCCAAAAAGAAGGCAGAGGTACTGAATGCTAACTCAGTGAACAAAATGAGAGGGAAAAAAATCCTCCTGTCAGCAGTAATCTTTAAAGAGTTTCTGCTGGTCCCACAGACAGACTAGAATAGTATTTTCAAGTGAGTAAGCTCTCAAAGTCAGTGATAACATGATAAGAAGGATTTGATGTGTTCTGGGAGTTTTTTTAATTCAATCTAAAAACTATGAAGTTAGAGCTTTGAGAGTATTGAGGTACCCAGGTTATAGAAATAATATATGCATTTTGTAGTGTGCTACCAATAACTTAATAGAGGAGTTGCAGAAATACTTGTGCAACACCTATTGTATACAAACTGCCCAGAGAAGAAAAATGAACTGCTGTCCATCATTAACATCCTGAGCCCTGGGGAGCAGTGATCTCTTGTAGGGAGGATGCATCAGTCTGCAGAAGCACAGACATCTTCCAGATTCCTCTCCTCCATGTAAATGCTGTGTTTGAAAAAGGTCTTATTTGAACTTGGATAACTTCTTTTAATGGATTATTTCTCTATAGAATTCTTCAAAAAATGTTAATAAAAATGTACATTTAATAGGATAATGAAATACCTTCCAGAAAAGAGGGTTCAGTATACGACAGTAGCGCTATATAAAGGACACAAGTGAGCAAAGAATACTGATCTGAAAGAAAACTCCAGTGGGTGGAATATTGCCACGTATACATAAATATAAACAGAGAGAGATGAAAATAAACAAAAAGCCAAACTGACCCCTTTGAAAACTGGACAACCATGTAAACTGTAGAACACATATGTGAGCTTTCCTGACTATCTCTTAACATAACTGTACTCTTCTCTCCTTTTATTCTGGCTTCATTTTGATCCATATCCTGTTTTGATAGTTCTGATAAGAGCTTTCTACTCCTTTTGCATGGTTCACTTATTGTGTGGCATTGCATGTGTAAATAACATTTGCTCCCTCCTAATGTCTGGATACTGTACAAATGTGAAAGCTTATCTCTAAATCAGCCAAAGACTAAGAACAATCACCTGGTATTTTTTTCTTCTGGTTGCCTATTTCAGTTTCAGTCAGGCTACTACCAGTTTTTCAACTACAAGTGGAAGAAGCAAATTAAAATATTGCAATAAAAAAAGTGTTATCTTTTCTGTAATGTATAATCTGTTTAAAAATATTTTAAAATGCAGTCTATATAATGGAAATACCTAAATGAGAGTTGTCAACACTGTGAAGTGTTGGATTATGTAACTAATATGCTTTTTTTTGTGTATATAGTATGGTTATTTTTTAAAAAGTCTGATTTACCTTGGAAAGCATATCTTAGTTTCTTACTCACACACAGTGGACAGCAGAAAGCAGCACAGATCAGGATGGATGGGGGTAAATGGGAAGTTGCTTTTGGAGGAGGACTTATGACTGCAGTCTCTATTCTTGTAATGGGAAGCCTCATTTCTCCTTTTAAGTGTGTTGACTAGATACTATGAATCAGTCAGGAAACTTGTAAATAGATTTATTTCTCTGTGGGTGTTACAGCAGTGTGAGGATTTGTGCCTTTTCACTGTGCTGTTCTTGACCAGTATGGAACAATATAGTATGAACTTTTCAATTTCTGTTACATTTCAATCTTTATATTATTTGTCAAAACTGCTCAGACGGGCAGCTTCAAAATTCGACAAAATATCAAAAGATACTTTGTCAAATATATATATACACACACACACGTGCCTGTATGCTGAAAATTAGAGGCTGCTCACTGCCTCATTTCTAAGAAGACAAGTCTGATAATGAACCAGATCTGTGATTCTTTGTAGTAAAACTCAATTTCTCTACTTAGTCCAGTACGCTGGTCATATATTTAACATACATTCTATATACTTTTGAGGAGCTGGCACTAAAATTTTTTGAGAAAAACGTGTTGAATGCAAATGTAGCACTCAGAGAGGAGGGCCATGAGGATGGTGAAGGGCTTGAGAGGAAGCTGAATGGCAGCTGAGGTCCCTTGGTCTGTTCATCCTGGACAAGAGAAGACTGAGGGGAGACCTCACTGCAGTCACAACTTCCTCATGAGGGGAAGAGGAGGGGCAGGCACTGATCCCTGCTCTGTGGTGACAGTGAC